>CM077567.1:5165323-6365323 GCA_039657325.1 Stephania cephalantha | reverse complement strand
TGTTCAAAGAATGAGATTAACATACACAATAGAATAAGGGAAGAACACTTTTTGTAAACATTGGGACTACAACAACCAAGTGGTAGATATGTACCTGAGCTTTTGTGGCATATATATCTGGAAGAGCAGCACTCAGGCCTTTTGCCCATCAGCTCAATGCGATATTTTGGCGAGTAGAGACGATGGATTTAGTTGTAAGTTTATGGCCGCCAAGTCGTCTTTTGTGCGCAGATGATGCCCTCCTTGTCTTTTGCAAATGTCATGATGATTTCCCAATGCAAGCTCCTCAAGATCGATTCTAAGGGGTCCAATATCGTTACCTTGTCTCGGATTATTGCCCATCCACCAGGGCGAAGTATTCTGTCCATTTCAACGACAATGCCGACTGGGTGCTTACATCTGGAAAGCTTAATTTTGTTAGAAAAGGAGTAAAAATTTAAACATTGTGGCAATATGCTTAAATCATCGTGATCGCAGATAGGAAACATGCGTGCTAAATATATCTTCCAGCTGACAGTCTCGTCTATGAATCATGATTTATTGAGGAATGCAACAAACAGATAATAGTTGAAAATAAGCTAACTTCAAATGGCTAACAAGAACATTAAGAAACAGTTCAAGAACTATTGTTACTTTACTCAAGTATGGATGTGATGGAGTTTGTCTCAAAACACGGCCTCAAAAAAAAAAAAAAAAAAAAAAAAAAAAAAATCACTGCACCACTCTTTGCACCACTCTTTGACATGACGAAGTCAAAAAATACAATGACAGAAACTAAGGCAAGCACTTGCAAAGGTTTTAAACCAACAAACTTCTACTATTAGAAGTTTAGGTTTACTAGTCTATAGCACATGATAAAGAAAACACAAACAGGGTTGTCTCGTTGTCATTAAAAGTCGGAAATTCAATTTCTTTTGTTTTAAAAAATTAGACTGTTCTTTTATTCGATTATTAGAACACAAGAAAGGAAAATTTTAGAAATTTTAATAGTTGAGTTGATGCAGTCCGCCTTATAATCAATCACAACTTGTCCTTCCAAATTTTGAAATTTTGTGACTAGTATTGGCATCATACATAATACATATACATGGGTTTTTTTTCTCAAAAAAAAAATAAATAAAAAAATCAATTGCACAGATTATTCAAGATTTTCTAGACACAGGTCAGTAAACGAAATCTTGACTCAGAAATTTTTAAAAACTATGGCTGGCAGAATTGTCACAAACTGGATGCCAAGGTCAATCTTGTCGATATTATTACACTGAGTTTGTTCCTTCAAGCAGCAGTGCTTGATTAAGGTTTATTTTTTGCGTATATTATATACTCTAACCGGAAAAAGCAGAACCAAATAGGATAGAAAAAGAAAACTAGTAAATCTCGTGACAACCAATAGAAAATGGAAACAATCAATAACCTGTTTTTAAGTCGCGAGAACAAGTGATCAGCATGCAACAGGTCGTAACTTCTTGGATAAGTGCCAAAGGACTCGCACCAATCATGGTAGATGCCAAAAAGCCCACGCTCAAAGATTATGGGCAGTGTGTCAGGAGCATGAACAGGTACAACATTCATCACCCATACTTTCTGTTGGGCAAGAGCTGATGCAAATCTGTTTGGAAACATCGTCATTGCAAACTTCATTTCAGATATGCATACTGGCATTTTCTTTCATTTCCTTTTTAGATAATTCATACTGTTTTCCAATATCAAAAAAAAAGAAAAGAAATCAAACACATTACCCTCCGTAAATTGCTTTCATGTCCATCACATTATGGACGCTCGACCAATTAATGCCCAATCCATTAAGATACGAGTTTTCAACAACAGCCTTCCAGTGGTTTGTGTCAGCAATCAAATTCTCTCTGTTGTTCAGCCAGTCTGGAAAAGTTTCGAGCCTTTTGGGCCACTCTGCGGGCCACTCAGTCCCTCGCTCTTCAATGGCAGCTGGAATAGTATGTAAGCAAGCCTTCATGTGGACGTACCTATAGAAATTAGGTCCCAAATTGAATATGTAAACGAGCTCAATAATTAAAGCATAATGATAGGTATAAGGTTTTGAATTTGCATGAGCGTCAATCTATCTCATATATAAATGCAGTGCGAATTGGCATCAACCGGCATTACCATCATCAAGTCATCAATGTGCTCCAACCAATAGATGTAAAAGAGAACGCAGGTCAGCGAACCTAATTGTTGGTTCAGGATCATTTCATCCATATTACTCCCTTCCGCTTCCTAAACTAAGGAAAATAGAAAATCGCTACTTCGCCACTGCAACTTCCTTTTGTTTGCGTTCTTAACACTTAACTAATGAAATGAATGTGTTGACTAGATGGAACTGTCTGATACTCTGATTCATCCTCTTTTCAACGGAATGCATGTGAAATTCTATTGGAAAAAAGAAAGTAACATTTGATTCTAACATAGAATCAAATACAGTATTTCAGACTTTACTGTGCTAAACTCCACATCACTATCAAGAAAAGAAACAGTACAATGAAACAGAAAAAAATTGAAACCCAATTAAAACTACAGAAGGAAGAATTAAGGTATGACTCTTACCAGGCCGCATCTGGTTTTTCATCTTCCTTGCAAAGGGGAGGGTTTTTCTTCCTCCTCAATTGGTATATATCATTTGACTCAGGCTTCTGATATATTTTAACACCCAATTCGTTGGTATCATCAGTCTTATGAGCCAGAATATTCCAGCAAATAGAAGCCATCATAGAAGATATAGCTAAAAAAATAATGCCACAAAGATTTTGGTTAGACGCCGCTATAATCGTGATAAGAGAATTCAACAACAACAACATAGCCTCAATCCCCAATTAATTGGGGTCGGCTACATTGATCAAACTCTTCTATTGTGCTCGATTTAGTGCAATTGACGGTGAGCGATAAGAGAATTCAACATGACCAAAAAAACTCTATTATATACATAATGCACATTATTTATTTGCAACTTAAAGATTGATCTGAGAATCCAGGAAAATAGATACTACCCTTGTGAAAACATCTAAACGGAATTTTGAGAAAAGATCACTATCAACATCTAAATGATATAGTGCACCAGAACTAACAACATAATTTTTCTGGGAGTTAGTGAAATGGTTGAGTGAAATTCCATAAAAATTGAAAATTTTTGTAAAAAAGTTTTAAACACCAAATTTCTATTATACCTTCTTCCTCTTCAATGCTATCATGTCTTGATGACAAAATGAAGTATCCACCGGGCCGCATTATCCTGTTCAACTCCAAAAGCAATTTTCCACCTTCAAAAGCAAGGGCGAAGTCACATTAAATTCATGGATACAATAGAGAATAGGAAGGAACTTTTTCTCTCTTTTTTCTTTTAACAAGAAAGGAAAGGACGAAAGACAAATGAACCACAAACCATTGGCATGCCAGGGTCTGCTACATTCACCACAGTGAATAGCATCAAAAACACCACTTGGAAAAGGAAGCCTCATTGTTCCAAAGGGACTGACTATAGAAGGGAAACCTCTCTCAAGGGCAACCTGAGCCAGATCCACCAGATCATCCTTCAAACCTAGCGTCAAAGTAAGCACATCCTTATCAAGGAGAGCAGTGACAAAACTTGAATCCTTGCATCCAATGTCCAATACTACATGAATGTTCTTGCCCCATTCGATATCTGGTACCATCTACGGACCAATCAAATTCCAAAGCATCATATAAGCTAATGAAAGTGGGACCAGCTTACACATCATCAAAGAAATTTGGGAAAGCATTCAGGAGCCTATTTGTTTTTCAGAATCGAACAATAGGTTTTCATAAAAGACCAATTAAAACTAAAATCATAAAAATACCAGCCTCCAAGTTGATTTTGAGACCCAATTGTGGTACTTTGAACAGGAATTAATACGGCATCCACTTGCTTCTAGTTCATTACTTCCTATTCGAGTAGGAAATTCATATTGGTATCTTAAAGACTTGGTTGAATAGAAAAATAAGGTCAACTGCTATGGCCTCACCTCTTCCACGAAATCAATGTAGTGAGAAACTCCGCCCTTAAACTCAGATTGATTTTGAGGGAAGATCAAATATTCCCCAGACTGGACTAGCCAATTCCGTTTCTTGATGTAAGAAGCGAGTTTTGGGTGTTCAATGTTCCCATACAGTATCTGCAGCATCACTCATTGTTATTAGCACAGAACTAAAGAAAACAAACAAGACCAACACTTCTACGACTGAAACTTAGAGAATAACACTTTTCCACCATTATTGCTACCTTCCATTTGCTCTCAGGCCAAGGTACCGGAGATTGATACCCCTCTGGAGGGAGTGAAACAAGGCACATGGAAGGCGTTCTCGGGCAACTCCTCTCATGATGCCTATAGCCGCGGAGCTTACTAGTCGCACCATCAATGTCTATGCATGGGATATACTTATGCTTGCTCCTCACACTACAAACTTTCCAACTATACTGCGCATTCGAATCAAAAAGAGGACCAAACTGCTTCTTCTTCTTCTTCTCCTTCTCGCTACCCGTGCCAGTCGATTCAATTTTCTCCTCTTCATTATTCTCAAGAAGTCCCTGCTCATCTGTTGCACCCAAATCCACATCCCCTTCTGTCTCCCCGGCATTGGCATTGCCCCCATCGCGATCCGCCGACTCATCACCTTCTTCCACACCCTCTACTCCTTCCTCCTCTTTCTTCGCGTGTTTCCCTTCCACCCCATTATCCCCTACCCTTTCCTTCCCTGATTCCACAACTCCTCTAGCTTCATCAGTCACATTCGAAACCTTCCCCTCTTGTTGTTTCCACTCAATTCCCTTAACACTATGCTTCTCTTCTTCTCTCCTATCTTTCTTCCTATTGCTATGACCTCTAACAGGTCCAGTGCCACCACCCCTTTTCACAACCTTCCCTGTATCACCATTTCTAACAGGTCTGCTCTTCTTAGGGTGAATTCCAGATTCCTTTCCCTTCCTTTTCTCTTTCGCTACCGCGACGACGGGAGCCGCAATGTCGTCAAAGGTGCTCCTTTGTGAGACCACAGAGTTGGAAGTGGAGGAAAATGTAGACCAAAAGAAGATAAAACTGAAACCCAGAAGAATCACAACTGTCAACTTGGCACAGAACCCATACGTGCGTTTCCCTTGTCGCCCAGACTTCACCACACCCATCTCTAACAACACATCACTCACTCACAAAGTAATAGAAACACAAACACACGCGCACAAAGAGTTCTTGAAAGCTCAAATGACTCTCAACAGTGTGTAAACAATGAATCAAGAAAAACCCACATAGATTTCAACTGAAAAGGCTGAAACTTTGATGCCCAGATCTGGAAATCGAACAATTTACCTGCCCAGTCGAATCTTCTGTGGTTTGAATATTGAATTAACAAAGGAAAGTGAAGAGCAAAAGCAGAGCGAGTGTCAGAGTTAGGTAGTCTATGAGAGGAGTAGTGCGGACTGCAGAGCAGATCCAAGAGAGATGCTAGAATGAGAGGAGCGATTTCAGCGGGTCTGCTTGGCGATTGTCTTCAATTGGAGTAGTTTGATGCGCTGTGCGCATGCTGCGTGTGCTCTACGAAATTTCTTATGAACTCAATTGTGTGGCACTACTGAAATAAAGAGCAAACAAACAGTAATAAATAGTGTAAGCTTTTGATAATTAACAGTTAGGAGCTGTCCCTGAGTGTTGGGCAAAGATTTTTTTACTTAAGCTCGACTATTCCCACGTAATCAAAATGAGTAAGTGCCCCAACTACCACCATTTGACTAAAACAGATGTTATGAGTTCAATTTTTGACAAGTGACAACAATATTATATTTCTTTAATTTCTTTCGAGTTATGAGGTTAGAATTAACTCTTATGAAATTAATCGATCCAAAGTTAGGAAGCTGAAAAAAAGTTCGGACAACTATGATTATCCAAAAAAAAAAAAAAAAAAATATTGGGATGGAACAACCACGACTACAACTTCGCCTGAAAAAGATTTAAAAAAAGAAGTTAAAAGCATGTAATTCTGAAATTCAATAACTGATTTTGCAAGTCAAGAAGGGCCAGACCAGTAGATGTGTGATGTCAACTTTCCACTATCAACGCCTATTCAGATCTCAGCACTTCTGACTTCTGTGTTGTGGTGGTCATTTACCCCAAGTTCCAACTACTAGTTGTTCATAGTAGAAATTTTACATTTGTATCAGTATACATTGAGATGAGCACATCCTACTAAGTCATTTCGTTTCTTCTCTACGTATACAAACAAATTTCTATCGTTCTAGATTAAATATCATGGTGAAATACAGTTTTTCTCTCTCACAGAGCAGTGGTATTTTCTTTACAGATTCTGTACTGCATTATGATTTTTCTTTTTTTTTTTGCACCAGGTGAAATGCGGATCCCTTATCCATAAATTAGTGAGTATCTTTCGCACTTGAGGAAACATCGTCAGGAACTGAGAGATTAGAATGTTGACTGAGAGCGCTTGGTTGTGTTTGTTTCGCCACGCTTGCCAACATTGTTGCAGTAGGAGAAGGCTTTGGCGAGTTTGAGAAACTATCTATCTTTTCCTGAGATGCTTGCATGTTGACTTTTATTCTGCAGGGAGGGATCAGTTAGTTCCATATAACATGATATTTGTTGAACATAAAGAAATGAAGATTCAAATTTACCTATTGTGGACATTTATATACCCGTCGGTTTCATCATATATCTCTTCCTGGAAGAGAGAAACAGCATATAAATGAGAATGCCTAAATAAACATGGTCAATCAGACATCCAATGGTTTTTAATAACGATGAGCAACAGAATTTACTACTAAATTCGACAGAAGTCCAAGTAAATTAATATGGTACCAAATAATGATATATATGTGAACAGCTAATTACACCTAATCCAAAAGGCTAAATGGTATCTAATCTATGGAACTAATAACTTGTCAGGGAGTCTAATCTATTGAACTCATAATTCATCATTTGCTTTTTATGAATGTTGACCAAATATCATAAGAAAACTGGTACAGTTGTTGAAAAGGAACCTACTTACACCACTCCCAACCAACAACCTTTAACTTCCACAGGGAGTCTCGAATTCTCAATTTCATGTAGAGGTGAGGGCATGCAAAACCAGTGGAACAACCACTTGGTTGGCAACTGATCCCAGTTGGTTGGCAACGGTTCAAACATCAAATGACCAGAGTTCTAAATGATCACTATGAATCAGACTCGACAGACATAAATAGAATGCCATGTGTTTGGATTTCAGATATACCTGTAGAAGTTCTTCTATCACATCTTCCATGGTGATTACCCCAACAACTATTTCATTGGGTGGGAACTCCGGAATGGGCGAATTCTCAATATCCAAAATACAATGTGAGCAACCTCGATGTCTCCTCTTCGACCCAGGTGCAGCCAAGGGACGAGCACTGGACAATTGATTTCCATCCTTGGTTGTGACAGCTGTCTGGGAATTTTGAACCTCTGGTTTGCCCCCTAAAATTAGGTCCAAATTTAAAGCTTATAAAAGATTTCAAGACCAAGATGGGATACCTTAAAAGTAATCAAAGTCTTTATAACCGGCAGCATTTCATGAGCGCAGCACTAGAAATCAATTGAAGATGAAGAATCTAAACTAAAAGGAAATTTGACTTCGTTGATGAATAAGAGAGGAAGTTACATTGAAAAGTAACAAATATGAAAACAGATTTTCTTTATTGGCCATGGAATGGTAGACACAATGTATTTCGCAAGTGCAAGCAACCAAACACCACATATTTGTCTGCGCTTTTTCCCGCATAAAAATATATAAACTAGAGCAAAATATTGAACTGAACAAGGGAATGTATGATTTGTGCAGTATCTGAACCACTGGTCCAAAAGGTTTTCAGTCAAATGGAAATCTTTCCAAGCAAAATTATTAAATGCTGATCACATGCTTGGGTTAATGAGCACCATATTTCCAAATGTACCTAATCAATTGTCAATATCCCTAACCTGAAGAATGCAGGAGAAATTTCCTTCAATCGTGAGGGGTTCATTCTACACCTTGTTTTAGGCTAAATAGTCCTTGAATTAAACTCTAGCCAATTCAACAGAACAGAAATTAAACCTCATAACTAGGAACTAGAAACAAGGTGAAAGAACTCTTATCAGTTTATGGAATAAGAATTATGTCCTTTCCATCCATACCTTCCTTTGATGGAGTTGAATCAGGCACCTTCTGTTCATTGGGCTTCACCTTGGTCTCGATTTGATGCGCATCTTTACTATTGCTTAGTACTTTTGTCTCACTGAGATCCTTTACCACAACAGCTATATGACTATGGCCCTTCTGAAACTCATTAAGAATATCATAAAGAGGCATATTTTCCGATACCCTGAAGGAGAAAATCAACCAAATCAACTCTTGTAACAAAAGAAAGTTGTACGGCCAAAAAGATTAACCTAGTTAAACCCACAAAAGTTGTCATGGTTTTATGTTGATATTGGTGCCAGTGCCATTTAGATGGCAAGAAAAAACTCATTCTCACCTAGGAATCCTCCGAAGGGCCATCTTCTTAAGAGGTATAGCATCATTTGGATCTATTGTTAGGAGACTTTTAACCTGCACAAAGAAACTTTGTTACAAAGGTGGCAAATGAGAAGAAGAAATCAATTTGTTAGATAGGTAACAATGAAACCTAGATAGAAACTTAAGAAACTAGTGAAAAAGGAAATTGACAATAACGTTTTTTTATAAAAAAATATTATACACAGAGCCAAAGAGAAGACAAAAGGCCCAGTTTAATATGAAATGTATTCAAAACAATTGCAGGCAAAGAGAGGAGAGTGCTTAGGTTGGCGACGCCAAGTCTCAAGTTCCTGCTGTCAATGAGTTCCACCTTTCCTTCTCCTCTCTTCATCCCTCTGCACACGTGCTGCTTCCGCCTTATATCACCCTCTCACTCCCATCTCCTCGTTCAACGGGTAAGGGAAAGTTCTAAATGCACCGGCGGAACAACTCTTTGCCTCTGCGCTTCATCCTCACACCGAAGCTCCTCGGACTCCCACCATAAACTCCTATTTGTCAACCGTGGGGAACTACTGCTCGGTCGGATTGCTTCGCACCTGACTGTGATAGCCCTCTCGATACCTTATTGGAGAGGGAAGATCTTCATCTGGAGAGGTCGGTCGATCGAGTCGTTCATGGAGGGGATGCGTCCTTACCTTATTCTTAACAAGCTTCCTTACGACTGTATCATTGGGCTCTATATCTAGGATAAGCATTCGATTGTTCTAGCAGAACTAAATCACCACAAGGTGCCTCTTTCTCTGCTTGATGCCTTGAAGAAGAGGATTGTCAAGGCGCCTGTTCTAGCTCGGATACGAAGAGGGCTTGAACCCGCCTCTGGTGATGCAAATGAACTAGATGAAAAACCTAATTCCAAATGCAAAAATTCATATCATTCCTAAATGATCCTTCTGATTAGTGAAACTAGAGATGCAATATGGATGGAAACTGGAAAATATATTACTCTTAATCTGAGATTATAAGAATAATACCTATTATGCAAGCTTTTTTCATTCACTGTTCCTGGAATGTGAATTCCAAATTAGTCTCTATGAAAAGAGAAAGCAATCTTTCACGATTGCATAAAAATGAGACCCTAGGAAAAGCAAAACCCTGTCTACTAAAGCATTCTTTCATGGTTACAAAGAAATAATACAGTCAGGAAATCTAGAATTAATGCTTATCATTTGACAGGCTAATATTTTTTTAAAGAAAATTGACAAGCCGGTATGACTGCCTTCCAAGTAAAGAAGGACCAGGAAATAAGTCTACGCAGGACATAGGAAACGTTAAGAAACGAAAGACTCAATCCCAAACAAATCCTCTTACATTCGCAAAGAATATATGTTGATACACATGCAGCTTAAATGCATATAGAGATAAACTTACAAGGAGGAGTCCAACTATATTTGTTGTGTTTCCAGCATAAACAGGAACTCTACTATGACCATTTGTCATTATCGAAGTCAGAGTTTGCCTAAAAGAATTGGAAATAGAGTTTGGTGAGTTTCTCAAGCAAATGGACAAGATAAATCAATAAATAGTATAAGCTACAAAAAAGTAAACTCACTGATCAAGGGTGCCATCCAAGTCAAGAGTAAAGGCTTTTGATATGGGAGTCATGGCATCTTTTGCAGTCTTTTCAGTTAATTCAAGAGCACCAGCAATGATGGTAGTTTCATCATGAGTTAAGTCTCCCCTTTTCCAGCCTATTTAATATAATAATAATTAATGAAAAAATGTCATTCATTAGAAAGAAAATAACATAGGCGCAGAGAGAATGCAAGAGTTTAACAAAGAGCATTAAAATGCCAGAAGCTGAAATGGAAAAAAAAAAAAAAAAAGACATCGAAGATGCAACACTGGATAGACTGTTCATTATTTTTAGTACTGTGAGTTGAAGGGATTAAGATATTACCAATCAAAATGAACTTAAACATTAGGGAAACAAAAAAATAATCATGAGTTTCTCGACTACAAATCTTATTGAGTTTGGGAAAAATCCTTCATCAAGTCAAGGTGACATTTAATCCAACATTGGTGAAGGAATAAGAATAAGTTTCCAAATTGTATATAGTACAAAAAATCTTGCAATTCAGACTAAAGTCACAAAGTGTATTGAGAAACATTTAAAATTTAGATCCCCAAATTAGTGAGTCGTTAGAAGGAATCCTTATCGCATAGCAAGGAAGAATAAAAAAAGAAAAACAATGTATACTGAGAATTGTGTAAGCACCAATAGAAAAGAAGTCCATCCTATGATTGTAAATGTACCTCATTCCCATGAAAATCCACAAAGGTCTTAAGCTCTGCTCTACGCAAAAGAACACCATGACCCTTGCCCAGCATCCAATCCAGCACCTTAAAAGTTATAAAATACCAAGATACATCAAAATCAATGCTAAAAGGAATCTAAGCGAGATCATTTCCTCAATCCCAAATTACTTGAGGTCGACAACATGGATCAAACTCTTCCATTGTGCTCGATCATTCAGGTAATGGTCCCAAAATTAACATAACTAACATTGATATCATTGCGCGGTATGAACCTATTCATCAAGGTATGGACAGTCATGAAAAACAATTAAACTACCTTACTGATGGGATACGCAATCGGAAAGAACAACAGAAGAAGAACGCGGACAAGAGGCGCTGCCAATGCGCCTACTTTCATGCCATAACGAGTGCAAATCGCTTGCGGTAATATCTGCAGCGTAAACAAAACAAGAGTCAAGTGAACCATAATGTAGAAACAAAAGTAAGCACATACAATGGATTCTCAACAAATGCACCTCTCCAAACATGAGGATCAGCGTGACCGATAACAAAATCGCCGCCCAAGGCTTCACAAGCTTGTCCAAGAAAATCGGAAGAGACTGTTGACACAGAAAAAAGACCAATTTAAGCACTTGTTCAGCGAAATTGAACTGTAACAACTAACAAGACAGAATCTTGAGACCTCCATTGCTAAGGAGTTCCCGATCAGTAGAGTGCACAGCAAGAGATGCTGGTTCTTAACCACTGGAAATATCTTTGCTGCCAAAAAAAACAAACAATTCGGATTCAGTACAATCAAACAATTAAACCCACCGCAACCGCCGTTCCCTAACTCTTGCGCCGATTAGTGCTGCTCTTTGAAGTAAAAAATGGAGTGTGAGGTTCCATTTTGAACAGACCAAAACCCTAATTTGATTGATTTGAGAAGTAGTGATGATCCGAGGGGGAAACCCTAGAATTGAAAGGATTGAAGGTTTTACGTACAGGCGTGGCGGCGATCTTGGGGACGGCCGGACTTGATGAGGACTTCGAGGTCGACGAGGCCGAGGGACATGAGGCCTAGAGTGAGGCCGGCCATGATACCTGCGAAGCAGACAAGGCCTGCGACGACCACCACGTACAGGAAGAACTTGCTCTCGCAACACGGCACGTCGGAGTCGGATCCTCCCATTCTCACCGACCGAGCGACCAAGTACTGCAACAGAATTGATTGATTGATTGATTGATGAATTGGTTATGTAAGCGCGAAGTGAAGCGTGAGCGTAATATTCCCTCCCAGTGTTTCCGATGCTCAGTCTACTTGTGCTTGTGCTTGTGCATGTGCTGATGGCGGTGGCGGCTGGAATAGAAGGAGAAAATGTTCAGTTTATGAGATGCGTTGATCATATCACCTCGTCTTCGAGATGCGAGTACTCATCCATTATGTGCCTAGTTCTAGTTGTCTGTTTTTTTGTTTTTGTTTTTTTGTTTTTGTTTTGTCAAATAAAACAGATCTGATTAAATTTGTGATCGATGAATGCTTTCTTTTGTGTTGTAGTTATTAAATTCGACATTGGTAAAAGTTGAATCTTCAACTCTATATCTTCATTTACACTTGTATGTATATATTTGCGTCTGCGGCTACTACTTTAAATTTTCTTTCTTTGTTGGAAGCTTTATTTTTTGAGGTTAAGGGTTCATAAGCAAGCGAATGGGGCTGATCATGTAATGATGCAGTCTTCCCATATATATGCTAGCTAAATGTATGAAATCAACTTTTTGATGAGGTAGTTATGGTTGTACTTTATCTCAATGTCGAATAAAATATGAATACTACATTTTTATCAAAAAAAAAAAAAAAAGTAACTCATCTTTGATTAGATTTTTCTTCTTTTTAAACAAATGATGTGATGTCTAGAATTACCCTACTTATTTTTACAAGAGATGCATCCCACCTTAGCAATGCAATTTTCGCATTTTTGAATAGTTGTTTATGAGATAAAGCAATGTTAGGAATATATTTTACACTTTGATGTTGAACCCATGCGATTTGTGTGTCTACAACTTCAAAAAAGGAACTTCTTTTTTTTTTTTTTTACTACAAAAAAAAAGGAAACTCATTTCCACTTTTGTATTGAAGTAGGAAAATATCATTACAAATATGAACACAACATTTTTTTTTTACTTCATCAGAAGTTGACTAACGATATTTCTAAACCTTGCATTTTGGCTAGTACTGTCTCATTCATCTCAGCAAAGATGCTTTGATAGGAAGACAACAATTATCACCAAATATTTTAAGTTGAACTACATATATTAAAATAATTACTAAGTATCACTTACGAACCTTATAGAAAGTCAATTTTGACTAGTTAAGATAAACTTTCAAGATCGAACCACCCTCAAAATGGATAATTAAGCGAGTGCTTTTTTTTTCTTTTATAATACAATCATATTTGTGTTGAAAGTAAATTAAATCGAATTATACTCTCAAGATATAAATATATCTAGAAGAAAAAAAAATTTAAAGATTCTCAAATAATAATCATATTGATCCCACACACTGCTGGTGACCAAACTACCTAAAGCTCTGTTTTCGACATCTATAACATAACATGGTATACAAGGGGACCTAATTAAAGGCCAGGGAAAAAGAAAAAAACATGTAAGTATAGAACCATAACAACAAACTAAAATTCCAAGAAGACTAACAAATCACTGTTGACACTAGGGACTCCATGACCAAAATTCTTTCTTGATCAAGTTTGTAAATGTAAAAATGAAATCAGGGAGAAGTTGATGAACCCAAAGCACCTTCTTCACATGCTTTCCTAGAAAAAAGAGAAGGAAAAGAAAAAGATGAAGAATCACTAAAACAAAGGAGGACTCCACACTTAAAGCACAAGTGACTCTTAAAAAGCACAAAAGAAGTAAAGAAAGAAAAAAAAAAAAAAAAAAAAAAAAAAAATTGAACAGTTTCAAAGGAGCCCCTCTAATGGGGAGGTCTCACGTTCACTGATTTTGTATCACAAGGAAGAACTTGAAGTTCTTGTATTAACTAACAATCACCCTTTTTTTCATGTACTTCAACAAGGGAAAATGTGTAATTCACATTGGTATAGTTATGTTTATGTTCCTCCCTCTTTTATTTCTTGAAAACAATAATCTCCCACTTGAAGAGAAAGACCTCTTCATTGCTGTTGGATTCATGACACTGTGTAAGGCTCTACAATTATCAGCTCTGCTGTGATTCCCTAATTGTAGCTTGGATGAAGATTCAACTCCTAGCTGATACGGCCGAGTCTCTAATTGATAATCGTCGCTGTCGTCTTCGTCTTCGCTTAAGCTTAATATGTCGGCAACTGAAACATGGGCTTGGAGGGAAGCGTCCATTGAAATTGATCTTCTAATAGGCAGTACTCTTTCTTCTATGATCTCAATTATAATGTCCTCATGACTACCATACCTTGTGGGGGTCTTTGCACTAGCAGCATGATCACTGGCCTCACTTGCCTCTTCGCAACTTCTTTCAAGTTCATCCACTGCGACCGAAGAGTGGTTGTTAGTCTGTTGATTTTCTTGTGAAGGTGTAGTAGTATCCGCGGCACTTTCTTCAACTGGAAGCACGACTTGAACCGGTAAAGTAGTAGCAGAGGAGACGACGTTTGCTCTACATAGCGGGCAGGTCGAGTGAGACTTAAGCCAAGTATCAATGCAAGGAAGGTGGAAAGCATGACTGCACTTAGGCAACAGCCTCACGTTCTCTCCTTCCTGAAATTCACTAAGGCAAACAGAACAATCCGTCACTTGGACAAACCCGTCTCCCTTCTTATACTTGCAAACCGTAATCGATTTTATCAAGGCCTCATCTAACCCCGTCCCGGTCGCAGAATTCCGCCACGCCTCTTGGTTAGACGGGTTTTGGTTGTCATTTGATCCTTCCCTATGAATATTGCTAATTCCTCGGCCTCTTCTTATCAATGACTCTAGGCTTCCACAGTACTTGGAAATTACAGTGTAATAGGTGACAAGAAGGAAGGCGCTGGCAAGAGTACCGATGATTGCGATGACAAGAGGGGAGAAGTTTGTTTTAGAATCTTCATCGTCGAATCCCATAGCAGGCGGGGGAGGTGGGAACATGAAGTAACACCATTGTGGACAATAGAGGCTGCAAAATCCTTGAGAGCAGTCCTTGGAGTTGTAATCGAAAGGAACCCAAGATCGCGGGTTTCCTTGAGATCCCATGACTCAAAAACTAATATCAAACCAACCGGCGACTCGCAGTGAATAATTGTTCTTCTTCACCTGGAAATGCACATATTATATTGTTCATTCAATGAAGCAGAAGTTCAAAATGCACATATTGAATTGAATTGAATTGAATTATATTATGTAAAGAAAGAAACTCGACCCTCATTAACCAACAAATTTTTAAAAACTAGGAGAGACTAATGACAAAACAAATGATTTGATGATCTACATAAAGTATATACAATAGTAGAATCAAAGAAACATACCAAACATGAATTAAGTGGAGATGGTGATGGTGTGATAGAGAAGTAGTAGTAGTAGGAGGAGGAGGAGGACTTCACCTAATGATGATTAGGGAGTTTAAGGTTTGGAGAGAAAATGAGAAGCAAAGACAAAGGAGGGTGAGAAGTGTTTTTCTTTGAAATGTAGTAATGGTTTGGAGAGGAGAGAAATTGAGGTGTAAAAGCATGAGTAAGTAATAGGTGAAGCTGCATGCTTAGATGGAAAGCAAAGCAAAGGAGGGGAGTGGATGGGACATATTGCTTTTGTATCTTTTCTTTATCGCTCACTCTTTCAGCTTTCCTTTTCTTTTATCTTTGTTTCAGTGTTTTCTCTCTTTTGTTTCTTTGGAGACGATGGGTTGTTGACTGAAGTGGATGTGTTAGTTGAGCTTTCACCTGTGCCCTGTGTCGTGTGTGGGCGCGCGCGTTGTATAAGGTAGCGTAGGTGACGAGGATTCTCAACTGGTGATGAATCTGATGATCAAGTGAATGAGACACACAAACACGAGCTTAATGCATGCCCTCCTTGTTTTATTATTGTCAAGGCATCCAGAGCCTTTCCCCGACTAAAGCCATACTCGAGGAAGGAAAGACTATAAGGGCGGCAAACTCTGACTTAAAGTTTTAAAGTTTTTCATACTTACTCGAGACCTTAGAAGAGGGACATGTGTCATCTCACCACAACCCCCTTGGTCGAGTAAGGCTAAAGCAGTAAAGCATGCCCTCCTTCACTGCCTTAATTTCAATTTCAGCCAATCTTCTAATTGAAGATTAGGTTATCAAGAAAACTAGAACACTATCTATAGCAACGGATTCGAGAACCGTTTGATGGCCATCGAGAGCGTGTTGTGCATTTTCTCGACGCATATCAATGGGTTCTAGTTACATTACGTTTTGTGGTTAGCATATCCCCTTCCTAATTACTACTAACAAGAACTATATATTAATTAAGTTCTTGCAACAATGGTTTCACTTAATTGAAAGAAATGCTAAAACAGAAAATTTAAGGCCGCAATTAATATCTATATTTGTACTGCATATATAAAGCAAAAACAAATTGAATTTTTTTCTTAAGAAAAACAAACTGAATTTTATGATTGTTTTATCTAGAAACCTAAAAAATAGCACCCATTTTGTGACATTTATGAGTCATTTATCTACCACTTCATTTTTTTGGGTAGACGTTTCTTTCATAATTTTCGTTTTTTTTTTATTGATAAGAAATAAACAACTTGTCTGAAGTTCGAATCCATGACCTCTTACTTCCAAACCCTGTACCAAACTATTTGAGTCTCCCAAGTATAATTATTCTTCGTTTTCATTGTTAAATATATGTATTTCAAGGTTTTTTTTTTTTGAAGCCTATTTCAGGGTTTGGGGTTTAGGATTAGTGTCACAAATATATGTATTTATCTCTCTAATTAACCATTTTCTTTTTCGATTTTTAAATTTTTTTTACTGTAATGTTGTGATGTTTACCATGAATATTTCACAGCACACACATCCCACCCCATCAAAAATGTGCCTTGAAAAATTAAAAAATTCAAACATGTGGCTTTTTGCATGCATTAGGGAATTAGATTGCACAAGTGAAAAACTAATGTCCCCGAACCACTGTAGCAAGAGAATGTTTGGCTTTTGTTGTACTCATTAAATAGCTTTCACGAATGAGTGACCCATATCATAATCAATTTATCATTAAATTTCCTTAGCTTATCACCTAAACTGCCTTGTAGTCAAGAAATAATAATATACTCGCGAATTAGCTTCACAATTAATCGATATATATTTTTATAAGAAAAATATAAGATATTGTTAATAGCTTCGAGTCCATCAAAATTTAACCACAACGTTCTTGGTTTCGAGAGAACATATTTTTTTTTTTTTTTTTTTTTTTACTTTTCTTTTCCTCATCACACCTTATTTATTTAATATATTGACACTCGTTCTTGCCAGTGCACAAAGCGTGGGATGCTGACTAGAGATGCAAGTGGGGCAAAGAATCTCTATTCCCTATGGGGATCCACCCCGATGGGATGCGGATTCCCCACCAACTACCCACCACGGGGACATGGAGAATTTCATACCCACCATCGGGGGCAACGCGAGGGCGATATTACCCCTACCCACCATGGCCACTCCACCGGGATTCCCCACGGGGATCCTGAATATTCCATGTGGGAATTGCATCAAAAACATTAAATCTTATATTTCCTTTTTTTATATGGTGAATGCTTCACATAAAATTTGAAAACCAACTTACAATTGCGAAGAAAAAGCTTTTAATGAATTTAATTTTCGGATCTATAATGCATTTGATCTCTTTTTTTTAGATATTATGTGAAAAAGTGATGGGGGCGAAGAATCTCCGTGGGGGTGGGGATCCCCTTTGAGTGGGAATGGGAGTCAAAATTTCTTCGGTGAGAAATTTCAAGCGAGGAATCTCCGCCCAGCCATAAGTGGAGATGGGGATGGAGATTGTATTCCCTGCCCCAAACCCGCCCCCACCTGCAACCCTAATGCTGATTATATGTATAGGCCATTCATCTCAAACAATTAAAACAAAAAAATTGAACAAGGTTTGCTCCTAATCTGGCAAAGCGATCTTTAGGGTATATCATCTTTTGTTGGTTAGCAGATCATTGTCATGTATAATGTATTAATTGATTATTTGTACACGTAATCTTTTATTTGAGGCTTTGTTTTTGCAAAATATAATGTAGAATTTATATGTTCTTATTCTTATTTTTAATTATCAGTTACGACCTTGGCTTACACATTGAAGGGGACTACCGACATTGGTCGACAATACACACATCCACGTCATATTTTCTTCAATTAGTAGAATTACATGATTGAGTGATTGAGTGACTATTGACGTCTTTAACAAATTAACTGTTCCTTGATGCCATAACAGGTCCGATTCATCTAAGCAAAGACAACACAACAACAACAACAACGACAACAAAGCTATCATCAAGTGCCTTAAATCGAGTAAGATAGAGGACATTGATCCATGTACCAAATTTCTACTTGTTTATGATCGTGTGCTTTTATTGTAAAATGTCACTCCTTTTCTTTTCTTTTTTCTTTTTTTTTTTTGATGAAACACTCCTTTTCACTCATTTCATGTAAGCAGATGGAATTTTGAAAAAAAAAAAAAAAAAAAGAAGATTAAAGTTTCTTCTCAGAGGCCAATCATATATGGAGTACATAATGCAATAAACAGGTGTACATATATATTTGTCTCAAGTACCTAAAAGTCAGTCCAAGAAGCTTAGAATCCAAGTCCAATTCAGCCAATATTTCATTATACATCATAAGAAAATTGGGTTGTTGGGGGTAGGTCTTGTAGCTAACAGTGACAAACAAACCACTAATTAACGAAGACGAGGAAAAAAAATACTGAAGAAAGATGAATAAAAATAAACAATTCATGTGTTCAGTGTGCTTGTCTTGTGGGTATATATAGCAATTGTCCATTCATCGCGGTACATGAACAATTCATGGAAGAACTCTCAACTGTAACAAACAACAAAACCTCAGTCCTATATTAATTGATGTTGGCTAGTATGAACATAGAACGAGTCGATCGACGGCACTTCAAAAAGCTCTAGCAAACTTTGAACAAAAAATGCTACATCAGTGATTCAGTATTAAGTGATACAGCAGATACAGCATGCGAGTAGGAGCCCTTGCCCAAATACAATATCACTTAAGGTACATCCATCCATGTATAATTAGGTTCAGTTCAGTTGGATAGCTATATCCATCCATGTATAACATGCATACATTAATAACCAACTACTTATACATTCTTGTCTACATATTTGAGTAGTTTGGCCATTATTTGTCATATAACGAGTTTATACAATTTCGCTCTCTACTATCTCTTTGATAGATATGACATTTGAATCAATGTGCCTTGTAACCATCACAATAAATAAGCATTTCAGCATTCTTAAGGGTTACAAATTCATTTAATATAATCATTTCAATATAATATCTAGTCAACTCTTCATAAAATGGTGTCTAATCTTTATTTCATTGAGACATGTACGCAACAAATCTAATCCTTTCACTAAACATCTACACACCATCATATCAATGGCTTAGTACTTTTTTTGCTAAGCTGTCAAGTCTTAAGTTAAAACTAAAAAAATAGATGGGTGACCAACTGCTCATAAAATAAAAAAGATGAGCTTGAAGAGGAGAGAGAGAGGGTTCGTTGGTTCAACAACCACCAACAAATTCATTGAAACATGAAGATAAGTGACTAGCGAGATCCCTTTTTAGATGGTTAAATTAGAAACAATTGTATCATATTTGCTATATATACTTGGTAGTTTCCAAGACGTACTAAGAAGAAGGAGATGAGAATACTACTGTATTGGCATTACTAAACATTGAAAGGGCATACCTGTTTAGCAGGATAAATTGAGATGATCACAGCAACCTGTCTGTGAACTTTAAAAAGACATATAAGAGTAGAACTCTTTTAAACAAAGATGGACAAAGAAAGGGAAAAGGAAAGCATAAGGAAAATAAGGGAGGCGATATATGTTCTATAATTGGTCGAGAGATGTATATATTCTGATAGGACATGCTGATATTGGCAGACATCAAGAAATTTTGCGGTTTTTTTTGCAAAATTGCCTTTATCTTAAATGTAATGTTTGAGAATTCATGCAAAGTAATCTAGACAACAGTGATGCTAACATATTGCCAGATGATTATCTGATAAGTCAGTATTTTATAGGAAATTAGTAGTTCATTTTAGTATATTTTTTATTGAAAATATTTAAATATTATATTAAATAATATGTTTTTGCCATTTTTAAGTGAAACGAAGTACGCTATTGAATTCGTGACGGAAAAATACTCAAAATGGAATATTTACTTGCAAATAATCGCATGCCGAACAGTTTGCCTCGAAATACGCGTTGTGCGGTGCAACGCATAGCGGACAGAATGTTTCAACCAATCAGAAGATGCCACGTCAGCGTGAAAAGTCACTCAGAACCAATCAGACGCTGCCACGTGGCATCGTCCACCGACAACCGCGTCACTGAGGTGATTTGGAATAATCGTTGCGCGCCACGTGGCGTATACACGTCGTCCCCACCAATCACATGCGGTCGCGTCAGCATGCCACGTGCCACGTCACACCGCCTTATCTTCTCTTCGTTCAGTCTCCATCGATCTGCCTCGTGATGCGTACCCGCACAAACTCCCAGTATTTCGGTCGAGTCGCACGATTTCCTCCGAGCCACGTGGATGCCACGTGGCGCTCTCCTATTTGTCTAGACGCGTCACCAGCAGCCGTCCCTCCAATCGCGTGCTGACACGTGGCACAGGTAATTTTTATAAATAGAGGATCGACAGAGAAGGTTAGCGGTCAATTTGAGTGAATTTTGAAAGAGTTTTAGGCAGTTTGGGGGGGCTCCTCTCGGCCTCTCTGGCCGAGCCCTCTACCACTCCCCCATTCTGTATTTTTATTTGTACTTTGTGTTCTTTCATGGGAGGTTAAAACCTCTAGCCTATGCGAGACTGCGAAGGAGGTTCGACTACGCATATCAATGGATTTATGAGATTTATATATTTTAAATACAAAGAACAAGTAAAAATACATAAATCTCACAAATCCATTGATATGCGCAGTCGAACCTCCTTCGCAGTCTCGCCTAGGCTAGAGGTTTTAACCTCCCATGAAAGAACACAAAGAACAAGTAAAAATACATAATGGGGGAGTGGTAGAGGGCTCAGCGAGAGAGGCCGAGAGGAGCCCCAAACTGCTTAAAACTCCTTCAAAATTCACTAAAATTGACCGCTAACCCTCTCTGTCGATCCCCTATTTATAAAAATTGCATGTGCCACGTGTCGGCACGCGATTGGATGGACGGCTGCTTGTGACGCGTCTGGACAAATAGGAGAGCACCACGTGGCATCCACGTGGCTCGGAGGAAATCGTGCGACACCGAAATACTGGGAGTTTGTGCGGGCACGCATCTCGAGGCAGATCGATGGAGACTGAACGAAGAGAAGATAAGGCGGTGTGACGTGGCACGTGGCATGCTGACGCGGCGGCCTGTGATTGGTAGGGACGACGTTATAGGCCACGTGGCGCGCAGCGATTATTCCAAATCACCTCAGTGACGCGGTTGTCGGTGGACGATGCCACGTGGCAGCGTCTGATTGGTTCAGAGTGACTTTTTCACGCTGGCGTGGCATCTTCTGATTGGTTGAAACATTCTGTCCGCTATGCGGCGCACCGCACAACGCGTATTTCGAGGCAAACTGTCCGGCATCCGATTATTGCAAGTAAATACTCCATTTTGAGTATTTTTCCGTCACGAATTCAACCGCGTACTCCGTTTCACCTAAAAATGACAAAAACATATTATTTAATATAATATTTAAATTTTTTAATAAATAATATACTAAAATGGACTACTAATTTCCTATAAAATACTGACTTATCAAATACCCCAAACTTAAGACTTTGCGCGTCCCGAGCAAATGTGTAAATGAAAACACAAACTCGACTAGACTTATTATAATAATACCAACTCAATTAATCCTATACCGACCCAAATTCATGAAGTTCCCTTGATTTACATAGTTGTCAAGTTAACCAATTACTCAAGAAATTTTCGAGTTATGATATGTCAAGAACCGCGACCCAAACACAATTAAGACCACATTTTCAAGACAAAGATATGGTCAAGACAAGCGCTATCACATTCAAGCATGCAAGTTTACAAATTTACTTAGTCTAGCTATAAGCACTCGAGCTAAATCTTTTTATTTGAGGAGTTTTCATATACTTCCGCCTTTATATGTATACTCTCTGCTCCATTCGCCTTTATTCTTTTTATTCATTTTTTTTTTTTTTTTTTTTTTTTTTTTTTTTTTTAAGGGATACGGTCCCCGCTCCATTTCCTGTGGACCGATTTTCTCATTTTTTCCCACCACAAGTTTCCCTGCTCCATTTCCTGTGGAAACTTGTGGGACTCTCTATATTTTGAAAACTCATGTTAGCCCTTCTCACTTTCACTATGATTAAGCAAATTCCCCAATGTGTGGTAAAGTCTCATTACTTGCACAATTTCAACCGTCTAAAAGGCTTAACCATCATACTAAGTCCCTAATCATGAAATCATAAAAATGCCGAGCTACGAACTCGACTGAGTATTTCTCCTACTTTTTCCTAAGTTTCAAGTCAAAAATGCAACCATAATGTACTCGTCCACAACCAAAGGCATGAAACAAAGTTTCGGGTGACTCTAGACAATATAATAATGAAAACTATACTAAATACATGCATGAAAGTGTATCGACTCCTAATGAAGTGAGATAGATGAGTATGGAGGGAAAAGAAATGGAAGAAATGAATGAATAAAAGATACAAAACACCACCAATACCGTCCGACGACCGCGTATAATTGAAAAAAAAAAAAAAAAAAAAAAAAAACGATCTCACTGCGGTCTTTCGCATAGAAACCCATCCAGCTCTCTAGTCCACAAATCCTATAGTTGGTTCCGTTGCTTCTGGACTTGGTAAACACATACAGCCAGAGGTGCAATATATGCGACTGAGTATTGTTAACTTGAGTCAACTTTTGCAGGGAAGTCCCCATGGTTGAATGCTGGCTTGATTGAAAAAATGCTGACAATGTAAAAAATGAGGGAAGTCTATGTTCTCTAACAAGTAATTGTTCAATTGCTGAAGTTCACTTTAGATCAGAAGCAATCCAGAGCAAGTTATTCTACTGTATATTTTGTTGTTTCATATCATGATCAGATATCATTGCCTACACCTTAAGTCCACATCCCATACCAGTACTTTCTTATATAGTTCCTAAAAGGTCGCACTAGGTCTTAAGAATTATATAGTTGTCTAATCTTTCTTTCTTAGAACCATTTATTCTCCTTTAAAGATCCTTTTTGTTCTAAGTCGAGTTTTCTTTTTTTTTTTTTTTTTTTTTCAATAATGCTTTAGTTTGGAAGAAATTTAGCAACTGAAATTGACAACAAGCAATTGAGACTAATCTATATCATTTTTCATGGACCACCTTTCCACCTGCTCTTCTGGAAGTCTTGAATCCCTAGGACTTGAGTGTCTAATAATCTAAACATTCAATTCAAATTGCAAATTAAGCTACATCATAACTTCATCCTCTATGCGTGATTTCTCTTTCATGGTTTTATCGCAGATCTGCAGAGTATAAACTATAAGAAAGGTAAAATATATAAACCATGGCGGGGAGCGGAGCGAATGATGTCTTTTGCTTGAAAGGAAAAAATAAAAATCCTACAAAAATGAATAAAAAAATATATAATATTTCAACATGCAATGAAAGTAGAAAAAGGTTAAATATCTAACTAGAGGAAAAGAGAAGTAGCCTTTCAAATGGATAATGCAAATCCATAATTTACATAACAAAGCAATTGATATAATTTATCGAGAACTAGAGAGTAATGTCCATGTTCTTTATAATAAAACAGTGTGGAATTTATGATGACTCTCCAAATAATATGAGTACAGAGTTAGTAAGGCCCTAACCTTCATTCTTTGCTTGAAGTGATCTCCACAATTCAGGACTTGAACCTGCAAATTTCCACTTATGAACCCAGTACTTCTGCAAATTAATAAAAGGAAATTGCATACTTAGATTTGAGCAGGTATGATAGTGAACAACAGAAAACATGTTTAATGTATGATATGCCCACTATTCTTTTTGTTTGTAAATTTCATCAGGAATCGGGAAAGCCTTTAAATATTCCTAATGTATAGAATAATACAGGCACGGGCTAGTACACTTCATAAATGCATAAATGTTGAACTTCCATACCTCTGAAAAGGTCATATAGAAATATTTGCCACAACAAATATCTGCTGACCATACATTTACAACAGAAATAACACACAGAACATAAAAAAAAAATATCCTTCGACAAAAATCATTTTACAGGTGTGGTTAAAAAGCACATTTGTATCAGTTCTCACAGTGGACTTGCCGATTGATTGGCTACGATTATATTCTTCAAATGAGTTATGGTTCATCTGGTTTGTCAACAGAAACTTTTGCCTCTTCAATTTGCCCATCCCCTCCAGCATTATCTTCATCATCTGGTTCAGTTCCAGATTCATCGACATTCTTCTCACTAAACTTTAAACGAATAGGTCGACCCAACAATTCCTGCAGCCAGAAAATAAGCAAGGATGAGCTGCCCTTTCTTGTGAATTCCCACTACACAAATAAGTTAGTGTTAGACATTAGGTAAACATGAAACTAATGCTTGAGAAGCTAATATCATCTCTTATCCTACATAAAGACGCATCAAGTGCTTATTTTGGTTCTACTCATCAAAATTCTTTAACATGAAAATAATTAATGATTTTTAATATTGCAAGTTTATAAAATCGTCACACAAGTTAATTGATTAGAACAGATGTCAGAAACTTTTAACACGGTAGCTTGTACAATTGAAGACATTATTCTTTCATTTTGGAAATATTATCCTAAACATGAATCAGCTCCTCATATTTTTCGACGCTTACCCACCAGCACCAAGAACGTTAAAAAAATTGTGATGAAAGATATTTACAAAGATAGACCTTTCTGTACAAATTCCCTAAATGTACAAGAATATTCAGCGGAATTGAGAAAAGTAAATATAAACTTCATAAAATCATTCAGTGTTATCTCGTGAAAAATACCACATATTAAGTTGAAAATCATTACAGAAAATTACAAAAAAAAAAAAAAAAGAATCGATTGATAAACAACTTTAACACATTAAAAAGATATTAGGAAAAAATAAACAGACAACAAAAGCAATCCGATTCCATGTTTCGCTTAAGAGACTACGAGTTTTTGATTTGAAAGGAAAAATTGTTCAAGCACAATGTTCAATCAATGCTTCCTTGAAGATCAAACTAGATAAAAACCAATGTATCTAAAAAAAACAAAACAAAGTATTCGATTCCATATGCAATTACAGCCACTGGATCACAATTAGCAGTTAGATCCATGAGTTTCAAAGATTTTTTTTTTTTTGACGAAAGTTTTAAAGACATTTAATCCACATAACTTAGAGCAAAAAATGTATGTATCTTACTGACTTGAAAGATCAAACATCTTGCCAAATTAACTTGACATACGGCTCAAACACAAACTGGCCAGTATTAAAAGGGAATAAGCAGCCCAAAAGTACTACTTTTCATTACCTTCCCATCTAAGGCAGACAGAGCAGCTTCTGCTTCCTCCTTTGTGGCAAACGAGACAAAACCATAACCAGCAGATCTCCCTGAAGGACTATCGAAAACCACTCTAGCTGACACTGGATTAAAACTAGAAGATATTATTAATTCTCTTAGATGGGTAGACCTCGCTTTCCACGCCAGATTTGACACGTATAGTTTATGGCTAGTTTCTTTCCTAACAGGAACTACAGTGGGAGGAGAAGGCTTCTTCAAGCTTTTCGAAAACTCCACCCTTATAATCCTTCCAGATAATTCCTGCAAGAAATCAAACTAATTAAAAAACAAAATTTGAAGGAGACAATAGAGGGAAGAGCCAAAATGGGATATAAATTTTCTTCTTTATAGCACCAACACTAATTTTTTTCTCTATCCCATCCCAGAGAATAGAATGTTTGAACAGAAGGGCCAATCATCTCAGCCTAAGTCCAGTACAAAACAAATCGCTCGAGGTCGCATTTTCATTCTCAATGATTCTCCATCAGCTACAAAGTATATGTGTTTGAAGAATATAAATTTCACGAACAAGTGAGAAATTGGAGACAACCAAGTAGTTCAAATTGGAAAAAGTACAGAATGGAAGTAAAAACATAAATGGAAAAAGTAGGATATTCTTCACATGATAGGAAAAAAGTTCCACCACTGATCAAATACACATTAAAAAACACATTGATGCTGCGATAGCCTTTGGAACAGAAAAATAAAAAATAAAAAAAAAATAAGATCATTGACTAGAAAAAAACGTCTTTACATTTTGAAATTGAACACATAGACTATAGAAGATTTTATCCAAACAACATAGTATCAAACAAAGTGAAACCTTCCAACCAAAAAATAATACCGACAACTAATTCTCTATGGATACTCACAGTTTAACTGCATGTTTTAGAATTTTCTGGCAAAATCACGAATAAGATTCACTCCAATTGCTTTCTCCAAGAAATGTCTTGGCACTCAACTACTTCCGCAGTTCCTAGGTTTGCATGTAGGTAGTAGTACCGCTGGGTTGAACTCAGCGGTCGACAACAAACAGATGGGCCATGGCTATGTAAATTTTGAGAGCATGATTATAAATTCTACCACAACAAAATAGTAAGACCTACTTAGCAGTATTGTTCTCACATTTCCAAAACCAACATTTACATAACTAGTAAATGCAATGCAAAGGAAAAATATTGACCGAGACATGGCAACAAAACTGTTCAAATGTCAATGCCCTAATCAACAAAAACTGCAGTAATAAGTGGAAAACAAACTAATTCATCCGTTCCATCAATAACAAGAACAGGAAAGAACGAAAAGAGATGATAAGCCGGCCCAAAGTGCTCACATACGAATCAAACTTGTCGATAGCGGCACGCGCCTCGTCCGGAGACTCCATCGTCACAAATGCATACCCCCTGTTCAATCCATCTTTCCCCTTAATAATCTGAAACCAAACACAACACACAACACAACAAACATCAATCGCCAACACACAAACCAATCCAACAAACAAACAAACAAACAAAATCAAAAACAACCTCGACGTCCCTGACGGATCCGCACTCGCCGAACAAGTTCTTGAGATCCGTGGCAGACAGTCTCCACGGGAGATTAACAACGTAAAGCTTCCGCCTTTTGTCGTCCAGGGCTGCCTCCGCCTTGTTCTCCTCCACGGAGACCTCCTGCAGTGCGGAGTAGATTTGGAACCCTAATTTTCTCCTCGAAAGAGCGACGAGAGGGAGACGAGAAGTGAGAGTGAGAGATGGAGATGGAGATGGAGATGGAGATGAATATGAGATGTGGTGGAGATTTACGGAATGCGAGGAGGGATTGGTGAAGAGGTGTTTTGGATGTGAGGAAGAAGAAATTGAAGGTCGGCATTGCAGAGGTGCTGCCATTGGAGTGGAGAGAGGAGATTTGGCGCTCAGTTTTGGAGGGATTGTCACTGTGCTGATCTGTTCCGCCGATATTTTTCGTTTTTTCTGGATAAGACGGGTCGTCAACTGGGTCTGCACCTATTGGGCCCATCCCCACAAGCCCAATGAAATATTACATGGCATTGGATTTTGCAGTATTTGATGGGATTTTTCTTTGACACCAACAACAAAGTGTCCGTCCAGGTGTCCCAAAACGGGTCATTCTAATATTTTATATCCTTTCTTTCATTTTTTTTTTTTTTGGTAATCATGAGTGTCCGAACCTTTTTTTATCCCTTCTTTATTTTGGTTCGACTAATCTCATGAGAGTTAAGTCAGGCACGCCGACTCTATTACTTGCAGAAGTCGAAAGAATATAATCTTGCTACAAATAAGGCCACAATCCTGAATTAGTTGGATTAGTAATTAATGCATTCCATAGTAGTTTAATTATATCTCATATGTTAATTTTTCACTCACATGCATACATCCACAAGCCCGCTGTACCACTTTACGGACCTGTGGGTCACTGTAAGTATCGATCTTGTCCCCTATAGTTAACCTCTTTCGACTTATAGGTGTTAGGTTTTATCGCAAAAGGAATCGATACTAGTTGGAAAGAGATAATCAATTATATATTTTTTTTATGAAATTTTATTTAATTAATGTGGGACTAACTTTCGATCCACATATCTTAAACCAAAATTCATGATTATAAGGGATTTTTTTTCCTCGCAGGTCCTGTTCAAGCCGTGTGCTCTAATATAGACCATGTCTTTGTTCTAATCAAATAAACCGAGCCATAGAAAAGCTTCCTATGGTATCATGTAGCTATCCATCCATCTTTATATCTACAACATGTGCACATGCAATTGCCCAACACAAAGAAACCTCCATCAGAAAAGCAGTGCTTCAACTTTCAAGGCATTCAAAACAAAAGTCCGATCGGCCAAGAAAACGCTTTGAAAAAAAAAAGAAAGAAAAACAGTAGGAATAGCTTAGTTTTGGCATCTTTTTGCAAGCCCAATGCAAGGAACAACATGACCTATAGTGGGGGCTAGCACACTCAAAAGTAAGCACCCAATACGCGGTTTTTCAACACTCATCTCTGTACAAATCTGTACCTTATTATAATGGAATGCTCAATAGCCTTCAATTAATTCTTCTTATTTAGAGTTGAACTCCATCTAAACTAAATCTATACAGAGAAAATGGCTTTGAGCAACAATGTGATCGGTGTGATAAACTTCGTCGCGATGCTGTTATCGATCCCGATAATCGGCGCCGGTATATGGTTAGCGAATGAGCCGGACAACTCTTGTGTTAAGATCCTACAATGGCCAGTCATCATACTAGGAGTGCTGATATTGGTGGTTGCGTTGGCTGGCTTTGTTGGTGGGTTTTGGAGAATTCCTTGGCTTCTGTTGTTCTATCTAGTTGTCATGCTTGTTCTCATAGGACTGCTCACTGCATTGGTGGTCTTTGTGTACATGGTCACGCTTAAAGGCTCCGGCCGCATGGTTCCTAGTCGAGTCTACTTGGAGTACCGGCTTGACGACTACTCGGGGTGGCTTCGTCGGAGAGTGCAGAGCAGTTACAAGTGGGATCGGATCAGGGCTTGTCTTAGCTCAACTAGTGTGTGTGCTGAACTGAATCAGAGCTACCATTTTGCTCAGGATTTCTTCAATACCCCCCTCACTCCCGTCCAGGTAACCATAATCAAATGTAGATTTTGTGTCTTCTCTTTGCACCAATCCTAAGCACGTCGGGCCGGCAACATAGATTAAACTCTTTCGTTTTGTGATTTAATACAGTCAATAATGTGCTTCCATAAACTCTTTCAGCCGGCAACATAGATTAAACTCTTTCGTTTTGTGATTTAATACAGTCAATAATGTGCTTCCATAAACTCTTTCATTTTGTGATTTAATACAGTCGATAATGTGCTTCCATAATATTTTACATTTTTTGTTATTAGATCGTAAGTCTGCTCATATGCCGTCGAATTTCTCAACTCTTCCCCCCCCCCCCCACGAATTTTATTTTTATTTTTTTTATTTTTAAGATCATGCATCCAATACTTAAATGTCAGTCACATTACAAGTTGTAAATATCTTCTCTTCTTTTTCATTCTTTTTAGGCTAAGTACCACAGCGTCTAATGTTTCCTGTTGTTTAAGTTCTTGCTTTGGTTTGCTTTTTCAGTCGGGATGCTGTAAGCCACCCACCGAATGTGCGTACACATTTGTGAACCCAACTTACTGGATAAGTCCCATAAACAACGCAGCCGACATGGACTGCCTTCAATGGAGCAATGACCAGACCCAACTTTGTTACGCTTGTGACTCATGCAAAGCAGGGTTGCTCGCAAATCTGAAGAATGAATGGAGGAGAGCAAATGTCATTATGATAATCACTCTGGTGGCTTTGATAATTGTGTACGTGATAGGGTGCTGTGCCTTCAGAAATGCTAAAACTGAAGACTTGTTTAGGAAGTACAAGCAAGGTTACACATAGAAGTGTATTGGCTCGCTCAATGTCGTTGTTATGCAGAAAAGACGAGTATTGTTGTGGACATTAGTGTAAACTAAGAAACGCATTTTGGGTTGCTTTATTGCTGTTTATGATGAGCTGTTTTGAATCTTGATACTCAGTTTCTTGCAGGGTAAGCGTGATTTCTGGTGAATTACCGAAAGTGATTTTCCTCCAATTGGGGACAAGGAATCTCGAAAAACTAAAAGCATAAATTAATAGTGAAATAGCTTTCCACTCCAAGTCAATACAATTTCCCCGAACCCACCATGACCTACTAATTGTTTACTAACGCCTCTTCGGGATCACATGTCCCAACCTTCTAACTTTTCAGCACATATCTCTTGTAAAGTGGGACATGTCTCATATTTCAATCTGGATAAAAAGACACTTATTCGGGTTTTATAAGACTATGAAGTAGTAGAACTAGTTCCAGAGATTGAATTCAAGCTCCAAATTTTTTTTCGAGATCATGAGAGCTTCTAAACGGGATGTGGATTGAAGGTGAATGTGTAGCACTTTGGATTGAATAGACATTGGATTAAAAAATACGTCTCCAATGAAGTTGTGGATTTGCACTGTGTAGATGACATGGCGGAGACATTGTCTACTACACCCTCTACTTCTGGAGGGTGGGATAGACAATATCTACGATGCCGCATCATCTAAAAAAAGCCACGTCATTTTAAAATACGAAATAAAAAAATGAAAAACGCCTAAAACAAAGAGAAATAAATTGAAAACCCCCTATAAAGTGGAAACAAAATAAAAAACGCCTAAAAATAAAGAAAAAGGTGGGTTTCCTAAACGTAGTTCACATTACCCATTGGAGATGATTTTTGGTGTCGAATGTGAATTTATACCACAGCCCTTCTGTAATCCCTTCACAGTGATAATGTGGCACAAATCTACAGTCTAAATTCATGTTTTTACCATCGGAGATCTTTCTAAGATAGTAGTCCTCAAGATTCACGCACGACCAGTGATTCCCTCAAATTGAGTGGTCCACTATAGGATGAAACTGTTTCTGGCCTAGTCTTATCCCAAGTGATTCTCCACTTCTAATATGAAAGTACACAATTATTGTCTTACAAAAGCACTGCCACTCGAGTAGACAAAACTATCTACAAAGCAACAAAGTCCTCCTCATTTATGTCCAGTAAAAGAATAAGGAGCGGTTGTGGTGAATCGACGATACCTGTGTGATCGTAGAACGTTGGGTTCTCTGTTTCCTAGCGAGGTGGGAGCCACCTTCGGTTATCAATAGTGCTTTTCAAGAGGGGTAGTTTCCCTGTGAGAAGAAAGAGAGCATTATTAACATATAGTATAGTAGATGACACAATAATGAGGATAACCTGTTGAGTGAATGCCAGTCCTTAGTGGCAAAGAACTTGCATACGTTAGCTTTCAAATGCTAATTGTGTGTGGCTCTCTTTCTCTTATCCCTTCGAATCCCCTCCTTTTACGGATACTAGAAATGCAAACATTATCTCCTATGCCAGCTTCTATCTCCACTTTGTGCAAATTGAAGGCATTCTCAATGATGTCAGAACAAGAGTACATACCGCCCGAGGGGTCGATGCGGCCAGAAATGAAGTTCCCGGACTTCCCTCTGTCAGATACAGTGAAAGCGCTGCATGAGACCATAGAAGATGAGTGGGATTTCCTACAGCTCTCGGCATGCCAAACTGCAGCTGGGAGAGCCTTGTGGGAGCACGTTATTCATGACCCTGCCGCAGCAGTCCTAGCAGGAGAGAGACAATTAAGAAGCTTTCATGAAAAGATCATAAAGGATAGGTTGAACAATGCCCGTGAGATATCTGGGGTGATCATTGCCGTCCGTACATTGTGGTTTGATTCAAAGATTGAAGATGCTATCAACTCCTTCAATGGCGGAGAATCCCAAGTAATTCTCCTCGGTGCAGGTGAGCGATTGCTCCAACTCCTAATTCTCACTGATGCACCTTTGTTGTGGCAGTCTCCTGCATATCATTTTCAATAGGTCAGGAGTAGATAAAAGGAAAAGATGGATCACTTTTAAGTTTTAACTCTCTCAGTGGAGCACTCAGGTGACTTCCAGGAGGGAGATTCTTCACTTGATTTATCGTTTGTTCCTGAGTAGGAGGTAAAACTGTCCAAATGTGCACAATTTAGCATATAATCTACCATACAACTTATGTTGATAAGCAACTCGGGACAAAAAATCCACATGCAAAAGAGGCGGCAGAGCCTTTTAGAAGCATATCTCCCCTGATATTATTATTATTAGGATTCAGATATCCAGCTCCTAGCCTTAATCTGCTCTGTCGGACTAACATAACTTACAGTGGCTGACAAACTTCGCTTTCACTTATTTTTCGACAATCTAAATAAAACTTTTCTTTTCCGGTTTAACACAATTTTTTTATTTGAGTTTTTTACAGTGTTTAACACAATTAATATGCTACCAAATGACCGCTCGGAAGCAGTAGCATCCTTTGGGGTTGTTATTTAAAAATGATACTTCCATTCAGCACAAAGACCCAATCATGACTACAAAGTATTGCTACAAGTATTTATAATTTTATACAAAAGATAAAATTAGCAGTCAGGAAAATAACAGATTCAAATATCCCCTTCAGGAATGGATGCAAGAGCTTACCGTCTGAGATGCCTGAAAGACGCCCACATTTTTGAAGTTGATTTCCCAAAACTAGTGCAAATGAAAACTTTGCTCCTGCAAGAAGCATTTGGATCACCGAATGAGCACCACCAACTAAAAGTGGTGGCCAAATCCCTGACAAGAATTGCAGCTGATATCAGAGAAGATGACTGGTATGAAAAGCTACAGAGATCGGGATATGTTCCCCATAGGAATACTGTGTGGGTTCTGGAAGGTATTTTATATTACCTCTCCGACCTCAATGCAATGCAAGTTCTAAAAACAATAGCAGCCAATTGCCCTTTCACAAGTACAATCATGCTGGCGGATTTTATGAACAAATCATCAACCACCCTCTCCAACTCCTCCTTCCATTTTTACAGTGATTGGCCAGATCACCTCCTGCCATCTCTTGGATTCACAGATGTCAAACTTTCACAAATTGGTGACCCGGATGCTGACTTTGGGCTCATGCGTGATCCCCTAAATTTATTCAACAAGCTCCGCCACTTACCTAGATCAGTCCAAAACTATCCTGATGATGGAAAACCGTGCTGTCGGCTTTATTTGGTGAAGGCCTCAGGCTCTCCTGAAAAGACCGTCACATAAAAAGCAAACAACATGAACAAGCATGTATACAGAATGAGTTTGTCAATTTTCAAATACACTTGTACTTCAGGTATTTCTGTCAATAATGTCCTCTATCCATGTCAAATGCTGGATAGAATTGAGTAGTTAGCTTCGTAAAATAAGATCTGAAATGCCATGAGAGATTTTTATTATGTGGCTTGTTCTGTTTCACCAAAAGGAAGTGAATACATGTGATTCAAGATGGATCATTCCCCGAAGATTACTTGATCTTTTCCTCTTGAATCTCCAAAAAGCACTAAAAGTAAACCAGCATGTTGAAAACAAAAATAATACTGTGTTTCGTCCATGGCAATAAAAATTATAAAACCTATACTTAAACAATTTGCTTACGTGATCACCAAATTTATCAATAATCAAGACAACTCTCCCATTAAATCAACACAATGACATTTGTGCGAGGATTTATTCACACTGAAACGGAGACAGGCATGTTTCTTGTTCATCAACTGGATCAATTGGTTTTCCCGTTTGAGGATCACATAAAAGATAAATTAGTTGCTACTTTGTGCAGAACCACAAGGAAAAGATAGATACTACTTCAAACAGAAGAAGAGGTACTATAAAATAAATAACCAATAAATGGCAAGCTCCACAACTAGAGAACATTTTCTGCAGTAAGACATTTAAAGACACTGTCATAAACAAGTAACTTTTTTATAAGAAGCCAACTTAATAATAACACCCTTGAATCAAACATGAGTTGAACCTTCAACCTTGCCTACGACAATTGATGCCTCATCCATCTCGCTAGAGATGCTTTGGAATCATAAATAAGTAAATGATTTGATATTAATGGAGTTTTTATAGAATTCCGACATTACTAGAGAGGTGTGATCATATTTCCTTGTTTATGTACACATTGTTTTCTTCAATTGGGTATGTGATACAAATGCTTTAGACTCCTTATCGTGCATTTAACCACTAAAGTGGTCTCTCACTACTTCAACTATATATTTTCTTTACAACAAAAAGAAACTTTTTATGTCACTTACGGTCCAACCTAATTCTAAGCTCAATATCAATTATTTATAAATAAAACCTTAATTTCATGTTTCTCAAACTACTTTGATCAATATTACACTCTATACACTACATTTGTTGACAACGCAAGGGACCTTGCATTAGTTAGGTATTAGAGTGAAAGATCTGACATGGGAACCAAAAAATGATCTGAAATTTGAGCGTTACCTAAAGAATCAATGCAAAAAAATAATAATTATGCAACTTCATGAAGACTAGAAATATGCAATAGACCTCGTAGCATTCCCCCTCTTCAATAAAGAGATGTGCATCTTATGTTCATTAATATTGTAAGCATACAGAATTCCATAGGAAGGAAAGGTAACATCAGACCTCAAGGCAATTTTTAATACTCTGTTCAAACTTATCAAGGGATGAAATGACGTTATTGACTGATTCTGCCACCTTTTGTCTGAAATAAAGAACAAGAGAAAATAAGCATGCTGCAATATGGTAGAATCAGCTAGTTCTGGCATTAGCGAAGCTGGGAAAACGGTACTTTAGAAAATTAATTTCTAGTTAAGAACTAATTTAAAGAATCTTTGTGTCAAGGAAGTTGTGGAATCATTTACAAGTGGGAAATGCATGCTTGGCTTGATCAAAGTGAGCTAAAAATATAACTTAGAGGGAAACTAACAGCATCAATGGTTGTTGGAAATCAATCAAAAATACGGGTAAATCAAGTTCTTTGATGAGTTTATAAGGATCCATATTGATTCATAAAGTGAAAGCACCTCTTCTAAGCTTTTAGACTAGTAAATAAGATGTGAACTAAATCATGACAAGCAAGTTGATCCAATTAGCATGCTCCAAGAGCACCCTCAGATATGAGATTGACCGAGGAATTCATAGTTGAGTTGGCCCACAAAAAAAGCATGGACAAAGTTGATTGGGATAGTTAGGGGTTAATTTCACAGATGGTCACCCAACTTTATAGTTTGTAACACTTTGGTCACTAAACTCACGTTTGTATCAAATATATCACTCAACTTTATAAAAGGTTTCACAAAAATCACTGTAGCCATTTTTTGATCAAAAATCCGGCGACACTGCTTACGTGGCGCCACGTGGGATTTCGTTGGAGGTCACTAAACTTTGTGAGTGATGACGTGGCGAATTACCAAAGTGTTGAATTGATATTTATTGGCGCGCCACATAAGCAGGGTCGCCAGATTTTTTATCAAAGAATGGCTACAGTGATTTTTGTAAAACCTTTTATAAAGTTGAGTGATATATTTGATACAAACGTGAGTTTAGTGACCAAAGTGTTACAAACTATAAAGTTGGGTGACCATATGTGAAATTAACCGGATAGTTAGCTTTCAACTATATTATATTCAGCGTAGAGAGACGATAGTTATCAATATACATACATGTTTACTATATTTATGATCTATATTCTATATAAGTGACCATTATCTACACCATAATGGACACCACTGAACTCTTCATATTCAAAATATCAAAGCCACATTTCAACGCTAGCGACCTCAATTTAACTTAAACTTCCCAAAAAGAAAAAGGAAAACTACATAAAAGATACCTTACCGTGCCATCTGACATTTACAAGAGCATAAGTAAATTCAGATAGCAAAATCAAGTCGAGAATTACATCTACATATTCAGCATTACCACAATCATTAACAAAGGGTCATTCATCTGTTTCACTGGTAAAAACCTTAGATTCACAACTCACAAGCAATAAAAGTCAAGTTTGTGGCCAGCCAGAAACTTTGAGTTGATTGGTGAAAACAAAAATGTTCATTGCCGGCCAATTATTCTTTTGAAATGTAAATCTACTTAAAACAGTGCATCGACCTTAGACAGCCCTGATTTTGCAGGCAAAGAGTAAGCTTCTTCACCATGCTCACGTGAGTCAAATGATTAAAATGGTAAAAGTGTTCCTTGTGGCGGCAGTGTATTCACCCTCATAGTTTTACCAAGCAAAAAAATCATGATAGGAGCATTTCAATCATCAAAACGTAAGGAAAAAAAAAAAACTGACATGCACTTCAATTTGGGATTAACATGGTTGACTTTAACAAAAATAACTAAAGCCTTGAAGGCCAGCAGTTTGTAAAATGGATACCTGCTGGAGGCAAGCTGAAGATCAGCATCTTTTGCCACTCCATCAAGTGAAGTCAAAGATCTGCAGTTCATAAATAATTTGCGTAAGGATGAAAATGGAAATAACCAGCCACTGAGGTTTCACAATGTTCTCAATTTTTCAATAATTAGCCTCACTTGGAGAGTGCAGGCTGCATAGGCATTGCATTAGCATCCTTAACAGCATTAGAAAATGGTTAGTTAGAATGCCTATCTTTCTAATTTCATACTTGGCTTTTTATTGTTATCGCATGCAACGCTACCCAATGATAATAGGCCAAGGGTGTTGCAAGTTATAATCTCAGCAAAGATGGTGCAATGGAGCTAGTTCTCACTCTTACCTAACACTCCCATCAAAAAACTCTTTCCTACAGACCTTAAATTTCTCACTCAATTGGAATGCATAAACAAGTGTTAGGGAACCTAGCTATGGTAGTATTTCTGATCATGGTAGTTCTAGTTGCGTTAGTTGTTTGTGTGTGTTTACACGTGTTATGTGTGAGCTGTAACTAAGCTGATATTTTGTGTCTTAACAGACTTGCTTAGTGAGGATAAGTCTGTAATTAGACTCATGTATAAATACTGTAACTTTACTGTTTTGCGAGTTAATGAGAAACCAAGATTCCAGAGCCTTCTCTCTGTATTTTTCCGTTGTTAGGGTTTCTACTTCATTTTCTTGCTTTAACAGAGTTTTGTCAACCTCAATTGTAGAATCATCTCTTTAGATGAATCCAAACAACGAGTAACATAATAGAGCAGTATCAACTGACAGGTAATTCCATATATTTACTTTCAAGAAATACCTAACAAGATCAGTTAGCGTAGCCTCGGCTTCCAACTTTGCAGGATCCTTATCATCAAGTAGCGAAGATGCATTCTTCACAATCAAACTAAATGTGCAAACCTGAAAATCCAGAAGAAGATTCGCTCAAAGGCAATTATGAGGCGTTCCTCCACACAATCAAAGAATCAAACGCACCATCACTTCAAAACAATATACCATCATCCTTAGTCAATAAACAACAATGCATCTCATCTACATCAACAAAATCGCGAAAATTAATAAATGATGCTTCAAGGATATTCAATAAATTGCGAAAAATCAAACCTCGACACCAGTATTAGCTTGAAATGACACGAAGGAATTCCGATCGTCCACTACACAGTCCCTTGCCGCCGACCTCATCAACCTCTGAATCTCATCCAACTCCACCGCATTCTGAGATTCAGTGGCAGCTGTCAAAACAAAATCAAATTCAATCCAAAACACACACCAATTCCCCCAAAAACAACAGATTTTTCATACTTAGCATCGAGTACGCGGCGCGGAGACTCTCGCGAGAGGCATCGATTGGCGCTATCAGAAACCTCGACGCCTTCCTCTTCTGCTCCCGCAACCACTCCTTCGGTCCCGCTACTCTCCAAACACCATTCACAACAACAACAGCAAACACAGAAAGTTAGGGTTTTGACGAAACAGAGAGAAGTAGAGACTAGAGAAGGAGAGAGATAGTACAGATGCCGAAAGAGATGGAGTGCGCGCCGGACGGTCGAGCGAGAGACGGAACTTGAGAGAGCAGAGAGAGCAGCACAACGTTTCTTCGAGAACAAGTAATTGTTCTCAACAGAGATTTCTCTACTTCTACTTCGACGTGTTTTCTTGGTTGGGTTTCTGTTTCTAATGCCGCTCGAACGGTCTTCGGAACGCTTGGGCGGGCAACAACACACGAGATTGCAACCAACATTGCTCCCTCTCCCTCTCTCCCCAAGCGGAGAACTGTTTATACAACTCACTTCAATGCATCAACACACACATGGAAAATCCTGGCGCCAACATCTTATCCATCCATTTTGTGATCGGGCACTAACAACTATGATATGTAGGCTCCACGTCAACAAAACATAGCCTGAATCTCAAATAATTGGGATGTTATATATATCAAACTCTTTTATTGCGTTCGATTAAATACAATTAATGGTGAACTTTTCAAACTTTTCAAATCGTGCACCAATATCTTATTCATTCATGTTATGATATGGGATGGACGAATCAAGCAATATGTTCCCTATAGGAAATAGGAAAATTTGTTTAAACCACTTTCCAAGAAAAAATATATATTGATATATATTTTTTGGCTATTATAGATCTCATTTTTTTTTATTTTTTTTGGTGTAAGTCACCCGTGAAAAAAAAATAAACAAGATACATTAGGCGAGTTTGAGATTTCATTCACTGATAATCTGACATTATTGGGGTTTTGAGGTTGATTTATCCCCTTAAGAATCCATACAAACGTCTAATGGCCATTCTCTTTTTTTGGCTACTATATATTTACTAGTGGATGGGCACTCGTTCCGCACGCGATTCACAATCTTAGCACTTACTGTGTGAAACAATGAAATTTAATCACGTACTCATATTAAGTTGGTCATCTCTCATTTTTTTTAATATTTTAATTAAAAAAATTGTACACTATCTCACGTGAAGTTAGTTATCTTTCTCTACCTCTACTCGTCAATTACCACGTGGCACTCACTACACTTGATCGTGCACATTAAGGGATTGCATTTAGTTTGTTTTAAACATGAAAAAAATAAAAAAAGTCATGTATGCCCTATTTGTTGTAAGGACAAAATTTGGAAAGAAAATTTGCTATGCTTGACTTAGAAGGGTAAAGTTGTAATAAAGCTATTTTGGTTTCACCATAATCTTAAGGGGTATTTTCATTATATATAAGATTTTTTTTTGGTTTTAAACCGCCCGTGAAAAAAAAAAAAACGAAATATTTTTTTTTCTACATATATTTTTTGTTTATTTAATTTTAATATAGTGAAGTGGAGATATTTTTGTTTTCTCTCCTATTGTGTAAACAAAAAGGGTACCTCGAATCTTGGGATCATGATCGATGTGCGTCGTCGAACCTGGCTTTTTTTGCAAGACCCGCAAAATAAACTCTCCTGGAGGTTAGTCTTTGGAAGAAGCACCGACGCTCGAGTCAAATGGGAGGTCAAGAAGGTTTTTTGGCGAGATGGAAAATGTACGTATTTCATATCTTAACCAACCCCTCAGTATGTATACTTGACATCAAATAATATGTTAGGATGTGTAACCATCCCCGATTTGAGTCAATCTCCAACTAAGAGTCTCCATTTCATTAGGATTGACAAGTATCAAGCGATTTGAGTCAATCTTAATATGTATTTTCTATGGACTAGATAAGTTTTTGATAATTTCGGTTGCTTATCTCGTTAATCCGCGAATTTTGGGCATCTCGATGTATGGAATATTTTATTCCATATCATCTCCCATTTATTGTTTTTTTGCAATTGTGGCATTTGGCAGGTATATTTATTTTAGAAGCCATTTAGCAGATATATTATTACATGCAGGTGTTGTAAATTTTTGTTAGATAATCGGATCCATGTAAGCAACTCAATTAAAATGCATAATGTACCGATTATCCTGAAAGTTGAACCATACGATGTATAAGAAGCAGGTATATTGTCGGCACGTCAAGCAACTTATTTATAGCTTCGATTCCATAAACAGAGAATATGGTGAATTAAAAGCATGCGTGACATAATTACGTAGCAGAGCATGCCCATAAATCAACAACTCGTGCATTTACATGTTATGACGTTCACACAAAATGCATAGGCGAAGCCCTTGAAGTTTTCTTCGCAGAAAGCAGCACAAGCTTGTTGAGTGCAAGTTGGGAGGTCATGTTGGGCTATGTCACATGATGCTGCTTCGGCTCCAATATCGTTACCTGCATTATGAAACCAAATAAATAAAGTTACAGATTCATAAACCGGTATATAGCATATATAATAATGAAGTATATATCAACAACATAATGCCTAACGCCAATTAAACTAGTGGGTAAGTTCACTAGTGTAAGAGTCTTTGAGTCTTAATATAGGGCAAGCTTATTTATTTCTTATCATAAAATAAAAAAAGCAACAACAACAATAACAACATAACACAACACATAACACCTCACATGTAATTGCGTTAAGCATTTCAAGTGTCGTTGCATGTTGCTCTTCCAACAACAACAACAACAACAACAACATAGCCTCGTGAGAGCTCATTTGCATTTTCCATTGTGCTTTCGATTGCAAATCTGGTGAGCTTTCCAATATATTCAAATGAAGGGAAAAGTCATATAAGGTGGTGTGATACTGCGATGACAAAGATCATAACTCGATCGACTTAGAAGTTGTGGAATCAAATTTTTGTAGCTGCATTATATATTTTGACCTTGCTCGTGTTACAAGGTTGGAATACTTGACTAAGTACTCCCACTCGAAAATAATAAGTTTGGACATCCCCGCTATCGAAAAAGAAAAGGAGAGAGATGGAGATAAATTATACCTTGAGACAGCAGTAGTGCAAATAAAAAGAGACAAGTTATCAGGGATTGCTTCATGTTTGTGATAACAACAAATTAAGCAAATAGAAATGATCGCAAAGTAGGTATGATTCTGTACAAATAGAAATAGGGTGCATCTGCACTATATATAGAGTTCTCAATGCATTCCATGTAATAATTGCTTATTCGAATCCCTTAATTTCTTATCAAAATAATAAATAATTAAGACTATACTGCTTAATGGAAATAAATGCATACATTTTGAGGTAGTAATTAATTAAATGTATAAATTAATTAGGTGCGTCCAATGTAGAACTAAAAAAAATCGTGTCTAGCTTATTCCCATACTTTTAAGGAAAATATACTTTGATATATTGTATCATTCTCTATAAAAGCATAATCTTTTGGATTGAATCCATGCAATTAAGTTGACTAAGGTATCAAGTTTGTAAGATTTTCATTAAAAAAGGTTTTTGTAGGAACTATATATCAATCATTTTCAATTATTGAACAATATCTCTTATATAATTTTTTTTTTCTAAAACTTATAAAATTGTTAAATTTTGCCAAGACATACGGGTAAGAAACGTTAAAAGATGGTAAGAAATCAATAAAAATAAAATGAAGATGGACTCCAGAGAGATTTGCATGGTGGCTAAGTTGTGCCAGCCTTAACCAAAGGCCTCAAATTTGAACCCTTTGTATAAAGTCTCTTTAAAACCTTTGAGGGATAGTTTTTGCCGCTACCTAATAGTCTTACTCTCGGCTTGAGCTTGAATTAGTAAGGACCCATAAAGCTTTAGATTCTTGATGACTTAAACCAAACAAAATAAAAAAAAAAGGAAGATGAACTAATATATAACAACCAATAAACAAATCTAAACTACCACCAAACTGGGTGGTAAGAACTTGACACGTGGGTTTCTTCGAGAGGAAGAAGTCGCACGTTTGAGTCTTTGCATCAACAATGAAATCATTTTTTGGTGGACTCTCTCGATCAATGGGTTTGGTGAGACCAACTTAACCCAATGAAATTAGTCGTACCCGGTGCGGACACCATGATTATCAAAAATAAAATAAAATAAATAAAAATAAACAAATCTAAACTCAAATTACTATTTACTAGCAACCAACCATCTTATTCATTCCTCAACTTTTATTTTTTAGGAAAATTCCTCCACTGTACTTGAACTCCTTCACTCATCACAAGATAAATCAAAAGACATCACACTATTAGTCTATTAGCCATAATTTTCCTTACAATATGCTAGCATTGCTTAGGATTAGAGACAAAAAAAGGAAGTTATCATTAATGTATTTGAGGGCCGCTAAGGGCACCCCACCGTTTCATGAAGGCACCCAACTTATTTGTAAAAATTCCAAAGAAAAATGGAAAAGACCATTTTGCCCCAGTATATATATTGATTCAAACCCCACAAACCATTTTGACAAAGAAAAAGGGGCACCCCACCACCAAGCTTGAACCATAAAGCAACATTGCGTTTTGCGAGCGTTTATCGATTCTTGCGATTGACATCATCCGACAACGATGTAACAATGTTTGACAACCATATGATGGTTTGTTGAAACTGTTAAGTTGAGTAAAACGTGAAAATGATGATTTGTTTGTCAACGTAGGGTTTGGTAATTTCCTCAAATCCGAACTTGTTTGCGAGTATATAATGGAGGATTGTATCGCTACTGCAAGAGGAGGTTGAACTTGAGGTATTTTTTCAAATTTATTGTGTTTTTTATGAGGTTATCCGAAGTTTCGTCGATGTGCGCGATTGTTTCTACTCGCAGACCGAGATGTATAGTAATGTCTCGGTCATGAGGACCGAGAGGTGTACGTAGGTCACGGTATGGTACGACCGAGAGTACGAGTAACTCTGGTCGTACGTGAGCGAGACGCCGAATAAAGTAGCGGACTGTACAACCGAGAACCTATTTTTTGGGGTTTTTTTTGGTGATTGTGTCTTGTACATTTTGGTTGATTATAATGTTACACTCGTTTGTATTGCGAGTGTAATGCCGCTTTACCCTATTTCCATACTACAAGGACACGTTTACACCTTGTAGGCCATTCCCTCTGTGAGAAGCGGTTATTTCATGGCTTCAAATGATAGGCCGTGAGAACATGTTTGTGCTAGTGACAAAGCACTCTGATGCCGGGGGCATTAAGCGCAGGGGAAGGGTGAAACTTGCGTGTGAGAGGTCTGGGACATATAGGGGAATGTCTCAGAGAGTAGGGAAGGGGAAAGCGGCCAAAATTTCTTTGAAATCAAGAAATGATGAAGAAGAGGAAAATGCGAGGACTCAAACTGGTACGAAGAAATGTGGATGCCCTTTCCTTATCAACGTAAAGGAAAATGCTGACTCCTTGTGGTATGTCACTGTTATATGTGGGAGGCACAATCACGACCCCGCAAAAACTTGGACGACCATTCATTTGCCTGAAGATTGGATAAGGGGGAGCAGGAAGTTGTGGTGCAAATGACAAAAGGGAATGTGAAGCCAAGAGACATCCTAAATACGTTGAAGCAAAGAGATGTTAGAAACGTATCGACAATGAGGACAATATATAATGCAAGACAAAAAGTCCGAAATGAGGATGCGGGTGGGAGGACTCAAATGCAACAAATGTTGCACATCTTGGAGAAGAATAAGTGGATGTCCTGGCATAGGAAGCATCCCGTTACGAATGTTGTCACCGACTTATTTTGGTCACATCCCGACTCAATAAAGTTGCTAAGGTGTTTCTCATCGGTAATTTTGATGGATTGCACGTACAAGACAAATAGGTACCGAATGCCTTTGTTGGAGATTGTTGGCATCACTTCTACGCACTTCGACGTTCTCGTTGGGTTTGCATTCATATCATCGAGAGAGTCATGCGAATTATGTTTGGGCACTTGAGAACTTGATATCCATATTGGATGGGTGGCCTAAACTCGACGTGTTTGTTACCGATAGGGACTTAGCCCTTATTAGTGCATAGAAGAAGTTTTTCGTCATAATCTGCGCCAAACTATATGAAAAGTAAAACAATGTAAGTAATGTAAAACAAGGTCCAAACATGCGCCAAACTATCATATATCACTCATCAAGCATACAAGTACTCTACCACATCCATCATAAACCATGAGTTTTAAATTACGAATCGTACGAAGCTTTCATAAACTGTCATAAAACATGATCATCAAACATTAATCAACTAGTCTCGGCCAAACAATAAAACAAATGTCTATGTTCCCCATCCCCGCTTGTCATTGCTTTGGTTTCTTCGATTCTTCATTTGATACTCCTTCCCAAGCATTCTCTTCGGAGGGCGAGCATCGGCCGTGGCGGTGCGGAGCGATGGCGGGTGTGGAGTGTGTGGAAGTGCTACCATGCTTTGGGACCGCTTTCGGGCCGGCCGGTAGGGGCGGATGTGGCGGTTGTGCGGTTCATGCGCTCGCCGGAGTGGTACTCGTGGTGGTGGGACCTATACTCCTCCCCGAAAGGAAATTGACGATGTCACTCGCCATTGTCCTCGCAGCACTCAAGCGTGCACAACTCCGGCGGGAGGTCCATCCATCGCAATGCCGCGTCCAACGCACGCTTATTACGCCGATGAAATAATCGGGTTAGTGTTAATGTAAAACATATCGGATGAATAAGACATGCATAATACATATAACCATTGAAATACCTCGAAGTAGCTCGTTGTCTCTGCGATGGTTGTGGCGACCATGTCGTGGTCCTCAAGGCTCGGATTGGTGATCACGGGATGAGACACTTTGAGGAACCAAGGCAGTAGTCCGGTGTAGCCAAAAAACTCGAATTCTACCTTGTCGCCACGAACTTCGTGGAGCCAACAAATGGTTCCTCCATCGCTCCCAATTGTCTTGTCTTTTTGAACCCATACTTGACCGAGTACTTGTTCGCGAGATGGGCCTCGGTGTCTTCCAATGGACGTACGGATGATCCGGTATAGATTGCACATGACCAAACCGTCCCGTAATCCTCTCCGTTGTAGGGCTCCACCACATCCATGTACTTGATCGTCCCACCGTAAAAGGCCATCGCGTGCACAACTCCATTTTCCCTTAAATTCACATATGGGTCCCAAATGACCTAATCAAAATGCAACAACCATTGTTAGCAAAAAAAATTACAAAAACATCAATCATCACAGGATATGAATAACCATCTCACCTCACTGGGCGCAACCTATCAAAGGTTCTCCTCGTGGACCCGAGCTTGTCGCAAGATTCGCCACGGTGCCTCGTGCTTTTAATCCATCTCAGACACGAGGTTGCACGTAGTCCATGTATTTCGCATTGGGTGTGGCGAAACCAAATTTGAAATGGTCGTACACCCATCCCCGCAAATACATACAATGTTAGTTAGTCCACAAATGCAAGTTGGCGTAATTAATATACAAAAGGTAAGTGAGATTCCTCCGTGTACCTCGCAAAGTTCTCCACCGCCACAACTTTGCCGTCACGTAAATCTTCGGAGGAAGCTCACATCCTCTAAGGAGATAGACATTTCACCGTAAGGTAAGTGAAATGTGTTCGTCTCCTCCGCCGCCCGCTCCACAAATGCAGAGATAACCTCCTTGTTGGCCTCATGCAGTATGAACAGAATATCGCCGTATTCAACCCGAACGCCGAATAATCCTCTGAAGTCCTCCGTGTCGGGTGGCACGATCAGTAAATCCCATTCTTGTATCCGAGCTCCGTGATTGATACACTCGAGAACTCCGACGCTCCCGCAACAAAAAAATACATCTCGGTCATGTTTGTGAAAACCCCGAGTTTTAAATTACTCCGTTCAATGAAATTTTAATTACCTCATTGCTCCAAATTGCTAATGCGACATGATCCTTAAAGCTCTTCAACAACGCCCGTCTATAGGGACCACCGGGAAAGGAGCACGCACTTCAACTGTACACTTCGCCTCTCTTCATTATGGGCGCTCCACCACTACTACTCCCGTGTACATTACGATCGCTTTACGTCGTATTCCCCGCCGCCGATGAGTCATCGCTACTAGACTCCGATGCATGCCCCTCCTCTTCCCCTCGGCAACAACAAGATCCTTAGGTCGCCCATCAACGATGTTCGAACCCTCATCGTGCAATTGTAACCTTGCACGATTTCCATCTACCTTCGTCTTTCCCTTAACATCCTCATTCTCCTTCTCTTTCTCTTTCCGGTACGATGTTGTCGGGGGTCTCCGGCCACCTCGCCCACGGTTAGGCCTCGACACCTCAACACCGGCCTCCTCCCTAGTCACCGGTGCCTTCGAACGAGCCATACCTGAAAACAGTACAACATATAAGCGCATGGAACAGAACCCAAAAAACATTTACAAAAAAAAATGTTCAAATTCATCCATTTCGATGTCTCGGTCAAACGAGTGTTCGTGAAACAACCCATATTTTCGGTCACCCCGGACCGACAAGGAGTCATATATCTCGACAAAGTGTACAACCGAGACCAATTGAAAGTTCTCGGTTGTACACCATCGACATGGATTGACCAATTCAATTCGCCTTACTCGTCCTATGCTTCCGAGGCGACTCTAGCCCTCTCGACATTGTACAACCGAGAGTAGGAGCACATTCTCGGTGGTACACCACCGACACCACATTACCTATCACTAATTGTAGCTCTCGTCATGTCTCGGCGAGATAATCGAAGTATTCTCGCCATTCGTAACCGAGACACTTGTGAACTCTTCCGCCTTCGTGGCGAGACGGCTAGTTGCCAAAAATTGTCCTTCTGTCTCGCCATGCTTCGGCGAGATAGTAAACACATTCTCTCGCTCGCGTGTGGCGAGAAGCGCGATTTCCCAATTTTTGAACCATTGAACAAACCGCCACACACATTACAACTACTATACCAAATATAACTTAATTATACTATAAACGTACCTTCAAACGAACGATTTCGCGCAAAATTTGTGTGTTCGACGATCTTCAACCGAGCCCTAATTTGAAGACGAAATCGCTTCTCGGACTCCCGAGCCTACAAACTCGCAAAAAACTCCTACAACGAAGGAGAAACACACGGCGACGGACGGAAAATACGATTTCGGGATTCCTCTCACCTGGCTCGGTTGAAAACAAATGAATTCTTCCACAGGAGTTCGGTGAAGATGGTGGTGGGGGTGGTGGGGTGCGAGAGGTTTGAACGAGGGGTATTTTAGGTATTTCGGGTCTAATTTTTGGGTGCCCTGTAAATTGGTTAGTGCCCACATTAACTGGGTGCCTTCATGAAACGGTGGGGTAGCGGCCCTCATGTATTTTCATCAGAAAATCCTATCCTTCAATTTCCAAATTTCCACACTCGCACCCAGTGGGCCCTAGTCGACGAAACCTGGGCCCAATCAAACACACCAAGGCGGGCCCGCAGACCAAACCACGAACATTTCATTCACTCTCTCTCTCACTGTTATTGTTCTTTCGTTTCTCGCCTCCTCAGCGCGCGCGATGGGGCACAGCGCGTACGATTCTTTCGAGCTCCTAACAAACTGTCCGAAGAAGATCGAGGCCGTCGCTTCGCACGGTACGAAGATATTCCTCGGATGCAGCGACGGGTCCTTGTTGATCTACGTTCCAGAATCATCCGACGGAGATCGGCCGCCGCACAATGATCAGTCGGAGACGCAGAAGGAGCCCTACGTGTTGGAGAAGACCTTGAATGGATTCTCGAAGAGACCGATCGTGGCAATGGAGGTGTCGAGATCGCGAGAGCTGTTGCTCTCGCTCTCCGAATCGATCGCCTTTCATCGGATACCTAATTTGGAGACGATCGCGGTCATCACCAAGGCTAAAGGCGCCAATTTGTTCTCTTGGGACGATCGGAGAGGCTACCTGTGCTTCGCGAGGCAGAAGAGGGTCTGTATTTTCAGGCACGATGGTAATCCCCCAATTCGTGAATTAGATTTTGTATGTGTTGTTGTTTTTGGACACCTCTGCCAACTAGAAAATTCTACAAGGTAGGGTAGACCGAAGCGACACATTGATTAGGGAAATTTCGAATAATTTGGATACACACCATCAATTGCACTAAATCGAGCGCAATGAGAGAGTTTGATACATGTAGCCGACACCAACTAATTTGAGATTGAGACGATGTGGCCCTCGCTACAGTTTACAGGTGATGCTGAGCTAATGATTATTGAAAGCAAAGATTAAAGATAGTGCTTTTAACTTGTTATGGTGAATTTTTTTTTTTTTGAAACGCGAAAATTTTCAACTTCTTTTGCAAAGTATTGAGAGAATTTTGAAACCTAAGTACTCATTTTGTATGTAAATCTTCTCATTTTTTAGCAATTCAAGTATTTGATCGAAACTTTCTCGGCGCCAATGCATTGGCCATATGTTTGTTGCAATTTTAGGGTTCTTGTTATTGATTATTTAAGTCTGAGTTTGGGTCTTGTCATTCAATGCATTTTAATTGTTCTTTGTTTTGCTTGTTGTTTAGGAGGTCGTGGATTTGTGGAGGTTAAAGAATATGGAGTGCCCGACATTGTAAAATCAATGTCTTGGTGTGGTGAGAATATATGCATAGGAATTAGAAGAGAGTACATGATATAGAATACAACAAGTGGTGCTTTGTCTGAGGTGTTTCCTTCCGGGAGGAGTGCACCTCCATTGGTAGTTTCTTTACCTTCTGGAGAGCTTATTTTGGGAAAGGTACGATGTTTTTACAGGCTTTTAGTTTTCAATTTGTTTTACCTATTTGTTCCACTTCAGAATATTTTCTTTTCTGTTTGCTAAATGATCCTTATGGAATTTTGATTGTTAGACTTAAGGATGAAGGTCAGGGTAGTACTTGTTTAGTATTTTAAGTTATCCTAACGTGTATAATAAGAGATATGACATGTTGTGAGGTATGAGAAGTGTTTTGGAGGGAATTCTCCGTTCAGAGAATTTTGGAGAGTTATATTGCCTCTCGAAACTTTGGCAGGAACCCAAAGATGAACAAAACTATTATTGATCAACATAAGGAATTATAAAACAATTCGATAGTATTCAAGAGGCTATCATTATCCAAAACTCTATGAACGGAAAATATTTTCCAGGACACTTCACATACCTTACAACATGTCACTCTTATTTATACAATTTGGAGAATTTATTTGAATACTAGAAAGTACTATCCCGACCTTCATTCTTAATTAGGAGTCTTAACAGATTCCTAGGTGCGTTTTCCCATTTCTGAAATAATGTATTATGTGGCTGTGATAAAACTCTATGGAAATTATACACAGTGACTGTGTTGGCATCATCGTAAGCTCGGTTCGTTGCCAGAGTTTTAAGTGATGGTGCCACTTTCTTGTTTCCATTTTCTAAACATGTGAAGTATGCATGACTTCAAACTCATAGCTTACCCCAATTAATTTGAGACTGAGGCTAAGATAGAAAATATTGTTTATCTCGATTCTGTTTCTTTCCATATTTAGGATAACATTGGGGTCTTCGTTGACCAAAATGGGAAGCTTTTTCAAGATGGGAGGATTTGTTGGTCTGAGGCTCCTGCAGTCGTTGTCATTCATAAGCCGTACGCGGTAGCTCTCTTACCAAGATATGTTGAGGTAGCCCGAATAGAAATGGTTCATTAATTATGTCTTATCACCCTCCAGTGCTCCCTTTTGCTTATCCCTTTTATGATATTTGCATTTGCAGATAAGATCTCTTCGAGCACCTTATACACTGGTACAAACAGTTGTTCTCCGCAATGTTCATCATCTTATCCAAAGCAATGGCTCTCTTATTGCTGCACAAGATAATTCTGTTTATGCATTGTTCCCTGTTCCAATTGGTGCGCAGGTATGACAGTATTAAATTTTAAATTATCCTGCTGACTTGTATTGTTGGAAAAACTAGCATGCTGATCAACTTAAATAAAATTGCAATCATGATTCAGCACGCTTAGGGTTCATTTGGTTTATTTGTATGTTTTTACCTCCTAAAAACAAAAAAAATGTATTGAAGATAAAGCCTTTGGTTGACTACGCTTAAACATTTGTTGTCAAATGTTGGTCAGATTTTTTCTAATTTATTTATTTTTAATTACAAAAAAGCTCAACTGTAAATATCTAAGTTCTTCACTTTCTATTATGTTTGGACTTTAGACCACCAAAGAAGAAGGGCATCTAGCATTAGCAATCAACTAGTATTGTCCTTTCCTTCATAAACAAATGTTCTGTAATGCTGGGGAAGTAAAAGCATAGCAATGCATACCTTTGAGTTTGATCAGCTAGTAGATTGAGCACAGCAGGGTAGACCACGTACAAGGATCCAATAGTACCGAGGGAATAAATACAAGAACTTTGTAAACAACTGGTAAAATCACTGAGGATACAATCTAGTCAGCAACTTGACTTCAGATGTTATATTTTTCCCTATTTTTTTCCATTATCAACTCACCAGTTGTAAAAGATCTGTCCAAAGATGCAACAGCCAATTAAGGTGAAAAAAATAAATGAAAAAAAGAAAAAATTCGAACTTTATATATTTTTAGCAAGTGTAATTTTCAAAACAAAATCTTGAAAGAGACATGGTGGTGCGAAATCCATATATTGAACATTCATTCAAAGTAATTGCCGTAATGGCATTTGTAGCTTATCTTGTTAAGCACAAAGATCTCTCGGAAGAAGGCTAGCATTTGTGATTTGTCTCATAGTAGTTGGTGTATTATCGAATAATGCGAACCGATATTGTGATAGAACACCGAAATTGATCAATTGAATTGAGAGAAACAACAACGATTACAAACTCGAAAGTAACCCAAAGAGGAGTCTTAAAACTCTCTCAACCCAAACTCCTAAGAGTTCGCAAATTACATTCAAGATGACAAGATGCTTTTCTCTCCCTTGCATGCCTCTATTTATCTTTGGTACTACAAACTTACTCAACTACCCTTATAACTAACTTGGACTCACACTAATACTATTGTGGTGGTCCCCTTAAACTCTATCATTACTCCCCCCTTTAAAAATCCACCTTGTCCTCAAGGCGGTAAAGAGATAATGATGCAAGCATGAACATGGATTCACATGGGGAGAAGATCTTAAGGTATTAGTAACCAAGCAAGGATCCATATCAGTCGCGAAGCGCCCAGTGGAACAAGCAAGTGCTCCGGCATAATATCGAATGAGGGCACTAGACCCTTAACCCAAGAAGTGCAATAGAAAGCCGAAGTGCTCAAAACATCACCATGAGTCACCATCAATATGAAATTCAAATTAGTGTTGGCAACACAAGGCATCGAGAACCCCAAAATAAATCTTCCGTGAAGCTCATATAGAATGGCATGAGCTAATGTTGGAAGCTCAGACCCAATAAAGTAAGGCAACAAAATCTCAAAGAAAGCATTCCTAGGCTCAATATCCATTAATTTCTTTTCATCAAACCCTTGTTGCACACAGCAAATGGCGACCACCGCAAGGAGTTACAAATATCCGGAGAGTGTGTAGTTGAGAGAACATGCAAGAATCCACAACAACCATGTGGCGCAAGGGTGAGAGAAATCAGACTGTAGATTTGCCCTCAATAAGAGGACCAAAGACACCAACCCATCAGCCTACCAGAAAGTGCCGCATACCCACCAATTGGTCAAGAACATTTCAGCAAACACTTCCTGTGCAACAAGATTACATTCAATTTGCACATACGTACCTTTCCCCATCCACATGAAACACCATGCCACAACAAACAACACTTCACGAGTGCACTCAAGGAAGCAATGAGTTGAAACTTGAACCATGGAGTACCCACACATAACTACTGTCATTGGGTACCAAGACAACACAAAGCATTGTGCGTGCACCGCCACACAATAGGTCGTAACATCACCATGAAGGAGTAACCATAGTGAAGGCGTGTGGAATAGAAACCACCGTATCGATGAGAAAGATGTGGAGAAAAGCATGTGGTAAGAGATAAAACAGAATCCATAAGATATTTCGCGAATGACGTAGTACCTCGCCTTGTGATATCTCCTTGACTCACCCACGCGGTGTGGTCATCTTCCCAAAAGAATGTATTACCGAAGTTACGCCTAGCAAAAATGGCGGAAACAACACACCTAAAAATGAGATCGGTGAGCTCTCGAAAGGAAGATTGACGTTAATGATAAGGGTGGCGGCGGGTGGCGAACGAGGAAGCGTCGTTGCCTTCAATACTCCTAATGCTCAAAGCTACATCCGTGATGTCGTCGTGATGTTGGATGTCATCGTTGAGTGTATGAGATGCATGAGTTGTAGATGTTGCAAAGAGAATATGAAACATCAACATCTTGGGCCACACCGATCTGGTGGATCCGGTGGTTCGGTTTGTCTACAATCAGTAACCCTTCGGATAACCCTAGATCTGACTAACTGGAAACTTTCAGCAACAACGCAAGTGGCGAAGTTTGAATCCACAAAAATGGAATCGACAATGGCTTCACGATCTGCTCTGCACGAATAATCAGCTGAATAACCAAGTTGGAGAAGACGCCCAATTTAATATTTGATTTGACAATGGATGGATCTGAAAGCACTGGCAGCTCCAAAGTGCGATCACCATCATCATGTGAGATTATGGCTGGAGGTGAAGAATCACGAACTGATCATGTATCGAGCTTCTCTAAGATGCGATCAAGCCCCAACTTAATTTCGTAAAGACCTCTTAACATCTCATCCGACAAAACCTTGAATCCATTCTTGATTGATTATATTTATGATGAAGATGCTCGATACCATTGATAGAACACCGAAATTGATCAATTGAATTGAGAGAAACAACAACGATTACAAACTCAAAAGTAACATAGGGAAGAGTCTTAAAACTCTTTCAACCCAAACTCCTAATGGTCTCATTCGCTTCACATTTTAGGGAGACCTAAGATCATGAGATTAGTTTGTAATGGGATTAACACATGAGTTTATGCATTAGTCTCTTTTATGTATCTTGTTCGGTTGGGAGTTTTAAGGTTTGGGAGTAAATGTGGTTGTAATAGGTACATTTACTAAAGTAACCCTCCATTTAAGTTACATCTCCAACAAAATGTAAAACTCGATTTCAATTTCGATTTCGCCTTCACCTCCGCTCTCCCTATCGTAGTCCCCGATCTCGGTGAGCGTCCGCGTCTTCATCATCGTCTTCTTGCTTGAAGGGTGTTTTCTCCAACAAAATGCAGCAATCTACAAGAAGTCCCACAAGAACAAGCTCTTGTTTGAGAATGATGTACAAAGTGACTAAATTTTCGTGGCCTTTGAAATTGATTCGGTCACGAAGTTGTTTTCCTTTTATTTAGGGATTTTGTTCATGTAAAGCTTTCAGGAAAGATGGTTGAACCATTTCATGTTATTATCTATGACTTGCAAAAACTCAAAAACAACAAACCTACACATACCCATTCATCGATCTTAGATGAACCCACAACACAAAAACTCAAAAAACAACAAATCGATGAAATCTACACATCGTTTCACTTTCTTCTTTGTGAACCAACACAAATCAAAGATTGAAATCGATGAAATCTACATACAACAAAAACGAAATCTACACATACCCCGTTGAGAAAATGGCCGAATATCGCCTCCCTTCCTCCCACGATTCGAAGATTTGCCGTCCCTTCTCCCACAATTCGAAGATCTCTTTCTTCCTTCCTTGGTTAGGGTTAGCTTCCCCCAAATCACCTCACAGATTTTCGGTTCCTATTGAACATCGATTCTCAACAATAGTGTGTAAAGAGGAAGGGTAGTTTGGTAATGTGTGAAGCCCAACCATTGGGACTAGTTAGTCCCAACAAAATTGATGGTTTACTTTAGTCACCTCTATTGGGTATTAGAAAGTCCCATGGACTACTTAATCCGCCAAGCGAACACCGATTAGCCACCCAGATGGCTAATCCAACCTAAGACCATGAAGCGAACAAACCATAAGAGTTCCCAAATTACATTCAAAACGACAAGATGTTTTTCTCTCCTTGCGCCTCTATTTATACTACTACTACAAACTTACTCAACTACCCTTATAACTAACTTGGACTCACACCAATACTATTGTGGTGGTCCCCTTAAACTCTATCATATTGGTTGTCATTGATATCTTTTGTACAAGTAAGAATTTATTGAGTGGAAAGTGGAAATTCTTTTTTATATAAAAAAATGAAATGGAAAAAGAACAAAAAGCAAGGACATGAATTAAGTTGTGCATATCTTGTACCTTTGGCAGTTGGATAAGAAAGAAAAGAGACGTGAATATGTGAGTTTACTCAATTGTATATCTGCTTATAAAATGCACTAGTACATCAATCAATTCATATAAACATATGCATGTTGTGTTACGATTCAGTATGAATTATGGAAGACTGGAAACTGGGAATAAGGTGTTGGCGGGTCTGGTTTGGTGTAGCCTTAACACCAACTACCATCCTTGGTCACCAACATAACAGCAGTAGACTTCCCAACTAGATTATTGTTTTCTAGATAAATTGGATTTTTGTCAATTATTTTTCAGTGGGAAGAAGTCATTGTTTTCATCCTTTTCATTTTATTTTATTATTTAGTTTGTTGTGCATGTGGAAGTACTAGATATTTATATTTAACGAGTGGTTGGCTTCTGATCTTTTTCTTTTCCTTTCATTTCTCCCCTTGTTTGTCCTTTTGATATCCAGATCGTACAATTAACAGCTTCGGGTAATTTTGAAGAGGCCCTTGCTTTGTGCAAGCTGCTGCCACCAGAAGATTCAAACCTTCGAGCGGCAAGGGAGAGCTCCATCCATATCAGGTCATTACTTTTTCTTACAGAATTTCTCTCTTCAATTAAGTTTAGTATTATCATGGAATGGGAAGAAATTATATTATGAGCTCTTATAACTGATTGTATGGAGAATGACTTGCATTTCCAATTCCCCTTGTCTTCTTTTTTATCTCTTTCCAGGCCAAACTCTAACCTTAGCTAATCTACAAAATTTTATCAAAATTATGTTGTTTACTTCACCCATATTCATTTCGGTTTAGGATTTAATGCCGAAATTGTTTGCTTATCATCAATAACATAACAATTCAGCAAAATAAGTATGCCATCTCTGACATCCAATATTGCTCTCATTTTGTACTTAAGAATGTTTTTTTTTTTTTCTTTTTCTTTTTTTTTTCTGAGTTTAAGAAATAATTATGGTTAAAGTACTATTTACGAAGGTCAATTGCTGCAAGGGGCATCAAATCGCTGCTGCTGCGAACTTAATTTTGAATCTTCAAAGATTTTAGTGAACATATATTTCATAACCTTGATTATGTTGTTTTGGCTACTTCTGTTGTTAGGTAGAGATGAATCCTTATTTTCTATATGTGACATTGAAGTTTTTGGACTAATTGATTTTGAGGGTATTTTTCAGATATGGGCACTATCTATTTGACAATGAGAGCTATGAGGAAGCCATGGAACAGTTTTTGGCATCTCAAGTAGATGTCACCTATGTACTATCTTTGTATAATTCGATTGTGCTGCCTAAATCATTGTCCATTCCTGAACCGGAGAAAATAGCTGACTTTGCATGGGACTCTTCTTATCTTTCACGAGCATCATCCGATGCATCAGATGAAAATGACTCGTCATCTCCATCGCAGCTAACGGAATTTGACAGGAATGCTGCACTTGAGACGAAGAAGTTGAGTTACAATAGTCTCATGGCATTGGTCAAGTATTTGCAGAAGAAAAGATACACCATAATTGAGAGGGCCGCTGCAGAGGGAACAGATGAGATTGTTTCAGATGCTGTGGCAAGTAATAGTATTTCTTATAATTCGAATAGGTCAAAGATTTCAAGCAAGGTAAATTGATTTTTCCTATGTAGCTGTTATGGACCTATGGTTGACTTTATATTGTTAGTGTGCTGCACACTGTTAAAACTACTTAATGAAACACAAAATAGCCTGTTTGGTCCTATTCTTCTTTCTTGTGAAAAAGGGGATAGGTAGCATGAATAACTTAATTCTCAAACAAACTTTTACTGGCTCAGGTTCGTGGTAACGTCCATGTTGGTTCGGGTTCCAGGGAGATGGCTACAATTCTTGATACGGCACTGATCCAGGCTTTGATCTTAACTGGACAATTATCTGCTGCTATAGAGCTACTAAAAGGTATTAATTATTGTGATGCGAAAACGTGCGAGGAATTTCTCCAGCAAGGGAATCATTACACAGCATTAATAGAACTCTACAAATACAATGGAATGCACCGTGAAGCTCTCAACCTTCTAAATAAGTTGATACAAGAATCAAAATCTGATCAATTGCAGTTTGAAAATTTACAAACTTTTGGACCAGAGATGATTATTGAGTATCTCAAGGTAATTTTTCATTGTTTTGGCATTTTCATGCTCTCTATGAGAATATTCCAAACTGGAAAATTATTTTTTGACATTCTCTTGGTACATACATTTGCTACACAATGGTATAGATTCCCTTGGAATCCGTGCGACACATAGCCCAATCAAATCTACACCATTGTGTAGCAAACGTATGTCTCCTAGAATGTTAGATTATCATCTTCCTAACAAATAAATCAGGGAGAAGTTTGCTTTTGATACAGACAAAATTATTAAAAAATGGTGAAGTTTTTAGCCTTAGTTTGTATTGTTCACAGTAAGAGTGTGAGAAAGTAGAATGGTTTTACAATAAAATTTATTATAAACATTTTTATGAGTTTATTTGTATGTGGTGACTTATAATGTTCACATTGTATTTTTGTGTAAGAAATATTTGTGGATCGACTAAAATATGGTTTTTAGTGTACTTCTGATTGCAAGAGTAATCTTTTCTTTCAGGAATGAGGCTGAAACTGGAATCTTGAGTTTTAATTATTTAACTTTCTCACATCCCCCTGTGGCTATTCAGATTATATTGTCTTAGAACACTTGGCCCTCTACTGCTTGCGTTAGTGTGGAACGAAACTTCAGATGCTTGAATTATGAGGAGATATTGTTCATTTTTACAAGATTATTTTTGAAGTTATGTATTTCATGTCTGTTAGGCTATCATACTCTGAAGAGTTGATAACCAATATATTGTTTTAATTAAGTTTTCCTTTTTATGAAGTTAATGTAACATCGTCGTATGGGATCATTCAGTGATTAGCAAATCGAAATGTCTAATTGAGTTTTTGGAAAATTCAAGAACTTGAGGACATGGTTATAAAGTGCGTTTAATTTTTTCTAATATTTAGTCATTGCTAATTAGTAATTGGGACTGACAAATTATCATCTTGAATCTTGACTGTTGTTTCTCTTTTGGGGATTTTCACCTTTTTTTTATAGGAATTATACTTGTTATCTGTTGTGTTCTTTATCATAGAGAAACACTTTTTTAGTAGTGCCTCCTTTTTATAGTATGTATACACATTTTATGGAACTTCTTATTTATAGAATGAGATTTTTAAGTATTTTGATTGATATTGGATCCAAATTGATGTGCATGATGTTTTATTCTGCAGCCTATTTGCAATACAGATCCTATGCTTGTTCTTGAATTCTCGATGCTGGTCCTTGAAAGCTGTCCTACACAAACTATTGAGCTTTTTCTATCCGGAAATATTCCAGCTGACCTGGTAAATTCTTATTTAAAGCAGCATGCACCAAGCATGCAGGGAAGATACCTCGAACTTATGCTTGCTATGAATGAAAATGGGATTTCTGGAAACCTGCAAAATGAAATGGTACAATGATATCCACCTTTTTAATCATCCATGAGAAACATTTGGTTTTTATTTGAAGAGCCCTTATCATTTTGTCATATTCTGGTTCATATCTGTACATATTGCTTTAGTAATCATGCCCTGGAATTCATAGGTGCAAATCTATCTATCTGAAGTTCTTGAGTGGTATGCGGATCTACTGAGTAAGCAAAACTGGGATGAGAAAGCCTACTCCCCAAGTAGGAAAAAGCTGTTATCTGCTTTAGAAAGCATCTCAGGATACAATCCAGAAGCACTGTTAAAGCGCCTGCCTGCTAATGCTTTATATGAAGAGCGTGCAATTTTGTTGGGGAAAATGAATCACCATCAGCTTGCCTTATCTCTGTATGTACACAAGGTACTATTCTGAAGCCCTTCTGTGATAGTGCCATATGACAGGATGGAGCGCGGCAGATGAGCAACCAACGAAATTCAGATGATAGTTTGTCTATTTAGTCGGCATGAATCTGGGTCACCACTGCATCATTTATGCTAGTTTGTGATTTTTAGTTCCTCAATAACCAATCATCTCTTTTGATTTTTGTAGCTTCATGTTCCTGAATTAGCGCTGGCCTATTGTGATCGTGTTTATGAGGCAGGGCAGCGTCAACCTCATTCTGAATTGTATAACAACATCTACTTAACTCTTCTACAAATATATATAAATCCTCAAAAGATGACTAAAGAGTTCGAAAAGAACATCAAGAACTTGGTATCACCAAAGAATGTTAGCCTCCAAAAGGTGGGTTTAATAAAACCTAAAGGCAGCCGTGTTGGTAAGAAAATTGCAGAGATTGAAGGTGCCGAGGAAGTAAGATTTAGCCTTAGTGGCACTGACAGTGGGAGGAGCGACGGGGATGGAGATGAACCAGTTGTAGAAGAAACTTCTAGTATAATGATCGATGAGGTTTTGGATCTGTTAAGTCGAAGGTGGGATAGAATAAATGGTGCTCAAGCCCTCAAGCTTTTACCAAGGGAGACAAAGCTACAGGTATTATCTGTTCGTGAAAAGAATAACCTCAAAAGTGTCGTTGTTCCAAATTATTTTTGCAATGTTATGAAGATTTGTGCATACTGAAATTAGAAGTAGGATATGGATCAGGTCTGTTAGCATTTGAAATATTCTATGCTAATTTGCTAATTTGCTCGATCCTTGCCAGATGTAATTGTGTTTCCAGTTTGTGTCATTTGAGAAGGTCATAGTTTTGTTTTTAGTATTACAGAGATGGAGTCACTTAACCACAGTAACTCGGTTATAAAGAGTGTACCTTTCAATTTTTAGGTTGAGGATTTCAAAACACTCTGTCAACTTTAAGGTTGGCTGGGATAGGATGGTTTACTACAGGCTAAGTTGGTCTCGAGATGTAATAAGAGTGAGTGGAGTATTTGTAGTTTGTTTGTTTATTTATTTATTTATTTATTTTTTGTCTTCTGGATAGGGGTGTCGGGTGTGTGTGTGGAAGGGGTAGCAATGTGGCAAGGGTTATTTCCTTTCAAATTTAAGAAATAAGGAAAAGAACAAAGAACACTGCATACACTTTTTTTTTTTCTCTTTCTTTTGGGCAAGTTTCAAGTCGCAACTCACAAGTATCGCTCTCGGTTTGATTCCCTTGAGTTTTCTTTGAGTTCCTGCTCTCAATTTTTGTTTGAATTTAGTGCCTTTTACCTGAACTGTCAATTACTTTGTTAGCCCTTTCGTCAGAGAGGGAATTCGGTTTTTAAGTTCAATTTTAATATATTTTAGAATTTGTTATGTTAACAGAACTTGCTTCCATTTCTCGAACCACTGCTAAAAAAAACAAGCGAGGCTCACCGGAACTTCTCAGTCATCAGGAGTTTGAGATACAGCGAAAACTTGCAGGTATGGACATGAACGCAGGCAGTTTCTCCTCCTTTTAGCTTTTTTCGTCATCCATGACTTCATTACTAATACAAAGACACGCTGGTCAAGATTAGGAAGAACTTGTTCGTGTCTTTCCTATCACCCTCCCAATAAGATTTTACATTAGTGGTTTTTCTGGCTTTGGGAGAAAAAAATGCTCCTATTGTACTAATCCAGGTTCCAATATTTTGTACAAGCTTGAAGTTTTTGAATCGGTTGTCTAATGTTTATACAAATTGATTTGTGGAGCAGGTAAAAGACGAACTATACAAGCTACGGAGGACAGTGGTGAAGATTAGTAGCGATAGCATGTGCTCTCTTTGCAACAAAAAGATTGGAACAAGCGTCTTTGCAGTCTACCCAAATGGAAAAACGCTTGTTCATTTCGTTTGTTTTAGAGACTCTCAGAACATAAGGGCTGTAGTGAAAAACTCACCATTGAGGAAGCGCGGATAGTTTGTTTTCAGTCTGCTCGGCAGAGTGGCTTTCTTCATTGTTTGCTCATGCGAGCAGTATTATAGATCATGATTGCGTGACCGTCAAACCTGGCCGAGAATTTTCTCCAGTTTGAGGTTTCTTCTCCTTGAAAGCTGGTGTGCCTATGTTTAACTTAAACCTTCAGCGAGGGAACAACTGGAGCACACAATTTTTAGCTGATGGTTTGCTCGGCCAGGTGCTTGTTGTTTTTGTGACAAAATCAATGTTGGGATGCATGCGAGTCTATTTCGGATGGATGCGAGTCTACTTCATTGCGCCGGGATATTGTTGTACTTGCACCTTGAAATAGAGAAAAAGTTTGAGGATGGATTGAAAGTGCTGGTTAATAGAGAATCTGGTGCTTGCAGTTGTGAAGGTGTGATGGCTCTCCTTGTTCCAAATAGGTTGTGGCCAAAGGTTTGTCAAACTTGTATTGATGTATTTAGTTATCTGCTTTAGCGCAGAATTGTTTGAGATATGTGATATTTATCGGATAGTCGATAATCGAAATGTGCTTTATGTATTGATTCAGGCTGTGTTAGGTTCTTATTTAAAAACAAGGGATTTTTGTTCTCCACTTGACATTCAGAGCTAATTGTATCAATCAATAATCTATACTCGAAGCAATAAAGAAAAGGGAACCTTCCTAACTTAATCTGCTCCATCTACAATTACAAAAAGATAGCTTCAGTCTCAAATTAATTGGGGTTCACGACATAAATTAACCTCTTTCATTGTGCTCAATTTAGTTATATTGATGATGAGCTTTTCAAACATTCAAATCCTTTTAATTAATACGTATACGTCGTCGAATTTCTTCAATTTTTATTTAGTCAAATTTTTTTAGTGGAGGCATTTATATGTTGTTTTACATGTAACTTAACTTGCTGCATCTATCTCTACTAAATACAAAAAATCGAGATGGATATCAAAGCTTCTAAAGTTTGAATGGAATTCATAAATATTTTTTGTTGAGAATCGATCACGCGACCTCGCAGAGATGATGCAATTCATAAATATTAATGACAAACATTTGGTTACAATTCTTACTTCAAAGAGGAACATTTACTTGCAATTTTCTTTCTGTTTTGTTTTTGTCCATTAGATTATGCATCAGTAATTATGTCTACAGACGCGCGCCAAGTGGCAATGGTGACAAAAATGAAGCACCGCAGCTAACTAACGCCCGTAGTACAGTATCTATTGTCGTCGGTTCTTCTCCAAGCATCCCCCATTAGGCTTTGCGACGAGATCGTGGTCTCTCAGCTCCGCTGCCATGGCCGCTGCAATGTTCGCTCGGAAGTCTCTTCTCGCTCTACGCGCTCGACAACTGGTAACATGACATCCACTCAATCACTCTTTGTCCATCAAAACCCTAGCTTTCCGTTAACCCTAATTTGATTTCGCGACGAATCTTCTCGATTCTTACAATTGAATCCATTTCATAAGCTGCTCGTGCCGCTAGGGCTTTCAGATTTGGCATTATTCGCGTTTCCAAATGTGTAAATTTTGATTTTTTCCCCTTTTGGGAAACATATGAATGTTTGAAAGAATTCAATTGGTGATATGGGATTCGATGGAGCTGTTGTGGAATTGGGTTCTATGGGGGTGGGCAAGCTCGATGGGGCTGCGAGTTTCGCGCGGTCGTCGTATTGATTCTTTCAAGTTGTTTGTTTGATTAGGAAAATTTGATAGGGTTTAATGGTATGATTTCTCGCGTCGGTGGATGTGTGCTCAAATCTTGATTGGGATTGGTTTTGGCTGACTAGCATTTTCAGTTTTAACTCTTCCTTGTAATTTTTTTTTCTAAATATCTTGCAAACTATTAGAGAACTTCGACATAGTAGAAGCTGAAGAAATTCAATGATGTGGGGTAGGCCTAAAATAACTTGCATTGATTATAAATGATTGAAAGGATTTTCAAAGCATGCCACGAAGGGCATCAAATTGAGCGGAGTGGAAGAGTTTGATCCATGTGGTGACCCCAACTAATTTGGGATCGAGGCTTTTATGTTCTTCTTGCAAACTGATGTTTTTACTAATGATACTTAAGTTAAATTATTTGGATTAGTTAAGTTCATTCATCATTTCATGATTTTATAGATTAGTATCTTTTCGTGTAGATTTGGCAGTCTTAGTTTTATTTTGTTTTTTGATTGTAGGGTGGAGCTGGACAGGCCCTGCAAGGCCCTCAATATTATGGGTTACGATTAAGTTCGCACCCATTCTCTACCTCAAAAGGTACACCGGTTTTATTTCCTTAAATTTTCATTTTTTTAGATCTTTGAGAATGGTTTGAAAAGCTCACCATCAATTGCACTTAATCGAGCACAATGGAAAAGTTTGATCCATGTAGCCGACCCCAGTTAATTTGGGACTGAGGCTATGTTGTTGTTGTTGTTGTTGTTGTTGTTGTTGTTGTTTGAGAATTTCAAAGTAAATTTTATGCAACATTTTCTTCATTTTTTAAAGGAAGGATGGAAAAAAAAGAAAGAACAAAGAATACTACCCTCTTTCAATGTCAATGTTAGGCCTTAGTATTCTTATCTAAAGTCTGTTCCCGTGTGAGACTTTCACTCAGTTCAACCTAGGGGAATGTTTCAGGTGGAATCAAATGAGATGCTGGACTTTATTTTGTATTTTGATGTTTATTTTTAGAGCTATTTGATTTTCCTTTTAAATGAGAGTTTACTTGGTTATGAGGTGGGCATGATCTCTTGTAACTTTGCATTTAGGTCGTTTAACCTTCATGATTCTTGTGTCATTATCCAAGCATTGCAAACTTTGTGAGCACGCTAGTTATTTATATTTGAAAATGAAATTCTCCGCAGAGAAAAGCACTTATTTGGTCTGTGTTAGCTCTTGGGTTGGATATTGATCTGATTTATCTACCTGATTATAGAGGACTTAGAAAGAGAGCAGCTTGCAAGGGAAATCTCAAAAGATTGGAGCGCTGGTATTATCTTTTTCTCCTGTTCTAGAATATTTAAATTGTTTTTTCGTTCTTTTCCTTTTGGTCCACTTTTCCCATGTTTCAATCAAGATGAAATAAATATCTCCTGACTCATAGTGGTTCACAGTATTTGAGCGAAGCATCAACACATTATTTTTGACTGAAATGGTGCGAGGTCTGATGCTTACACTGAAATACTTCTTCGAAAAAAAAGTGACAGTAAGTCTCTTTGTTTATTCATGTAACTTTCATGACATGAATGGCATTTTTATTAAAGGTCGTCACTGCTTCTTACACAGATCAATTATCCATTTGAGAAGGGGCCTTTGAGCCCTAGATTTCGCGGAGAACATGCCCTTAGACGCTATGCAACTGGAGAGGAACGGTGTATCGCATGTAAATTGTGTGAGGCGGTAAGCAATTTAAAATAAGTGATTATGCTATTATTTACATTTAGCACAGTGCATGTAGAGGAACTAACAAGCACAATTGTTGTTGATCGCATGATCTGCAAGTTTGAATAGGCTGATTAATTTTGATTTTTTTTTTTTTTTTTTTTTTTTTTTTTTTTTTTTTTTTTTTTGCGGGTAAAGCAGATCTCTCATTATAGGCTTGAACTTCATCATTTTAAAATGTTAAAGGTTGTGTATCTACTTAGTAACGAACCATATGATAAATGTGTCACAAATTTGTGTGTTCATGGACGCTTTGTTGTGAATTATTAAGCCTAGGAAAATTCTGCGATGCCTCGTAGTAGAAATGTCAAGTTGATACCATAATAGATGAAAACCCACACCAAGAAAGAAATGTCAACTATACACGCAATATTAGAATTGTAGAAGTTAAAGAGGCATTGAAAAGAATGAAAATTAGGGAAAGCATGTGGCCGAGATGAAATACCCATAGAGGTTTGGAAATGCTTAGGAGAAATTGGATTGACTTGGTTAACAAAACTTTTCAATAAAATTTTAAAATCAAAACGGATGCCAATGGATTGGAGAAGAAGCACGCTTGTGCCAATCTTCAAAAACAAAGGAGACATTCAAAGTTGCTCAAACTATCGGGGAATTAAACTTATGAGTCACACTATGAAACTTTGGGAGAGGATAATTGACAATAGGCTAAGGAGAGAAACAACAATATCGAGAACCAATTTGGTTTCATGCCTGGAGGTCAACTATGGAGGCGATTTTCCTTGTAAGACGATTGTTAGAAAAATATAGAGAAAAGAAAAAAGATCGCATATGGTATTCGTAGATTTAGAAAAAGCATATGATAGGGTCCCTAGAGATGTTCTTTGGTGGGTTCTAGAAAGAAAAAGAGTGCATGCTAGATACATAGACACTATTAAGGATATGTACGATGGAGTAGTAACGAGTATAAAGACATTTGGAGGAGCTACAAAAGAATTTCCCATTACGATAGGACTACATCAAGGATCGGCTTTAAGCCCATATCTATTTACTTTAGTTATAGATGAACTAACTAGACATATTCAAGAGGATATACCATGGTGTATGCTATTTGCGAGATGATATTGTCTTGTGGATGAAACTAAAGATGGAGTGGATAGGAAATTAGAACTCGGAGGAATACATTAGAATCTAAAGGCTTTAAGTTGAGTAGGACGAAACCGAATACATGCACTTTGTGAGTTTAGAAACACTAGACATCGAGATGACGGAGTGGTAAAATTAGGGAAATAGAAGTTCCTAAGGTAAACCACTTTAGGTATCTAGGATCAATCATACAAAATGATGGTAACATTGAGAATGATGTCACACATAGAATTCAAGTTTGGATGGAAGAAATGGCGGAGTGCAACAGGGGTGATTTGTGATCGAAATGTTCCTACTAAGTTAAAAGGAAAATTTTATAGGACCGCAATTAGGCCGGCTATGCTCTATGGAAGTGAATGTTGGGCGGTAAAGCAACAACAATTACATAAAATGAACGTAGCGAGAAATGAGGATGCTTAGGTGGATGTGTGGTAAAACTCGTAAAGATAGAATAAGAAATATAGAAATTCAAAAACAAGTAGGAGTAGCGCCAATTGATACAAAGATTAGGGATGGGCGGTTGCGGTGGTTTGGTCACCTGCAAAGACGACCTACAAATGCCCCAACTAGAAAACTTGACTCAATAGAACCGGTAGAAATTCGACGAGGTAGGGGCTGACCAAAGTTAACATGGGATGCATTAATTAGGAGGGATTTGAATGGTTTGGAAAGCTCACCATCAGTTGCACTTAATCGAGCACAATGGAAAAGTTTGATCCATGCCTAGCCACCCCAGTTAATTTGGGACCGAGGCTATGTTGTTGTTGTTGTTGTTGCCTCGGGTAGAACACGCAGTGTGACACACACTCGTCCGTAGCCCTTGATTCTCGAGGCGTGCATGCATACCGAGGTGTATCATGGACGGACGATGAGTTCGTGTCGCACCTACGTGTCCTACCCGGGGGCACACTAACATTTTCCTTGCTAATATGGCAGCCTAGAACCAAGTTTTTCGGTCTTCACCAATTATATTTAACTTTCTTTTTTTTTTTTTTTCAAGAAGAGCATCAACCTTATTTAACTTAAGGATTTGTTATACCTATTTTCAAACATATTACATTGAAACTGTTTTTTTCAAAATATTTCAAAAAAGCAAAAAAAAAAAAAAAATAGAAATTTTGGGTTAGGGAATGTTAACTAGTTTTGAGGTCATAGCTGTACCCGAGGTTTTAACAAAAATGGTGGCATGTAATCAGATCTGTCCAGCTCAAGCAATAACAATTGAGGCTGAGGAAAGAGAAGACGGCAGCCGAAGAACCACAAGGTACTTTGTTGGACAATGATTCATAGGCACATTGAGATCACCCACCTACTTCGGAACCGTCTGATACACATGGAAGTGGTCACTCACAATTGAAATATATCATGTGGTTCTTAAGTTTCTAACCTCAGTGTCCGACTTCTGTGTGTATCATTGCTCTATTTGTTCACTTTTTAAATAATTTTTGTGACCTCAATGAGTGACTTTAGTGTGTACATGGTTTTTGGTGGCTGCAGGTATGACATTGATATGACCAAGTGCATATACTGTGGATTTTGTCAAGAGGCTTGCCCGGTTGATGCTATTGTTGAAGGGCCTAACTTTGAGTTTGCAACGGAAACCCACGAAGTAAGTTCCTTAGTGATCTTTGAAAATCGTCATTTGAAAATCATCTACGACAGAAATAATCATCCAAATTCCCATCTTGCAGGAACTTTTGTATGATAAAGAAAAGCTGCTTGAGAATGGAGACAGATGGGAAACTGAGATTGCAGAGAACCTCAGGTCCGAGAGCTTGTACCGGTGATTTTTCAGATTAGGCACTAGTGCTGCCGTATCGCTTTTCAGAACCATTTCTAAGGACTTGGAATGCTTTTAAGGACATGAAAATAAGAAGCTGTTGATTTGAATGGTTCGACGGCTTTGAGACGTGAATTGATGATTTTGTTATTTCTGTTCTTGCTTTTGTTTCCTGATGCTTTCATCCATAATGCAATGGGTTTTGGGGAGTTGTTTTTTATATGTAATATATGATGAAAACATCTGAGCTCAGAATCTTGCATGAGAGATGAGACTCGGTTGGTCAAGTGATTCTGTGCCATGAAGAGCATCTACCTCTAGAAACCCCATACTCAGTTGCCTATTTGATCGGTTACCTATAGAGTCCTGCTATTTTTTTCACTTTAATTGGCATGCATTCATTTGAGTCCTTTAGATGCATATCGAGTTTAGTAATTAATAGTCACAATTAAGTGCTTATCAAATTAGCATGTCAAATTGACTGTCAAAATGACATTTTTCTTTTCATTAATCATTTGGTCCTCTTAAGAGAGGTCGCGAGGTCTCGAGGTTAAAAATAAAAATAAAAAATTGGGTTGAGAGGGCGCCCGGCCCAAGTATAAGACTCTACAGTGCTGACTGATGGGGGCAAATTAGGTATTTTACCGGAGTGCATGCGCATGACGGTAAGTGCGATCGAACACAGGAATGTCAAACATAAGCGACTGCGTACAATCTAATTAGTGTTTAATTTTGTTCTGCTCTGCCGTTTGTGAGTCGCGAAAGAGAGAGGGAGAGACGTCGAGGACTCGGTAGTGTTAAAGCCGCGCCGCCAAGCTTGCGAGAGCCAAAAATGGCCGAAAAAGCGATTCTGGAGCAATTGGACTCCGCAGAGACCATCCCAGACTCTGGCGACTTCTCTTCCGCCAAGGGTTTCGATCACAACGACATCGTCAACATCATCAAGAGCCTTCACGGATTCAGACTCGTCGATGCTCAGGTACTCTTCATATCTCTGTTCGCACCCTCCATTGTTCGTGCGTGCCCTAATTTGCACTTCGATTGGTGAATCAGGAAGTTAAGAAGGAGAAGTGGGTTCTCACTGACGAAGGCAAGGTTTACGCCGCTTCCGGATCGCCGGAAGTCCAATTGTTCGACGCGGTGCCTCCGGAAGGCATTTCGAGAGAGGAATTGCAGGTATTTTAGGTCTTTTCTTCTTATGGTTTTGATTTGATTGAAATGTTCAATTTGGGGTTCGAATTCGAGTGCCTTTGCAGTGTAATCCCATTTTTTCCTGTAAATTTGTGTGCTTTCCGGTTTAATTTTGGTGAATCGCGAGTATGTAGTGTGAGATTGCAAACTTGTTCAAGTTAGTATAGGTTTTGTCTGTATAAAGGGGGCATCTTTGATTTACATTTTTGTGCCTTTGCAATGTAATCCCATTTTTTTCCTGTAAAGTTGTGTGCTTTCCATTTCAATGGCAATGTCGCTTATCGATTCTTTGCAAGCTAACTATGCGGTGCACTATTGTGGACTTGTTGAAGTTGGGAATTGATTATCCTGTCTTTGGGTGGTGGTAGTATGATTCGCCTATGTAAAGGGGTTATCTTTGATTTACACTTTTATGTGTCTTCATTGTGAATTCTATTGACTAATGGTGTTGTACGTATGCGTGTTTTTTGCAGAAAAAGATTGATCCTTCTATCTATAAGATAGGCACCCTGTATGCCTCGAAGAATAGGTGGCTGGATATGGGCAAGCAGCAAGTCTCAAGAAAGGTAAAATGGCAGGACACGCGATAGTTAGATACACACAAAGTCTCTAGATCATAGTGAATATCATAACTTAGTTGCTTCAACGCGTTTGCACATGCAATTTATGTCCTACACTTGCTTTTCTAGTTGTCCAGTTTTCTTATGTTGATCAACGTTATATATTTTAGGTTCAAGATGTGGCCGATCAAGTGAAAGATTTGCTTCTACAGATTAAGGATGGGAAGGTATGCATTATTGCAATTGATTTACTCTCACGTGGATAATTTATAATGAGTCAGTAAAAACTTATCTCAACTTCAAGTCTTCAACAATGCATTGGTTCAATGAAAGAAGTCTGTTTGGGTAAAAATAAAAATAAATGAAATTATACACATACAAGTAATTCAATGCCATTCTCTCTGCTTGGTTACTTGAGCTTCGGGTGTTGGATGTTTATTGCAGCGAGGATAAATAGAGCAAATTTAATGTTCCTATTTGGCTTAAAAGATCTAGTTTCTTCATTTCGAGATCTGAAGCTGAGAATAGCTGAAAAGAAAAACTACTTAATTTGTCATGACAATCCGTATTATGGATAAGTAATAAAAGTTGTGAGTCGGAAAGCTCTGTAATAAAATATGTAGTAGTAGACTTTCATCTCACATGTATGTTCCATGAATAAATTCTAGTTTGATTGCATTATTTAGGTACGAAATGATTATAAATCTTGATATATAGCTTTCCTGTCATTGTAACGTAAATTTTATTGTGCTATGCATCATCTCATCTGCAGTAAGGCATTTCTTGTCATTTCAGGCCATCAATCAAGAAGATATAAATGCTCTCAAGAAAAGGAAGCTGATAGCACTTCAGTAATCACAGTTGCAGTTAGCTTTTTTTTATATTTTTTTTTCTCAATAGTCTTATTTTTCCTGGCGTTGGCTTTCCCCATCCCCCCTTTTGCTTGATTCTTTAGTTTCTTGCCTGGAGCAGGCCTTTACTGGCACTGTGCCTTGATAATGTATTATTATTATTATTATTTTTTTTTATTTTTTTTTTTACTTATTATTGGTCTTAATAGGACGTGGAATGGATACTCATTGAAAAAGGGACCTAATTTTGCACTAGAGAGGAAGAAGCTTGTTACAGACTTCACTCGTGAACATATGCAGAGGTATTTCATGTTAAATACAAAAGAGCTGTGTAGTTTATTGTGATTGTGATTGAATATTGCAATTATGCACGGATAACAAAGAAGCATTATGGTTTTGCCTACTATGACATACTAGTATAATAGTGTGAAGATATAACTGTTGCTGAGTAGTAATAGAATGTATGGTGTGAAGTTGGTTGGAAGGGTTGATTATGTGCTATCGGACTCTTCCGAAATGTGTATCGCGAGTTAGAAGAGGCTGGCTGGTTGACTCATTTATGTGTGAACATTGATACTATACTAGTATAATTTTCCGAGATATAATATTTGTAGAACAACTGTTTCGGAGATTGGCATTTCAAGAGGACATTCATGAACAATTTCTTCTGAAATATGGAGATACTGTGAAACATTAATGCAGCAACTACAACACATTTTTTACAGTGTGGGTGACCCAATGGTTTAGTATGTGGTGTTGTTGCAAGAGGGTTGGAGTTCGAGTCTCATAGGGGGAAAGAAAAGTTGGTTTCTTTCTTATCTAAAAAAAACACATATTTTAACACTCAAAAGTATTTTGAGACATGCATCATACAAGTTCTAAATCTTCATGTTTAGTTTTCAAGTGCTGACTATTACTATTTTATAATTATAGGGGTGACTGGAAAAACTTAGAGCTAAAAGAATACAATTTCAGTGCAAAGGCCTTACCTCCAGATGGGGGCATCTTCATCCTTTGCTTAAGGCACGTCTTCCTTTTTTCCTTTTTTTCCTTTTTATACTTGCTGTCTACTCAGTTTCTGTTTAATGAGCATTTTGCAAAACTTGTTGCTGTACTTTATTGTTAAAGTGTCATTCCATTGTCACGTAGTGCAATAGGTTCCCTCGTGTTATATTGTTATGCTGATTTTTCATTGAAATATTGAATTAATTAAAAAGAAACACTTTGTTATCTCATTAGCATGACTTGAAAGAGATAATATCATGATGTTACACAAAATCGTCTGGTTGAAAAGCTGCCATGATAGAGCCAAAACTTAAGGTTGAGGTCTTTGGGAACAGGGTAGAGTTTTTTTTTTTTTTTTTATATTTGTTTTAAACCTCTCCTCTCACCAAAACATGGGTGTTTTACTGTTTTAGAAATTACGGGACTTTCGGTTATGTGGTTTAGCCTTCTCACAAAATTGTCCGAAGTGCGATTTTTTTTTTTTTTTTTTTATATTTCAGGTGAGGGAGCAGTTCAGAAACATCTTCATTGAGCTGGGGTAAGCTGGTTTCTTTGTTTCATCACCTATGGTTAAATTTTCTGTGTAGTGAATTCAGATTCCTGACATATTGAGGTTTGAAGAAGGTTCAATTTTTTGCTGGTTTACCCCTACAATGCATAGAGGACTTCTTTGGATGAACTTGTAACCTCTGATTGACTTGAGGCATCCTATATAGTTGGCTTGTTGCACCTTAATCATCTATATGTTTCTTTGTTCTTTTTCATCTTGCGGTTCTGATTTTGTATATTTTGCAGTTTTGAGGAGATGCCAACAAATAACTATGTAGAAAGCAGGTAAAAGCATTCCCTTCCTTTCGTAAGAAACTTTGTTGATGCTGTTCAATTAGAATTGTATCATTAAAAAATAAGTAGCTTAGCTTATTTCGGTGCCATTGTTATTGTGTGTTATTAATTTATTTGGTACCCTATTTCCGCAAGCTGAATTGCCACCATTTGGAGCTCTCTGTTTGTTACGTTTATGATGGATTGTTGTCCTTGATTGTGATAGCATTAATCTGTCTTGGCTTAACTTTGCAGCTTTTGGAATTTTGATGCTCTGTTCCAGCCACAACAACATCCCGCTCGTGATTCACATGATACCTTCTTTCTCAAAGGTCAGTTAACTTTGGCAGCTGGATTTATTATTTTTCTACTTCTGGAGCTTTTTTGGTAATGAGTATTGTGGAACCTTATGTATGCAGATCCTTCCACTACTAGAACTTTGCCCGAAGATTATGTGGAGAGGGTGAAGCAAGTTCATGAGTCTGGGGGTTATGGTTCCAAAGGGTACGCCGTTTCGTAATTTAGTCCGTATATTTTTAAGCATATATATATATTTTTTCTCAAAAATAACCTTGGGTATCTAGGCTTCACTCCTAAACTCGTGAGATATAGGGTTCTACAACAAAACTCTCCAGTCACCCTTGGTTTTAATTTGAGGATTTATGAACCTGGGTTTTTACTTCTTAAGGCTAAGATATGTGGACACCCCATTTCCTAGAGGTTAGTTTTTGTCCATTTTAAGTTTTTACATCTAAAAGAAGGTTCTCTTCCTTGTAGCTATGAATATGACTGGAAGAGAGAGGAAGCAAATAAAAATGTGCTCCGGACGCATACAACTGCTGTTTCTGCAAGGATGCTTTACAAATTTGCACAGGTAAAGTCAACTCAATTAGCGGGTTTTTTGAAGTCAATGGTTGACTTACAAATTACATGCATTAGAAAAGTGCAAGATTTTAACAAATCTCATCTTAGCGAATTAAAGTTTGTGGAATTTTATCAAATGAGTTGAATAAGTTCGAAAAAATCAAACAAATTCAAAAATACATATAATTTTCAATTGCAAATGATGTGCCATAAATTGCATAGAAGTGGTTCCGGATTTCCACTTGGTGAGTGTAGAACAAAGTTGATTTTCTTTTTCATTCATGTCACATACTACTTGATCTTTCTACTGGGTATTATTCAAGCTTTGAGAAAAAAAGGTTCTTTCAGCTTGATAGTTTGTAGTGGTCTATGGACGAGTGTGCATTTTATGAATGCGGAATCTGCGCCAAAAGTTGACAGCTAAAATTGTCCTTTGGACATCAGTAGTTGTACTGCACTTTCTGTTCTCTCGTGAAGTAATCCCTGTTTGAAAGTTTTTGAGTGAGTGCATAATGGAGTTTATTGTGTTTGGGAGATTTTAAAGGAAAATGCACTACCTTTATCCATATGATGTTGCTTTGGTCATTAGTCAATCTTTCGTGAAAGAATCCCTATTTAGCGTGATGTATCGTCCTTGTCATATTGCTCATAGAATCTTTTTCAGCTGAACTATTGATTTTGATGGTCATTTTGATCTTCTTATTATTTTGCTGATGTCTCTTGATGGATTGTTATCCTCAGAAACCTTTTATTCCACGGAGATACTTCTCTATTGATCGTGTCTTCAGGAATGAAGCCGTTGACCGAACTCACCTTGCGGAGTTTCACCAGATTGAAGGTATATACTTGTGCAGCTGTGCTCTTAATGTGATTCTAATAGTCCTGGTATTTAAATGAACAAACTTTAGCTATAGTTCTATGCCTCATTGCATGTTTTAACGCCACGAATGTAGTTATCAATCGGACTATGATTTCTAAAGTAGAGAATGCTAATGTATGTTTGCCACAATAATGCTGCAAGTTTTGATTCATTATCATACATGAGTCACTTTGGTGGTTTTCTTTGCTTCATGTCTAATGAATTCAAATGATGTTTCTGTATTCTGTTCCAGGCATTGTCTGTGATCGAGGACTTACTCTTGGTGACCTGATGGGAGTCTTGCATGAGTTTTTTACAAGACTTGGTAAAGCATGAGCTCTTTCTGAAGTCCAAAAATCTAGCTTTACTTCGTAATGTATAATAGGCATCCATTAGAATTAAAGAACATGATAATCACCTTGGCTTTAGTATGAGTTTGATAGCCAGAAGCTGGCTGCTCCAAAGAGGAAGTTTTTGAGTTCAGATCCTGCACAAAAAAGCCACTTTGAGTTTTTTTTTTTTTTTTTCCTGTGTATGAGACTATGTTGTTGTGTGTATGAGACTATGAGAGTTGGGTGGTCTGTGCTAGTATTTGCGAATTGGTCTAAGAGGCCAGAGATGCTCACGAAGCAAGCATGCGACCAAAGCTCTTTATAAGCCAAAAATATGCTAACGGTTCCTTGAAGGACAATTTCACTTCTTGATTAGTATAAATTAATACTGTTGGTATTGACGTCTGCAAGCGGCTTTGATGAGAAATCTAAAACATCTTTTAACTTGTTCTTTCCACGTCTTATGTGTCTAGGTATGTCAAACTTGCGGTTCAAACCAACTTACAATCCATACACTGAACCTAGCATGGAAATTTACAGGTAAAGCACTTGCTTTTGCTTATTATGAACTCATGTGTATGTATACTTCTGCATGGCTAGAAATCTGAGCTGTTACTTGTGATCAGTTACCATGAAGGCCTCAAAAAATGGGTGGAGGTTGGAAATTCCGGTATGTTTAGACCCGAAATGCTACTTCCGATGGGTCTCCCTGAAGATGTCACTGCAATTGCTTGGGGTCTTTCTCTTGAGAGGTACGTAGTCCTGCCCACTTTTTATGCCTCGCCAATCATATCAATGTAACACAAAAGAGATGTGCTTCCTTTCCCAGTAATATAAATAAAGCCAATCATTTCGTTTATTCAGTTGGTGTAGGCAATAGTCTTTGCACTTGTTACAAATTTCTATATCTGAAAGACAATTTCTGTGCTCTAGAAGTAGAAATATCAGTGCTACGTGTTATGAATGAAAGGCTAATATCACACGCATTTGTTGGTGCAGTGCAGATTTTGAGTTTGTGTCGTAAATTTTGCAATGAATGAACCTTTTTGTTCAAAAAGGGAAAAAAAAAAAAAAAAAAACAATAATGAAACACTTACCCTTCTACTATGCTTCTTTCTGCTGTGTGGGATTATCAATCTCTAATTCTTTTTCCCTCTCAATACAGACCTACTATGATACTTTATGGAATTGATAACATCAGGGATCTGTTTGGACCTAAGGTATGATTTCATATTTGCTTTGTGCTTCTTTGTAGCGTGCATTGTATTTCATCCCGCAAATTCTTATTCTGCATTTGTTGATGCAGGTGGATCTAAGCCTTATCAAGAGGAATCCAATTTGTCGGCTTGGTATTGATTAGTTCTGGCCATCCCTATACAACCTTATTTTTGGGGGGATATTTACTTGGTGATGTCGAAAATGTAATTTTTTCCAGGTGATACTGGCAAATTTTTACTGAAGTTTGTAGCTTGCCATTGTTGATCAAGTTTTGGTTCTTTGGAGAAAATTGTTGACCATTTTGCTTCAGAGTTGTTGATGAAATTTTGCTGAGACTCGGTTAATATAGTAATTCTATCTTTTCAAATGCATTGCTAAATTGTTTATGGAACTATACCAGTTAACGCTAGTGTTGAACTAGTTGAAAAATTGGGAATATATATATTAACATACGTACAGAAGGCAACAAAACTATAAGTTCCAAAGAAAAATGTACATGATTACACAGATACAAATTTTACAAACTTTGAGTTGACAAAGACTCCAAGGGTCGGGTATTCTCTAATCTTCTATCATCAACAAGAGTTGTTTCTGTGGATTGATCTGAGGATCCTGAGTCAGCAAAAGCATCATTTACATTACCGGACTCGAACTTGCGCCGCCTCTCAACAGCAACCGCTACCCTCTGTTGAAACTCCTCATCGGTGCTAGCCAACATGTACCGCAGCTTGAAATTAACTCGATTTTCGACCAGAACTTTGTGTCTGGGAATTATTCTGCCTTCAAGGGAATAACTGAAATATCTGGAGATGCATACAGAAATTAGAGAAACAGTGAAAACAAATGTTCTACAGTATAAAGATAATCCATATTTATTCCATAAAAAGATGAAGAGGACATTGAAGGTAAACAACTAAACTAGCCTTTGATACCTTCCAAAGGCAAAAGACATGTTTCTTTCCTACTAACATACAACAAGATGAAGCTCAGGTTCTCAAACCACAACAGTCAAGACCATACAGTCATGCACATTGCATATCTAGGTTTGAATCATTTAAGCAAGAATTAACATTCCTCATGATAATTCAAGGATTTAAGACTTCAACTATCACTGGCAACTTCTGATCTAATCCCTCAAAAGTTTCCTAGTTTCTTATCTTCTGTCGAAACTATCTGATTTCCTTTCGAAGGCATCTAGTTATTCGCCACATCTGCTCGAAGAATTCTGAACTAACAACTCCATGAGGGTTCTCCAGTTCTTTCTACTTGGAGAAATTTTCATGGATTTTACATTACTTTGTTAACCACTCAACAATCAGACCATTGTATAAAAATCTGTTCATCAAGATTTGCCTTGAGAATAAATTTTCCAGCCATTCAACCTACTCATTTTGCAAGACTGTTTCATTAAGAATTCAAGAGCATGCTTTGGTAATGCCACCAATTTTACAAATTTAAAAGAGCAAACACCCAAAAAAAAAAAAAAGCGCGTGGCAAGGATAGACCGGTAAGTTCAGTAAAATAAAGAAAAGATGGTATTGGATAATAAAGTTTACCTAGGGAACTCAATAAGATCCTTCAATGGGCGGACCATGGTTCGCCGCAAGTATCGGTACTTTGGTCGAAGAATGTCGGTATTGTATCTCAGTAACATAGGAAAATCTGCAATCATCTCTCCTAGCAAGCGCAGATGGATGCCTAAAGATAAGAAGTATTTAACATTTGGATCTAGCTTATGTGTGATATTGCAACCCACAAGCTCTGGCCCCAAAGCAATCACCTTCCCTATGTTCCTATGTGAGACTCCAGCTTTTGTCATCAAGAAAATGACCTGCAAAGCATTACATCAACTAAAGAGTTACATCGTCAAACAGGTGTTGTATCTAACTACAGTGTCCAGTTATCAATTATCTTATGCAAACAACAAGAGTTAGAATATCAACAATAATAAATAGATAATACTTGCTTGCAAAACGTTGTTACACTTCAAAAAAAAAAAAAAAAAGATTAAAAAGCACAATTGCAGCAAAAATGGGAAAAAACTGAAAACGAACCACAGGGCGGATTTTCTTGTAAAGGCTGTATGTTAACAAGGGGGGAAACTTCACAAGCATGTTTCCGATAGCATCCTTTCTAATGCCAATGTCCTGTAAAAACCGAACCTGCATGATAGGAAGAAGAAAATTATATAAGTACCATCACAGAGAAATTTTAATAGTTCAATAACAAGAGCAGAGAAGTCACAAAGAAGTGGCTATTGAAGCTCAATCTAGACACCATCAGTCACAAGCTTACTAAGCATTCACTTTGATATATGCAGCTGGTGTCTGTACTCTGTAGAGCTTAAGTTGCGGAAGTCAGAAGATCTTTTTAGGATTTACAACCATTCTTCCAAGCTAAACCACCGCAGAATGGAATCACCAGCATAGGTTGATGTTCTACTGTGACCTTAAAATGCCAACAAAAATAGTTTTCTGCTAACATATATGCGATTTTGAGAATAATGAAATGCTTGTCCCGCCCTCCCAATTTGAGATATTTCTAAAAATTTAAAATAAGTATAGTAAATGAAAAACAAGTAAAAGCTCAAACTAGAGAAGCTTTAGGATGAATGACGCGGTGAACATAAACCATATCAAAAATATTTGGCATTTAGTTAATACAATAATCACTGTAATTACCTTTGGCGCTATGATTGTCTGCAAATCAAGACAGAATACCATCGGTTTCAATGTAAGCATTCTTCTCATACCATCACGATTGACCCCAAAATAATACAAATACTTCACCAGAGGCTTCCACTTTTCTTCTATGCTGCAACCCATTAGGTGCGGCTTAAATGCTATCAATCTTCCAAGATCTTCATCTCCTAAGCCGAACTCTTTGAGATAGTCAACCTGAAACACCATAACCAATATTTCTCACCTATTCAACTATACTATCCTCCACTGGGAATAACATAGTTGTTTCTCAGTTCTTAGGAATAAAAGAATTAAGCATGTCTCGAGGCATTATATATGGTCAGAGATAACAAAGAGAGGAAATACCTTACTCTTCATCTCTTCCATGGTGAAAGCACCAAGTGCCTTGGGATATTCAAAAATCATCGTGCCAAAATCCTTCTCGTTCATGCCCATGTCCATGTAGAATTCAACACGGGATCTCAATTCGTCTATGGAGTATGACAAAACTAGCGGACATCGGGTCACAACGAACCCCATCCACACTCTTCTAACTCCATTACTCTCAAGATACGCAACAATCTCCTCCAATTCTTCAATGCTCCTCCCTAAAACACCTCGCCCTGCCTTTACCATCACAAACCCGAGAAATTCCCCTTCACATAAATCTTTTTCAACCACTCAATTGACGACCTAATGACTCCAAGATTTCCACATGACATGCATATAAGCTTCCCAATCTGAGTGTAAGTCAAAGAATTGTGCTTCAACCACCTACACAAGCATTGATCATAATTAAGACAATGTAGGCTTCAAGAGCCCTACCCTTTATTTCAATTTAGGTGATCTTTGAAGGGAAAATTACAAAATGAAGAATCAAAGCGAACTAGATTTCAATCCCATCTCTATAAAGCCTCAAATCCCAAATTAGTTGGGGTCGACTACATGGATCAAACTCTTCCATTGTGCTTGATTTAGTGCACTTAATAGTATTCTTTCCAAATCCTTCAAGTCTTTCGTACTTAATGCGTCCTGAGTTAGCTTAGGTTTACTCCTACGTCATCTAACTTCTTTCTTCAGTTTCTACTGAGTCGAGTTTTCTAACAAGAAGCATTTCCTAATCAATGCGTCCACCTCTATCCATACTATGCCTAAATAAATTAAAACTACAAAACCCCAACTTTGATTCACTAAATTCCGAATCCAATCAAACCTCAAACAACTTGTTGAGATACAATACCGGATAAGAGGAATGACGTTGGAATTCTGTAAGACCGCCTTGGCTCGCGCATTGAAGGACAAATGCGCGAACTCAGGCATGCCCTTCATCGCGGCGGCCTCAATCATGACATGGTCGATGAAAGCAGGCAAGACGGACACCAAATTGGAGGAATAAGTGATCCCAAACTTCCCACCACGCATGGCCTCCACGAAGATCTCGGCCGTGACGTCGCGCCGAATCTCAAGAGCCCTCCTCAGCAACTCGTCGTTATCAAAGTCGGGGTCTCCGCCCGGAAACAGCCCTCTTAGAGCAGACGAAGACGACCCTTCACGCTTGTCGCGGAGGGTATGCAAGTGAATCGAACCGGGGAATTGGGGGGGTGTTCGGCTAACGAGGGACAGCTCCAAGACCCTCAATTTCTCGCTTTCTTGGTGTTGGTGTTGGGTTTCGGCTTCTTGTGGGGTTGGTTGTTTGTGGGTTTGGTGGGATAGGCGGCGTAGGAGAAGAGATGTGGATTTGGCATTGTGTTTGCGAAGGAGGGGTTGTTGGTCTTTGATGGACGATGAGGTGTTGTCGTTGTTGGATGCGGTGGTGGGTTTGCAAGTGAAGCAGGTCGAGAGGGTGAGATTTGCTGGTTTTGTCGAGCTGCGGAGGAAGACAGGATGAAAAAAGCACTGTTGAGTAGCTGCTAACATTTGCACTACTTCTTCCACACTGAGATGCTAGTTTCCTGTGACGACCAGAGAGTGCTCTTGCTGAACAGATTTATTGACACGTGGTTGAATGACGACAGGAAGTCACGACCCAACACACATTAGCCCACAAAAGTACTCAAGGCTGCATTCATGCATGGAGAGCTTCTCTTGAGCGCACGAGTGGAAGGGCTAAATAGAAGCACTAATCTCCATAACTCGAGCATATTTCAAGGAATTTTGTAGATGTCATAAGTTGAACACAAAACCTCTACCTCAGTCAAAGTCTAAGCGCTCGCTCCGCTTCCATTGCGCCACACGCGGGGCCTTCTCCTTCACAATTCGCGCCTTTTGCAATAAAAATGCAAGCTTATAAAGTTCATAAAAAAATGTCAAAAAAAAATTGGGAAAAATATTGAGATTTTAATAGACTTTTGGTTACTTTTAATTACTAAAAAAGTTTAGGTGTATTCAATTAAAACTTTTAGAGAGTTTATAAAAGTAAGGTGTATTCAATGTGAACTTTTATAAACTTTTTAAAAGTCTATAAAAGTTTTGGGGTATTCAATTAAAACTTTTAGAGAGTTTATAAAAGTAAGGTGTATTTAATTTTTTGGTGACTTTTGTTGTTTTGTTACAAATCTAGACTTTTATAGACTTTTTGTATAAAAATACACATAAAGAAATCTTCAACTTCTCTTCACCTCAACGCATAAACTTTTAGAGACTTTTAATTTTTGTTGGTTCCCTTATTCAATTAAGACTTCATTGTTCATAAGATATTTTCTTATCAATTGTTTTTATCAACTTCTCCAACCACTCCACAACTCATGAATTTAATTGCTCACTCATTATACTCTAATGTCTATGTTTATAAAAATGATGTTGTTATTAATATATAAGATGTCATTCTTGCATCATTGTACATTTTTATACAATTTTTTTATAAAAAAGTTTCGTTTATTAAGTGCATAATTATAATCTCAAAAAATGTAATATTATTATTTTTGAAGAAAATAATCATTTTTTTTTCAAATGCAAGAAGTGCATTTTAAGAAATTTAAACAATCATTCTTAAGGAAAAAATATTAATTTTTTTACTTAAGTCAAAAAAGTGCAAAATTTTTACACAATGATCTTACTTATTCTTTTTTGCCCCTAAAAGATGAGTCATTTACCTATTTGTTTTGTTGATATTTATTTACTTATTTGTTATGTTACTATTTGATAGTAACTCATTAATATGTATATATGATTTTTTATTAAAATATAAAAATACTTTCAAAAAAAAATAGTAATAGTTATTAAGAAAAAATAATATAATTATGCCTTGACCGATCATCAAAATCATGTTTAAGAAGTTCACAAAAGTCACTAAAAATCTTAAATGTTGATAAAAGTCATCAAAATGAAGTTCACGTAAAAGTTCATCAAAGTTTTTAAAAGTCAACGAAAATCTATAAACTTCAAAAAAGTCATTCACTTATAAAAGTAACTAAAAGTCTATTAAAATCTTAATTGAATACACCACTGGAAGTTGAAAATAAAAAAGAAATAATAATTAAAGAAAAAATTGATGATTGGGGTCTGTAAGAATGGGGCAGGGCCCAAGCGAGAAATAGCATCACGCGACTCGCGAGTCGTTTATTCTCCAGAGGAGGCGAAACACGGTGTGTTCGGAGATGATACGAGCGGCGATGGTGATGAACACGCAGGGCAAGCCTCGCCTCGCCAAGTTCTACCAGTATTTGGTTTGATTTCTCTCACTCTTTCGCTCCGCATCTCTCCAACTCTCTCTCTCTCTCTCTCTCTCTCAAATTCTCTTCTCTTGTTATGCTTTCAATTGTGAGCGCGATCAGCCGCCAGAGAAGCAGCAGGAGCTCATCAGAAGCGTCTTTGCAGGTTTTGGTTGCCGATTCTCACCGCTATTCGTATGATTGTTTTGTTCTCGATCATTCAAATCATCTGTGATTTTTAAATTTGAGGCTTTTATATCTCATCGATTAGTAAAGTTTTCTTCTTGGACAGAAAATTGAGTTTTCTTGTGTTCATCCAGTTTTAAGCAATAGACCTGATAATGTCAGCGACTTCGTCGAAGTGGATTCTATATTTGGACCGGTTAGTGTTGTTGCTATCAATCTTGACAGCTCCATTGATTTGAACATTTGTTTCTGTTTGATTCATGTGAATATGATCAGTTCTATGAGCGATTCTCACTACCGTAGCTTCAATTTTAAGGATCATCAATGTCAAAAGAGAGTATTCTAGAATAAGAAATATAGAAATTCAAAGACAAGTAGGAGTAGCACCAATTGACACAAAGATTAGGGAAGGACAGTTGCGGTGGCTTGGTCACCTGCAAAGACCGTCTACAAATGCCCCCACTAGAAAACTTGACTTAATAGAAACTAAAGAAATTCGACGAGGTAGGGGTAGACCAAATTTAACTTGGGACGCATTAATTAGGAGGGATTTGAATGGCTTGAAAAACTCACCATCAATTGCACTAAATCGAGTACAATGGAAGACTTTGATCCAGTAGCCGACCCCAATTAATTTGGGACTAAGGCTATGTTGTTTGTAGTAGTATCTTACTAGAATTAAGAGTGTCTTCCACTTGTTTACTCTCACAGAAAGCAAAATAAGAAGCAAATGTGAAATCGCAAGCGGTCTTACCATCATAGTTTAGTGTTCGTTTGCAAAAATGACACAGGGTTTAGGAAACTGGCATCTTGTTAAGTTGACTGATTTAGCTTTAGATTGCATTGAAATTAAGGATGACAGCGAATGATATTCTGCATATCTGCTGAAGTCATCCTTGTTTAGCTGCAGTAGGTAGTAGTAGTGTGATAGAACACTGATATTGATCAATAGAATTGAGAGAAACAACAACGATTACAACCCAAAAGTAGCCCAGAGAAGAGTCTTAAAACTCTCTCAACCCAAACTCATAAGAATTCCCAAATTACAATGACTCAAGATATTCTTCTCTACCTTACAACTTCTATTTATATTACCATTCTAAACTCCACACCCAACCTTCAATGTGACTAACTTGCCGACTCACTTAACTCACACCTATGGTATTGTTGTAATACTTTATATGATTGGGGCCTTATCATAGTGTTTCGCGCTTAAAGGTATCATTGTTTCATTTGTTTGGTTGGGAAGAAATGAGTGCAATTTAGAAATAGAGTAATCTATGTCATGTTATTTATTTGTTTGTTTGTTCGCTAAAATTAGTACATTTACCATGTTGAAGTAGTAATATACTTCTGTATTCTTGTACAAGATTTTAATGTGCTTGATTTTTTATTTATTTTTTATTGCAGGATAGTCGTCTAGTTTATAAGCATTATGCAACTCTATATTTCGTCTTTGTGTTTGACAGCTCAGAGAATGAGCTTGCCATGCTTGATCTTATACAAGGTACGTTTCAGACTGTTCTAAGAAAATATATGAAATCATGTACTCAGTTATTTGTCAACTTTGAGTATGAATGGTAGTAGGGACTTTATTCAGAACTGTCTTTACATATATTGTGTTGTAACTCCTGCGTAAAAAGTAAGGAGCATTGCTTGCAGTGGCGTCCTCAGTGGTGCTATTATCTTACATCTCTTGCTTTGAGATCAGGTGGTTGTAATTGAGATAAAAAGGATAAAATTCAACCATCATGATGGGAAGCAGGCTTTCTCTTGACGTTCTTTGTTGCCCTTTGCCACATAAATTATCTTTTAACCATAGAAAAAGAGAAATTCAGGTTCATAAATCCTAGTTTCTGTGTCCCCCGCTCCTGTTTTTCATACGTGTAGGCCACATCTGCAAGTTTGCATTTTACCCACTGAATACATTTTCTTGAATCATTCTGTCCAATAAGTGAAAACCTATAGTAAAATGACTTCACAGCTTCAATATGGCTGGTACTTGGAGAAAATTGTTGTAGCAGTGTATAATCAGCAAGACAGTAAGTTTTGTGCTTTCCACCATATTATAAATGAGGAGGTCCATAGGTACCAGTGATTCATCTTCTGTAGGAACTACCTCTCTTGCCGATTCACTAACAGGTGTCATCTTGCAAGACTATAAATCCACAGATTTTTCCCCCCATAAATAAAACAATAGAATTTGGAAATTCAATGTCAATGGAATATTTGGTTGTGTTTACTTTTCATTCATCTCATTTTTCCACCTTCAGGTCATTCTTCCCTTTCAACTCCTTGCACATGGACCGTTCCTATTCCACAAAGAATCAAAGTTTCCTTATATTTGCTTGCTCTTTAAAGTATAGCTATGCCTTCTTTCAGAGAAGATTGCTGGTCATAATTTTTTTCTCTCAATTGTGCTACTTAAACTATTGCAACAGTAAATCAGCTGATTAACGTTTTATGCCTAGTAGCTTTTGACAATCAGTGTGGAAAGCGATACTTAAGGACTCCAGGCATCCAAATTTTCTCTTTAACAGTTGGAACATTATCTAATTTATCTTTGCGTGGAGAGTAACAGTCACTAACAAGTAGGTTTTCTGTAGTGTTTAAGATTGCTTGAAATGTGGGATTAGTCGAGCCTTTGTAAGGAGGGGCCAAAAAAGGTTTAGATACCCACCATTTTTTTATTTTTTATTTTTTTTTTTAAAAAGATTGCCTCTATGAAGGACCTCTATCTTTATTCTTGGTTCGTATACTTGAAAGAAATAGGAGAGTTTTTTTTAAGCTAATTAGTTGGCTGAGAAGCATATCTCGGCTTTATGGCTTGTGGCAGCAAACATAAATTCAGGCTTCTCGATGGATGATTAAGGAATTGGCATGCCATTGTGTATACCGGAGGGTGTTGGGGTGATGTCTGTTTTCCTGATTACTATGTCTGCTTTCTTTGTACTACTGTATTTGTGAAACCTTTTTGATTGATTCTCTTACATATTTATGCTGTGACTGTATGCTTCCCCTCTTTGCGTTGTAAAAACCTTTTTATCCTTTTCATATTTGCGATGCAAACGTGCCAATGACTCAATCATGGACACATGACTATATACATGCTCATGTACATGGTAGACTCCCATCCCACATGCCCAACATGCAGGTCCTAATAGGAACAAAAAAAAATCATGCAGGTCTTAATACTGCCGTGGTATGCGCATTTGTTTTAATTCATTTGCAGTTATCTGTTGATTGACTCGTTATTCTTATATTTTTTATTGCAAATCTACATCTATTTCTTTTTTGTCCTGCTAATTTTGAACTTCATGGATATGAACTTCTTTCAGTTTTTGTGGAAACACTGGACAAATGCTTCAAGAACGTGTGTGAGCTCGATATAGTCTTCAACTTCACTAAGGTTTTGATAATGTTCTCTCTTATTCTTCACAGAATGTTTTTCAGATACGTTTCTAAAGATGTTTCCAAGTAATCTGAAGGAGTAAGGGAAAAAAATGCTAATTGCTTTGTTATTGGTGAAGGAAATAATCAAATAAATACAGTTTGCATTTTAAGTGGAGGCACTTGCAATCTTTATTCAGTTTCTTGTTCATCTGTATGTATATTTGAATGTCTAAGTATTGATATCTAAGAAGTAGGAACTCCATTTAGACTATTTTAGGATTTTTAGTGAGCTTGCTTTGCATCTGATGGAGCATTCAATGGAGTTCTTATCAATGGCATGAAATTTAGAAATTTTTAAAAGCAAATATGCTGAACTCTCGCCTTCTAGATTTTTGGATTTATACAGGTGCGAATAAGTGAAGTACAATGTTGGCTATTCGTAAAACATTTTCTTTTGATAGCATGTAACGTTACTTATGATGCTTTTGTTTTGATTGTACTGTTTCTCCATAGATACACACCGTGTTAGATGAAATCGTATTTGGAGGTCAAGTGCTTGAAACGAGTTCTTCAGAAGTTATGAAGGCTGTTGAAGAAATTGCAAGGTATCTATATCTTTCTCTTTGATTTGAATTTGCATCTCTTTCTCAAATACTATATTTATTTGTTAATGTAGGTTGGAGAAGGCCTCAAATGCAATCACGCTTGTTCCCAAGTCTGTTTCCAGCTGGCAGACTCGATAAAAAAATGCCGTTTGAAGGTGACAATTGCGATTTGCATCTTTTGCTGAAACTGACTTTCTAGATTTGAAGTCCAGAATGCAAAATGCATGCGAGCATGTTTCTCTTCATTCATTGCGTAGGCTAATCAAATTTCGAACATAGAATCCTACATAAGTTGCTGTACTTTTTTTGATGAATAAGTTGTTGTACTTAGTCCAACATACATTTTCATGCTTTGTTTGCTCGCTTTTTCTTCCGGGATTTGAATCATAATTTGATTCTTGCGATGAATTATCTTCTTCTTCTTTAGGTGGTGGATCATGTCACTGTTATGCCTCCTAATCAGCACGAGGCGCAGATGATTGAATACTGATGAACGTGACGTTCGTTACAGTTGGATGATTTTATTTAGTGCGAGGACATGTTCCTACAAACTATGTTTCAGATTCAATAATTTTTAATGATCAGCCCTTTTTGTTGAAATACTGTGACAACGAAAGTGACAAATGAACACACAACAACATGATGGTGACTTTTTGTCAAAGCATCACGGGGCCTAACCGTCCGATTTAATGGTTGGATGGTCAGCAGTACATGTGAGTCGACAAGAAAGTGAAGAGCAAAGAAGGTATAGAATTGGAGGCACCCATCCTTCTTAAATCATCACAAAACACAAAGCAGAATGGATATACTGAATTGGATTTTATTGTGATTTGACCGGTTTTGGTTTGGGTTGGGTGGTTTGATCTAACTTCTAAGCTACTACATTATTTATTGTTGTTGTTGCAATGTTACCTCGCTTAATAGACCCATTATTTACTAGGGACAAAAATCTTAAATTATGTTCGGGGCCAACTTCTAGTCTTGTCACCTGTGCATTCAAAATGGACGATAAATGCATGGCCAGGTGTGGCAATGCCCATTAAATCTTTGATGCAATTTGAAGTTCTCGAATTCCTTGCACCAGTGGGATGCAAATGGATCTCCATGAATCCCATCTATGTTTTTCTAAATAGGATGACCTATGTTTTTGATCTTTTGACAATAACACAAAAATTAGCTATGGGCGGTTGCATGGTTATGCGGTTTGGATACCTCTAAAGATAGCTTATAAATGTTTTCACTAAAAAATTCAACTCAATAAAACTAAAAAAATTCGATGATGTAAAGAATCGAAGTAACTTGTGACACATTGTAAGGAGGATTTAAAGGATTTGGAAAGCACTCCATTAATTACAGTTAGCTGACGTCAAGTAATTTGGAATTGAGGCTTTTTTACTTATGGTAAAGAATGTTAGGTTTTTCCATGAAAAAGAAGCAGAAAAGAAAGAAACATTATTTATGTTTGTTTAATAACTTGTGAGCATAGACACAACTGGTCCCATGGTCTAGCGGTTAGGACATTGGACTCTGAATCCAGTAACCCGAGTTCAAATCTCGGTGGGACCTTCCACTGTCATTTTTTATTTTCTCAAAATCAAAAGCGTTACACTTTCACATTCTTTTTCTTGTCAAACAATACAATGACTGAACCTTTTTTTTTTTTGAGGCCATGGCTGAACATTTCAGAAACTTAGAACAGAACTTATCTCTAAGAATTTATATTCCTTAAAAAAGAAAGGACATTCACATGACAAACATCAATTACAACAAAAAAAGCAGCTTGTTTGGCAAAAGACAAGCTCCAACAAATAAAAACCCAGCAACAATTTCTCCCTCTTCCCCTCAAAACCTCTGATAAATTCTCACAACTGCACAATTTTAAAATTTATAACAACAATGTTCCAGGAGCTCTCCCCACATTAGACTCGGTGCACTCTATTTCAGACGAGGTGCCTCACAATCGCCTTTCACACCGAGTGAGACCACGAGGCCTCGGATACCCCAGTACCAAACTCTTTTAAGAATGATAAATGACTTGGGTACTGGCGAGATGATGCTCCTGTGTGCAGGCACGCGAATGGGGAGCCTGCGGTTTTATTGACAAAGAATCATTTACTCTTGTGTAACTAATCCTCATTTGGTCTCTCTATGTCAGCATCTTCAGCTGGTTCTGGAAAGATATCCCTTGATAGCCTCTTGTGGGAAGAGGGGTTTTCCTTTTCACCGCATCGCTCACTTCCCTGAGAACCTGCGGTGCCTGACCTTTTAAGGAGCTTGAACCCTCTTTATGAGCGGTCGAGGCAACAATATCAGACGAGCTGTGACGCCAACTTCCAAATAGAGAAGCATTCCATGATCTTGATGAGGTTGTTCTCAATCTCGCTGAGTCCAAATTCTCCTCCCTTACTACTTTCAAAGGATTCTCCAATGCTTTAAGGATGTATCTCATGAGGGGACGTCTCGAAGGCTTTGGATTAAGACATGACCTGGCCACAATTGCCATGGCCCATACCTCCTCCAAAAGATCTTCGTCGACGATTAGAGACGGATCTACAATCTTCGTCACTAGTTCCCTCTCGTATATACTGATGTACGGCAGAGATTGTTCCAGCCACTCGCTGGTAAAGGCATCGTTTGAAGCACTGATGCCCAGCTTACCAGTCACAAGCTCAAGCAACACCTTCCCGAAGCAGTAAACATCATATGCGCAAGTTGCAGATGGAGTACCTGACAATCCCATACACAAGTAAAAGATCAGCCTAAGCTAGTCCAGACAGAAGACCTGACTGAAAACATAATCTTCAATTTTTCTTGCAGATGCTACTCTAATTTGGAAACCTCCTCAACTAGTTATCACAAGAACCAAGCCTCAAATGGTGGGTTCAAATCTTAACATCACATATCAGAAATAGGAATACATGCGACTCGTGTGGTTTGCCACTATGAACTTGAACCAAAAGTTTTTAAATTCAGCTGATAAATGAAGCATTTCCTATGGTAATCAGGTTATTGCACTAGAAGTATCCATGAATCAACCACAAACTTAATGACGAAGCGATAGCCAGGTCAGATAGGATTTGTTTGAGATAATTAAGTCACAAAAGTGGGAGCATCACACTTGCAAAAATAGGAAAAACAGATATGCCAGAAAAAGGTTGATCAGAAAAATAGGGACACACCTGAGGAGCCTTGTTCAGAAGTCCTGCATAACATCAATAGAATAGAACAGTCAGGAGAAAGAATGGTAACCAAAATGCAAGAGGGTTCACAAAGACAGGTAACTTAATGATGTTAAAATTGAATATAGAAAACTAGTGACTTAAATGGACAACAAAAACCCATTTCTGATCTCACAAAAAGGAAATCCAAATAGAAGAATCAATAAACAAGGAACACGAAATAAAAATAAGACCTTTTCAGAAAGTTAGAAATGGCAATTTTCATATCACCATATATATGCAATTGTCTTTAATATTTGCTGCTTTGATGTAAACACAGACAAATGGTGCTGGCCATTCAAAAAGCTAATTACAATAAAATGATCGAGTTTGTAGTTTATAACTTAATGATTTGGTATAGAAGTACCATTTATAGTTGCCCCCCTAAAATTGTCTGAATAGCATTCAAGTCACCATAAACAATCATTGTTAAACACCATCAAAGGCAATTATCTTGCAAGCTTTCTTTTGAATGCCATTCAGAAATTGAAGAATGATGCCTATCATTGTATCAGTTAACCTGATTGAAACTAGTGATTCCAATGAAACAAGAAGGGCCTATTCAGTTTGACATTTGTACCGAGGATGAAAAAAGGTTAATAATAGTAATTATTATTGTTATTATCATAACAGAAAATGATATCCATGCTCTACTTTTTAAATCCAAAAGAGTATCAAGTGGCAACAGACTACAGTCAGTCAAAATGCAAAAATTAAAAGGAAAAAGTCAAGTACATAATCTTGAATCCAGGTTTATTAATAGCATAGACCAAGTAATCAGTAAAAGACGTTGACAAAGATACTTACTGTGGCAATCTCAGTAACCTGCTGATCACATTATGATGAATATCTCCTTCTTGTGGGCATACCTCACTCAAGCTTCCAAGCCGCACTTCATATTTATCATCAAGGAAAATACTGCTTGCTTGGACATCTCTATGAGCAACAAAATAAAGATCAATAAGAACTTGCAGTGTGTAATAAGATAGTAGTATATCCAAAAACAACTGTAAGATATCCTTTTTCACTGTGCAACCAGGCGCAGGGTCAAATAAGACGATTAGTCAGTACATTAAAGTCAGTGTCAGGAAATAAGTATTATTACTTTATCAACATCCCTCTATAGCTTCCTTTGAACAATCTAAGCAGTGACTAAGGTATTCAAACTTCAAATATAAAATTCGAGTTAAAAATGAACTTCAATGTATAGGCACTATATTGAGAATTTAGAGACAAACAATATAATAAAGTTTTGACTCGGTACTGATCTTAAGTTTGCAGGAGAAATCATCCAGTAGCAGATCAGAAAATCTGCTGCAAAAGCAAGGTCTAAAAGAATCCTTGATAAATAGCACCAGGGTTCAACATGAGAAACTAACAGAAATGCAAATTTCACCAAAATAGATGTTGAAGTACAACGTTACTCGTGCTCAAGCATTTGCTGATAGAAAAAAGGTCCACAAGTTTGACTTTTTTATCCAAATTTAGCTTTCTTCCAACTTGAGCTCCGAAACAATACCCTTAGCAACCCAGAGAGATGCAATGAGGCTGCCTGCAGCTGGATGCGTGTGGTCTACCATGCTCCTTTCCTGGAAACTTAAGCAGCCTTTCAGACAAGTTGAAACTAATCGATTAGCCTGTTCCTAACAAGTTGGCAGTGAAACCTTTGTACACCAACGTTCATTAGGAACCTTACTATTTAACCTAGTTATTACTTTGCTCTGATGATGATCATGAATTCCAAAGAGAAATGTTAACTTCAACTCCAAATTAAAGCCTCGTCCAATACAAGGCTTCCAAGTACCAGACCAGACAAGATCATTCGCAATGCAACTAGCATGAAAAATGTAGCTCTGCCAGCATTGATAAGTGAAATGGTTTGTTCCAACCAAAGGTATACTTGAAAAACCACCCGCATCTTGGAGTGCAAGGGTTCTTTTAGTTAGGGCCGAGTGATAACAGAGTTGCCGCATTCAAAGGTGTACTGTACATGAGCATGCTAATTATCCAAGCACGAAGCAGTTAAGTACAAAACCACAAGCACCAACAACCACAAAGCTACAATCCCAAATTAGTTGGGGTTTGTTGGCTACATGGATCAAACGCTTCCATTCAGCTCGATTTAAAACAATTGATGATGTGCTTTCGTAGTCCTTTAAATAGTATCAATCCGTAAACATCAATAGTTTTTCCACTGCACACTGCTTCTTGTAGAACAGACCACGTACATGGAATACTAATTACTATAAGCAACATCTTTACACCACCCATCATGGTGTTATTCAAAATCCTAAGACCACCAATCATAAGCACGGTCATTTGACATCTATATCACGCAAAATTTCCAGAAGTGATTGCAAACACAATCATATCTCAGAGAGGTCTTAAGAAAGTGAGAATCATTGAATATTGGTACATGCATGACCATTTTTCAGCTGCAAAGTCAAATATTTCTTCTGAACCTCTATTCCTTCACTTCTCAACTCAACATTACTGCTCTTCGATGACTTAAAATTACTTCAGAAAATTGCATCAAATTTGGCATAAAGCAATAATATATTTAGCCAAGTGGGCAAATCCCTTAAGAGCCCTAACAGCTAAATTAAACCATCTAATAGAATTCACACTAGTTTGGTACATCAGGACTTTTACCCTTCCCATCTCATCAGTGAAATAATTCTTGGATTCAGAGACTCGGAAAGATGCAAGCCAGCCAAGATAATACATAAACTCTTTGAAGATTTCTCCGCGTATATAGCAAAAATTATATCGGCGGACGGCATTTCATTCTTGCTACATTTGTTTATCACTATGCCAGGAGAAGCTTGATGGTAGTCCTCTACACACACAGATGTTCCTCTAGGCTCTACCTAACAACGTTTTATAACCGTCGATATAATTATAGACTAGAGCAACATGCATCTAAAGGAGAAAAATTCAACGACACGGGATATAAAGCGACACGATAAAAATAACAAGATATAACAAACAAAACATGGAGAAGGCCAAATAAAAATAAATGACGTGAAAAAAAAAAAAAAAAAAAAAAAAAAAAAAAAAACTGCTCAAGGTACCTGTGAATGAGAGGTGGATTACATTCGTGATGCAAATGAGATAAACCCTCTGCAGCTCCTATTGCAATTTTCAGTCTAGTTATCCAATCCAAAGACTGTAAGCTGTCATCCCCAGGATTAGTTTTCCTGTGCAAAGAATTAAACAAATCTCCATTCGGCATATACTTGTAAACAAGGAGCTTCTCATTTTCACGTTCCAAGCAGTGTCCCAAGAGTGGAACCAATCTGTTATGTGTAATCTGACTAAGCAACTTCAACTCCGCCATGTAAGACCCTTTCTTTATCGAATCCGCATCAATCCGCTTGACAACAACGATGGTACCATTTTCTAGGATACCTTTGAACAGGTCCCCTGAATGGCCATGCTTGATGAAGTTTGAATCACTAAAATCGCCAGTCGCCCGGAGAAGCTGATCATATGTGAATGAATCCCCAAGATTCGAGAAACTGAGAGAAACAACTACTGGAGGAGTGCTTTCACCACCGCCCACTGTTGCAGGAGTCACTCCTCTCCCTTCTTGATCAACGTTGCCCCTCTCGCGAGTCCGTGAGAAGCACACCACCAACACCACTAAAAGTACAATGAAAGCAAGACCGCCAAATACGCCGGCCAATATGTACACCGACCGTCTCTTTCTCTTCCGAGCTGGTTCGGGCACAACTGGTTGAGTCTCATTCATGATTCCAAAATCATCAAAAACCAGTCCTTTATCGCTATAAAACGATCTGCACTCCTCCAAAGTCCTCTGATTCGAAATATTGCGAAGACAATTTCTCACAAGAGATACATTCTCGAGATTGTCTCCCAACACTCTCCCTTCAAAGTAATTATCAGACAAGTCAATGAAACTAAACCTCTCAAATTGGGCACTCAAATTCCCATAAAACTGATTATGCGATAGGTCGAAAATCGCAGCAGAACCATTAGACCTCTCACTGACATTCGGAATCACACCAGTGAAGTTATTATACGAAATGTCGAGAAAACTCAATCCAGGCAACACCCACAACGACTCAGGCACCCTCCCCGACATCGAATTGAAACTAAAAACAACAAAATTCAATCTTCGGAGCCTCGAAAACACCCTTTCGGGCAATTCGCCAGACAGACTATTATTCCCCACCACCATTCTCTCCAAACTCCTCAATCCCCCAATTCCGCCGGCAACGACCCCGACAACGCATTAAACCCTAGATCAAGCTCAATCAACCCCGACAAGTTCCCGATCGCCGCTGGAATCCCCGACGAAAAACTATTCCCAGACAAATTCAACAATTTGAGACTCCCCAGCATCCCAATCTCACCAGGAATCGAACCAGACAAGAAATTGAAGGAAAGATCCAAGCTTGAAAGATTACCGAAATTCGCAAACGACGAAGGGATCGACCCAGTGAAGGAATTGTGCCCTAGATCGAGAAGTGAGAGGCTCGACAATGCTCCCAGAGTGGATGGAATTATGCCCGTCAGATTGTTCCTCGAAAGGAGCAAGGAATTGAGATTGGATAGGTTTCGGAAGGTGGAGGGGATGACGCCCGAGACCGAGCAGGATCGGAGATCGAGCACTGTCAGGCTAGGGAGGGCCGGGCCGAGCCAGTCGGGGATTGGGCCCGGGAGGGCGAACCCTGACGCGTTGAAGGTGGCGAGGCGGGTGAGGTTGGCGAGCGGGGCGACCGCGAATTGAGGGTTCGACCGGCCGAGCCGGGTGCGCTTGAAATTGGAGATGTTTATGGTCACGACTCGTTTGTTTCGGTCGCACTGGATTCCGACCCAGATCGTGCAGGGGTCCGCCTTTCGAGGCCAGTCTCGCGCCCGGATGGCCAACGAGGACCGTAGACTCAGCAGCGCCTCTCGCTCGGTCACCGAAATCGAGTCGCAGAATGTCCAAAACGTGGAGTGGATGAAGAGCAGAGCGAGCGAGAGTGCCACTGCGGTTGGACTCATTTGGCGACTCCGGCTCGCCATGACATGACTACTACTACTACTACTAGTAGTAGTACTAGACCATCAGTCAGTGCCGTTGGAGGCGGTGGTGGGTGGTGGGTGGCGGAGTGGTTGGGGTTGGGTCTGAGCTTGAGTTCCGTAAAAGTTCGCAGCCCAGCTAGCAAACATAACTGCTCTGGTTCTGGATTCTTGACGCTATGATATTAGTAATGATGGGCAGAATAGTCATTTCGCTGTGGGGATGATGTGATGTTGTCGATGTCGCGAGGATCGTCGCTCCGCGTTTCGATGGGCCCACAAATCTGATGGAGACCGTTGGATCAACGGTAAGGGTCGTGACTCGAGAGGCATAGCCAAAAGAGTGGGTTCTGCACTTCTGGTGCGGCTGAAAACATTTGCTGCAACTGCAAGTGTCAGTTTTGATTTCTGAACAGTGGTTTGGGAAGTACTCCAAACTGCCATTTAAGAGCTTTTCTTCCATTTATGGCATGAGGCTGGTCCTCGAGATGCGTTCTCGGACTATGCTCTGGTCCCCACGGAGTTGACCCAACGCCACTTATGCAGACCTTTCTGAAAGAGACCGAGATTTGGCTCTGCTCATCTCGACGAGCATCCAAACAAGTATGACGAGTGTCTAAAGTAAGTGAATCACGAGTTTCTCCTAATTAACAAAACTGCCATTATTGAGAAGACAGACTGTGCACACCTGCCCGTTTAAATTTTATTTTATGCCTAAAAACTAAAGTAATGATTTTAAATGCTGGCCTTCCTTATTTTAATTATTATTATTATTATCTCAATGGATTTGTGGGCCCTTGTGATGCACACCCAGTCACCCACCCACCAGGCCCAACCCATTCGATGTCATCTGTGATGCGCACGAGCATCGATGAGCATCTGACCAACTATGTTGTGTTCCATCAGTAAGTCTACAACATCTGAGAAGGAAGATAATGATATGGTGCAGTGACTGTGGAGTCTCGACGAATAAAACACGGTCAAAGCTGGATTTGGTCAAAAACTCACGTTTTTTACTGGTATGGGATGAGATGGACGCTTGTGGGACCCGAACAATGAGAAAATGGCGAATGAGGACAAGATGATCTGTGTGGTGTGGATAAATAGAGTGAACACTGGACAGGACAGTAGCTGATGCGGCACGTGTTTCGACGCGTTATCTGATGTGGACGCACGATCGCCGTGTTTCTTTATTTTAAAATTGAGCTCGGTCAGCGCCATCGCCTCCACCTATGCTCGCTCTGTTTTCTCTTTCCACAAAATGCCAATAAATATCTATATCTAGATATTTTTATATATTGTATCCCAATGCATAGAACTGTAGCTAACCGATGTTAAGGTTGAGTACATGAAATGGTAGTCAATCTACTCGAGTAGGTGGTTCTGGCTATGACATGCTATATCATGACTCATGGGGTCATCCCCTTCCACATTTGTAGCTTGGTTTTTGCAAGTTGATATAAGTGAAAAAAATGCTTTATTATTGAAAATGAAAATGTGAATGCAATAACTTGCTTATCTACTTATTAGAGAACTAAGTTGCGGCAACAACCTCATTAATTTCCTAAATTTCCAATTTTTATTTTTGTTTTTTTTGTCAAAGCCCTCAATGGCTAATTACACCAATACGCAACAGACTTTAATTTTTAATCACCCTTTCCAAAGAATCTTCATATTTTTAAAAAAGACGAATAGCATGATATATCCTAAAGTTTTAAATTTTTTAACAAATTTATTCTAACGTTTTAGTTTTTACAAATACATCCAAACATTTTAGATTTTTTACAAATTTATCATAACGTTTTATTTTTTACAAATACATCATAATGTTTTAATTTTTTTACAAATTCATCTTAAAAATATTCTCGTTTCAAGTTTCAAACTTTACAAATGGTAGCCCATAAATTGAGAGAAACTCTTCTCATTTGCAATAATAAAATTAAAAGTAATATCAATTCAACTCAAATTTATTCACGTAATACAATTTACACAATTTTCAAAATGTTATGATGTATTTATAAAAAAATCTTAAACGTTAAGATATATTGTGTAATATAGTTACCCAAAAAACAGTAATCTTTGTAACATTATATATTTTAATGTATGAAAATGACAATGTGCAGTTACTTCCTAAGTGACGTTACGTATGCAAGACTTATTTATGGGGCGTATTTGTTTTCTATCATTTTTTTTTTCTTATGGCAACAAGAAAAGTGCAAATTGTTGGGCATGAACATGATCGTAAGTTTTTGGGAAAAAAATATATATTACAATCATTTAGTTTTTTGTACGTTTTTACATGTGTAAACCTCAAAAAAAGAGAATTATATTGGATAAATATATCTATATATTTTTAATAATATAATATTATATATAACTTAATTAATCTAGAAAAAAAAGATAACTATATATAGCCAATGTTTGCAAGTCAGACTAATTAATCAATTCGATAAGTGAGTAATATATATTGGAGCTTCAGTTAAAAAAAAAAAAAAAAACACTTATTCAAACGGTCAGTCGTCAGTTCTCAAAAATATTTGCCAAACAACTTATTAAATTGCTTCTGCGCGAGCTTGTACAATCGGTCAAGCAAACTAATTACGTCACATTGAACGTACGTATACACCATCGAACTAATTAAGTTTATTTGTAGTCCAGTCACTATCCTAATACATAATAGCATTAATACATCACACATTAATTCTGTATAGTCACGAAGTATCTCTTCTTCTTTTTTTCTTTTTTCTGTTTTTTGGTACAGCGTCAAGTATCTCTTTGTAGGGGCTAGCTTGATACACGAAACCTAACTCATTAATAAATTAACCTATATGTAAGATTTTAAAATAGTACTTTGGCAATAGATTATGTATTGAGAAGATACTAGAAGAATCAAGAACGAGAGAGAGAGAAATGAAGAAGAAGAGCTCTGCCCAACTGAGCCAGAGTGTGTTGTCTCTTGTTGTATTTATAGACAGTTATGTGTATACAGTTATCGTTAGATCAAGTACATATGTCATCATCTTAGAGTACAATATGTAACTAACTCACATGTAACTTTCGTGATCACTCACTGTTACAACATTGAACACAGGGCGGAGCCACATATAAAGCTCAGCGCTAGGATATAGCCCAGGGCACCTTGGTGTGACTCCCTATATAAATAGTAGATTAGTAAAAATAATAAAAAATATATATGATAGCCCTCCACTCAAACACTACATTAAAAAAAATATTTTTATAACATCTAAAAATATTTTTATACTCTACGTTGTTAAAACTTATTTAATATGTAATAAATATCCAATAAGATTATCTATAATTAAGAAATTAATGTGTAATGATTTGTAATTTTAGTGAAATTCTTTGTTTTATAATATTTAGTTAATTATTAATCATTATATTTTCATTAACAATATTAAGCTATATGTTAATTTTAAATTCAATAAATTTTAATAACGTATTATATAGCTGTTGGTCTAGCCTAGGAGAGCTTGAAATATTGGTTTCGCCTCTGATTGAACACACATAATGTGCTTGTCTCACATTCCCCCTCAAGCGAGACGGTAGTTCAATAACACCGAGCATGTGCTTTAGATAAGTGAACCTATGATGAAGTAAAGGTTTAGTCAGACAATTAGCTATTTGATCAATTGTGGGAACATAGCGCACTTCCAGCTGCTTTTGAAGGACTCGATCTCGAACAAAATGAAGTCAATTTCAATGTGTTTAGTCCGAGAATGAAATACATGATTTGATGCCAAAGGACTGGCACCCAAATTGTCTGACCAGATGACAGGGACAGAAGTGAGAGTAAACTTTAGTTCCCCCAATAAGGATTGAATCCAACTAACTTCAGCAATGTCATGTGCAAGTGCTATATACTCAGCCTCTGTACTAGAGCGAGCTACAACAGATTATTTCTTGGATTGTCATGACACTAAACTCCCTCCAAAATAAATGTAACGGCCCGAATTTAATTCACCGTTATTAATGACGTGGTTGCAGACGTGGCTAATAGCTCAAACGATCGTGGGACCCGCAACTAGGATAGTGCGCGCCTGGAGCTAGGTAAATAGTTATTTTGCGTGCTGATTTGTCTAATTTGCGATGTTTACGTTGAAATAGATTAAATGACATCGTAATGTGTGTATTTCTATTATGTTTGACGTGCGAGACTGCGTGTGAAGTATTCGCCTTGATATGCGTGTCGACGCGGGTACAGAGTAAGCTAAAAGACTAAATACTAGGCCGGGGGAAATAATACACACATGAAATGAATAAAATGAGTTAAATAATAATATGTAATGCATATTTGGTAGTTAGGGTCATGGTAGTATGCGTATGTCGCGTTTCCGGACGTGGAATCGGGCGTCGGAACACCTAAAAGACGACTTTACGGGTTAAGAACAAGGGCAAGTGTGTCATTGGAGTCACATTAGGAGTCATTTAGAGGTTGAGAAATGGAGCGAATGGTGCTCATTAGATTGCCTTGGGATGCACAAGTGAGGAGAGATGCTCGCATGGTATATAAAGTCACATTGACTTTCAAACCCACCACATTTTCGCATGGTATATAATCACATTGATCATTTGAGATTAGCACGCTAGATGAAAAATATAGCGCGCTAATGTTCTTCTTGTCGAAGAACGTTTAACTGACATAAATCTAGCACGCTAATCCCACGACCTAGTGCGCTAGATATTGCAAATGTCAGAATGTTTTTGTTAACTAACATAAAATACATCCAATTGACTAAAAATCAATTATAAATGGAACTAGGTCATTTCGTGCGGTAATTTGGATATCGGGGATTCGGCGGAACTGGACCGGGGGTTTATTTATCGGGCACAGAGTGCGGTTTGAGGTGTGTAGTATCCCAACTGAAATTACTTGAGCGGTACTTACTTTGGCTTTTGAATTCATATTCTGTTTTTCAATACTCTATTCTTGGTTTTGTTTTAAATGGACAGATGTTGAGGCTCTCCCTCCGTACCATTCCTGTGTGGATATCCACTAGGCCATAGCACGTGTGTCAGGGATCTCGGTGAATAGTTCGACCCGAGAGTCGCGTCAGGGCACGTGTAGTTGCGTCGTAGGTTCTAAGCTGACCACCTAGCGGATCCAGATACTGGCCTTCCTTGAGTGGTACTCGCTGGCAGTATTTTGTGGAGAGTCCGAAATATGACACTAGTATGACCCTAGGCTCTAGGAACACATGTAACGACCCTAAAATTTAACTCATGTCACGTGTCACTTCAGGGTCGTACGTGAGACCCACTAGTCGTGATACACATGTCCAAATCTCAGGAGTCTACACCGAGGTATGATATTTTTGTTTGATGCTTGTATTATTTATTATACCAAAAATTGAACAATTGAAACTAATTAATTTCGAAAATGTGCGGGTAAGGTATACGCGGGTGTATCGGTGTCGAGGCAAGTGGAGACGTACCTCGAGTTGTGTGTCGGTGTGGGACCGATGTAGCGGCTTATGGGGTAAGTTTAATTAATTTGAGCTATATGTGAATTTATGTTGGCTTTAGTGGCTTTAAGGTGGCCACATTGAAATAAACATTAAATGTGCATAAAGTTGAGAAATAAAACAATAGGCCTAAGATGTGCATCGAGACACACATTCATTCATCATGAGACAAGGAGTCAACATGTCGAGTTACTCACTAGTGACTTGAGGGACAAGTGGGACAAGGTGGTCCATGAGATGTGTGACGGCCCCAGTTCCATAATCCTAAACTGGGCCCCGCCTGGCCTAGACTTACGTGGACGCCCGAGCCCGTCTCGCTGAGTTACGAAAGCCTAGCCAGCCTTCCTTTGCCATTTACGCATACCTCGGTGTCGACCCCCGAGATTTGGACATGTGTATCACGACAAATGGGTCCGACGTACGACCCTGAAATGACACGTGACACGAGTTAGATTTTTAGGGTCGTTACAAGATGAGCATCGAGACACGTGTGCACACCATGATCAATGGCTAGCGTTCAAACATATTAACATGGTCAAATGTGTATATAAGTCAACATTTTTGGTTTCTTATCTCCTCAAAATAGGTAGGAGAGAAAGGAAGGAGAAAGAAGAGAGATTTTGGAGTGCTTAGAGAAGAGGAAGGTGTGATTGGTGAAGCTTTAGTGAGGAAGAAAAAGAACAACAAGCTAGGTAACCTCTCCACACCATACACTTGTGATTTCATAAAAAAATTGATTGTTGTTGTTGTTGTTGTTGTTGTTGGTTTGTTTTGATTGTTAATGGAGTTTTGATGACATTGAGAAGAAAAAAAGAGTGCAAGGGATTGATCTCCCATATTTTTTTAATTTTTTTTAATGATATCGAACTAGGGACTTTCGTCCCTGGTTCGAAATCATTTTGGGGAAAATGCACACGCACGGGGGTGCGCGTGCATGTGCATCAATCCCTGGGCCGGGCCAGGCCCAGTGCCCCGGCCAGGGTCGGGTTCGACCCGACCCAAATAAAAGAAAGAAGAAAAAAAGAGAAAAATGGAGAAAAAAATCCCGAAAAGTTCCAGGAAATTGGGGAAAAATCCCGAAAAAATTATATTTCGAAAAATAATAGAAATTTATGAATTTCTATGAAATGGATAGGTTGACGACCGTAAAACTTTTGTCACTTTTCATGAAATAGATCAAACATATATAAACGTTGGGGCGTTCCCTTTAACCTTTAGCGACGCGCCGCACGGAGCCGGGTGTAGTGAGAAATGAGCAAGGGTGTGTTTCACATCGCCGCCAGGGTGTGAAGAAAAATGAGCAAAGGTTCCCACACATAGGACGTGTGTGGGTAAAGAAAGCTAGTCCCTTCACATCGTCGCCCGAATGTGAAGAAAAATGAGCAAGGGTTCCCACACAAAGGACGGGTGTGGGTAAAGAAGCTAGTTCAAAACAAACACGAAAACAAAAATAAAATCATAGATACTGGATACTAGATCTTTTAGACAAAATAGAAGTAGAAAAGGAAAACAAATACAAAGGGAGAAAAATTCGTTTAGGAACATGGAACATAGGAACACTTACTGGGAAGTCAATAGAACTAGTAGATACCATGATTAGAAGGAGAGTCAATATTGCTTGCCTCCAAGAGACAAAATGGGTAGGAGAAAAGAGTAGAGAAATAGGAAGCACAGGGTTTAAACTCGTGGTACACCGGATAGATAGAAAATGCAATGGGGTAGGAATTGTGGTGGATAATGATTATAAGGATAAGGTCGTAATGGTTAAGAGAATGGGGGATAGATTGACTCTAGTGAAATTACCTATTGGAGATGAAAAATTAACATACTTAGCGCCTATGCACCACAAGTAGGATTAAGCGAGTGCATCAAACTCAAGTTTTTGGACGATATGGATGGATTTATGCAAAGCATACCATTAGATGAAAAGTCTTTATTGGAGGAGATTTAAATGGGCATGTCGAGGCAAGTAACGATGGGTTTGAGAGAGTTCATGGAGGTTTTGGTTACGGTAATAGAAATGAAGAAGGAGAATCAATCTTAGAATTTGCTTCAAAGATACGATCTTCTCTTAGCAAATACTAGTTTTAGGAAGAGGAGTCACATATAATTACTTTTAGTAGTGGTCATAACAAGAGTCAAATAGATTTTCTTTTAACAAGAAAAATAGATAGAAAAATATGTAGAGACTGCAAAGTAATACTGGCGAAGCACTTACTACCCAACATAAGTTAGTAGTACTTGATATTAAGCTAACACGACGACATAATATAAATAAAAGAGTTAGCGACCCTAGAATAAAGTGGTGGAACCTAAAACATAGTAAACAAGTAGAGTTTAGAGAAAAACTACTAAAGGAAAATATTTGGAATCTTGACTTAGATGCTAATACAATGTGGCTAGAAGTGAGTAGTTGCATAAGGAGAGTGGGATCAAACGTATTAGGTATATCTAAAGGCTTGGGACCACCAAAGAAGGAAACATGGTGGTGGAATGAGGATGTCCAACGAGCAATTAAGACTAAAAGAGAGATGTATAGGAAAATACCTAAGTGTCAAGATGAAGATGTGTACAATCAATATAGAGAAGCTAGAAAACAAGCTAAAAAAGTAGTTAGTCAAGCTAAAACAAATTTCATGGAAGATCTATATACAAGGTTAGGTAATAGAGATGGCGAAAAATATATATATAGGCTAGCCAAACTAAGAGATAAACGAAACAAGACCTAAGTCATGTGAGATGTATTAAGGACGAAAATCAAAATGTTTTAACGCGCGAGGAGGATATTAAGGAGAGATGGAGAAGTTACTTCGATAGTTTATTTAATGATGGTCAAGTTGATACCATAATAGATGAAAACCCACACCAAGAAAGAAATGTCAACTATACACGCAATATTAGAATTGTAGAAGTTAAAGAGGCATTGAAAAGAATGAAAATAGGAAAGCATGTGGCCCAGGATGAAATACCCATAGAGGTTTGGAAATGCTTAGGAGAAATTGGATTGACTTGGTTAACAAAACTTTTTAATAAAATTTTAAAATCAAAACGGATGCCAATGGATTGGAGAAGAAGCACGCTTGTGCCAATCTTCAAAAACAAAGGAGACATTCAAAGTTGCTCAAACTATCGGGGAATTAAACTTATGAGTCACACTATGAAACTTTGGGAGAGGATAATTGACAATAGGCTAAGGAGAGAAACAACAATATCGAGAGAACCAATTTGGTTTCATGCACAGGAGGTCAACTATGGAGGCGATTTTCCTTGTAAGACGATTGTTAGAAAAATATAGAGAAAAGAAAAAAGATCTCGCATATGGTATTCGTAGATTTAGAAAAAGCATATGATAGGGTCCCTAGAGATGTTCTTTGGTGGGTTCTAGAAAGAAAAAGAGTGCATGCTAGATACATAGACACTATTAAGGATATGTATGATAGAGTAGTAACGAGTATAAAGACATTTGGAGGAGCTACAAAAGAATTTCCCATTACGATAGGACTACATCAAGGATCGGCTCTAAGCCCATATCTATTTACTTTAGTTATAGATGAACTAACTAGACATATTCAAGAGGATATACCATGGTGTATGCTATTTGCAGATGATATTGTCTTAGTGGATGAAACTAAAGATGGAGTGAATAGGAAATTAGAACTCTGGAGGAATACATTAGAATCTAAAGGCTTTAAGTTGAGTAGGACGAAAACCGAATACATGCACTGTGAGTTTAGAAATACTAGACATCGAGATGACGGAGTGGTAAAATTAGGGGAAATAGAAGTTCCTAAGGTAAACCACTTTAGGTATCTAGGATCAATCATACAAAATGATGGTAACATTGAGAATGATGTCACACATAGAATTCAAGTTTGGATGGAAGAAATGGCGGAGTGCAACATGGGTGATTTGTGATCGAAATGTTCCTACTAAGTTAAAAGGAAAATTTTATAGGACCGCAATTAGGCCACTATGCTCTATGGAAGTGAATGTTGGGCGGTAAAGCAACAACAATTACATAAAATGAACGTAGCGAAATGAGGATGCTTAGGTGGATGTGTGGTAAAACTCGTAAAGATAGAATAAGAAATATAGAAATTCAAAAACAAGTAGGAGTAGCACCAATTGATACAAAGATTTGGGAAGAGCGGTTGCGGTGGTTTGGTCACCTCGCAAAGACGACCTACAAATGCCCCAACTAGAAAACTTGACTCAATAGAAACGTAGAAATTCGACGAGGTAGGGGCGGACCAAAGTTAACATGGGATGCATTAATTAGGAGGGATTTGAATGGTTTGGAAAGCTCACCATCAGTTGCACTTAATCGAGCACAATGGAAAAGTTTGATCCATGTAGCCGACCCCAGTTAATTTGGGACTGAGGCTATGTTGTTGTTGTTGTTGTATGAATTTCTATGAAAAATAAAATATTTGGAATTTCAGACGAGACTTTTACAGGGTTTTAACCTCGAAAAGCATGAAATGGGCGGATTGGCCCAAAAATGTGAGAAATTTGTCTCAAATTCGATTTGGACCAATTTAGGGATGGTAAATAGACTCTAACATAATATACATTTGCCCATATGATTATCAGGGGCACAGTTCACTAGTGTCGGGTATTGGGTACGGATTTGGAAGCGTGTCGGAGCCGATTTGAGTGCGTTTTAGCTTGGATACAGGTAAGTGAACCAGCTAGGAAATTTTACTGTTATTTTTTGAGCTTTAATTTGTTGTTATTGCTTTGTTCATCATTTCTTTTGAAATTTCCATTGGTTGAGTGGTCCATTGGCAAGTGAGTAATGATTATTATTTATCTGTGATATGAGCTCTTATCTGGACGTCGTTGATATCTCCCAATTGAGTGTACGTTGGGGGCACTTATCCGGGTATGTGGATATCCTATAGTCACAAGGGTTAGGGCTGGTAAGTTGTGTCTCGTCTTGAACCCGAGTCAGCTGGCCTTTTGCAGCGACTCAACAACCTTTTGTTCGGGACTCCTTACTATTCGGTTTTCGTATTCCAGACCCTCACTTATCGATTGATTTATTTGCAGTCTTTTATATTCATGTGTTCCATGTTCCTTTCTTTCTATCTGCATGAATTAGACTGATTTATTTATTTCGAAATGTTGTATATATGTCCTGTTTGGCGTTACTTACCTGGGCTCGTCATTCTTGTGTTTGACGGAGTGCATATCCACAATCCAGCAAAGGGAATGCTCCACAGCTATGAGATATCATTTGAGGATATCGGAGCAGTTCTTTCCACTTGTCTGACATATGTGATTCTTTTTGTATTAATAGATATACTTGTTTTGAAACACTAGGATTTGAGTTTTTGAGAGATCTTGAACATGTATATCTTGTGTTTACTCTCCAATGACTGTTCATTGATGATGATATACATATTCGGGGTTTCCACACTCTAGGTTGTCATAACTTGTGTGTCTTTGAGGTTTAATTGCTTCCGCTATAACTATGATAACTCACTAATTGATCAACTCAACTTTAATTGCTTGATAAATAGTAAATGGTAAAGGAAGGCTGACTAGGCTTGTGTGACTCAGCGAGACGAGCTAGGGGGGTCCACGTAAGTCTAGGCTGAGCGGGGCCCAGTTTAGGATTGTGGAACTGGGGCCGTCATAATACACTTTAAGCTTTCACTATTACTTATCCATGCGATGATCGATTTTTGCCTGTATTTATTTTCTCATGTTTATTTAATAGTTTTGTTTGAATTTCAGTATTTACTTTCAGTATTGCTCACTTAATTTCATTGGGAAGACTCACTCTGGACTCGTCATCTGCCTTTTTGTGATGGCTTGAGTGCATATCCGAGTACGAGTCATGGCAAGGGCAAGCTTATAGAGTACCAGTGATTCAGAGATATTGAGCCAAACTTGTACGTTTGTATTATACATATTTTGTTTTATTTTGGGGATTTGGGATTGTGACTTGCGAGACACTTCAGGACTCTATATTTTTGATATTTTGAAATCTTTGAGATGTATTTTTTTTATCTATGTTGGCTTATAGGTTTTCCACACTAGGTATCAGAGTTAAATGCATGAATTTGATGTTTCATATTTTAGTTTGTCATGATAAAAGACTTTCGCTGTAATTTATTAGGGATTAAACCGATAGTAAAACAGTTGACTTGAGTTCATTAACAATTTAAACAATAAATTATTGTTCATTGAGGTTAATAATGATTAAATGATGGATGAGATTGCAAGTGGGACACAACTGGCGCTGGTAGGCCAGGTTGTGGGCCCGCATTGGCTCATGTGGCGGTTCATTTGGAAAATGGACCGTTACAAATGAACCGCCACAATAAATGATATAGCCAGTAATGGACTTTCTATCATCAACGAAAGTTGCCCAATCTGCATCAACAAAGCCAGTGATAACAAGTTCTTTCGAATAATGAATGTGAAAACCTTGAAACAAAGAACCATTCGGGTATCGAAGAACTCGCTTCAATGCTTATCAATGTAATTCGATAGGAGCTTGTTGGAATTGACTCAGTTTATTGACAATATAAGAAATGCCAGGCTGAATATGAGTCATGTATTGAAGACCACCCAAGAGACTTCTATAAAGAGAGGCATCCGAGAAGAGAGATAGTCTTCCTTTGTTAATTGTTTTTGTGTAATTGTAGGAGTATTAGCAGCTTTAAGATTCTCCATGCCACCTTTATGAAGAAGGGACTGAAGATAGGCTTATTGAGTAAGGTAAAATCCTGCAGTGTCATGGAAGACTTCAACACCAAGGAACAAATGCAGATCCCCTAGATCCTTCAACGCAAACGCAGTGTTGAGTTGTTGAATAAAGGGTTGAATTAACACCTTAGAGTTATCAGTGATGATAATGTCATCTACATAGATCAAAATATACATGAGCGATGATCCTTGAGAGTAGATGAAAAGAGAGGACCTCCTTAGAGTTTACAAACTTCCATGCTTAAAGAGTGGTTTTCAGTCTATCAAACCAAGCTTGAGGTGATTGACGTAAACCATAGATGGCCTTGTCAAGTTTACACACATAATCAAGAAACTCGTAGTGATAAAACCTTCTGAGGCATATATACGATCTCGATTAAGTGGTCATGAAGAAAAACATTATTGATATCCAATTGTCGAACAACCTAGTCACATGAAGTTCGCAATGGAAAGTACCGGTCAAATGATAGAAGACTTAATAACATGATTTGTATGTAACGGCCCATTTTAGTAATGTCGTTAATTATCTCGAATTTACTGATCGTGGACGCCACCTCGAACTAGGTGGACGCCACGCGTAAACAGGCAAGACACACGGGGACCTAGGTACGATAGTTTATTGTGTGTTGGATGCTTATTTGCGGTGCAATTTAATGAAATAAATCGCATGTATGTATGTTGCATAACAATACGTGCGAGATTATGTAAACTGTATTCGCCTCGATATGCGTGTCGACGCGGGTACCGGGTAGTTGACGGGACCAAATATTAGGTCGGGGAAACTAAAACACACAAATTAAATAAAAATTGGCCAAGTAACTAATATGGAATGGGTATTATGTGGCTAGTGACGGCGGTATGCGTATATCACGATTCGGACGTAAAATCGAGCGTCGAAAAGCCCGAAAATGGCATTTATGTGCTTAAAACACAGGCGAGTGTCCCAAACGTGTCACAATTCGGAGTCAATGAAATGTTAGGTTGGAGTAAATTGAGGGTTAAGGATGCATAGAGATGCACATGTGAGTGGAGATGTGCCTATAAGTCAACAAGCCTTATCCCACCACCTTTTCTCTCACCACTCTTACTCACACACGCGAACTGGTGAGGCCGAGAAGAAGAAGAAGAAGAAGAAGAAGAAGAAGAAGAAGAAGAAGAAGAAGAAACGGAGAGGAAGAGGAGAAGAAGAAGCAGGGAAGGAGAGAAGAGAGGGTGGAAGCATTATGATCAAGGTGAATCCTAGTTAATTTTGTAGTGGGTTTGGTGCATCGGCTATGGTGGCTGAGAGGGGGGTTCACCATGGAGGCCGATCCGGGTCGAGGTGGAGATGGCGGGCGTCTCCCCGCCATCAATTCCACTTGGGTTGGGGTGAGATCCAACCCAACAAAGAAGAAAAAAAATAAAATAAAATTGGTAATCGAACCGGGGTCCCTGGTTCGATCGGATGGAGAAAGGTGCACGCGCGTGTGCGCACGTGTGCACCCATCCACTGGGCCGGGCCCAGAACTGGCCAGGCTCGGCCCATGGGTCGACCCGACCCAAACCAAACTAAAAAAAAAAATGAAAAAGAAAAAGAAAAAAAAAAAAAAAGAAAGGAAAGAAAAATTTGGAAAATATTCCGGAAAAATTGAGAAAATTTTGAAAAAATCATATTTCCATAAAAGAAATAGAAATTGATGCATTTTTATGAAAAATAAAATATTTGGAAATTCCAGACGCGACTTTTCCTGGGTTTTTGCATCGAAAAGCGCAAAATGGGTAATTTGGCCTAAAATTTTAAAAATTGGTCATAAATTGTCATGCTAAATCGGAATTATTGATAAATGGACATAGGTGGCGACCAAGGACCCAGTGGACTTGGAATCGAGAATTGATTACCGGGTATTGGAGTGCGTTGTGAGGTTTGTAAAACTCAATTGAAAAACTCTGAGTATTTATTTCGCTTTGTATTTCCATTCATTTCCAGTATTCCTTGTGGTCTTTATTACATCTATATCTTGTCATTGTTTGGACGGTTGGTTGAGTTACTCCCACCAGATTTTTCGTTGTGTGTCTATGCATTCTAGACTATAGCATGTGTATCATGAGTTCTCGGTGGATAACGACCCGAGCTAATGAACTGCTACATATGTCGGTGCGTCGTACGTCTACGTCGGCCCCGAGAGGGACCAGGTGATAGCTAGTTGGGTGCGCCCACTAGTAGGATCCTGGAAAGGTATTCCGAAGTATGGTTTAGTCTGACTGGAACAGGCACTGTCACGGCCCAAATCTCTAACCCTGGTTTAAATTCCTTAATCAGGATCACCGACCTTTGACGTGGGACCCACACTGTGATACGTACACCGACCGAGGCACGTGGCCGAGGTATATGGTATTTTTGTATTGATGTATGCCTAGTGTTATGTATTGTGTAGACTTACTAAGTCATTTTGTACGGTTGTAGGCGTCGAGACGATAGCGGGGACACGCCTCGAGTAGCGTGCTAGTCGGGAAACCGGGTAGTTAGCATTTTGGTAAGTCTTATGTAATACTAAAATGAAATTGAATAACAATTTGTCAAGTAAATAATATGGAATATATATATTGAGTGACTAGCGACGCGACGGTACGCGTATATCACGATTCGGACGCGAAATCGGGCGTCGAAACGCCCGGAAACACGGGCGAGTGTCCAAGCGGTGTCACGAACAGGTTTCACACTTGTCCCAACTCAAGTCACACTTGTCCCAACTCAAGGAACACTTGGAAAAATTCAGGCCATGTGTCAACCCCACTTACATGCACACAAAAACCCACCAAACACTCCCACCTACACCTACACCCCCCAACAACATGCAAACCAAACCACTCATTCATTCTTGCTGGAGAAGAAGATGAGATTTGCTGGAGGGGAATGAATCATCAAGGTTTTGAAGGAATCCATGGGAGTTTGTGAGAAATCCTCAAGCTACATCAACTAGGTACACATATTGAGTTGAAACTTGAACAAGTTCTGGTTTTAGGCAAATTTCAGATAGTAGATCATTGAATATATGCAGTTGATTTATATATTTAGATTCCTCATTTCAAGCTGATAATCCAGCTATATTGAAGATCTTAATTTGGTGTTGAAATCATAAAGATATGAATTTTTGAAGTTGCAACATCAAAACTGGAATTCTGCATGTTGTATTAGGAATCAACCTGGGTAATTTAGTCATAATCTGAACATGTTAGATCCAAATTCAACCACACCAGTGGAATTTGAAAGTTCGTATAGAAAGGAACAACTTTGCTTAACTGAAGGTATTCTGATTTGAATGTTTTCATTTCCAAACATGCTCTACAAATAGGTGCTGGAATTATAAAGGACAGTTTTGAAACTAAATTTGCTAAGGGTATAACTCCCTAACTACTTATACAAAAGAGCTAATCTTTTATTATGTTGTATTTGGATATATTTTCTGCCTTGTGACCAAAAATCACATTTTTAGGAACTATAGATTGGGAGAAATAGATTTTCTAAATCTGCTAGTCGGATTAAATTTCAATCAGACCTATGTTTAGTAAAAGCATGATATCTCTTTCAGTTTAAATCATAATTCTGAAAACTAAACCTTTCTAGAAAGCTAAGAGAGAAATCAACAATAATGGTAATGATGGAGGAATTCAATATTTGGACCATTTCATGCCTAAAAGTGCATTAAGATGTAGGACTGAAATTGAAACTTAATTTAGTCTTTAGGGGCTGATTTAGGATGATTGATTTAAAGTCTATTGAACCAATTTGAATACACAATAAACACACTAAATTGAGCTTAAATTCACTATTTGAACTAATGAGACACCAAACTCAGGAACCTAGGAAAAAGGGTACGAGAGAGCGAATACAAGACTTGGTGTATCGGGAGGCCGGTAAAGCTAGGACTTTACTTTGTTGTTGTGAATATACCCAATGGCAACTTTACTTGGCATTTCATTTCTATTAATTGTTGTCCTTGCATAGTCATTTTGACTATTTGCCTTTGTACTCTTATATCATGTGTTCTTTGTGTATATGCTCATTTGATGAGTCTAGTTTGCATGATATCCATTCATTTGATTTAATTCATTGATTCAATTCCATGCTATGTCTATTCTTGTTGATTTAAATGTGAATTGAATGATAAATAGCATGCTATTAGGCTAGTGAATATCTTATAAATGTTTAAGAGGGCTTGTATTCATTATTTGTTTAGGTGTGTAGATGTGCCTATGCCTTGACAATTCATACTTGGTATTTCTTGAAATTTAAAAAGTAGTTTTTGCATTTAGGTCCCGTACTCGATCGAGGTGTGCGCGAATCACGGGGTTAGAGTCCCTAGGGATGTCGGCACATGTTACTTGACATTGTATGACACTCGGGGTTAGAGTCCCTGAGGTGGTCTACACACCGGGGTTAGAGTCCCTGGTAACACTTGGGTTAGAGTCCCTTGTGCTATATGATTATCGACCGGGGTTAGAGTCCCTGGTAACACTTGGGTTAGAGTCCCTTGTGCTATATGATTATTGGGTCGGGGTGACACGTTTCACTTCCGACCGGACCTAAATCACTCCTACTTAGCCTAGTGTCAGTATCACTTGTTTAACTCTGGTATTTACTCGCATATGGTTTATTATTCAGTTTTCCAATTTATATGCTTTTAAATACCATTTGAATATTTGGAAATGCAAATTAAACTTGTCATCGGGGATTACTTGTTTTATTCTTGTACTCACCGTTCTTTTTATGACGGTGGGTGCGGAGCAGCCGTCTACTAGCAGCCTAGGGCAAAGAGAAGATCGGCGATTATCCCCGAGCCGCGCGCGCGTCTTTCTACATCGATTGTAGGTCTTCTTTTGATATTTTGATTGTATAGTTTATATATGTCTTTCGAGATATTTTTTGGGGTTGTATATTGGGTTGAGCGTTAGTTCCCCGACTTGACTTAGACCACTTTATCGTTTCAATGAATTTTGAAGACTACATATATTTATGCGATGGCATTTCCTGGTTTTCCACACTTAGGATATTATAAATGGCTTCAGCATAATCAATAAGACTTCCGCTAATAAATTCATTTAATAAAAGATTTAATTAGAAAAGGTGACTAATAATACGTAGTTAAGTCATCATGCGTGGATATGATTAGGGCTTAATTACGGGATTAGGCCGGGCGGTGCCCTAGATTAGGAGAGGGGCCGTCACAGGCACATATATTTTCACTTTATTGTTATCTATGCATGCGATGATCTAATTACAGTTGTATGTTTACATTCTGCATGTTTATTTAACAGTATTTATTGACTTCAACTTGTTTATTGGAATGCTCAGAGGAGTTCCTTGGGATTTTACTTACTGGACTCGTCATCCATTTACTTCTGTGATGATTGAGTGCAGATTCGAGTACAAGTAAAGGCAAGGGGATCTTAGGCGACTACCTCTGACTGCCTGCTGTCGAGGACTACTTGTACGTGTGTTGATATTTTGATATTTTGATTTATTTTAGGAACTGGGGAGTATCATGACCTTGTACGTGGATATACCTTATATACGCTGTACACAGAAGTGGATACGAATTTCGAGACAGAAATAGGACGGGCAGGTGTCGTACACGTGTAGTAGGACCAGCTGTCAAGGAGTACACGAAGACACGTCACCCCGGGGCGGCGAGGGCCGCCACACTGTAAGTTATAGTGAAATCAATACCTGGTACTTGAGTAAAAGCTTTAGCTACCAGACGTGCCTTGAGTCTATTCACAGATCCATCTGTGTTTTTCTTTACTTTGAACAACCATTTATTGCCAGCAAGTGTCTGAGAGTCTGGAGGGGGGACTAATGACCAAGTATTGTTAGTTTGCAAAGCTGTGAACTCGACAGTCATAGCTTTAAACCAGTCAGGAAAGGCTACAGCTGCTTTTCCTGATGTAGGTTCAGCAGGAGTAGAGTCATGTACAGAAGTAGTCAGTGGCTTTGGTTTGTAAATCCCATTCTTTGATCTTATAACCATAGGGTGAGATGGTAAAGTAATAGTAGGTGGGATAGTGACAGTAGATGGTAAAGTGACAGTTAGTGTTGAAGATGTAGGTGTTGAAGGTGTTGAAGGTGTTGAAGTATCAAGTGTTGTAGGTAAAGTGGTTGAAATAGATGTAGTAGGCACAGGTAAAGGCATAGATATACCAGAGGTCGATGGGAAGCAAGCATTAGGACAATTTGACAATGTAATGACAGAATGAGGTGAGATGGGAATTGGTACTCGACACTAATCTTTGAAACAATGAATTGTAAAGAAATTCAGACTCGTTGAAGAATACATTTCGACTGATATATATCATGTCATTTGAATTCAAACATTGGTACCCCTTTATGAGAAATATTATACCCCATAAACACACATTTCACATATCTGAACTGAAATTTGTGATTGTTGTAAGGACGAAGATAGGGGAAACATGTACAACCAAACACTCTTAGAATATAGTAATCAGGAAGAGTCTTCCATAACAGTTCATAAGATGATTTATCCTGACGAACATCACTAGGAAGTTTGTTAATAAGAAACACAGATATGTGACAAGCATCCCACCAATACTCGTAAGGCAACTTGGCTTGAGCAAGGAGTGTTAGAGAGGTTTCAATGATGTGCCTATGTTTTCGTTCAGCTCTTCCATTTTGTTGATGAGCGTATGGACATGGGTGTCTAAACTCAATGCCATGAGAGGACGGATACTGCTTAAAAGTTCTGTATTCTCCACCCCAATCAGACTAAACACATTTGATGGTTGTAGAAAATATATTTTCCATCAGAACCTTGAACTCGATAAAAGTGTTCAAAGCATCACTTTTCTGTTTCAAAGGATAAACCCATGTGTACGGAGAAAAATCATCTATGAAGTGTATATAGTATGTATAGCCATTAACAGATTTTACAGGTGCTGGTCCCTAAATATCAGTGTGAATGAGTTCTGAATGTGTACAAGCATGAGTACTAGACCTTGAAAAGGGGAAACATGGATTTTTCCTAGTTTACAAGCATCACAAAATTGAAATACATTTTTAAAGGTGACAGAAACATTATTTAGTTTAACAACGTGGAGCACTGTATCAGCAGTTGGATGATCCAATTTGCAGTGTCATAATGAAGATGTTGAAGGTAAAAAGTGATCAACAACAACCACATTTGTTGAATTTATTGAAGACTTGAAAGGCATTGTCGATGGGAACATGTAAAGTCCATCTTTAAGAATCCCTATGGGCAAAATCACTTTGGACTGTAAATCCTTTACCAAGCAAGAGTCAGCATAAAACTCAACATACACAGGATTATCATGTGTTAATTGAGATATATTGAGTAGATTCTTAGCTATTTGTGAAACACAGAATGAATTGTGAAACTTTAACTTTGATGACAATGCAGGAGAATTTAGAGTTCCAACATGAGTAATTGGTAAAGGAGAACCATCACCAACAATTAAAGATTTGGTACCTGCATAAGTTGATCGATTGATTATTTGATTTGGATCATTTGTCACATGATACGATCGCCACTATCAAAGATACCATGACTGATCAAAACGAGAATCGAGATGGAGCAAAGAAAGCTCTGATTCGAGGCGCTTAACATGGCTTGATTTGGTTGAGTAGGATGAAATTGTGTCTGGCCTTTAAAAGATTGTTTGAGTAAATATAGAGGCACCATTCAAAGTGAGTGTGTCCCATGTATTGCATATTGGATCTATAGTAACTTACAATAGCAGTGTGTCATGTCTTGCCACAGATTTGACAAAATGGTCGATTGTTGGAGTGGCAACCACGTCCACGACCTCCGCCTCCTTGAGTTCCCTTAAAAGCACGTCTGAATATATTGGAACCTCGACTGTGTTGATCATTTGTTCTCTGTGAATTCTTGTCAAAAACAACATTTGCAGTGGGAGATATATTGACATTTGATGAGAAACTTGCAGACATGCCATTCAATTGTTGAATCTTGACTTCATAGCTCAATAAAGAAACATGAAGTTCTTGCTAAGACAATGAACTCTTGTCTTGAAGAAGTGTTGTAATAGGTAAATACTTAGAATCCAAACCAGCCAACACACAAGAAATCAAATCTTCGTTGGAGAATTTATTTTCAAGTTATTAGAAGACTATCAGACATTTCTTTCATATACTTGAGATATTCAGTCATGGATTTAGTACATTTTCTTACAGTTTGGATTGCAGTTCGACATTGTTGAATCTTTGCTCGATCGTGAGCTCTATAGAGATTTGCTATGAGGTTTCATGCCTCATGTGCTGATGCAATCTCACAATCGATCACCTGTGACATCACATCTTCAGACAGAGAGTTCAAGATCTAGCTTAAAAGCATCTGATTTGTTGTCTTCCAGGCTTCAAATCTTGGATTTTCCAGTTCATTTTCTGGATCAATTTGTTCAAGACACTCTTCAGTACTAAGAAGTACACCATCAAACTTGTGACCTTTCATTGCATGAAAAATCAACGCCTTCCACACACTAGAACATTTTTTACCTTTAATAGAGGTTTTAAAACCCCTATTAAATAGAGTGTTATTAAATGTCATGTGAAAATGTGTTATGTTTTAATTTTTAATACATGTATTACATAGAGGTTTTTTTAAGACTCCTATCAATTAGGTATTATTTAATAACACCCCATTTAATAGGGGTTTAAAAATCTCTATTAAATACCGAAATTGTTCTAGTGACACATGAGTGCATCTGGCCGAGAATCAAATATATATGCATTAGATTATATGGGATGCTAGTTAATTATGTACAACATGCATTTTCTCATAGAGGGCCTCGGGTGAATTAATTACTTTTTCTTAAGTAGTCAAATATTATAATCATTATCATGAGTTCACAATCACATATCTTAATTATCTCTGCAGTTAGACATGAAAAACAATGTCATTGTTATTCTTTTTGATATATGTACGTGGCGTGCGCTCCTTAATTAACATACATATACTAGTCTCACGTTCGTGACAGAGTACTTAAGCACAATAGTCTCACGTTCGTGACAGAGTACTTAAGCGCAACAACCCACGGCCTGAGACAGTCTCAATGAATGATGTAGCAGTTTCGAATCGAACCCATAATCTATACCATAGTCAGTGCCTTAGCACTCACTCTGCAACCACTAAACTACATGTGCGCCCTTCGGGTGCTGTGTTTTTTTTCTATTTACATTTCAGGTTTGTTACATACTTATAATACATTGATGGTTATACATAGAAACCTTTTTTTTTAGGTCAAATTACATAATTAGTCAAACTAATTTACTTTTGCACTACTTTTCTAATTGATTATTTTTGCAACAACATCATCAGGGAAAAGTAAGCAAATCAAAAAATAGTGTTATCTAACCATATGTGCGAAGTCAAATTAGTTTCCAGCCTCACACGTAGAGCAGTACTTTAAGCACTTTTGTGCATTGTTAAACTAATTAATAAAACCTCGATCTGAAAAAACGAAAATGACATTTTGTTTTAGAAATGAAATTGGTTGATGAGATCGATCCACTTGTACACCAGGAAATATAGTCAACCACGTATACAAGTGGAAAACTTTTCGGGTAAACGGGTCAAATCAAGCTGATAGTTCGACCCATATATATAATGCATGGACCTGGTCAAAATGGCCCACTTAAAGTGCGTTTAATACATAAAAATCTGATAGAAAACGAGAAGACGAAAGTCAAGTAGAAGACCCAACCCATGCAGTACCTTCCGTTATGTTTTGTCGGCCACTTCAATAATTAAACTTTGTGAACAAAATTAGGTACGTGATTTGGGGGTTGCTACCAAATTAATTAGCGATGCCACGTACTGCTTTATTTTTCAGTGCAGTTCCCGCGTCATAAATGAGCATTCCTTTTCATTGGAACCTTCTTTTCATTATCGACTTAGAGACAAGTACTAAATACTACCATCTATCAAAGGTTTACCATTTATTATCTACGTTTTACTCAAACTTTACTATTTCATGCAGAAAGTTATACAATGGGCCATGGCCACCCTAATTATTTTAAGGTGGTTCGATAAATTAATTAAGTGTTGTTTAACAATTATAAGAAGTTGATCTCGTGAACCAACAACCTGTTATTTCATATGACGAGGGACTCGATTTGTCTTAAACAAGATCTAGATTTCGAGTAGTTGTGGATGTTGTGCAAACGTATAATACGTTACGATAATGCTCGAATTTGGATTAGTTGATCTATTATCGATAGCATATGATTAAAACCCCAACAAAAGAAAAAAAAAAAAAAAAAGAAAAAAAAGTTCATGGCTTATAGCTGATTTCAAATAAGCTTCTAGTGTATTAATTTATTAGAATCGTAATACTCTATGATATATAATATTGTTTGAATAAAAGAAATAAATTAAAAGGTCATAAATATGACCTAATATTAAATAAAATAAAAGGGCCCAACCGGGTTCGAACCGGTGACCTCTTGATCTGCAGTCAAATGCTCTACCACTGAGCTATGGACCCTAAGGTGGCAACAAAATTCTTAACATCTTAAAAGTATTATAAATTCAGACGGAAAAGATATGAGCCCAGAGTTGACCTCTCATTTCAGGCTTCTTGACCATCGCTATGAAGTCCGTATGGCTGAACTCATGGTTAAAAAATGTTGCACTTATTAATATATTTTTTTCTATTAATACCCTTATGGCTATGGAGATACACAACTTGTGAGTGTTTTAGACTTAACATATCATATTCTCCTCAATCATTACACATTAATGGGACTCCTCCAAAATTGTGAACTATGGTAAAATGTTACCTAAAAAGATTAGGAGGGAGTAGTACTTAATTAGTTTGATGTCAAATTTACAAAACATCAACTATAAGTTTTTTTGTGTCATACATCTATGAATTTCAGTGTGTTTGTTGGTATCCCTTAGATACGTACACATCCATTTATGTGCGCACGAATATCGATGCACAAATCAAAGGATACCAACAAGTGGCGTGTCCAAAGTGGGTGACTCAATTATTTTTTATTTTCTTTTTTGTTCAAAGAATCATTTTCAGAAGCCATGGTCATGGAACGCGCACGGTGGGAGCTTGAGGCAGAATAAGATGTTAGGTTTTTAGCTCAAACTACATGTCCTAATTTAATAAGGAATCATTGTTTTAGTTTGTATCTAATTAGTAAGTTAATTGTTCGAGTCCTAGTACGATTGATGTTAGTTAATTTGAGTCCATTTATGTTTTGTGTTTGTTAGTTGAGTCCAATTAGGATTTAAATTTGTTTTTGGATAATGTTTTCGTGTTCTAATTGGATTACAACCCAAAGTTGGTTTGTTATGCACAAGGTTAATATATATAAGTTTTACTAATTAAATAAAGTTTGAGTGCTTGAGTGTTTTACTAAGTAAATAATGTCGGGTGATTGTAACCAATTAATTACAGTTGAAGGCAATATATTTGAAAATCTGATTCGTACTCACGATTATGAGCGAAAAACCTAGAGCGCAACAAAAAAGTGTTTTGGGAGCGAGATATCGCAGTAGAGCACTCACGATTGGGAGCGAAAACCTAGAGCGCAGTGCAACAAATAAGTATTTTGGGAGCGAGATATTGCAGAAGAGCAATGAGAGAAAGAAAGCAAAGAGTATGTAGAGGGAGAGCCACCATCAATTGAATCGAGAACCAACGAAATCGGGGAGTTGAGAGGTAAAAGTGATTTTTTAGGTGACGAAGGAAACTCTAGGTATTCGTATCGAATCGAAACCAATGAAATCTGGGAGTTGAAGAATCGAGAACCAACGAACCAACAAAATCAGGTAGTTGAAGGGTAAAAGTGATATTTTAAGTGACGAAGGAAATTCGAGATATTCGTAATTTTAATATATATATATATACATATACATGCACTACGTACTATGATAAGAACCACAAAAATACTAATGCTATAGGAACCACATTTACAACCGTTGGATTGTAATTCAACACAATAATCTATGAATCGTAAATGCATAAAATAATTATGCACAACACGTTTTGAAGAGTTTCATGACATGAGTATATATTTGGACTCTATTGTATAAAATGTCATAAACATAAATAATTATAGAAGAAAAGCAACTTCAATTCCCTCCCATAAAGTCGAAACATTTAAAAGAAATAGAACTATTTATTAAAAGTTTTATTGATAGCAGTGAGACAATTGTATATGATACATACTTCATCAATATACAATCGTACGTACATTATTTCCTTGGCACGGTCGTGAGAAGCCTAACATTATTATGCAAATAATGACCTAGCTAGAGGTTCTTCTTCATCGATCTTCAGGGGCACTGGGGGCATTTGACACAATGAAATTTGCTGCAGCATGCGAGGCAATTGTAGAGGCAATACTCCGAAGGATGCTCGCTGCATTTGGCTTTGCAGGGTTTATCACATGCTGCATTTGATGAATAACGTCAATATATAATGTTCACAATTACATGTATTACGTATGACTGCATGCATTTTTTAAAGAAAATATTACAAACCACTAATTAACGAGTGTTGTACCTCTCAAAATGCGTAAGCATATATGACGAGGTAGATGCGCAGAACTTGTGTGGGTAATTAATTGTGTGTTTGTATTGTCAATTTGTCACTCTAGAGTGTAGACCAACTCTTTTTAAAAAATCATGCATAAATTAAACATTTTTTATATTTTGTTTAAGTAAAATTTGAAATTGTCAAAGCCCTCGTGACATGGATGAGACATCAATCACTTGCGAAAAAATAAAGTTTGGAGAGTTGAAGTAAGAAAAAATAAATAAATAAAATTTGATTACGTGCGTGGGGTAAATGGTGTACTTTTTTTGTAGATTATATCGTATACTTTGATGCCACCATTTAAAATATTTCATGTGACATGCGGAAAAAAAATTGAAAGAAAAAAAAGTGTATATATATATATACCTCCAACATTTGGGATATATCCAGCTGGGCCACCCGTCTGCTTGATATTTTTCGCATCCAAAACAAAATAATTAATCAAATGATGGTACTCAAATAATTCAATAGCATGAACAAAATGAAGGAGTCAATTAATTACCACAGATTAATAAGTTTCATATGATACAAAGCTCCTAGATTATTATTTTTATTTTATTATTAATTTTTTGGTTGTATAGCTCCCACATTATTATATATTAATTAATTACGACATATAAAAACTCACCTGATGATATCCTGCCTCAACAACATCAGTGACTTGAACAATCTGTTATATAAGAACATTATGATATATAAGTAATTGAATTTTAATTAGCATTCTTGACTAATTATATAAGAAACAGAAAATGGAAAAATAAAACAATAAACTAATATATTTTTAATTAATAATAACATTAAAAAGAAATTAACAAGGAAAAAAACCAACTCGTGTGGCCTCCATTAAAACGATCAAGGAAAGCAAGAAATTAAGAACTGATCAACAAGAGAAAGTCACAAGGTACGTAGTGATCCATACTCTTATATATAATTAATAAGTACTTTATATGTTCACGAAAAAAAAAATTATATATCTAAACATGGTCTTATATATATAATTTTCAAATCAGTTAATTGGTTTATAAAAAATCAAGTAATTGGCGGGGTATATAAGCAGGTTTCATATGAAGAATATTATAATGGCTATACATGCAAAGATGCGAGATAATTAATTAATATTGTTTGTTTTATAATGTAACAAAAGTTATAAGAGGCACAACTTTAATTATCTGATTGCTTTTATATATTTTGGCTCTTATATATATAACTCATCATCTCATCATATGTTGCATCAACTACATCAAAAGATTTAATATACAAGAGCATAAATATGTGTCCGAGCATCTCTAAATGGTGAGATGCATGTATGAGACATCATTTACCAAAATGTAAGGTTTAAGGAGGTCGTAAATATGAATTATACTAAAGTAAAAAAAAAGAAAAAGAAAAAAAAGCATAAATATGTATAAATAAATAAATTAGTTAAAAACTGATTATTAAATAATATAGAAATTAAATTATTATCTTCAAAAAAAATGTCACAACACCTTTTAAAAACAAAGAAAGAAAAAAATAATTGTCGTTTCTACAGTTTTCTTTTACAAAAAATAAAAATAAAAATAATTAAAGAAATCAGGACATGCACATTAAATTCTATTCAAATCAAAAGAAAATTAGTTCTATGAGGACTCACACTTGAGGAGAACTCAAGTACTATAACTAAGGAAAGCAAGAAGGCAATGGTGCGTAGTGAAAGTGGTGAGAAAGCCATTTCTATATTCTCAGAAACAACAACAAATTAAAGCTTGGTTTGGTGCACTTTGGGCTACATCACATGCTCTTATTTATAAGCTCCAAGGGTGCCAGATGTCATAAACTAATTTGGTAAAATATTTCCAGGATAATAAATCAAGAGGGCCGCTAAGGGCACCCCACCATTTCATGAAGGCACCCAACTTATTTGTAAAAATTCCAAAGAAAAATGGAAAAGACCATTTTGCCCCTGTATATATATAATGGTTCAAACCCCACAAACCATTTTGACAAGGAGTTAGGGCACCCCACCAAAGAAGCTTGAACTACAAAGCCACGACACATTGCGTTTGGCGAAGAGGCGATCGATTCTTGCTCGTCCGACAATGAGAGTAACAATGTTTGACAACCATATTCGGGTTTTTAGAACTGTTTAGTTGTGTATAAACTCGTGAAAATGATGATTTGTTTGTCAACGTAGGGTTTGATAGTTTCTTCAAATCCGAACTTGTTTCCGCTATATAATGTAGGATTGTACTGCTACTGTGCAAGAGGAGGTCGAACTCACGGAAATTTTGCAAATTTTTTGTGTTTTTTTTTGCGGTTATCCGAAGTTTCTGTGGAAGTGCGCGATTGTATCGGCCTCGCATGACCGAGATTTATGGTGATATCTCGGTCATATAGGACCGATAGGTGTACGTAGGTCACCGATTGGTAAAACCGAGAGTAATCGGTAACTCTCGGTCGTTCGTGAATGAGACTTCGAAGAAAGTTTCGGATATGTACAACCGAGAACCTTTTTTTTTTGGGTCTTTTCGTGTTTGTCTTTGTACATTTTGGTTGAATTTAAACAGATCGCTTCTAAATGTTCGTCATCTACGGATATGTTTCGATGATAACATTCAAAATCTTTCGATGCGATTTGTGACCACGATACTAAGAGTCTCCTACGGTTACCATGAATCTTGCCATTCATCATCCTTTGGTAGAGTTCATTTGTCAAGAATTATTCAACAATGGCGTTGAGATTGACCGGAATCCTCCTCCAAGGTGGCATTCCTCAACATTTTCACATATCATATCACCATGTGTGGACACAAGATGATATTTGTCTTCTATTTGGCTTATGGTATTTATTGGGATGTCCCATTATCCGTGTGTATATTCATTTTCCGACTATGACGCGGTTCCACGATTATGTGTATCTTTGCTCTCCGGAATTTCTCTATTTTTCCCCCGCATCATCACATTGCATTATCCGTTACCAAGGACCTAGCGACTAATCGGGCCCATGCCATCCTCACATCAAGCTCATGCTTCATGTAGACGTGTCTAGCCATCCGCCCATGCCGCATGTTGCTTTTGCTTTTGGTCTCTTATTATGTAAAGTAGTAGTTACTAGTTGCTTTCACTTTTTTACTTTTGTCTGCAGTTGTAATTATTATATATTTTGCTTTTTGAAGTGGCTTTGCTTTTACTAAAGCGATTCCTCATGACGCTTATGATGTATGACTACCTTTCCATTGCTTATGATTGTGTTCTTTGCGGTTTTAATCATCGAGTCTTTTTATTATCTCTCTAATGTTCCTTGGTATTTCATAATATCACCTAGTGACCACGATACTAAGTATCCTCATCTTTCCTTTAATATCCTCCCTAGTCACCTATGCCTTGGACGAGCCATACACGAAAAATTACAACATATAAGCGCCATGGAACAGAACCCAACAAAAAATTTACGAAAAATAATGTTCAATTTCATCCATTTCTGATGTCTCGGTCAAGCAGGTTCGTGAAAGGTTTCTGATGTCTCGGTCACACATGACCGACAATTGTTCCTATATATCGGCGGTGTCCAACCGCGTCCGATTGAAAGGTTTCGGTTGTGCACCACCGATATAGGTTGACCACTTCAATTCGCCTTGCTCTCGTCAAGTCTCGGCGAGAGAACTAGAGTACTATCGGCCATGCGTAACAGAGACAACTGTGAGACTTTCCGTCCTTTGTGGCGAGGCTGCGACTTCCCAAAATGTAGCTTCCTCTCGCCATGCTTGGCGAGAAAGTTAGCACGATCTACGGCTCATGTGGCCGAGAACCGCGAATTCCCATTTTTTAAACTATTGAACAAACCACCACCACTTTGTAAATCACAACTACTCTACCAAATGTAACTTAATTACACTAAATAAGGTGTGTCAACGAACTTCAACCGATCCCTAACTTGGAGGCGAAATTGGCTCACACCACGACCCTACGAATGCAAAAAGCGTAAACCGAAGATGGTGGAGCGGGTGGTGGGGTGCAATAGTCTTGGAGTCGAAATCGGCTCACGATCTTGGAGTCAAGATCGGTGAAGGTGGTGGAGGGGGTGGTGGGGTGCGGCCAAGTTTTTTCGTGTTTGTACGGGAGGGGTATTTTCGGGATTTCATGTGTAATTTTTGGGTGCCCTTGGAAATTTGTTTTGTGCCCTCAATAACAGGGTGCCTTCATGAATTGGTGGGGTGCCCTTAGCGGCCCTCTAAATCAATGAGGACATTAATTTTGGTTCTATAAAACTTAAATGGAAAGAAAAATACTAGGTCCCATGAATGCCAACGTGCGAGAAAAAATATTCCTTTCGCTATTTCCTTTGTGCAATACCTAATTTTGTTTGCCCTTTTATGATAACTAATTATTGTCATTATTTTCCCTTTGAAGGTAACTAATCATTGTCATTATTGTCAATCTGCATCACTTAAGACTAAATAGACATTGCCGTGAAAAATACATCTCATATGGGAATGTACATTTTGAATGTTGAACTGACGTGACATGTAAAAAATAGATATTGTCTATTTCGAATGTCTATTTATAGACGGTGCAATTCATAACCACTTTATCCTCTACAAAATATGTAGAAAAATAACAAATTTTTAAAATAAAAAGTGCAATCCACATTGATAACTGGAGACATATTTTAAAATCTAATATTTATTCGAGTTACACGGGATGTATATCCTCTCCACGTTGCCGACGTGTCAAGAATTGACATCCACAATAATCCACATTTTTCATTGGAGATGCTCTAAGATCTTTTGTACATTTTTTTGAAGGAAGATATGCGTACAATTAGATTGAGAGAAGTGCTAGAATGACAATATCATGTCACACTACATGACACATTGGCTCATAAAAACTATCCATAAATGCTTGAAGATGCGTGCATACACATATTTATATGCATACACACGCGATCGAGGTGACATTGAAGGCTCTTTGTGAACTAACGAGTCTTGTGGTGTGACATTATTTTTGTGAGCTAATGTATCTTAAGATTTGATTGGATTTTGTTCTACGCAGCTTTGTTTGGCATAGACAAACTAGTGATAAGCTACACTCGCCAATAAGCTATGATTGGTAAACTACCTTATCTTAAAATAATCTAAATTATCATTTAAATTTTGAAACGCTATTATAAGTAGTGTGTGACAACCTAGAGGCGGGTTTACTACTTCTATTCCAATTTCGCACCATGTTCTCCGTGTCAACAATAAAACGTGCCATTAGCGACAATTCCATTATTAATTAACTAGTCGACATACTGTATTTGCGCGTGCGGCAAGACAAAGTATCAAAATATTGTATGAACTGAATTAAATGTATATTATATATTTAAAAAATAGGAAAAAAAAATCGAAACATCTATGTAAATATGTCGCATGTAATTTAAAATTACCTAAAAATAGCAAAATAAAAACTGTGACATCATCATGTCACGTGTCAATTCATGAGAGTTTCTTACATGTCACGTGCTGCATTGTGAGACTTTCTCACAAAAACAGTTCCTTTATATGCAGCTTTGTTTGGATTTTGTTATATGCAGCTTTGTTTGGCATAGACAAACTAGCTGATAAGCTACACTCGCCAATAAGCTATGTTTGGTAAACTAGCTTATCTTAAAATAATCTAGATTATCATTTAAATTTTGAAACGCTATTAGCGTGTCACAATCTTGAGGCGGGTTTTCTACTTCTATGTAACGACCGTATTTTTAAGTCGTTAATTAATCGCTAATCACAAATTATTAGTGGTCAAATACTCAATCAAGGGGTAAGTCAAAGTGTTCAAAAACTTATAAAAGAAAATAAATAAAAATGATTTTAATTTTTATTTGGCATAATATCGCGAGTACTATATGATACCGCGAATTGGCGTGACTTAATTTAAACTAAGTGCGCACGCGACGACATGACTATAAACCATCAATTTATTTAAATTGGCTAAATGAGGACAAGGCTTAGGTCTGTGCACAAGACGTGTCAAGTTTGAAGGGCAAAGGGAACACAAATAAATTGAGTTATAACTCAAACTTCTCACTCAACCAAATAAAAAAGGGATAAAAAAATAGCTATAGCCTAACACACACACATAAAAAGAGAGAGAGGAGCCGCCAAGAAGGAGAAGAAGAAGAGATGGCGGCGAGGAGCAGCGGCTCCAGGGAGGACGCGGACGACGCGGATGGAACGAAGGCGTGGTGTAGCGGCGGACCAGCAAGGGCGGCGAGGGTCAGACGAGCCTCCAAGACGGCGACGCAGTGGCCGGTGCGACACCAGGCAGCGACGCGGGCGACCAGCAGGATGCGACGTCGGCGGACAGCAGCGACTCCGGGGAGCCTCCGACGCGGACGACCAGCAGCAGCGGCGGACCAGGAGGTGGCGCGGCTGTGGGGAGGACGGCGAGCTGGACGTGGCAGACGCGGAGGCACGACGGCGGTGGTACGACCAGCAGCAGCGGTGGCGAGGCGGCCTGAGCTCCGGCGTGGATGGCTGGACGGCGGCGCAGCTCCAGCAGCGGCGCGCGAATGGCGTGGCGCGACGACGACGTTGTTCGCAGAGAGGAGAAAAAAAGGAAAAAAGAGAGATCCTTTGTTAGATATGAAATCTCGAAAGGGGAATTTGAGTTGATGACTCAATTGAAGGCATAGTGAGGTCTTAAACCATATTTATTTATTTTTTGATAATAGGAGGCGAGACTCCTTTTAATATATATATATATATATATACAAAAAATGATAGCTACAATAGTTGATAATTACAGAAGAATAGAGAAAGCAAGAAACAGGAAATAAAACATCTCCCATCTTGAACCCCCAAAAACATCCATACATAGCCAAACTGCCCAAAAACTCCCTGAATCAAAATTCAAACTATGCACAATCTTCACACCCTTAAGCGACGACCCTCGGTTCAATCCCAAAAAGGCCACCGATCGCTCAGACCGTCTCCATATCCACAAAATTACCAAAAAAAAGGAAATCGACACACTACCATTCGATCGCCTACCAAATATAGGATCGGGTTGGGCGCACTACCTGGTCGAGCTCGACCCAGACAATGCCCAGTTGGCCCCCCCAACCCGGATCCCTTGTATCATTAATCTCAACATAGCGGTGCCCGGTCCCAGGTTAAAAGACTCAATGACCAATGCTTGAACTCCTTGCGGCCAAGCAAAAAGCGAGGCCACATTCCTTTTTGTTGAATCCCAAACATCCTCCCACCTATTCGCTTTATCATTAAAGATCCTATGGTTAGTTCGGTCCATATAGCCCACAATATCGCAATGGAACCCGCCTCTCACAAACGATCCTTTCCTATTCGTTTGTGAATTTGAATTCAAATACAAGTTCAATTCAAATACAAGTTCAATTTACAAATTATAGTAGTTGTTGATGGTTTTGGTGTGAATTAATTAGAAGGATTGATTCATGTCTTATTGGAAATAGTTTTATAAACAACTGCAAGTGATTTTGCTTAATGTAGGTTGCATTTATGGAAACTCTTGCTATTGTACATCAAATGTTTGTTAGGCTACGGACAGAGGAAAGCAGGGATGATCGATTCTATTTTCATTCTTACATCATCATAGAAAAAAAAGTACGTAATTTGCTTAGAAAGACTATTAGATAAGAGGGCAGCTAAGGGCACCCCACCATTTAATGAGGGCACCCAACTTATTTGAAAAAATTCCAAAAAAATGGAAAAGACCATTTTGCCCCCAGTATATATATAATGGTTTAAACCCCACAAACCATTTTGACAAGGAGTTAGGGCACCCCACCACAAGCTTGAAGCACAAAGCGACCACATTGCGTTTGGCGAAGAGGCGATCGATTCTTGCTCGTCCGACAATGAGGTAACAATGTTTGACAACCATATTCGGGTTTTTAGAACTGTTTAGTTGTGTATAACGGTGAAAATGATGATTTGTTTGTCAACGTAGGGTTTGGTAATTTCTTCAAATCAAGTTGTTTCCACTTTGTATAATGGAGGATTGTAATGCTTCGGTGCTGCGAGAGGAGGTCGTCCTTGAGGTAATTTTGCAAAATTTTTGTCTTTTTTTTGCGGTTATCCGAAGTTTCGTGCACGGTGCGCGATCATTTCGGCCTCGCGACCGAGATGTATGGTAACGTCTCGATCATGAGACCGAGAGAATTCACATAGGTCACGATGCCTGGAACGCAATGAGAGTAATGAGTAAATATCGGTCGTACGTAAGCGAGACTCGAAGAAAGTTTCGGACTGTACAACCGAGAACATGTTTTTTGGGTTTTTTTGTGATTGTCTTTACATTTTGGTTGATTATAATGTTACACTTTGTTTGTATTGCGAGGTAATGCCGTTATCTAGTAATTTTCCGGACTACAAGGACACTTTTACACCTTCTAAGCCATTCCCTCTCGAGAAGCGGCTATTTCATGGCTCCAAATGATTGGTGGTGAGAACAAGTTTGTGTTAGTAACGAAGCGCTCGGATGCGGGGCATTAAGCGCGGGGAAGGGTGAAAATTGCTGTGAGAGTTATGGGACATATAGGGGGCCGGCTCGAGAGAGTAGGGAAGGGGAAAGCGGCAAATTTTTTAAAGAAATCAAGGAATGATGAAAAGGCGAGAGTCACACCGGTACGAAGAAATGTGGATGCCCTTTCCAAATTAACGTCAAGGAAAATGCGACTCCTTATGGTATGTCACCGTGATTTGTGGGAGGCACAATCACGACACCACACGAAGATTGGATAAGGGGGATGAGGAAGTTGAGGATGCGGGGGGAGGACTGAAAGTGAGCAAGCTTAGGGAGATTAGTCCACCTTCGTCTTTTGTGGAGTGCGAGCAGGAAGTTGAGGATGCGGGTGGGAGGACACCGGGGTCTCCAATCGGAGGCACCCCAGTGTCGGAGGCACCCCAGTCTCCAATAGGATTTGAGTCCTCCCACTCCACAAAAGCTTCTAGGCAGAAGAAAGTCAATGTTCCACAAATGCGTCGTGTCAGTCGACGCACGCAAAGTGGATCTAACATGGCTTATGGTCATTGCTTAGAACCGGATTGGTTGCCACATGTTGAGGCCATTATCGATGTCGTTTCCGATGGAAATTGTGGATATCGGTGTATAGCCTCAGGCTTCGACTTGCCGACGTAGACGGGTTGAGGATTGTGCGTAGAAGGATGTACGATGAGATTATCGGGTATGAAGACCTTTGGCGGAAGTGCTTGGCTCGAGTTTCGAGATCGTCAAGAATGCGGTGCATTGCCCGAGAGAAGCAATAGGGGGCATCTTTCAAAGAATGGTTGACATTTCCGGACATGAGATTGTTAGTATCCACCGCATTCAATGTCATTCTCGTCAACCTCTCGCATGGGAGTGCCTCCACATTCCTACCTCTACGTAGTACTCCACCGTCGTCATTGTACAACAGACTTATCATTGCAATGGCAAATGAAAGGAATATCTATTGGGTTAGGGTAAGTTCTATGATTTTTTGTGAATTGGTTTGTTTCCCCCTTAATCGGGTTTGTGACAATATCTTCTATGTTCTATTGTTCACTTTGACAGGTGCAGTTGCGTGTGAATGCACACCGCCATCCTTATATCCATCGTGGGATCGGTACGTTGAGGATCGCGCCAAAGGTTGGCGAGATGGATTCGTTTTTCGAGACATCGCGCCCATTGCAATCGCTGATCATGAAGCCACCATACTTGTTGTAGATTTAGATACACCGTAGTTAAAGCTTGTACCTAGACGGCCAAACATTTAGAAATTTTGCCAATTCGTCCGAATGTTCTATGTATATGCAAATGTTGTCTTGTGTTTTGATTGTTGTTTACTTATGGATGGACCCTTTTTAGAGTCAGTTTGAATGTTACGGAGATTTATAATTAACTAAGTTTCGGTGCAAATTGTCGTGATGGATTTTCAATCTTGTATTGTTAGTTTGACATACAACCAATTTTTTTTTCAAACTGTAATGTTCAAATTCATCCATTTCTGATGTCTCGGTCAAGCAGATTCGTGAAACAACCCATATTTTCGATCACCCATGACCGACAAGTATTCCGATATATCGGCGCGTACATACAACCAAGTCCAATAAAAAGGTCTCGGTTGTACACCACCGAGATGGATTGACCATTTCAATTCGCCGACTCTCGTCCTATGACGGCCAGGAGCCTACTAAGACCACTATCGGAAGTGGACAACCGATACGCGAGCTTAACTCTTCCGGTCTTCGTGGCGAGACTGCGTGTTCCCAAAAATATTAGCTTACCGTCTCGCCAGGCGAGAACAGTTGACACTGTCTCGGCACATGTGGCCGAGAACCACGATTTCCCAATTTTTTTACATTTGAAAAAACCGCCACACACACATTACAACTACTCTACCAAATGTAACTTAATTCGACGATCTTCAACCGAGCCCTAATTTGGAGACGAAATCGGCTCACACACCGGACCCTACAAAATGCGAAAACTCGAACAACGAAGGAGAAACACACGGCGAGGGACGGAGAACACGATTTCGGGATTCCTCTCACCGGGTCGGTTCAAAACAAATGAATTCTTCCACAAGGAGTTCGGTGGACGAGGGTGGTGGTGGTGGTGGGGTGCCCGGGGGTTTGCACGAGGTGGTGGGGTGCTCGGGGGTTTGCACGAGGGGTATTTTCGGTAGTTCGGGGCTAATTTTTGGGTGCCCCGGGTAAAACAGATTTGTGCCTACATTAACTGGGTGCCTCATTAAATGGTGGGTTGCCACTTAGCGGCCTCTTAGATAAATAGTCTACTTGTCAAATCTTTGGACTCTCGCGATTGTGTTGAGGTATACTTGCAAGAATTCGATTTCGACCGCCATGTCACAAGATTACGTCTCCTCTACGTTGCGAGAGATCTCAATTTCATTCGAAGCTTGTATGGTGTCAAGAATGTACTTGGTATCCTCGAGTTGCAAACAAGCTTAGCTACCCCAAATCGTTTGTGTCTGCGTTGACTACTTGGAAGCAATGCCTTGGGAGGAAGCCGAGGAGGAGGAGATTCTCTGCGAGGATACCCAATGGGAAATCCCTATAGGGATTCTCATAAGAATATTTTCCTCTCTATCCCCATCCGCATCCCCGTGTCGGGAACCAATTTCTTTTTCATCCTGTCCCATTAACACCCCTGGTGATTCCCACACGGACCGAAATCGGTGGCACGAGGGAACACTAAGTTGGTTACGCCTCACCATCAAGAGCAAGGCCCAAAAGGGTAATCGAGAAGCTTGATTTGGTAGGCTGGATTTGTGGAGAGTAAAAGAGAGAAACATGCCCATTATCTTTATACTGTATTTTTTTTAATTGTCCTAATAAAAGTACATCGACTCGCTAAATGTTGTTGTTGTTGTTTTTTTTTTTTTTGAATAAAAATTTCATTAATCATTAATGACTCAATAGAGGACCAGACATATAACCAATTAGATTGATTCGCTAATCTTATTTGTACAAACAAACTACCATTAATTTGGCTGTAAATGCGAAATTGAAACAATTTGACAATCAGAGACTGCTCTTTACAACGTTGAAACTTATGACAATACACAAAACTAGCATAACTACAAAACTAATAACAAAACTTTCCAACAAGCAGAAGAAAACCTAAAACTTCATAACAAGGAGAAGAAAAATCAAAAACTTCTAAGTATGGAAGAAAACTAACTATAAAATAAAACTAAAGCCAAGATCAATCTAGCGCCGCACGAATCCACGCAACACCGTTGATGAAGATGCACCGCAATAAGAATGAACCAATCTCCACAAATCATATTAGATTTGTTGGTTATTGTATGAACAAAATGCAAAAAAGATTTGATTGAAACCATCGTCGATCGAAGAGGAGGATCGGCGATGGTTGAAGAACAAAATCACAAAAGTGAATCAAGAAGAAGAATTTTAGAGTTTTGAAAAAAAAGAAAGAAAAAGAGAGGCGACTCCTAAGAAATGCTAGGATGAGAACCCTCTAAATATTGATGACAGTTCTTCTTATTTATGAACAAATAAAATTAGCGAATTAACGTACTTCAACGAGGGCAATTGATTATATGTCAACTCGCTAAATGTTGTTAGTTCAAAAAAATACCAAGTCTGCTTGTGAATGAGCCTATAATATTTGATGAAATAGTGTGACAATTAGGAATAGTTGTCTGCAAACACCATTGCCGTTACTACGTAATCACAAACAAAACTCATTACAAAAAAAAAAAAAAAGCCCAAAACTTGTAACAAAGCAAACGAAAGTGCAAAAGCGAGTGCGAGGGTGCCCAAATCAGTGAGGGCCGGTCGTTAGTTTGGAATATATGTGTTGCGCATGTGGAGACTAATCTGTTGGTACGAGATGTATGTAAGGAGAGTTGGTTGTCCACTCTCCTTATTAGTCTTCAGTCGTCCCTAACCAAACAAACGAAATTGCAAAAAGCGAGGGAAAAGATAGGAGGAGAAGAAAATGGCCGCAGAGTCGACATCTCCGTTTCAGGTAATCTTTTCTGCTTTTCGATTTCACTCTAATTCGACGCCGCGTCATTGTTTCGTAACTATCATTTACTCTTTAGTTGGTCTTGGTTTTCACTTTTCCAATTAAACCCTAGAACTAGAGGAACCGTGCATTGTAAAAACAAAGAACAAAAAAGAGTAAATTTCTCTGGAGCATTATAGTTACTGAGGCGTTTTTCAAATGATCCATTTTGTTTCGGTTTTCGCTGATGCCTCTGAATGTAATGCAGTAGGTTGAGTTGAACACAATTGTTTTATATTTTAGGTCTTTTTCTCATATATTTCAAAATGTAGTGCTAATGTTTGGGATAATAATAATAATAATAATAATAATAATAATAATAATAATAATAATAATAATATCAGTCTATTTGGTCGCGGACATTTGCCATTTGAAAATGAAAAAAAACATGGCAACCTTGCAATTTGATGGTTTAGATTCTTGACCAAAAAATTCACAAGTGGATATGCTTTCATTTACTCACTTTTTTCCCCTAATCTCGAACTCTTTAGGTTCCAGATTGTTCCGTCTTTATGTTTTTCTTCTCCTATTGCTCATATTATTATTATTATTATTATTATTATTTGTAAGCAGATAATCTTGGGTTCTTCGTCAAAAGCTCGGAAACAAATTTTATCTGAGATGGGATATGAGTTTACCATAATGGTAACACAATTAACTGCCTTTTTTTTTATTTTTTATTTTGTTCTGGTTGTTTGCGATGGAAGATTAACATGGATGAGTGGTTTAGACTGCAGATATAGATGAGAAAGCTATTCGAATGGAAAAGCCGGAAGACTTGGTCATGGCTTTGGCCGAGGCAAAGGTAGAAACTTGTGAATTGAATATGTGACACTTTACATACTTTTCTTATCTAGGGCTGGAAATAAAAAGAATTTTATTTTCAACTGAAATGAAGTCGATGTTGAGTTGTTTGTCGCCGTTGATGAGATAAGGCACGATGTTTTTGTATCTTTTGTTTTTATGCTCTCACGCCTTTTCATCTTAATGGCCTTCATAACATATGTTATATGTTAGACAGCATGTGAGTGTAGTTACATACCGTGCATATGAGATGTTAAAGACAGATCAAGCATGGAAACCCTAGTGATTCCCGATGCAGTTTTAAAACAATGTATGAAGCAGGGTTTCATGAAGGTTTAGTAAAAACCATAGCTTTCAAGAGCTTATAATTCACTTTGCAAATGCACTTGGCGAGGTATATGTAAAAAGTAAATGTAGATTAGTTAATGTTGTTTGCATCCATCTTGTTGATATGTGGCTGCTTTTTATTTATTTATTTATTTTTTTGAGGAGCACTAGCCTTAATTTGTAGTCACCTTATGCTCTTTTCTGATTATGCTGTTTTTTTTTTTTTTTTGCTTGGTTGATAAATCTTGTCTTATCTCCTCTATTTTTCTTTGCACAAAAGAGGAGTCTTAAACTGATTTTCTTAACGAAGTCTTATTCAGGCAGATGGCATCATATCAAGGCTTCAAACTACTGATATCTCTGAGAGGAAGGATAATCACATCCTATTAATTACTGCTGACACAGTAAAGCCTCAATTTATTTAATTTATTTCATTGTTATCTCCTATTCTATAACATTATATTATACAAATCGTCATGCCATCAATGTACCAAGGATAGGGAGATCTTCTGAGAAAAGATAAAAGTGCCAACAACTTAAAGTTGTTCGAAAGCTTAAATTCTGGGGAGCATTAGTTTTGTAGCGTGAAACATTGGGCAAGCTTTGGTAGTTTTGACTATTAAATTTTACAACTCGGTGACTACCGGCCTTAGATTCACTGCATTAGCGCTAATTAGAATGTAGGCTCTACCAAATTGGAAGATGAGATGTTTTCTACTCTGATGTTAAGTTAGGTTTATCAGCTCTTCTATTTTATGTTTAGTTTTATATAACTCTAATACTTCTTTATCTTCCCTTTTGGATTTAATCAGTAAATCATGAAGTGAGTTTTTATATAGCTTTTACCTAAGCTCATGGTAATCTCTTGTCAGGCTGAAGCCATCATTTCGAGGCTACAAACAGTCGAATACAAAACGCTCGACACTGAGCCAACACTTCTGATTACAGCTGATCAAGTATTCATCAAATCTTTCTTCTTTAACATTGCTTGATTATCTAAAGCCAGTGCCTAGTGGTCATCATGTGTGAATCACTAATCGTGTGTTATGGGATGACAACACTGTGTCGATGCTTCAGTATTAGCATGAGGTAGATTCAAATCTGTGCTTGTTATGCACATGGCGTAGATGCTAGATGCTCATTCTACGTTTCTGTTATTTTGTCTGTCGGGTGGTTGAGTTGTGTGCATTTTGGGGGATGACAGAAAGATGATCAATTCACCTCACTAGCAATCCTAAGCAAACTATTTTTGCATCTACGATCAACTCTTCACAAAATTTTTGTGAATTAAATCAATTCATCACTTGATGGCCCCCAACTTTTGCTGAATGCCTCCTTGGTGGAAGTCACTAAAGGCTGTTCCACGTTGTTTGCGTGTGTATGAAGAGGCTGAGAGCCTGTGAGGAAGATTCCTGGCGCTGGACAACTAAGTACACCATATTTTACTTCTTGACATTCCATTATTTATTCAAACATTGGCTTGCTGTATCCTTGGTCATTGATGGCATGACCCATTTATCGACTAGGTAGTTAGTTAGAGGTTTATAGTGTGTTTGTATTTTATGAGACATAACTTAGTTGAGTTTATAACTTTCTGCTTAATTATTTGTTTTTAGGTGGTCGTTTATGAAGGGAAAATCAGAGAAAAACCTTCCAGCAAAGAGGAAGCACGTCAATTCATTAAAGGTCTGTGTCATGTGTGTTTCTTCCCATATTAGGAAGATTTATTTGAACTGGTGGGACTAATAATGCTTTAATTGTAGATTATTCTGGTGGTTGTGCAGCAACAGTAGGATCTGTTGTTGTCACAAACCTTAAGACAGGAATCAGAAAAGGCGGATGGGATAGAGTCGAGGTACTCTCAACTCTTAAAATGTTGAAAAAACATATACGTACCTGCATAATAAATGGCTGTTAGACAAGGGAATGCAATTAAATTTTGTGTAGGTGTCATTGCAACTAGGTGATTTGATAGAAAACATGCAAGTATGCAACCCCATCAATCATTTATTATATCTGAAAACTTTATAATCTTCAGAATTGGCGGTATCTGTACTTTAGCCTTGAAAAGTGGGCACTTATCAAATGGCTGAATACCTATATATTTTGAGCAGTTATCCAGCTCATTCACATTGCAATCCAATATTCTTTCAGCAGTAGCTTAGTTAGAAATATTCAATTTCATTACTCTAGGGGGGTTTGGGGCCTTGGCCCATTGAATCCATACTGATATGTTGAATATTTTTCCGTGACTTAATGTTTATGTGCAAAACTGTAAATTCAGCATTCTCTGACAATCAATCTAAGATATAGGTTATTTTCTTAAAATTGTAAAGTTTCACATTTTTGTCAATCTAATTTCTTTTTCCAAGGAAAAGTTATTATATAGAGTCGTTGATGCCGAATCTTGAACCTATATTTAGGATTTAATTCATATAAATTGTCAAATCTGATGATACTTATATGAAATTTGGTGCAGATTTATTTTCATGATATACCAGACGACATTATAGATAACCTGGTATAATATCTGAAAAACATCTTTTTTCTTCTCATGATTGTGCGTGTGTTTGTGTTTAAGTTTCCTTTAGTTTAATACATTGCTGTTTATTTCTTCTTAGATTGAGGAGGGACATGTGTTGTATGTTGCTGGTGGCCTAATAATTGAACATGAATGGATCCTGCCTCTTGTCAAAGAAGTGGTTGGTCTTCTATCCCTATTTCCTTACCTGAATGAGCCCATCATGGTTGGATTTGAATTTCATATCTATAACAGTTTAAGATATTATAGGTTGTTGAGAACATCGTAATCTTCTGAAAGTTTAATCTAGACTAATGTATAGCTAGTGGGACCTTCATCAATTGCTTAAATTTCTTAACATTGTCCTGATCCATTGAAATTCAAAACTAACCTTCTTAAAGAGCTAACTCCCCATGATTGTACAATATTTTGGCACTAAAGTTAGTGAATGAAATACTTTTCTCCCAATTCATGTGGCTGATTATTCATAAATTTAGAGGCATGTGTAATGATAAAGGAGGAGGATTCTAACGCCCATTTTTCATACCGGAAAATAGGTAAGGGAGGTCTCAAACCCATTTTTTACAAAATGGGGGAGGAGGCTCCCAAGCCCATTTTCCATTCTTGGAAAACGTAGGAGGTTTGCGATAAGTTGACGAAATGTAAAACTTTTGTCACTCTTCTTCATGAAATGTACATCGACCCCAATTAATTTGGGACCGAGGCTACGTTGTGTTCGTTGTCGTCTAATGATATCGTTTTTTTGTGTGTTCTTGTTTCCTCGACTTTCTATGTCGATTTCTTCTATCGCATAGGTAGGGACTACTGATAGCGTAATGGGACTCCCCAAGGCTCTCGTGGAAAAGCTCATCTCGGAGGCTCTCTAGCTGCTGCAACCAACATCGTATTGGCGTCGCATATTTGTCGACCGGAATGCTGCTATTGACCTGCGCAGGCTGAGCCATTTACCTACCATCTTTCAAGTTTAGGACTTATTGGAAATGTTCAATTGGCATTTCCTTATTTGCATTATGAAAAGTAAATAGATTCTGTAAATTCTGAAGGAACTGACGAGGTAACTAACCATGGATCTGCCTTGTTAATCGTGAATGAAGCTTGTGATTCTTGATTCTTGGGTAGTGATTAAAACCCATGACCATGAGACCTCTGAAAAATTATGAGCATGATGTACTATTTGTATCCATTCTTCTTTTCCGCTGTATCTCTAATCAAAATGAAGTTTTTTTTTTTTTTTTGTAAATAAAATGAAGTGTTTTAAAAGATAAAAAAACTTAATTTGCTTATATTCTAATTGGAAAAAGTTCTTCAAGTAATTGTATTTATGTTTAGTAAATAAGTAATTATTTATAGCCAATTGGGTCTCTAACATGATTGATAACTCACCTTTGTGATATGAGGTGATCCAATTATTTGTAAAATCTTGGTAAAAAATTTGTAAAAAAAATGAAAATTTAAGAAAATAACGTAAACATTTTTTTTTAATTTATTTTTTCACATGGGTTGTTGGTGCCACCGATTAATTCAGAAGCGGAACCAACATTTCAAGCTCCCTTAGGCTAGATGAAGGATAGTTTAAGCATTTCTTTCACTACAAAAATGACATTTTACAATATTTAATCTTGTTGTTATATAATATGTTATTAAACCTTATTAAATTTTAAATTAATATATAACTTAATATTATTAATGAAGAAAATAATGATTAATAATTGGCTAAATATTATAAAACAAAGAACTTCACTAAAATTACAAATCATTATACATTAATTTTTTTAATTATAGATTATCTCGTTGGATATTGATTACATATAAAATAAGTTTTAACAACGTAGAGTATAAGAACATTTTTAGTTGTTATTTTTTTTACTAATCTATTGTATATATAAGAGTCACACAAAGATACCAGGGAAACTTTGTATGTGGCTCCCCTTCAGTAGAACCCAATTAATTTTTTCATTTAGGAGATTCACTTGAGACTATAGGGGAAACTCGGGCATCTGTTTAGGGATTAATTTGATTGATATCCAGTTAATTTTACATATCCCAAAGACCAAAACCCTAAACTGTTTATCTCCTTCAAATCCTCACTCTCTCCCTCTCTCCCGCGGCCCTCGCGCTCACTCTCTCCCGCGGGCGCTCACTCTCTCCCGCGGCCCTCGCGGTGACGCACACCGGCCACACCCACAGCCACCCTCGGTCCCTCGCCGCCTCACGCACTGCCGAACAAGCATCCTCCACCCTCACGTCGCTGCTTCACCTCTCCTCTCGCCTCTCAATTTTTTGCCTCTGCTCTCAACGTAAGTTTTTCTACTCCTTCTCCACTCGCATACATGTTTCTTGTTTGATTTTTTTTTTCTCAATTAAAGTTAGGGTTTCAGATGCATAATTTGTGGGAGGTGTAGAGACTGAAATCATCCTTTCTTTGTCAATCATGTTTATTGCAAGTTATAGCTCTATAGTCTTTTTTAACCTAACCCCTTGCCATCCATATTGTCGCTCGCTACCCATATCATATTATTTTGCTTCACAAATATATTTTTAATTAAAAACTGAGAAGTCTTGCAAGGGGAATGCCAAATTGCTGTTGGTAACACGAAGTCCATTTTATTGCTTGATGCAAGGATTGCAAGGCGTTAAGGCGATCGCGAGGCGATTTCCCTGACATTAGGCGAGGCGGTGCTTAGACATAGGCGAACAAAATAATATTTATTTTAAGGTCTTCGGATAAATATTTATTTATTTATAGATTCTTAAATAACACTAATTATCTATTAGTCAATGTGATTATTATTTAATATATACTTCAAAAATACTAATAAGTTTTTAGGTCCTTATGTAACATTAATTGCGTCAAGATTTTGTTATTAAGTAGGTATTTTATTATCAAACTTAATTGTAAAAAGTCCCCCTCAAATTTCTGAAAATTACTTAGAAGCACACCGCCCGCTTAAGGCACCGCCTTGCAATCACTGGTTTGATGTTATCTTCTTCAAAATGGGCTTCATTATTTTTTACATGGGAGATTTCTTGGAGGATAACTGATTGCAGTCATTAGATTGATTTTTCGAGAAACGGGTTAGGCAAAACTACTTTTTAAAGTTTTTATGTTTCGAGACTGACATTCAGACAAAAGCGATAGAATTACAAATGTGATTTATACTGTGCTTCAAATGCTTTGTCCTCTTTATGTATTTTAATTTACTCCATACTTGGGCCTTTATGAGTTGATAACATAAAAGGGTCACTGATTATGGCACATGAGTTATAATCTCTTTTGGTTTAGAACTTTCATACGATGTATAGTTCTGCATATGTTTAATGTTTCAGTTTGATTGAAAGCTTCTTTCTTATCCTACTTTCAGTAACTTGAAGTTGAAGCCTTGAAAAGTATCATTATGCCTGCATACTTGAGTAGCTGTTCTTCCATGTTATTTCTGTTTTTAATTTTATTTGTAGTTGGGATTCCTATATAATGATCTAGCGTGAAAAAGTATCGCAAATGTATTGAACAACTCTTATCTTATAGTAAATAAAAAGTGATTGAGATGAAGAATGCCAGGCAGATGTTAAAAATAAATTTAATTTCGAGAAAGAATCTTGGCAATGTACATTTTTGCTTGAAGAAATTTAGTTAATGATGCTTTCCTCCCTATCTCGATTCCTTTTTTTTTTTTTTTTTTTTTTTTTTGATTGATTAGTCCATTGTTTGGGACTGAGGCTATGTTGTTGTTGTTGTTGTTGATTGATTAGTCCATTGATAGACAAGGGTCATTGTGAGGTTGCTTCCACAAGTTAATGATTTTCAATTTATTTTATGGACACCAACCCTTAGGTTGCTTTCATGTTTTGCCGCTTTCCTTAGAAAGTATGTGGCGAAGGTTCCTGCCTCATGTCTCATGTTGGTTTACACCCTAGGATAATTTTGGGGCGGCTTTGATTGTTCATGGAGACTTATATCTTGTGATCATCTGTTGCAGCAGACTAGATAGAGGGTTGGGAGTTATAAATGGAAGCAAAATTCTTCCGCTTTCTGAAAATCGTTGGAGTAGGATTCAAAGCCAGAGCCGAATCGGAGGGCCGTTTGCTGTATCTGAAACTGGGTTACAGCCATGAGGTTGAGCTCACAGTTCCACCTGCGGTTCGCGTGTTCTGTTTCAAGCCGAACATTGTTTGTTGCACGGGGATAGACAAAGGGAGAGTGCATCAGTTTGCTGCTACCGTTCGCAGCTGTAAGCCTCCGGAAGTTTACAAAGGCAAGGGCATCATGTATATTGATGAAGTCATAAAGAAGAAGCAGGGAAAGAAGTCCAAATAATACCTTCTGGTTTCCCAAGAGAGGACTCCCAGTATTATGTCAGGCCAGCTCTCACTGTAATTTTTTGTTTCAACTTCACTGCAATTGGATAATGTAGGTTTCAAATCAGCGTCTTCATTGAAGTTTTTAACAGCTAGATCTCCATGAATCATCTGCTTGAGATATTCTGTCCAAATAAATCTCTATTAAGCTAGAGAGAAGGCCCCGCTTTTCAGGTTCGCCGTGCCGTTACTGTATTTGTGTAGTTGCTAATTAATCTCAATGTGTTGCAGTAGATCATCATAACAAAATTTCAACTTGGTTATTGTTTGTTTGTAAGGAGTCTCTCTAAATAAGGTTGTCGCATTATGTGAGTTGTTTTCATGGCTTGGTGGTATGGGATTTTTTTTTTGGTTTTTCATGTGGTGCCTTAGGCCAACCACACTAATTAATTTACCGCACTTTAAAAACAAAAAAAGCAGTAGTCTGTTTCTAATTTTGCCCCTCCACGCAATGTAAACACAGAATTTCTGACCAAAAAAAAACAGACGCACATATTTCTAATTTTTTTTTTTATATGTTGTTTTTAATTGCTCAATCCGATTCACTTTTTTTGTGATTATTCACACTTGGAGAAACGCAATATACTTCCACACGTGCATGTACGTATCTTGAGGTTTATTGCACAACGATCGAATGTGTCAATGTTCAAAGTGGGTGCAATATACTTCCACACGTGCATGTACGTATCTTGATGTTTATTGCACAACGATCGAATGTGTCAATGTTCAAAGTGGGTCTTCCAATTATTTTCTATCTCGAGGTTTATTGCACAACGATCGAATATGTCAATGTTCAAAGTGGGTCTTCCAATCATTTTCTTTTTTTTAATAATGTTGAGATGTGTGCGATAAAAATACGATGGTATATAAAAATTTACAAAAAGGAAGATGTTGCAATGACACTCCAAAGTCATACGAGATTTACGTGAAAATGGATGTGCGCATATAGTTTTCGATGTATAACACGTGGGGTGTGTATATCGAATCATGGACGTTATTGTTGAAATATGTGATTCAAATTAGATTAAGATTTTGTAGTGAAATTAGTGGGACATGTATCCATGTAGAGTTATGTGTGATGGGTAGTTATTAATTAAGTTGTGGTAGTTATTAATGGGTAGTTTTAGTTATTGACTTGGTGGTGTATACGTAAAGTGGTGCATGTTATGTTAGTGGGTTGAGACCAAGTCAATGTGATAGTCTATAAGTATGTAATGTGTGTGTTGAGAAATGTAGAGAGAGTAGTAGTATGGGTTGAATTTGCATTGTTAGCTTCTGTGATATTTATTTTGTAATACCCAACAATTATTGTAACATTTTTTTACAAAAATATCAATACATATCTTATAAGAAGCGATTTCATTAAGATATGATAATTATGGCATGTTTGGTTCGTGGGATTAGCCCAGATTAGCCACATTTGGACTAGTTAATCCATTGTTTGCTTGGAGGATTCACTAGGCCAATTAGATTAGTTAAGAGGCATGGTAGTGGATTAAACAATACCACCATTTTTGGTGGGATTAGCTAATCCATTGTAACGAAAGAGGAGATTACCACTTTACCCCTCACATTAACCAAATCACAACTCTCCAAAACTCTCGACCTCCCTCTCTCGTTTTGCTCTTCTTCTTCCTTCTCGCGACCTGGTTTTTTTTTTTTTTTTTTTTTGTTCTTCTCTTCGTTCTCTTCGTCAATCGAACCTCATCTCATGTGTCTTCAATACACTCGAATCACTCATCTCTCTCTCTCTCTCTCTCTCCGCTACGCCCGTATTTCTCTCGCATTCGAACGTTAGAGAGAAACAGAGAAAATCGAAAACGAAAGAGTTGCATAGATCGATCGATATCGAGAAATCCGAATCGAAAGATGGTGACGAGCATAGGAATGATGGATGCGGCATACTTTATGGGAAGAACAGAGATCTTGGCTGGATCAACTCCACTCTTCATCTCAATCATCCAAAGTCGAAGAGGTTCGCTTCTTTGTTTTCTTGTAAAAGAAGGAACTTGGAGGGTTTTCTCGGTTTGTTTTTGGTTTTGGGGTTTTGGGGTTTCTTGAAATATAATATGGTGATTTGTGTGATGAACTTGAAGGGGGGTTTGAATTTTTGTGGAATTTTCATTGTTTTGGGCGGCGCGCGTCGGGCGATTCACAACGAAGGGGATGAAGATGTAAAAATGACGTCAAATTTATGTAAGGGTATTTTGGTAAATGTACATGTACAACCTCACTTAATCCCAACATTAAAACTACCAACCAAACAAGATACACAAATGGAACTAAACTATCTAAACACATGTGTTAGTCCCATCACTAATTAATCCCATGTGTTAGGATTCACTAAAATGTGAACCAAACAGGCCATTAGTACTTTACAATTTTGCATTGCTCTTTTTCGTTTGTAAAAGAGTGGATACATGTAGGACTTTGAATAGCAGACTGAATTGGAAAGACTGCAAAGCAGCAAAAAAAAAAAAAAAAAAACGTAAACCCAAAACCCTAGTTTCAGAAACTTCTATTTTTCTATTTTTTTATGATCCATTCTATTTTTTCTCAAAAAAAAAAAAAAAAAAAAAAAAACAAACCTAAACCCAAAACCCTAGTTTCAGATAAAACTAGGGCAAATCCATGGAGTCGAGAGAGGGCAAATCCATGGAGTTGAAGGCGAACGAACTGCTGAAAGACGTCCGTCTCGATTGCGGATCCGTCGCCGTAACCGAATTGATTGACGGAACTCTTTCCGCCATTAGAGAATCCATCGACAAGATTCCCCAAGACCTCAATGTACCACCTTTACTGATTCTTCGTCTTCTGTTTCGTTGTCGAATTTGCTTGATTCTCGACTCTGAACGATCTGCAGGTCGGTGCGGATGAAGCGCCAGGTTTCGTTAGAGACATTGGTGCAGATAAAGTTGATTTCGTCTTCATGAAGCCCAAGTCGATTGAAGTCGCTGGAAGTTACGGGATGCAGTCGCTCGCAAAGCCCAATGCCATCGTTGATGTTTTTCTGCGCTTGCCCAAGGTATCGTGGTTAAGATTATGGAAGATAATTCTGAATTTGTCGTTTGCGAATTTATTAGAGCTCAAAATTTGATTTTTTTTGAGTCGTTTCTGCAGGAGTGTTTCCATGAAAAGGATTACTTGAATCATCGGTACCATGGGAAGAGATGTATTTATTTGTGTGTAATTAAGAAATATCTTGGGTTCTCTTCTGTTATTAAGAAGATTGAATGGTCGACATTTCAAAACGAAGTGCGGAAACCTGTTTTGCTTGTATATCCAGGTTCGATATATTGCTAGCCCTGTTGTTAATTTGGAGAATGTGTTTTGGCGGTGTTGTTAGCGCGTTCTCGGTTTAATATGTTTGACACTTGTGAGCTGAATGTAAGCTTGGTTTTATAGTTCAGGAACTTGAAGAGATTCCGGAGTTTTCCATTAGGATAATACCTGTTGCTACTTCATTATTTGATGTTTCGAAGCTTACGTTATCGAGAAGCAATCTCCGGGCATTTAGTCAAGGTACTTTGTTAATTGCTGAAAGGTACGGTAGATTGCTTTCTTTGAGGTTAATGGTGGCTCTTGTGGCTTGAACTTGGCTGGCAGGAGATAATGCTCAAGCTACACCAAATTACAACCATAGCATCTTGGAAGATATGTTTATGGAGGGTAATGATTATTTTGTCGAAAAACCTTGCATGGATGCAAGGAGTTTGGAGACGCTCTAATTTTGATGAAAGTATGATTCTTGATTTATTTACTTTTGAGCTTACCAGTTTTGTTATTTTGGGATTGCTAATATGACCTTTTTCCTTTTTCTTTTTTTTTTCCTTTTTTGGTTTAAACTGGATAATACAGGTCTGGGCTAGACTGAGAACTTCTGTTTACTCTCATGATTGCTTTAATGGATTCCTGATCTCGGTCATCATGGCCTACCTTGCATCTGAAAAAGGCGGGAATCGCATTAATAGTTTAATGAACGCACTGCAAATTTTTCGCGTTATGTTAGAGTTCATTGGTATGCTTGCAAGTCTTCTTGTTTCTTTCTCGTTTGTCATTTGATGCATTGTAGTAAGATCTCTTCCCTTTTCTCTTCCCATGAGTTTTTAGGAAAAAGATTGAGTAGCATCTTTTCATACATACATTTGCGACATAGTTGCTAGGTTTTTCGGATTTTGCATCGAGACTAGTGCGAACACATCTCGATTTAGTTCCAAAAAATACAACAATTGTGTAGCAAATGTATGTTACTCAATCACTTTCCAAGTTTTTATTAAGTAGAGCGAATGGAGTACTCTAGATAGTTTGGAAACTGAAAATCTGGTGTCATAAACTTATGGCTGGACTCATTATAATGCACACTTAAGCTCTTCTCACCAGATCACGAAATATACCTAGAAGTGTTTGAACTTGGAGGCTGTCATAAGATTCATGGTTTGAATGATCAAGCCCCCTTTGAGCTATGCATGTCAAGACTCAAGACTCAAGAGCAATGCATCTGTTTCATGCATGTGTATGCATGCGCATTTATCAGTAGTTGCATGTTGTCTTTGTGCACTGTATGAGATTCAACTTACTAAGCGTATTTCATTCTAGGCTTTCTAGTTCAGCCGAAAATGGTTGAAATTGCACTTTTGAACTTCTTGAACCGAAAAAATCTGGTGTATGTGTAGTTATTTATTTTGTTATGTTGGGTTTATATCATAAATCTAATTTGCTGGAATCTTCCATTTCACCGAGAGGACTTCTGAGAAGATAGAAAAGAATGTACTCTAAGGTGGCGAGAACAAGCTTAGAATAAATTTTAGGAATCTTGACCTAACTGAGCGATGACAATAGTTATTCTATTGATGCAAGATGGTGGACATGGTTCTTAAGGTGAATGGAAGAGGTTTTGAATCTATTTTATGGTTGCGACGCCAATATTTTGCAGGGATAAAAACACTATTGAGCTTTATACCCTCTTTCTCATCTATTCGTCCTTCCTGCTGTCCTTTGCTCCTTTTTTGGTCAATCCCTGTCGTCCTTTATCTACTTTTAGAAAATGTCCATGCATTGGAGTTTTCTTGCATAGAGTCTTGAATACTCAGATTTGCATTTGAATGCCGTCATCAGACTTTTTAAGTTGATTAGAGCTATTATGGCTTTTACTGGTGGCAACTAATTTCTTATATAATGTCATACAGCCGCGCCAAAATTATGGGACAAAGGCCTCTCGCTTCAGCCTCAAGGCTTCTTGCTTCAACCTCACGGTCATTGCAGCATGACCAAGGAGGTTTGTCTCTTTTGTTGATTAACTAGTTGAAACTTGAAAAATGATCGCTTTCATTGATTAAGTTGAAACTTGAAAATTGGCGATTTTTTATTTTATTTTTTATTTTTATTTTTTTATTTTATCAAATGTGAGTAGGTGCTTTTGCATACATGTCGTGTTCTATTTTCATTTGTTTTCCGACTCTTAAAAGTGGGTTGCAATTTCAGGATTGGAGGCGTTATCTGCAATTGTTTCCTTTAGTTCTAATTGATTCATCTGGTCATTTGAACTTGGCATTCAGGGTATCAAAAAGTGGTATTTTAGAGGTATTGATGTATTAATCTTATAAAATTAGGCTATATTACCTATCAAAAAACAATTGGCTTATTACTACATAGTACAGATTATACTCAGTTTCCTATTTGAATTTCCTCCCATTTCTCTCATTTAATATTTGTCATTTTGTCTCCTGTATATATCTATATTTGAAGCTCCATGAAGAGGCAGCTGCAACTCTAAATTGCTTGAGCAGATGCGAAGATGGTGGTTTTGAAGGTGCCTTCACGACTAAGGTCGACTTTGCCGCTAAATATGATTACTGCATGAGGTATTTCTATTGGTTGTATTATTGGGAACATTATTTTTGTCAACCTTTTAACTCATTTAAGTAAACCCGTGATGCTCTGTTGGCTCATTACCTTGCAGCAGTTTCTGAGTTAGTCTGCTGTGAAATTTCATATTTGCTTGATTTCTTATCTGCTTTTCTTCAGTATTTTTTTTGAGGGTCACTTCACTTCGGTATTAGTCCACACTAAATGGTCCTGCTTGTATTTATTTCTTTTTAAAATACTGAAGCAGACGCTCAGACTTAGCAGGAAGACTTGATCTGATTTCTTTGAAGACTGAATAGGCATTCCTTACTTGTCAGTCCTGAGATTTGATATACTTCTTTAAAGACATTAACTGATCATTGAATCTGTTGGGTTCATTCTACTTAATGGATCTTGTACTAGCCATTCTGAAGTCTTGATTTCAAAGAATTTCTATACTTTGTACATTATGCTTACGTGAACTAATGCAAGGGTACTAAATTGTGGTATATCTGGAACTATACTGTCTTAAGTTCTTTCTGTCTGATGCATTTTATTCTTTCAGGGTGAATTTGAATGGAAACAGTGAGATTTATGCCTCTGGATTTTGTTCAGACAGAGAATTTTGGAGAACATATGAGGAGAAGGTACATACACTCATAGAACAGGGACTAAATGATCGGGCAAAACTTATTCGTGTAATTTGGAGAAACAATTCTACTAAGTTGAATGTTGAAGAGGTAACTGATTTCTGCATGTTCTCTTGTTATTATCAAAGCCAATAATTGGCAGCTGATGCATTTTTGGGTACCTTTGATTTAGGGTTTGTCTAAGTTTAGTGTAGATCCACTGCTTGTTGGGGTATTATGCAGCTCTTTTGAGAAGAGTGTTAGAATGGTTGACATCGGACCAATTTCTGAGAACAAAGAAGAGGTATGTCTTTAGGGCTCTTAATTGTCAAATATTTCATTGGTAATTTGGGTTTTTTGCCTTTCTTTCACTTCTTTTGTGTTTAGATGGGGTTATGTTGGTTGGCCATTGTGTCCAGGCTACTGATGGTATTCTTTATGTGCTCTAGGCTTCCAAATTTAGAAGGTTTTGGGGTGAAAAATCAGAGCTTCGTAGGTTTAAAGATGGAACTATTGCAGAAAGCACAGGTAATCCTTACTTTCCAAAGCGTCAACAATTGTTTAATTACCTTTGGCGATGTGATTAACTATACTGCTCTTTCATGTCATGCCAACCAGTATGGGAATGTGAACAATGGGAAAGACACCTCATCGTGAAAAGAATCTTGGAATACATTCTTTTGCGTTATCTCTCTTTGTCAAAGGAGAATTTGGTGGTTGTTGCAGATCAACTTGACTTTGGTCTCCTTAGTGGTGTAAAAGGTAGCATCCATCAGCGAAGTCCTGTTAGTAGGTCTTGACTATCTAGTCTTCTGAAAGCCATGCTTAAACCTGCATTTCTGATGCTTTGTAGACTCAATCTCATCTTCTGGAACTTTGCTCGAGGCATTTGAAGCTCTGTCAAAGTGCTTGCGTAAACTGGATGACATTCCTTTGAAAGTAATAAGTGTGCAGCCATTAGATTCAGGTTTTTTCTGACTCTAGTCTTTGTACTACTGGTTGATTTATGTACTTCTTTCATTTTGTCAAACCATTGATTTTATACTTTTTAAAGCTATTTTAATAACCCTAGGCTTATTTTCTTCCCCGGGATTTTCTCTCGTTATCTCATTATGGGAAAGATTAATTTTTGCTTCCAGTTCATTAAGTTATAATTGCACGCTTCACTGTGACTAAAATGTTACTTTCTTTTATTTTAAAAGGTCATTGAGTTCAGGTTACATGGATTAGATATTACTAATCTGGTTGTTATCTATTGTTGTTTTTCTTAACACGTGTGCTTACGATGAAGGTATGTGCTAGAAAAAAAACTTAGTTCAGATGCTTTAGGGCTTAATTAAGGACGATACAGCTTGAGGGCTTAGAATAGGCTTTAGGAATAGTATGAACTGATGATATTGGTATTACTTAGCCAATATAGTTGGATCTTGATAGTTGACACAACTAAAATAAAGGATTGGAACTTCATGCCCCCATATAGTTGGGCCAAGTGTTGTTTCAGTTGTAACCATTTGATAGTTTTGTTTTACAAACTACGCCAATATATACTGGTTTGATGGAAGCAATATCATGGCCGGTGATCTATTTCGTCAATATCTTCTGGATTTCAAACATGAGTGTCAGGAAGGAGGCATCATCTGTGTGCCAGATGAAATCTGGATATTTGGAGATTTCATGGAGTCCTGCGCGATCTCTCCATTACTTGTTTAGGAGCTTCTGTGGTGTTGGTTCTTAACTAAGTTTTATACAGTTTATAATGGACCGTGAATTAACTTTCTACACTCCCAAAGTGTTTCTGATTTTTGATGGCTGGCAGCATAGTAGCTTCAAATTTTGATAGGCTTGAATGCTTCTTTGGTATTACTTTTCATTTGGACTTCCATCTTCTCATTCAATAATTATGTTTTGATGGTACGACTTATATATGAAACGTAGTAGGCGTACCAAAATTAGGAACACACGAACCTCACTATGAGTATTCTCAAATAAATAAAACCGTGCCGCTAATGTACATATAGTATAACGGTTTTGGAGTGGCAGTGCAATATTGGTGACCTTATGCGTTGACAATTCGAAGCTGGTTTTGCTGCTCAAGATTAAAGATCCCATTTCTTGAATCCTGATTCATTGGCCTGCTACCTGAGGAAAATGTAGTAACTTGTCTTCCTTGCTACATTTAAAACTTACAATCGAAGGAAAGGTTGCAGAAACTGGTCCAACATGGACTACTTGTCTTGTCGAACAATAGAAAGTACTAGATGTGCTATACAATTCGAATCCCAGATAAATCTATGTAACTGTTGACTGATGAAAGATTTTGTAAGTTAAATATATTTGAGGTATGTTGTTGGAGTAAAGATTTGGCACCATTTGTCTTCCTATCTTTCCATTTTCCCAAATAGTTGAAAAAATGCTACTCTTGATTGAGTTCTCTTTCAGTCCTCTAATTATTCGATGGTTGGGTTGTTAATTGCATTAAAAGTGTTTGATTTTTCTTTAAATTGTTTTAGTAAGAATCTTGTTAGTCTTTTTGTTTGCTGACACTTAATTGCGTGTTCATTTTGATTTATCAACCAGCATTTAGGTTGACATCTGTTTTTCCACCTCAACCTCACCCTCTTGCTACGGCCAAAGGTACTGGGCTCAAATCACAAAAGCTCTTGTCAACTTGTATTCAACCTTTGGAAGTGATGATTCAGGTGAGTCAACCGACTGTTTAATCTCTATATCACTTGGATAGCTTATTTTAGCATATCATATGCGATTGATGTTTCGTGTTTATGTGTAGTTGGAACGCTCTGGGAAGTGGCCGAAGGAAGATATGCTTATCAGAAAGACTATATCTGTTTTTCTTCTGAAAATTGCAGAAAGGTGAGTCGATATCAAGTTCCTTCAGTCCCTTGTTGCTTTTGATGAAAACTAAAATTTATCATGGAAAATATCTGAAGTTGAATGAGAAAATTTTAAAAAACCAAATGTCATTAATGTATATAGAAATGCACAGATGAAACAACAGATGGAGTGATTAAGCCGTTAAACTTTGGAGGGATACGTTAGAGTCTAGAGTATTTAAAGTTGAGTAGGACTAAACTGAATGTATGCGTTGTGAGTTCACAGATAGTAGAAATCAAGATAATATTGTAGTAAAATTTCACAAAATTCATTTTGAATGGTTTATGCGTTGTCCATGTTATATTAGACATTGGTTCTGATCTAACTATCACAATTGAGATTCATTTGTTAATTTGGAGATATACTGATGTTATGACAGCCTTAAGAACTGGGGCATTGCATGCACTGCCACAGAGGATGAGGTGGACGTCCTTATGTCTGGATATGCATTTCGTCTCAGATTGTTTTATGATCGAGGCTTGAAGATTTCCCAGACACAATGTGAGACTTTATATACATTCACCTCCTATGATTTATGTCATTTTTCCTTGGTAATGTAATAACATTTAGTTGCTTCTGCATGTGGACGGCAAAGATCAACTGAGACAGGCCCTTTCCATGGACCAAGAGGTTTTTATTCGTGGCCAGCATTCTGGCATGATTAATGGGTTGCAGGGCATTTACCCCACATTTGGGCCAGTCGTCCGGTGAGAATATGTTGTTTTATTGTAGTATGGTTGTTCATTAATTCTCTCATAACTCTTAATTTGTTTCTTTGAGAAGGCTTGCAAAGCGGTGGATTGCATCACATCTTTTTTCCTCATTTCTAGCTGAGGAGGCCATTGAGTTACTGGTTGCTTATCTTTTCCTGAAGCCTTCACCATTCCCTGTGCCTTACTCACGGATCACTGGCTACCTTAGGTGAAGTCTCTTAATACTCTGTGTGTGGTATTTTTGTGTGTTTTTCAATGTGATTTTTGATTATCCTCATGGTAATTTGGCCAGTTCTAGCTCTTTTTGGCATCTTGAATGTAGAACTGGTCACCTATTGGTCTTCTCCCATGATATTATTCAATCTTACTATCCTTCTTTCATATTCAGAGATTAAGGTTGCATTTTCTATTGTCATGTATATAACATGAATAGCTGCCTATGCGCGATGATGGTCTAGAGCAAATTTAAAAAAAAGAAAGAAAGAAAAGAAATGAATCCGCGTTAAGGGTATTGTTGCAAAGAACCATATTGAGAGATTGGATCCAAGGAAAACAATAATAATGCGAGCTTAATTGTCTGAGGTACAATAGTACTAGAGCATACAAGGTTAATACTTTAAGATAGAAAGGATTATGGGATGAAAAGCGTGCCTTTTGTGTTCTTAGTGTTTGTCTTCTTTCTGTTCTTCTGACGTCATGGAAGTAGCAAACGTTTGTCTTTGGTGAAGAGGAATATTTATCTGCTTTCTGCAGAAATTATGCAGCATCTACAGATAGTTGTTTGCTTTACTGAATCTTCATCTTTCTTTTGTCTCTATTATTTTGCTTCCCCGGTCTAATCTTCTCTGATCATTTGCAATGTTTTCCAGCATAACTTGTTCTCTAATGTGCTCAAGGTGATTCTTGCAACTAATATGGCAGGTTCTTGCGCTTGCTGTCGAACTATGATTGGAACTTTTCCCCATTGATTGTTGACATTAACAATGTTTTGACTGTAGAAGATGAGAAAAAGATCAATGTAAGATAAGATTGATTGTTTGGTTATGGAATGAAATTCTTAGTTGCTCAACATTTGTTGTTTATTGATTCGTTATTTTTCCTGATTGGTATTTGTGTGTTTAATCGACAGGAGAACTTTATGTTAACCAGAAAGGTTTACAAAGAAAAGATGCAGAATGTGGAGCCTGCAATGTTCTTGGCGACCGCATATGACAAAGCATCTATGGCTTGGACCAGAGTCTCCCCAAATGCATCTGTAAGTAATATTTACTTTTGTTGCTTTTATTTCCACCATGGTATCATAATTATGTGATACCAGAGTAAGATATCTGTTTGTGGGGAACCGTTGTTGGACAGTTTAGTGGGTTTTGTAGCTTGAGAGGTGCTTAAGATATGCTTGCTCCCAAGACACCTGAAAATGGTAGCAACAAGTTGAATGTGTACCGAAGGAGTTTGTTTATTGTGTTTTCGTGATATTTGGATTGGATTTGCTATTTCTAGGGAAATTCACCAGCAGCTATTCTTCCTCAAGCATCTAAGCTATTTTTAGTTTTCTTTCCTCTTCTCTGATTGTCTCTGTCAGTTCTCAAAACTCTCTCTGGAACTGAACTTTTTTGTGTTCTTCGTTGTTCCTGTACAAATATCTTTTTTTTTAAAAAAAGAAAAAAGATAAGAAAGAAACCAACTTGCCCCCATTGAGATTCGAAGCCCCCAATCTCTTACACAAGTGATCTCATAACAAACCCGTGAGCTACCCACTTGGTTGGTTGTACAAATATCTTAGTTGATTCTCTGCCATTTTTCCTCCCCAAAACGGTAATTCTTTTCTATGATTTTATATTTTTAGTGCTTGACTACATCTCGACATGCATTGATGGCCCAGTAGCAGTTTTATATTTTATGATTTTATATTTTTCTTGGTTGTTGTATCACAAGGTGCTGCATTGATAATACTCAATGCCATGCCTGCTTATGTGAAAACATCTGAATCCAAATAACATGTTGATGCTCTTTGTGAAAAGGTGCTTAGAAGAATGATGGCCTATGCACGAAGCAGTGCCGACTATTTGACCAAATTGATAATGCAGGGTCAGACCGATTCTCACATATGGGAGGTGAGTTAACTTGCATCTGTAATTATTTTTTGCTGTTGATCTTAGGATGCAGCAATCAATGATTTTAACTTGTTGAGTGACTTTCTGTGCAGTCTTTGTTCCGAACTCCGTTGAACAATTATGACGCGGTACTTCTTCTCCATGGTGATAGACTCCCTTTCCCTGAGCACCAGCTTTTCTCAAATGACATAGCACAAGGTTTTGCCTTTTCTGATTCATTTTATTTTGAGGTTTTTCATCATAACCTTGTAATTACTTGGTCTTCGACACCCAACATCCTGTGCTTATGCTTACCAGGGAAGCTTGTGGCTCGGGGCAAAGCCAGCAAGATATTTGATCCTTACATTAGATTGCAAGGGTCACTAGCTAACATGAAGGATAAACTGTTGGTTAACTTTGATCCGCTTAGGTGTTATATAGAAGACTTAAAGGTAATGTTCGATTTTCTTCATTGTAGTTTACAGAAAAACTATTGCAGATCGCGGCACCCTACTTTTTTTTTTTTTTTTTTGCATTGAAGAATGAACTGAGTTTTTCTTCCATTTTATCATATAGAAAGAGTTTCCAAACACTTTTACATTATGGTACGACGCTTTCGGAGGTGACGCCATTGGCCTAACTTGGGACCAAAGTAAATCAAAGGTATCACAGACTGAAACTCTTCAAGAAAATTCAAATGCTACCCAGTCTCACTTTCAATTCATTTTCTTAAAAAGTTTTCGTTCTTCAGCTATTCATTGTTTATCCGTTTCCGCAGAAACGACAAAGGGAAGAACCGGGCGATGACATGGTAGATCCCATGGAAGTGCTGAGAGATGTTGCTCGCTGCGGGAAGGGGCTTGTCAGAAGTGTGCATTTGTTAAAGGGCCCAAGGTGTTGATCTAAACATCCATTTTTCCTTTACACTATTATATATTAGCAATGAAATGTTCATTAAACTACAAAGCCCCCAATTTTGTTGCAGAGTATATAGAGTTAATAGCAAGAAATCCAAATTTTGTTCCATGTAACATATGTAAAACATGATCTACAATGCATGCCTTCCATAATCCACAATGAAAAAACTTCATGAGCTCAACAAAGTTATGATTGAAGAGCAAATCTGATATGTTATTTGATTTACTTATAAGTTTCTCATGGTACAATTTATTCAATTCAATCTTCTGAAGCTATACATGATACATCTTAAACCTCCATTAAAGGATTCGTGAATTCAGTTATATACTATCTGAGCTGCATCACTAACCTTTTCGACATTGAAATCTCGAAAAACCCGCTTTCGGAAGATCACCATGATAGTGCAATTTACAGCTCTAACCCCAACAATGTCAGATCCTTTAAGGTACGACGCCACTGGCGCGGCGGCCTTCATCACCGGAAAATGACCATACATCCGGCGCAGAACCACGCCGTGGCCGCCAGGCTTCAGAACCCTCTCCATTTCAATCACCATTTTGGCAGGAATGCTCACTCCATCGATGAAAGCTGTGGAGAGCACAAAATCAAACGATCTACGTTTGAATGGCAGGGCATAGATGTCCCCTCGCTTGACTAACGAGCAAGGTTTCTTGTCCACTCCAATGGCGTCTGGAAACCCTAGTTTCCTCATCACCATCACCGTCTTGGCGGAGTTGCGGCCCAGAGCGAGAGCTCTGTCGCCGTAATTCAGCCATTCCCCCCCCTTCAACAACTCCTCAATCGCTGATTGAATCTCTGTAGCGTTCATTCTGAGATTTGAAGCTTGTACTGTGTACAAGTTGTCTCTTTGATCCACAGTGTAGACGAAGTTGAAGCACGGAATCGACGCCATTGCCGTGGCTAAGATGAAGATCTTGACTAGGAGGATTTTGGGAGAGTAGTTGTGGTAGATCAATTGGAGCTTCAAGAGCCGCAACTCCATCATCAAAGATTCAAACTTTAACAAGATCCGTAGACTTTCTAAAGAGGATTTAGGGTTTTAGCGAGTGCAGAACCTGGAGGAGGTGTGGTTGGCGCCCACAAGGAGGCGTAGGGAGTTTGCGAAGCGAAAAGGAACCCGCTTTGCAGCCATTGAAGAGGCGATGGAGCTCTGCAATCACATAATTCTGAGATTGTAGAAGTGCAATAGACGATGAGTTTGGTTTGGCGAGTGTTGAGAGTGATAAGGAGTGTGGTGTGTGACAGAGAGTGTTCTCGTACAGAAATAGACAGCGATCTGAAATGTGGGGGCAACACAGTGAAAAGAAGGAAGGATTGATGATGATTATTCACTGTTCAATAATAGAGATAGGGGGTAGCTATTATCTTGGGTAGGCCTTTATACGGCGGTTTTTGTGCGTTCAAGATTCCACGAAAGCAGAAACCATCGTTAGAAGGGCTTTATTACTTGGATGCCGAGTGTTTTAGACCAAAAAAAATATAGTCTGCAACTTCAATTCAGATTGCCAGATTTTGGATCATAAACAACTTCAGTTAGGAAGGGGTGGTGTGATTACTATTGATGTATTACCCAGTAAAATCAACTTAACTAGATCAACTTGCAATTTGACAACGTACATTAATCTGCAGAACACTGGTCGATAACAATTTTTTCAAGTGATTATTAATTGTATTGCACTCACGCATATATAGGCTTTTTCCTTAACTAACTACCCATGACTTGATGACTCCACTGCATTAGTGCACCCTTTATAACTAATCATGTACACATTAACAATGGGGTTTTTCATAAAGTAAGGTAACCTTACTTTTTAATTCATGAAATAAGGATGGGTACTTTTTATTTACAAAACTAAGGTATGTCTCCTTTTGAAAAAGAGTCATTGATGATGATGTGACTCTATGTGGCGATGTGTGTTGATGAGGTGGAGTGAATGACTCATTTTGAAAAGGAGTCATCTATACAACTAATGAGGTAAAATGAATGACACATTTTCAAAAGGAGTCATCTATACAAAATACAAAACCTCTTATTTACTCTTCAAAATGAGTAATTTGTTCAACTCAAAGTCGTGAACCCATGCAAACGTCATGTACGTATCGAGATGGACAAGCCGCATCACGTACGTATCTCGAGATGGACAACCAGCATCACACACATATTTCGAGGTAGACAACTGATGTAAAGGACACGCGCGTATATGGACGTGGACAACTCGTGCAAACGACACGCATGTATCTCGCGGTGGAGAAGTCATGCAAACGACATGCGCCTATGTCGAGGTGGCCGACCCATGCAACCTCGTGCAATTCATGCAAACGTGACACACGTATCGTAAGGTGTGCAACTCATCCAACCTCGTGCAATCCATGCAAAAGTCGCGTACATATCTCGAGGTGGACAACTCATAAAATCTCGCCTAATCAATGCAAATCGTGCAAAGGTCATGCACGTATTTCGAGGGATACACTGCACGAATGGCGTCCACATGGACGCCACGTGGATTGTTTACACGATACACGAATGACGCATTTTGAAAATGCGCCATTCGTGTAAGGGACCAATCCATGTGGACGCCACGTGGATTGTTTTCCACAATACACGAATGACGCATTTTTAGAATGCGCCATTCGTGTATTTTTTCCCTGTGACACGTAGGACACAAATGACACATTTTCAAAATGCGCCATTTGTGTAAACATTTTGGGTACATCTAAAAACACATTTAGAAAAGGTGATTTACCTTAATTTTGGAATAAATAAAAAACCTATCTTATTTCACTCATTTCTTTTATTTTTAACAGTACATCTGTAATTTTTTTCCATTAACAATATAGAATTTGACTACTTAAAACATTTTGACACATTTGAATCACATTTTCTAACATTCAACCGCTAACTTCTCTCCATCTTAGACCATGGACGACGCAACAAAATCAAATCACAATGGATTATGTTTCCTGTATACAAACCAAGTTGTTTTATACAAAGTGGTGGAGAGAACTTACAGTTCAAGTTTACTGCCCAGTTCTTGTAGAAATTTACTGTATGATCTGCGTAGAAAGTTCTCTACGTCCAACGCAACGCCATCTCTTCGAGAAGGTGAATCCCCTTCATTCTTTTTCCTGACCCATCTAGTTAGAAAATTATGCAAGTTTGATGGTCAGGATTGAAAACTTGAGATTGCTACTGTTGGTATTCTTCTTTGCTTCAGTGAATGCTTGTATATATCTGGGAGGTGTCAATTATATTGGTTAGTTGTTCTGAGGTTTATAAAGCAACAAATGTATAGTTCATGGATTTGATCATTTTTGTATAGGCATACAGGGATTATATATGTTAGTACTTTTCCTGTAACACAAAAGTTACAAACCAATTAGTTTTATGCTTAGAGGAGAATTACAACAGTATGAGAATGGCTGAGGTACTGCCGCATGGAGGGGATTTGAGTTTCTCTTCTTTTGTATACACATCTGCTTCAAACATGAGGCGCAGAAAGGAGACTAAGGAGTGAAATGCAGGTAGCATTGTAGCGGAATCGGAGACGGAATGAACATTGAAGAAATCATGCAATGGCTTAACCTTCCAGATGAGCCAAATCTGTGACCATACAGTTAATGTTTTTTCACACTGACAGCTGTTTCTCATTTGATATTGTTCACTTAGATTTCCTTATATTTGACTGTCTGAATTGTATATATATACATTGATGTTATGATACAGCAAAATCAAATGACAATGAATTGTGTCAAATTAGTACTTCTTTTGTACACCAATCAAGTATTGTTAGGATATATTTCGTGAGTTTCTCCTTTCATATGCATCTGCATCAAACATGCGTTCTCCTTGAAAGCGAGCAGCGCTCTAGTTGTGCGTCATCTTCGTCGTTTAAATTCTAATTCTCAGTTCCAAATATGACGACCACTGCCCCTCCGCTGCACTGCACTTTCGTTTCCATCACCGCAATTGCATGGATCATCTTTCTAGTGATTTAAAAGAAAGAAGCTACTGGATATACGCATACTCTTCAAGCATATGGTTCCCAATATCTGTACAGAAAATCACGTACATTGCCATAAGCTAGCCACCATGTAATGCAAATGAGAAGATTTAATTGATGGTTGCTCCTCATGATTCTATGTCATTACCAGAGTAGTCTGCAAAACATGCTTACTAACCTTCCACTAGCGGTAGAGGGACATCGAATTCATCCCACAAGACCACTTCACTGTCGTATCGGATGCTGTCTTCGAAGTGTTTTTCGGCAAGGTAGATAGCAGCAACTGCTATGTGTTCAGGCTTATATTGAAGGCAAAGTGTTGTCTTTAGCCTGCAAGCCACTTTAAAACTATATCAACCCTTCACACTCTCTTGTCCCTCCACTTCATTAACACATTTTACTTGGTTTGCATTCAGAAAAAGGGCTGCCATAATCCATTATATCAGACTGTCAAACATGAGAGGATACCAGCCAAGTTGGAAGCTCAATGGTTTGACATATATTTGGTCACCTATATATATGCAAATAGGTAAGGTTGGGGTTCGAGTTTCCCGCGCAAGTTTGAGGGGTGTTAGTAAATTGGTTTCTGGTTAAGAGGACAGTATATGAATGAAACAAAATGTGAAAAAAAAAAAAAAAAAAACATTATATCAGACTACTTTCAAGTAGTACTCACCAAGTTTGAATTGCAACATTTGTGGCAAACTGGCAGGCTTCATACTTTGAAGGACCTTGAAATTTCTGCAATGCAGGGAAAAGCCATTCATCTGGATGGTGAACATCGAGACCGTCGTTATCAAGAGTCGCAGCCACTGTCTTCGCTTCTTCTGACACCCGCCTTACTGCTTCATCCATTCTCTCCTAAACATTGAATGATGTTTGAATAAATAAACCGAGAGAAGGAACGGCAATATATCTAATAAGAATCTCAGGTTCAATTGTGCACACCTCTTTAATGGTCAGGTTTGTTGCAGAATTACCATCTTTGAAATTGGCTATGATTTTGCAGTACTCAGTAATAATATCCTTCAGAGGTCGCGGATCGTTTGCATTTTCACTCGCCAAGAACATGCAGGCCGCTGAAATAACCTGATGAGCACCAAAGTGTCCTACATTTTCTCAATATTCATATATCAGCAGAAGTTGAACTTAAGTCTTGAAGCCATGCAAGGTGCAACAAGAAAGAAAACTGCTCACCCATCTCTTTCTATTCCCGTGATATCGCCGAAGGCAAAATCGATGGAAATACACTATTGCTGCAGCGATGGTTAGCTCATCCCTTCATTCAAAGTCAATTCAATTTGATTGATTACATAAGTTGTTGAGCAAGAAAGGTAGATCATAATTGCATGGAATTTTATTACTATATATGAGACTCAACTTTGTGGTGCACTTGAATTCAAGAAATGGGTGACTGCTCATCAATGTTGGGAGTTTTGTGTATGAATTCAGAGTGGTTAAGAGAACTTACAGAAAAAGTTGTTTGCCCAGTTCTTGTTGCATATTACTGTATTTTATGTGCATTGCATTCTCTACATCCAGCGGAACGCCGTCTCTTCGAGAAGGCGACTCAAATTCAATCCATTTCCTGGAGACGTACCAAGAACGATCAGTTACCTGCGTAGATTTCTCCTTCTCGACAGGGTACTTGAGAAAAAGCTCATCTGGATCTGGAAGGTCAATTATAAGCAATGGCATGAATTGTTCTTGCTCTTCAGGATCTGATCTGTTACGTAGATTTGTCGTGTTTGCTGTCGGATATCCAAAATCCTCAGGAGAAAAAGGCTTTATGATAATCGCATACTCTTCGAGCATATGGTTCCCGATATCTGTGGAGAAAATAAATTATATTGCCATAAGCTAGCCACCATGTATGCATTAATTATGAGGGATTTGAATGGTTTGAAAAGCTCACCATCAATTGCATTTAATCGAGCACAATGGAAAAGTTTGATCCATGTAGCCGACCCCAGTTAATTTGGGATTGAGGCTATGTTGTTGTTGATGTTGATGTTGAAGCTAGCCACCATGCATGTAATGAACATGAGAAAATTCAACTAGTTATTGCCCCTAATGCTATGCCATCATCAGCAGGGAAGTGTGCATGCAGTACATTGTCTATCATCTACTAACCTTTCAATCGCCGTGGAGGGACATCGAATTCATGCCACCACTTGGCCTTCTCGCCGTTATATTGGACGCCCTCTTTGAAGCGTTGTACAGCGAGGTAGATAGCAGCACCTGCTATGTGTTCAGGCTTATATTGCAGGCAAAGTGATGTCTCTAGCCTGCGCGCATTCCAGTTTAAAACTATATATCAACCCAACCCTGTATAGCCTACTTAATTAATTTAAGTACTCATTGAGTAGTACTAACTCACCAAGTTTCTTTTGCAATCTCCCTAGCATAACAGTCGAATTCATTCTTTGAGGGACATTGAAACTTCGCCGATGTGTTGTCAAGACATTTATATGGATGGGAAACATTGATATCATCATTACCAAGAGTTGTAAGCACCAACTCATCTGCGGTAGAGACGTTCTCCGCTTGTTTATCTATCATCTCCTGAACATATATCGAATGATGTTTGAATAAATAGACCGATCGAGAGATCAAGGGAAACCACGGTAAACCTATAATAATAATTAATTAAGAATCTCTCATGTTCAATTTTACCTCTGTAACACTTATGGGTGTATGGTAGAATTTGCGAAGGATTTCAAACGAAGCTGAAACAATGTCCTTCTCATATACCAGCGGAGTCGTCTTCTCAACTCTGCACGCGATGTTCATGCAGCCCGCTGCAATAGTCTGATCATTGATTTATCTAATTAGAATTCAGTGATGCACCCAAGTTGCAACATGTCATACAGTAAACTAGTTGATGAAAATCATATATGAAGTTTTGAATCTTTTGATGCAGAGAAGTGTTAACAAGAAAGAAAAAAGCTCACCCGCCAATTGTTATACTTCATGTGAGATTTCACAAGAAAAAAACGATGGCAATACAGCGTGGCGGTAGCTTTGGTTTCTTCTAACCTGCATTCAAAACCAATATTGCAGTTTAAAGGATATATATATGTATATATAAGTTGGCATCTCGATCATTACGCGAGTTCTTGATCGATCCAATCAAGGCATGATTGAGAAAGAAAGAACAAGAAAGTGGATGGATCATAATTGGAATTCAAGAAAGGCAGATCAAAATGGCAATGCATTATTACTAGATGACTCAACTTTGTGGTGCACTTGATGAATTCAAGAAATGGATGACTACGTACGTACCCAATAAGATTTCAACTGCCATGCATGAATCAAAGCTTTATGTATGAATTCATTATAGTGGTTGAATGCACTTACAGATTCAGTTCAGAGCCTAGTTCTTGAAGAAATTCACTGTATGATACACGTAGACGGTTCTCTAACGCCAATGACATGCCGTCTCTTCGAGAGGGTGAATCCTCTTCGATTTGTTTCCTGGAGACGTACCAATAACGATGAGTTGTTGAGTTGTGGGCGGCAGAGCTGCCCTGCTGATCATGAGTTGCTGCCATTTGAGTGTGGCCTAGTTTCAGCTCAAACAAATCTTGATTTCTTCTTCACCTGTCTATTTAGAGAATGAGTGCTATATCTGAGTGGTGTCACTTGGTTCGGTGTTCTGAGGTTCATCAAAAAACCAAACAAACATGCATTTGTAGTTTATGGTTTATGGTTTATGGTTTTTACGTTGATAGGCTACAGTAGTCATATTTGTTTTTAAACCAAACAAACAAATTGAGTCTCTTTATACTTCAAACCAAAACTTTTCTACAGTAGTCATATTTATTTTTTAATCCAAACAAACAAAAATTTTGTAATTTGTTTTTGATTCTCTTTATAATTTAAACCAATGCTTCCCCTCTAGTAGTCATTGTTTTTTTCTAAATCTACCGTAATCATATTCAAGCCAAGGATGTGAAAAAACTATCAACTTCTCATTCCAAAATACTCACCAAGAGTTTAAAGTTTAAGGGAGGGGTGCACACGTACGGATTCCACTAATCCACGGATCCAGTCCAATCCGGACCAATTATCACTAATTGGATCAATTTTCTTGGGCTATACCTGACTGAAAAAATCACTAATCCAATTGAATTTGGATCGGATTACGGATCCTACATTAAAAATTCGCGGATCCAATTCGTTTATCACATCAACATATATACATATCTAATCATATGTACGTATCTCAAATAGGATTAACCTAAACTATCAAGTAGAAATTGTAGTATCTTAAAGACTATGTTTGTTCTCAACTCTTTAATTACACTTCATACCTTTTTTTTATGTTGTATGTTGAAACTGTTGTGAAGTGTGGATGACCATGCATGTACACCAACATGTTGTGTAGTTATGTACTTCCACCGGTCTTTGTATTGTCATGTTCTTTGTAACCATTTCAATGTACATAGGGAGTATGTTTTAGTCTCACATTGCTAAGGCACATTTGTAATCATACCAAATGGCCTATATAAATGATACTAACTTCATTGTAAGAACACACCAAGTTGAATGAAAACTTCTCATTCCAACTATCTTATTTCTTCTCTTCTCTTTTGTAGTAGTATAAGTTCTTAGTCTTCTAATTTCCTTCTCTAGTTCTTAGCAAGTTCCAACTTAGTTTACAACACGTTATCAGCACGAGCTTGCTCTAGCATTAAGGAGATGTTGAAGTTCAAGAAGGCTTGTTAAGGAGAGAAAGCTAGGAAGGTATAATTTTTGTTATTTAAATAAGTTCAATTTACTTCTATATTATCATGGTTGCTTCCTTTTATCTATGCATACTTTATTCATATATTATGCATTATAGCGTCACCGATTGCGAAAGTATGCTCTGTAGTTGCGTCTTGTACGATCTTCTACATCAGAAATCAAAAGTCAATATGTGACATAACTAGTTTTCTCTTAAAACTACAAATGATTAGTTATTGTTCTATTCTTGATTTTATAATACAAATCATGCTATAAGTTTGAGTTGATAGTGGGTAAGCCTTGTCCCCGGTAAAGCTAAACATTGAAAGGGAGACGGGTTATCCCGTTCGAGGAGGCATGACATTAAGCAGACTTTGTCTCGCCACCCAACCTGGAGGTTGTCCCACCAACTCATACGAATAGTACATTTGATTATTAATAAATCAAGTTGTGAACATATACTTAATCATATGTTATGTTTTTTTTTTTTACATAAAAGAAAAGAGAAAATTATTTTATATTATATTTACTTTCAAAATATTAATCAACTATAGTTGAATTTGTTATCTTATTATAATTCTTGTCATGATAATTAGATATTACAAATTATGAATAAAGCTTGTATCCATGCGAGGTTGTATGTTGTACACAATCATTCACAAATTTCTCTTTAGAGATTTGAAAAGTGAATATTTCACTTTATATATATTTTCACCTTATGGAGTTATATATATACATACCAAAAGGGTAATGCTCCAAAAAGCTCAAAATGAGCTAATTTGGGTCTCATGCTACAAAATTTAATCGATCAAATATTAATTATAATTCCACAATTTTAATTACCTCTATGTTGAGGCTATGTGGAAATATGACTCGATGAGACAATAAAAGGGTCACGTGGCCCGCCTCGATTTATTGCTTTATGACAAATATCGAGTGCACACGTCAATCCAATAAATATTAAGGATTGATTTCTTGTCTCATGGTAGCTGAGTAAAATAATGAGATATTATAAATATAATATCGCTCCCGTCCAATTAGTTCAGCTTCAAATTAAGAAGCATATGTTGCATATAATGATCATGATCGTAATAATAAATTTATGGACGTGGAAAATGTGAAAATATCATGTAAAGGTCGTATTGACAATTCCACCAAAAATTGGAATAAAAGTGGTGCACCACTACAAAGGGCAAATAATTATTGACAATGAGCGCTCATAATTGTGACATTTTTTTTAGTCATATATGAAAGGCTATTTTGCCTAAATATTGTCATATATATGCCCGAATATTTTTGTGACCTTTACCATGCCTTCAAAATCAAAGGCAAAATATTATGAATTTTATCATTGAAATATGACTTTTTTTCTGATTTGCCAAACATTATTTGTCCAGATGGATCAACAAATCATGTGTTCAAGTCATGAATCAAATAAGAGCGATATATGCCTTGCTTTGATTGTGCTACAACGCATACAATCCTTAAAAGCAGAGAATATTTCTCCAATTTGAACTTAGCCGAGGCTAATGTTCAAACAATATCTCGCATCTCCAATTTGATTAATGGCTCAAAGAGCAAATATTATGTTGCCTGGGGAACAACAATTCATGTTGACAATGCTTTATACTCACGAAAAATCCGAAGAAATTTACTTGAGCTTTAAAGATATTCGACAAAATGGATATCACATTGAAACCGTGAACGAAAATAATAGAGAATTTCTCTATGTCACATTGGTTTCAAATGGGAAAAAGAAGTGTTAGAAAAATTCTCGACTTTATCATCTGGATTATATTTTACTCATATAAGGCATGTCGAAACGAATGTCGTCTTGAATAAGAAAATTAATGATCCAAAGACATTCATTTTATGGCATGACCGACTTGGTCATCCAGGATCATCAATGATGCGAAGAATAATTAATAATTCGCATGGACATCCTTTAAGGAGTCACAAAATATTTTCAATTGGTGTGATTATAATTGTGCTAGTTGTTCTCAAGGTAAATTGATAGTTAAACCATCCCCAAGTAAAATTGTTGTGGAATCCTCGCTTTTCTTAGAACGCATTCGGGGAGACATATGTGGACCTATTCATCCTCACTTGTGGACCATTTAGATATTTCATGGTTTTGATAGATGCATCAACTAGGTGGTCACATGTTTGTTTGCTTTCGACCCGAATGTTGCATTTGCTAGACTTTTAGCACAAATCATTAAGTTAAGAGCACAATTCCCTGACAACCCAATCAAGACCATCCGTCTTGATAATGCCGGGGAATTTCAATCTCAAGCATTTAAAAATTATTGCATGTCTATAGGAATTACCATTGAACATTCTGTTCCACACGTGCATACCCATAATGGCTTGGCAGAATCTCTGATCAAACGCATTCAACTAATTGTCAGACCTTTAATCATGAGAACTAAGTTATCAACTTCAGTTTGGGGACATGCAGTCCTTCATGCAAAGATCTATCATTCGTTATATAGCCTACTCGCATACCATGAACATTCCCCCATGCAACTCATTTTAGGTCAACAACCAAATATTTCACACTTGAGAATTTTTGGTTGTGCAGTGTATGTTCCTATACCACCTCCAAATAGAACTAAGATGGGTCCACAACGAAAACTTGGGATTTATGTTGGATTTAACTCATCGTCCATTATAAGATACCTTGAGCCCTTAACGAGAGGATTTATTTATCGCACGTTTTGCTTGATTGTCACTTTGATGAAGCAATTTTCCCACCATTAGGGGAGATAAGAAGCCAATTCAAAAGGATTTGCGTGAAATTGCTTGGAATGCATCAACTTTATCACATTATGATCCACGCACAAATCAATGTGAACTTGAAGTTCAAAAGATCATTCATTTGCAACAAATCGCAAATCAATTACCTGATGCATTTAATGATGCAAAACAAGTGACAAAATCATATATTCCAAATTTCAATGCTCCCGCAAGAATTGATGTCTCGTGCAACAAAATGCACAAGAACCAACTAAACGCTTAAAGCGTGGAAGACCAGTTGGTTCAAAGGATACAATTCCTCGAAAGAGGAAAACGGGAGTAAAAATAAATGCAAACCAAAATACTCATGAGAAAGCACAAGAATCCTTTGATAAGGATTTGTCAGAACGAATTGATTCTGATGAGGAACAACTGCCTCTAGAAAAGGAGGAAAAAGATGAAAATAATGAGATCTCAATAAATTATTTAAACTCTGGTAAGATTTGGGATCGAAATAAAATTGTTCCTGATGATATATTTGCTTTCAATGTGTCTTTTGAAATATGTGAAAATGATGATGATCCAGAACCATGATCAGTGGACGAATGTCGAAAAAGACCGATTGGCAAAAATGGCAAGATGCTATCCAAGCGAGAGCTAAACTCGTTAAGGAAACGAGAGGTTTTTGGACCAATTGTTCAAACGCCGAGATGGCGTAAAACCTGTTGGATATAAATGGGTATTTGTACGAAAGAGAAACGGAAAAAATGAAGTTACAAGGTACAAAGCAAGATTTGTAGCTCAAGGTTTCTCACAAAGACTGGCATCGATTATGAGGAAACATATTCTCATGTTATAGATGCAATCACATTTCGGTTCTTGATAAGCCTTGCATCTAAAGGGCTTGATATGCATTTAATGGATGTCGTTACAGCATATCTGTACGGATCCCTAGACAATGAGATATATATGAAAATCCCTGAAGGATTTATAATATCCGAAGAAATAAAATCAAAACCTCATAACATGCATTCTATAAAATTACAAAGGTCTTTGTACGGATTGAAACAATCCGGACGAATGTGGTACAAACGCCTTAGTGATTATTTACTGAAAGAAGGATATGTAAATAATCCGCTTTGCCCATGTGTCTTCATTAAAAGATCATCAACAGGATTTGTGATTATTGCTGTATATGTTGATGATTTAAATATAGTGGGAAACCACGACGACATCGTTAGAACATCCGAATACTTGAAAAAGGAATTCGAGATGAAAGAACTTGGAAAAACAAGACTTTGTCTTGGTTTGCAAATTGAACATTTTTCAAGTGGAGTATTTGTCCATCAATCAAATTATATTGAAAAAATATTAAAAATATTTTATATGGACAAGGCGCATCCATTGAGCTCTCCATGGTTGTCGAGATCACTTGAAGTGGATAAGGATCCATTTCGACCTCATGAAAGTGATGAAGAGCTACTTGGTCCGGAGGTACCATATTTAAGTGCAATTGGTGCACTTATGTATCTTGCAAATTGTACAAGACTCTGACATTGCTTTTCTTTGTCAATCTACTTGCAAGATACGGCTCATCACCAACTCGAAGACATTGGAATGGTGTTAAACATATTTTCCGATATCTTCGAGGAACAAGTGACATGAGTTTATTCTACTCGAGAGGGTAAAATTGAATCTCCAAGGTTATGCTTGATCTTTGGATTTTTATCGATCCCCACAAGGACCGTTCTCAAACGGGATATGTATTCACATGTGGTAATACTTGATGTATCATGGAAGTCGATAAAGCAAACTATGGTTGCTACTTCTTCCAACCATTCTCGATGTACTTGCAATTCATGAAGCAAGTCGTGAATGTGTATGGTTGAGAAATATGATTGAACATATTCAAGAATCATGTGGATTGCCTTCAAAATTCTCCAACCATATTATATGAAGATAACGCGGCATGTATTGCACAATTAAGTGAAGGATTCATAAAAGGGACAGAATAAAACATATTTCACCAAAATTCTTTTATGCGCATGAGCTTCAAAAGAATGGTGAAATTGATGTCAAGCAAATCCGATCGAGTGATAATCTTGCTGATCTATTCACAAAAGCCTTACCAACTACGACATTTAAAAGGCTTACATATGGTATTGGCTTGCGTAAACTTAAAGACATTGCAAGCAAAGAAACTGAACAAGTTTCACCCATGTTCACATGAGGGGGAGTTATTGATTAGTGTATTGCACTCTTTTTCCCTTAGCTATGGTTTTATCCCATTGGGTTTTCCTAGCAAGGTTTTTAATGAGGCAATCTTAACAATATTATACCCGTCTTAATATTTATGAGAATAGTGTACTCTTTTTCTTTTACTATATTTTTTCCCACAGGGGTTTTTCTCGATAGAAGTTTTAACGAGGCACAATCTCTAAGCAAGTGTCATCCAAGGGGAGTGTTGTGAAGTGTGGATGACCATGCATGTACACCAACATGTTGTGTAGTTATGTACTTCCACTTGGTCTTTGTATTGTCATGTTCTTTGTAACCATTTCAATGTACATAGGGAGTATGTTTTAGTCTCACATTGCTAAGGCACATTTGTAATCATACCAAATGGCCTATATAAATGATACTAACTTCATTGTAAGAACACACCAAGTTGAATGAAAACTTCTCATTCCAACTATCTTATTTCTTCTCTTCTCTTTTGTAGTAGTATAAGTTCTTAGTCTTATAATTTCCTTCTCTAGTTCTTAGCAAGTTCCAACTTAGTTTACAACGAAACGTGCACATTTTATGTGCTTTTGTAAGGGTGTATGATGCGAATTTGTGGATAACATATTTATTTATGTAGGAACTTACATTTTAAAGGTTATTGTAATGATAAGTTTGTGGAAAATATGCTATATATAAATTTGTGGGATGTATGTTATAAAATCGTCATTCACGAGATGCATGGTTTTTGTGATTCATATGGTAAAGTCTATTTTCATGAATTTTTGGATAGAAAAACGTCAATCCGCGGAACTTGATCCAAATCAGATCCGCATTTTGCAAGTTAGATTAAGTTGGATTGATAAATTATTTGACCGAATTAGATCGTAATTTTCCAATCCGCAATAATTGGATTGAATTGCGGATTGAACCTAATTGGACTAGATCCAATCCGTATGCACCCCTAGTTTAAGATTCAATATCTAAGATAATGCTCGAGTGAGACGAATGAAGCATCACTTGCCAAAATGCAAGATTTAGAAAGGTCGTGGGTTCGATCCCATTGAAAAAAATGTTCACGATGTAAAAAAATAGTTATATTATATCCTAATCTTAATAATTTATCAATTACTCAGGTCAAAAATATAAAACATTCTACAAAATCCCTCCTTCAAAAAATATAAGACATTTTCAAAATTGAAGAAAACTTTGTACATGGATAGAATGGGGATAGATGTTGAAGAAATCATGCAATGGCTTAACCTTCCAGAAGAAGCGAAGGTAAAGTAACCTGCAGATTACGCGAAAGATGATCCAGGGGATCGCGACAATGGAAATCGAAAATGCAGTGCAAAGAAGGGGCAAGATCATTTACCTAACTATAATTTACAAAAGCAGTTTCTCTTTGATTTTTAATTCAATAGATGCTCAGAACTTCTAATATTTCCTAACATATACATTCAAGCAGAGTTTTTGGAGCTCAGGAGAAAAGTAAAAGTACGTATAATTCATCCCTGCTAACAATTGGTAATTTACAAGTATTCAGTTCACATCCAACAATTAGGTTCACCGCCAAGTTTCTTATTCAATTACTTCGTGTACAGCAGTTCGCAGAGCGCAGAACTTTAACGAGTTATCCAACTGTAACATGCAGCATTTAAAAGCTAAGGCTCAAGAGAAATCCTGTATTAAACATGCAGGAAATTGTAAACAGTGGCATCATGACTAGCTGATCATGCTCAACTCTGATCCTTTATGCTTCAGTTTAAACTCACTGATGATGTGAAGATTATGGTACATAGCAACCACAAGAGGGTGAGGGAGATGGGTCGTATTTCTTGGTAGTCTCGCATTTCTTTAAACAGATGAAACAGCCTGGTTCTCTGAAAGCTGATTCTTGAGAAACTCGAGCACAGATTGTCGCTGCATGTCGGAAAAAACACGAGTTTAACCTGGGTCAACATGCTATATCGTTACTCCTATAAATATAGGGACCTATTGTGCGCATTCTTACCCGCTCCTCAAATCCGGACTCACTAGGACTCAGCGTCAAAGACTCCAACCACTTTATGGCCTCCGTAAATCCTTCGATAGCCACATTCTCATTGCCTATACTCCTGTCCACATCAGCTACTTTGGACAGAGAAACTGCGACATCTAATGTCTGCAATAACAAATCCCTTGTCAAGTTTCTAGCAAAGAATCTCTCACATGAAGCAGAAAAAATATAACTGGATAACCCAGAACAAAGTTTTTCTTGTTAAATATTAACAAAATATTTTCTTTTAAACCACGAGAAGGAAGAGAATCTCCATGCAGTTATTAACAAGGAAAATGTCTAGAGGCTTTTTCTCAGCAGTCCTTCAAACACGCTTGATAGTTGATAGAAATAGTGAAAACAAAGATAAGAAGAAGCCCTACCAGGGATGGACCATTTGATTGATCCTTCAAAGCATTGCGTCGAACATCCAAAGAACGGGAATAGTAAGATCGAGCTGCTCGCAGATCTCCATCATAGTACTTCAGATCACCAATCTTGTTAAGTGACACAGATAAAGTGTGCATCACCTGCAAGGAAATGAGGTTAGAAATAAAAGGATTTGTATACAACGTAGCATACTTCAGCAAAAGCGTACAAGTAAACTCTACAGCAAAACTATAGTTCAATCACCTCAAGATCATCACTAGGCAGTTTTGAAAGAAATTCAATGCTCTCTTCAAAGTAACCAATTGCAGAGCCAGTATCGCCCATAGCTCGACTGCAATACGATGAATGAGTGCTTAGGTTGCAAAAATGAAACTATGTCTAGAAAACCATAATATCCAAGCTCACTCAGATTATTCTAAATTCATTCATCAAGATTGTAAACTTGTCCTCAGCTTCATTTTGTCCAAAACAAACGCGTGTGTGCAATATTCTCGTGCCTAGGCCAACTTGATTACTATTTTCAAGACATGCCAATACAAGATTATAGGCAAGCATTTATGAATTGCAAGAAAATTAATACAAACAAGACTCGACATGACCCAATTTTGAAACCACTAACATATAACAGTGGTTTAGAGGCTATTACATAAAACTAGAAGCTCAACATACAAAAGGAAAACAAGAGAAGCCCTCTTAAAATAAGAACAGAACAAACAAATAAAACAAAAACAAAAACAATGGCAGCCATGTACACAACAAAAAAAAAAGAAGCATTCTGCTAAAATCTCAGCATGTTCTTAATCCTTGCCACAAATTGAAAGTTACGCAGTATTCAACAACTAGTTGCAACCAGAAACCTCTAAAATAATTATATAAACTACCTCTTTTTCATTGCAATAAATAAACTAATCTTTAATTTCTTTTAAAGGTTGAAAAGAAAACGTTAGTAGGGACCAAACAAAACACAAATATGGGTCAAAAAGTGCAAATCATAAGTACATTACTCCATCTTTGACAAAAAAAAAAATCCACTACTCCATCTTTTTTTTATTTCATTACTCCATTTTCAAAGATTGAAAGTCAGAAAGTAACAAAATATCAAACTTATTTAAAAAAAAAAAACCCTTAAAGATAAAAGAACCTCCATATAGCATGTGTAAGGGCCAGTGTTACAAAGTTTATAGATAGTTTTTTAACACATATTTTGATCTTTTTTATGATGATTTTGAGCACATATAAACACAGATGAGAAGGTGAGAGAATACCATCATACCAGCAATCACCAAGCATTCCGAGAACCGCTCCTAGCTGTGAACACAGCTCTGAGGAGTTTCCCATTCGTTCTAATTGCTCACGGATATCTTCAGCACAAAGAATGAGTCTTGATTTTGCACTTAGTATGTTATGTGCTCGGAAAGCCTGCATATATCACATTTGATTAAAAATTTGACAGGGAGAAGCAAAATATTACAGTTGAGAAGTTTGGATATTCCTTACAACGCCTCGAGCAAACTCACCCTCATGGCTTGCTGCACCAAGAAAGCTCCCCTTTCCAAAGAGACATCCTCGTATGTAACTTTGTTATTATGAGAATTGACTTCTTTAGATTCCATATTAACTTGAGACCTCTTAATCCTAGCATGACCTTCGATGAAACGATCCACAGTGTCTTGAAGATCCTTGTCAGGCTCAGTCTTCTCTATGTCAGCCCCACATAATGGACAGTCCTTGAAGCGTGATATGCATGCGCTAGAGAATGACAATGAAAATTAACAAATTTTCACAAAAAAAAAAAAAAAAAAAAGAATTTACATCATTAGAAGGCCAACAAATATGCTTTAAAACATCAGACGACTAATAGAATTGCTTACTTGCAAAATTTATGGGAACAAGGTACACATTTCCTCGTATCAAATAAAATGGCTTGGCATAACACGCAACTAAGAGGGCCCAACTTAAATGTATGAGAATCATATCCGAAAGGGCATTTTGGCAACACACTGGAAGACTCATTTGGTTCCTTCTTATCCTTTCCATCATTCTCTGCTCGACACTTGATATTGTTTTCCGAAGATTTTCTAAGGCAAACATCATCAGGACGTGCAGCCTTAGCGAATGGGCAAACAGAAGTCATCCTGAAATTCTTAAAAAATAATAATGGCTTATTTCAACAAGCAGATAAAACAAGTACTAAATAAATCCAAAATAACTAAAGCCCTCTAAGTGAATTTTGAAAAATCTCAACAACCATTTGTCCAGAGCCACAACATTTTAATGGCTCCTTATCAATACAAGGATGAATACAAGCATATGAAAGTTACAATGCGAGACCCATATAAAAGCATACAACACAATTTTCATGCAACAATATGAGATTCGTCGACTCCGCCTAAATCTAATCACACGTCTTATATTTGTTCAACAACCCAGACCAATAGTTGATCTATCATAACCCAAAATTGCATTAATTTCATCACAATTGTACAATTCCTATTAAGGACTAAGTTAAATCAAATCTTATCTGAATGTAATTAAGATGCCATCCTGATAAATTCGACCATTACTTCATCAAAACATGTTATAAGTTAGGTTTGGTATGAGGTTTAGGAGTAAGAGGTTATGGGTTCGACCCGCAGTGAGGGCAAGTCGTTTCTTTCTTATAAAAAAAAAAAAAAAACATGTTATAAGTAGTAGGCCCGCATTAATTATGAGGGATTTGAATGGCTTGAAAAGCTCGCTATCAATTGCACTAAATCGAGCGCAATGAAAGAGTTTGATGATCCATGTAGCAGACCCCAATTAATTTGGGACTGAGGCTATGTTGTTGTTGTTGTTGTTGATAAGTTGTAGGCTTGTAGCAATGCGAAGCAAATAAGCAAACAATCTTTTCAATCACAAAAAAGGAAATAGAGTGGACATCAAAAGCAAACGTTAGAGGCAAAAAACTCTTAAAAGCTTTTCAATGCAATTGAAAAGACATTCAAACATTACCCTAAATTAAGAGATCCCCTAAAACCTACCTAAAACCCTAAATCGGAATCGAATTGGCCATCGTGATGCGATATTTGAATCGTAAGAATTAAACTTTTAGGTATCAATTGAAAGCCCCACAATCAATTGAATCAATTTTGAAATACGAAGCCCTAAATACAAAGCAACTGAACAGAAGAGAAGATGAGAGAGAGAGAGAGAGAGTTACCGGATTGCCGGAGAAGGTGAGTGCCGCCGCGTTCACCGGAGCCGGAGGAGGGTTGGGGCTGGGGGTTGTTGTTCAACGAAGGAGAGTGTACGGTTAGGCTATTTAGGATTTACTATCTTATTAAATAATAATAAAAAGGTTTTGTATTTACAAATACCTCCCTCTAATTTTGAAGCATCTCATCATAAGTCCATTACTCCATTTTTGACAAAAAAAAAAGTCCACTGCTCCATCTTTTATTTTTATTTTTTTTATTTCATTACTCCATTATGGGTTGGAATGAATTCTAGCTATGATGATCAGCACGTAGCATACAGTCATTAGAGAGTTTTTTTTTTATTGAAATTCTGATATGGGTAGTGTAAAAAGAATTAAAAATGGTAAAACCGAGTACAATTCAAGTAAAAACATTACCGAGGATTCAAAAGAGTTGTGTGTGATGGTTTTTGTAAAAAAAAAAAAAAAAAAAAAAAAAAGAGTATTTGTAGGAGAGAGTTCTGCAATAGCAAGGGTCACTCCTCCCTTAACCATTAGTAAACCAAATGTGAGAGAGAGGTGTGGGATGTGGTAATCTCAAAAAAAAAGAAATTTGGAATTTTTAGGTTTAATCGAGCTACATGACGTGTTGTCACCCGTCGGTCAATGGTCGATCGGTCGGTGGTCAATGGTTTTTTTCTATTTTTTTTGCTTTTGGGATGACAACCGAGTGGGGCCCGAGCGTCAGCGCCACATAGGTGCCACGTCAGGTCAGTGCCCCAACTCGGTGTCTCATCTATGTTACTCCAGCATTTCTGTAACGATCCGCTTTAATTAATCTCAATTAACTGACAAATTACAGATTAAGATCATAAGCTCAGACCTACGTGGATGTCGCGGAAAAGTCTAGGGCACGCCTAACGAGGTAAAAATTGTAATTTTTGTATGGCGAGTGTTTATTATTTTACTATTATTTAATAATTCGCGTCGCGCTAATTAAGAATTGCGTTTTGTCACGTTGTGCTCGTGTAGTGACGAAAGTGTACGACGTTGCGGTGTGCGCGTAACGCGGGGGCATGGGATAGTCTGATTTAGTTGTCACATCACACATCCCATCACATCACCTACCCAAGCACCATACTTCAACCCATTCCCCATTTTTCTCTCTCCTCTCCAAAATCAAACAAAAAAAATATATATGTTTCCTCACTCACTCCCTCTCTCTACCCGAGCTCTTCTTCTCCCCCTCAAGATCTCCGAATCGAGGTGAGTGTGTCAATTTTTGTTAACTTTTGTGGAGAAATTTAGAGTTTAATGGTGATGGTGTTGTTGGGTTGTTGTTGTTGTTGTTGTTGTTGTTGTTGTTGCGTTGAAACAAAAAAAATAAAATTTGAGGAAGAAGAAAGGGGTAGCCAGTGGGCCTGGCTATCCCAGCAGGTTGGGCCTGCTGGTCAGGCCCATACGGGTTGGGCTGCCCAAGCCCAGGCGGGCCGGGCAGCCCAGGCCCGAGTCGCGCCGAGCCGGCCCGAACCCGGGTGGCCCTGGTTGGGCCGAACCGGGCCCGGTTCGGGCCCAACCCACCTCAAATTAATTTTAATTAATTAAAAAATTTAAAAATTTAAATAAAATATATTTTTAAATCAAATAAATATCAAAAAATAAGAAAAATAGCTAGAAAATTAGGAAGAAATCAAGAAAAATATAATAAAATGGGAAAAATATAAAAAAGTAGTTTTTGATGACTTTTTGGGGCATCAAAGACTTTTGGTATAACTCGAAAAGTGTGCTTAAAATTAAACTTTTTGAAATAAAATCTCAAATTTTTGGTCACACATTATAAATTTACCTAATGTGACTCTAAAATAACAAAAGTGGTATAATTGGATACCGGGGACTTAGGAGACTATAGTCGGGTATCGACGCGTATCTCGAGGCGTGAGCGAGACATTTTGGAGAGATATTTGCGATTGTTTGAGGTAAGTAAACCCACGAGAAAGTCGGTTTAAAATTTACTTATTTTTCTTGTAAATTATTTATTTCTCATTACTTTTCGCCATTTCAACTTGCAAATTTACTATATTCACGCGTGTGTCTGTATTGTCGAAGGGACGGTGTGACCCTTTTCCGCGCTCTCGTTGATGATGATCGATTGTTGCTACGGTGTTGGTCATACCTTAGACTACGCGTGATATATCTCTCGATGAGTCGATGATATCGAGAGTGAGTTGACGTGAGGCTCACCTCCGTCATAGATTTCCTCTCCTTTGAGGCGTTTGGCGGAAGTCTACCTTCCGACTAACGGAGTTCCTCATTTCGACCGTGAAGATGGGGTGTGCATTTTCTCACCTCCAGGGCCTTCTCGGTTTAGTATTTACATCACAAGGCTCGACAGCCTATACACCACACTCGCTTTCCATATTCTTGATTATCTCACGACTTATATTCATGCTTTACGTTCTGTTCATTTACTTTATATGCATGAATTGTAGCAGTTTTCTTGGTTTTCTTGTGAATACTAACTGAATTTCTCTGAGATTTACTCACTGGAACTTGTCATTGTTTGTTGGTGGCAAGTTGCAGATCCTACGACGAGTTGGGGGGCGACTACCTCTTATCTGGAGCGCCTCCACTAGCTTACTCGTAGGTGTTTGTATTTACATATACATACTTTTTGGGATCATTTTGAGAGACTTTTTCACCCGATACATGTATATTGACACCTATTATACATTTTTGTCGCCTTAACTGATATACACAGTATCATTTTGCTGGGTTTCCACCCCATAGGATGTTAATTAATGCATAACTTGTTTACATTAATTATATGCATGTTATTAAGACTTCCGCTATTAAAAATAACTTGAAAAGAATTAAAATAAACAAATTAAGTTGTAAAACTTCTTTAACTTAGCATATTTCGTAGAATATTAATCTTTAAAACAACCAAATTTACTAAGTCGGATTACAAGACGGATAGTTCGCGGGCATCATAGACAGTGTGAAGGTGACGTAGCATGACTTGGTGACGTGTCTGCGACGTGACGGTGCCCGATTTGCCTCGAAATTTGGGGCCGTCACAATTTCTCAACATAGAAAATCAATAATTTAGCTTGTGAGTGGTGAGTGAAACATTTTTTTAGTGATACCTGCAGTTGTTGATCGATCTGTCAGTGGAGTTGTGTTTCTTAATAACGCACAAATATCTTAGAAAGCCTAAACAAGTACAACAAACCATCATTTCTCGAACAGTAATTGAAGCAAACCCATTCTGTGAATCACAATAGCACACTGAAATCGAATAAAAGGGTACCGAGAAAATCGATTTCTGAGACGAATCCGAACAATGCGTATCTACGAGTAAAATAATTGAGCCTACTGTGTTCATCCCAATTTCTCTCGCTCCCCAACTCCGCCATTACCCTAGAAAACTTGGGATTAATCCAACCAAAGGAACTCAAAGCCAAAGGGGTGTGACGTAGGAGTTTCAAAGAGGGCCTTAGTAAAGAGTTCGATTCCCAACAAGCACATTTTTTTCTTCAGACGTCTTGGTAAGTGGTAGACGCGCCCTCTTAACTTTCAAGGGATTAGTCGGGTCTGTCGTCAGTCCGACATCTACATTGGTGGCTCAGATACCCTTAACTATATATATAAAAAAGTAACTAGAGCATGAAACTGATGAACTCCCCAACCTTTTTTTTTTGACTTGGGAGTTGAACTCATAACCTTCTTATTCTTTATTTATCTTTTAGCAAGTGATGTCATTTCAATGAGATAACCACTTGATTGATTAAGAATAATTATAATTATTTAAACGTAGAAGAAAAACATGTGATCAACCTTAATAATTTTTTCTAAGGGTTTGTTAATATTTTCATTTGCATTTGTTTGATCCATTTCATGATTAGAGTGATCCATGTAGCCAACTCCAATTAATTTGGGATTAAAGCTTTATTGTTGACTTATCGTTTATCGTCTCTTCAAGACATATGATAAAATTGGAACCCAGGGATGACAAACAAAAATCTGAGACTTGTTGTTTATTAATATTTTCATATGGTTTAGTTATGTTTTACTTCTTCAAACTTAACGATAGTAGTGGCCGATTCACCAAATCAAGTGAACTGTACAATCAGATAATACGATTTCTCTTGCATACAATTTTGTACTTTTCCGGTTCGCTCATAGGGATCCTATTGTTTACTCAGACCAAGTTGGTACTACTCCATTGTTTATAGTTAAATCTTTGTTTAGGGAAGCTTTTTGTCTAACCTTGTTCGTCTATGTCAATTAGGACAGAAATAGAATAAAATCTTGTGGAACTTTTTTTTTCTTTGTTTTTGTTTATTTTTATTATTATTTTACTGTAATTAATTGTTTCAAGTGGCTTCTTAAGTTACATTATGAGCTAAATCATAAGTGTAGTTAATCTGTGGTTGTCAACACAACCTAATCAGGCCTACAATTAAATTTCACATTTCATAATATCAGAGTATTTGTGGGCTTTAACATTATTTCGACTTGTGGATTGCTTTAACATCTATCAACAAACCCTTGTCAAAAAAAAAATTAACATCACATTTTGTCTAAAAACAATTTTATTTTATCAAAGTGTAATGGACAGACATAATAAGTAGACTCGTAAATAAGTGACTCCTAATGAACCCATAGAACCTAATTGAGCTTGCCGTGAAAATCACATTTTTGCCTCATAATAATATAAAGTGCCCTTCTGATTCTCAAAAGCCAAGTGAAACAGTGCACTGTACACAAATTGTCATTAGCTGCTATTCTCAAAAGCCAGTTCAACCACCCTCATCAAGTGCTAATGTTTTTTGGCAACGTTGCTCTTGGTACAAATGCTAGCTAGTTCAACCACCGCCAAACACACTCTATTAGTGAAAACTCCCCATCTCAACTAATCACATTTTTAAAGTGTTACATAACAAAAAAAAAAAGTAATGGGCCTACTCCTAACATGCACGTCAGCAAAATCAATATCAAATCAAATCCTTACTCATGACCATCTTTAATTTCATTGCCCATGAAGTATTCTCACAAAATGCCTCGATCTTAAGAAATCCAGTCTTCTTGGAGACCTTAAACGTGTTGAAATCTCGTCTCATGTGCCCCAATTTCCCAACCTATACGCATCACGTTAATATCGTACAAGCTAAGCACGTCAAAGCCCAAATTTTTAAAATTTCTTGAGTTAGGTTCATCTTCATTTGGTATATCAAAGTGTTTTTCTTAATCTGCCAGAACTTGCTACATAAGAAAAAAACTAATGATTAGCATAATTTAAATTTTTTTTAAGTAGGTTAGCATGATTGAGTTTGAATCTTCACAATCCGAATGGGTTGGCCAAACAGTAAGGGATGTCAAGATTTTTCGGGCCACTAAAGTCTTGTAGGAATAGTCAAGCTTATCTAGGGCTCTGTTTGGCAAAAACTAGTGATAATTTGAAAGCTAAGAATCGATAACTAGAAGCTAAATAATCTAACTGATCAATTAAAATTGTTAAGAAAAAATAGTTGATTGTGTAGCTGAGAAATAAAAATGACATAAAAGGACATGTTATATACTCTATTTATTTTTTTGGTGAACATGTTATATAATTAATGTCTTACTTGACAAGGCATATAATTTATATTTATCATAAAATATCGATGCAACTATACATCAATATTTTCTAAATAGTATTTAAAGTTGTATTATTTGCATAAGATTAGTAACATAAAAAACCTAATTTTTATAAATATAGAGAAGAAAACATCGCATATGCTAGTGACAACTCAACATCTATAATTAGAGGGAAAAAAAAAACCAAATATGCACATGATGAGAAATTAATTTCACTAGAGTGGCGTGGAGTAAGAATTGTCATGTTTTTTATGGATGCATTCTGTAACATAGCTTTACGGCATGATTGATCATTTTCTCAACAAAGGAGGGGTAGAATTGACACAAAAACAAAACGAAAGTTTAAAACCAAAACGTTACTTCACCTAGCGTTTAGCGTCTCAACTAAAATGCTAGATTATTTACAAAATTATTTGCTTGCCAAACACTTATTTAAACTCAAACTAACTTAAAAGCTAAATGATCATCTAGCTTATATAGAAGAAAAAAAAAATGTGAATCTTCACTGCAGAGTTTCTTATGCACGCGCACAAGAAATCCAGAATAAATCACACAACTTTCTTAGTTTATGTGAACAAGGCATCCCTAAAAGTTAAAAACGTCTCATGTGCGTGTCGTACCTGAATTAACGCTCCGACTCTGTCAACTCCCATACTTCACCTCTGTATTTTAATGTAAACCACGCGGGCCACCCTAAGAAAGGCCTTGTATTGTGTAGCTACTTGCATCTGCACAACTGTCCCAATTTTTTTACATCAAAATTTCAAAAAGTTACACCAATGAAAGTGGGCCACACATCACCAAATCGAGAAAAGTTGGCCCATATCGAGTAAATCTAGGCCGTTTGTTAAGTAACGCTGATCATCGCTTTGGCAAAAGCCCCTGAGAGGTTCAAACCTATCTCCATTTTTGTCAAAGGCGTTGATAGAAAAACTTAAAAACTCTCGGCTTTAGGTTGCAGCTAGTGTGTGTCTGGTCTTTTAAGTTCAAATATTTTGACAACAATTAAATATATATATATATATATATATATTTTTGGTTGGAGTGGTAAGATGGTCTCGATTTTGAGTCTTCTAGATAGAAAGTAGTACTTCTATTTAGAGATAGTCTTTCGAGCGTGGATTAACTGGTATGATTAGCGCAAGGAAGAATTTGTTTGAGATATATAGGGAAACATTAAGTCATATTTGGTGGTTGTTGCTGTTGTATCTGTTATCTGTTGTTCCTAATTAAGCCTTCCAACTCTCTACAGAGTCTTTGGATTTCTTGTCGATGAAGCCTTAGTGGTTTTGCGTATAAAACATTAATTATGGAAGATCGAGCACCCGTGCATTTGAGTTTACTCAAAAACCAAGCCACCCATCAACAGAAGTTACAGAACTTCCATTGTCTCACCCCTGTTAGCCACAATTAATATAGTGTAGCTTAGGTAGGCCACCATGAGAGCAGCAACAGTTGAAGCCCCTGATGAGATCCACAACAATAGGAGATCAGTGCCTGATTTCCTACAAAGTGTGAATCTCAAGTACGTGAAGTTGGGGTACCACTACTTGATGTCTCACCTATTCACACTCCTATTGATCCCTCTAATTGCTCTAAGCCTAATTGAGGCCACCCATATGAGGCCAGAGGAGATTCATGAAATATGGCTCCAATTACAATACATTAATCTAGTCACTGTAATCGGGGGCTTGGTGTTGGTCGTCTTCATTTGTACAGTTTACATAATATCTAGGCCTCGCGCAATCTTCCTGGTCGACTACTACGCTTGTTACCGCGCACCGCCGCATCTGAAAGCTTCATTCCAACGGTTCATGAAGCATTCTAGACTCACTGGAGACTTCGACGAGTCGTCCCTCGAGTTCCAGCGCAAGATTCTAGAACGGTCGGGGATCGGCGAGGAGACTTACGTGCCTGAAGCAATGCAGTATCTCCCACCAAGGCCTTCCATGGCTAATGCAAGAGAAGAGGCTGAGCAAGTCATGTTTGGAGCCTTGGATGCTTTGTTTCGTAACACATTGATGAAGCCCAAGGACATCGGGGTTCTCGTCGTGAATTGTAGTTTGTTCAATCCGACGCCTTCGCTTTCGGCCATGATTGTCAATAAGTACAAGCTGAGGGGAAACATCAAGAGTTTCAATTTGGGGGGGATGGGTTGCAGTGCAGGGGTGATCGCCATCGACCTCGCTAGAGATATGTTACAGGTTCATAGGAGTAGTTATGCAGTTGTTGTGAGTACTGAGAACATTACTCAAAATTGGTACTTTGGAAATAACAAGTCTATGTTGATTCCCAATTGTCTGTTTCGGATGGGTGGCGCCGCAGTTCTCCTTTCGAACAAGTCTAGTGACCGTCGGCGGGCTAAGTACAAGTTAGTCCATGTTGTGAGGACGCATTGCGGATCGGAGGATAAGGCGTTCCGATGCGTGTACCAGGAGCAAGACGAGGTGGGGAAGGTTGGGGTGTCCTTGTCCAAAGACTTGATGGCAATTGCAGGGGGTGCTCTTAAGAATAATATTACTACATTGGGGCCTCTAGTGCTACCTATTAGTGAGCAACTTCTCTTCTTTGCGACTCTCGTTGCGCGCAAGTTTTTCAATGCTAAGATTAAGCCTTACATACCTGATTTCAAGCTTGCATTTGATCACTTCTGCATTCATGCTGGGGGGAGGGCTGTGATTGATGAATTGGAGAAGAATTTGGACTTGTCCCCACTTCATGTTGAGGCTTCTAGGATGACGCTTCACCGCTATGGGAACACGTCTTCTAGTTCAATATGGTATGAGCTTGCTTACATCGAAGCCAAGGGAAGGATGAAGAGGAGGAATCGAGTGTGGCAGATTGCCTTCGGAAGCGGTTTCAAGTGTAATAGTGCAGTGTGGGAGGCTCTTTGTCATGTCAAGCCTTCACCGAAGGGTCCATGGGAGGATTGCATTGATAGGTACCCTGTGAAAATTGTTACTTAATAATCAGCTTGATCGATTTAAGCCATTTGGGGGGGGGGGGGGGGGACTGTTTGGCAATTTCAGAGTCATGGGGTCATTGATGTTGCTTATATATATGTATTTAATTTCATTGTGAATGCCTTATTGTTTGTTGCTCTTGCTTCTATTATTTGAACTGTGTTGTGCGTTTTATCTAGTTTGAGTCCCGGCTTGTGGTGGCCAAGGCATCTCTAATGACATACAATCACTTACCTAAGGCAAGGTTGGGGGAGGTTCGACTTATGGAGTATTGTAATAAAATTGGTTTCTTATCCAAAATTTAAAAAATAAAAATAAAAATGTCTTGGCTTGTGGCGCATTTTATTCTTATATTCTGATTCATCAAATCTCATTTCTTCATTGTAAAGTTTCCTTTCTTTGTTATTTTAAGAAAGTCTCTTGGCCCTCCCTGCTTAGGCTACAATAATTCCATAGAAATTTATAACTCTAGGAATTTCAAATTTGCGTCCTCTTTTTTTTTTTTTTTTTTTTTTTTTTTTTTTTTTTTTTTTTCTTATGTAAGGGCCATTCCTCAGTTACATATATTCACGTCTTCTAATGAAATGAATTGATGTTTCATGTTTGCTTTTCTTCAGTGACATTCAAATATATTTTCTCCAGAAAAATTACATCTATTCCATGCATGTATTATTTGTTGCAGATCCTTTCATCGAAAAAATTAGTCGTTGCAGATGATGAACAGGTTTTGAAATTTTAATTAGTAGTATATATACATTTATTTGGTGTTCTTCAGTGACATTCACATGTACCTCTTCTTTTAATGAGAGACAACAGGTGTGAATGTGATCATGAATATATTCGACAAAAAGAATTACTTGAACTAAAATGCTCCATTGATATTACCAGGACACCTAACAAACAAACCTTCTTTTGAATTTGAGGAGGACCTTTTAACGTGTAGTTCTTGATGTCTCAAATGAGTGCACTCGTTTTTTCTTCCAAAGCAGATTTACAAGAGACCATTTGTTCCCTACAACATTTGGATGTGTGAAGTTACTAATTTGTACTGGCTCTTAAACCCAAGAATTTAGCCCAGAGACCCATGGGCCCACCAGATCTAAATGATTGTGATTTAAAAGCAAAGCCCAAGTTTATGAGTCCCAAAGGCCCAAGCCAACTCTTCACTGTTGTGTGCTGGATCAAGGGTGTAAAATATAGTTTCACATTATATAAGTGTAATTTAATAAAGAAGTACGTAAGTGGTTATCTCTCTCCGAATAGTGCCGAAGCCTTTTGGAGTAAAACCCACATTTGTGAGTTAAAGGTGGCTATGGTGTCATAAATAGTAAAGGTGGTAAAGGTAATGACAATATTAGTACAAGTGAAGTCCACGAATCCACGGATAAAAACGCGGGTGGGCCCACAGTCAAAGTGCTATGGTTCTGCCTAGGGCGCACTTGTTCCTCACCTAATATATTAGGCGATTCAAAATGCGAAGTAATGTATTTCAAGACGGGATTGTTCCCAATCATTATGAGGGTAATCGGCGCGGATGTTAGTCCTTTAGAGTTATCCAATATTTTAATTGACTACTAGGCAACTCTGCCTCTCTAAAATTCTTTAAAAAAAAAAAAAAAAAAACTTTTAACACTGTTAACCTCTTATCATTTGAATCTTGTTCAGGTAATAATATGCTTAATTAATAAATTGATAAGGTGAGATAATTCCAATTACTAAAATTAATGATGAGAGATCGATCTATAGTTATATGAATACTCTTACATATGTATATGACCCCTCAAATTATTGAGTGCTACCTTGTGTTTCACATATACTTGTTAATTGAGTACATGAATGCAACAAATAGTACTCTTCCTTTATCGGTATAGTAATTAAGTATATATTATTATTATTGTTCTGAGGATAGTCAAAGTTGAAAAAGAAGACCAGATTAGAAAGGTCACCAGAATATATATATAGAATACCAGCCAGGTCTACGACTGAAAAAACTAAAACCAATTAAAGAAGTCACTCAACTTCAACATACAATTAAAAGAAGCAACGTCTCTATTACGTACCAACAATCTTCCTTTTCACCACAGATATTGAAGCAACAAAAGCATATACTAGAATAACAAGACCACTACTCATCATCATCATCATCATCATCATCATCATCATCATCATCATCATCATGTTGTTTGTCATGCATGATCATATACATACATCACATTAATTCATTAATTAGCACCATATCATCATGATCAACACCATCATCATGCATCATCATCAAGTGTAGTCATGCACTAGGCCGCTGTGTCTATTGTCCGAGACGTTAAGGCGCCATGAGAGAAAGGGAATGCTTGAGTCGGAGCTCCGATGATCATCGTCCTCGACGAACCTAAATTCGTTCCCTAAGGACCCTGATGAGACATTTGAAGGCACTCTCATGTGATGATGATGGGGAGCCCATGATGACGACGATGATGAATAATATTGGTACTCATGTTGATGATGATGATCCATTGTTGTTGTTGTTGTCGTCCCTGCAGTAATATTGGCTGTGCCATTGTTGGTGGCCCTTCTCTCTTCCTTCTTATAACGAATTCCACAAGCATTGCAAAGTGACTGCACAACATAATTGATCACCAAAAAAATGTTACACTTTTACATATATATATATATATACATGCGATCACTATATATATACAAGCACTACAAACAAACTTCATTTTTATTTTTTGTGTCCACTGATTATTTCCACGAGGTCTTGGTGCAATCAATCTAAACAGAAATCGAAACCGAAGTCGTGTGCTTAACTCACACAACCTCGCATTCGCCATTAATTAATAACCGTTGTGGCAACAAAGTTGAAACAAATAATTAAGTTATAACTAATGACAGTTAATTCTGACCTTGGGGCCTCTAGGTCCGTTCCTCCACAGCGGCGTGGAAGTGGTGTCGCAGTTGGCGCATCGGCGGGCGAGAAGAGGGTCTCCGTTCAAGTTGTTGAGGACTGTACTGCTAGATGTGCCTGATCCTCTACTCTTCAATGATGAACAACTACTACTAGTACTACTACTGCTACTACAACTACTTCTCTTATTGCCACTTTGATGAAACAAGTCCCAACAGAGATTGCTCTTTGATGATCTGCCACTATGGGTACTGCCAATGGCCTTCTCGTAGTCGATGTGGCGAGTCGAGGGGGTCCCAAGAGAGAGGGTGCAATCGACGACGGCACTCGAAGCCGGCGGAGATTGATATCCATGATGATGAAGATATTGATGGTGGTGGTGATGATCAAATACTTCATCAAATGGATAGCTCGACATTGATGATGAGAGCACCATGGGAAAAAATTCGTCTAGCTAGCTAGATAATTATTTGATGATCACTAGCTTGATGATGAAGCAAAATAACAAAGATGACAAATAAAAGGTACGTAATGTATGTATATACGAATGTGCAATATTAAGGAATTAATGGCTAAGTATGAGAGAGTGAGAGAGTAGTAGTAAATATTGGTGTGGTGGGGTGGGGGGGGGTTTGAATGAATGAATTAAGTTTGAAAGCTAGCTAAGGTAATGGCAAAGTAGGAGTCAGCAGGATCAGTGCATCCATGTTACTCAACACACACACACGCAGAGATAGAGAGAGAGAGAGAGATAGAGAGAAGTTGGTCAGGTTGGTCAGTGAGGGAGTCAGATAATACTGGGCTGGCTTATATGTATGTATTTACCAAACTTGCACTGTGTGATGTGGAGTGGATTGCCAATACAGTACATATTTTTTTTTCTCTTGAAGACTGATATTTATAGGAGATGAGATGAGATGAGATGAGGGTTGTGGAGGGGGCTGAGGCAGGCTCAGGTAACAATGCGAGATGGAGGATGGGTCAGAGGGCCAGATGGGCTTGGTCAAAAGAAACCCACGTGACTCCCGGGAACAGTCTTCCACTACAGATCTCTGTCTTCTCCGATCACGAGGCGCGCGCACACACACAAAATTAAACCTCCTAATTAAACACTACAATCCAACCACAACGTAACTCATATTAATTATATACTACTTCTCCCGAGTCCGTATATTCGTGTCTGCACATCACTGCCAGTACTCTATACTAAAGAAAATAAATCAATAACCAGTCCTAATTAATCCAACAATGTTGTAAAGAGTGGTTGATCATCATGCTTTTGCATATATTGCCCCCTAATTTAACTACCTACTGCTTTGACACAAGAGCCTTAACCCGGACGGGTACTGTGGCCTAATGGTAAGGGCGAGGACGAGATTGTGTGGGTTAAGCGCGGGGCTGTAGGCTTGTAGCCTAGATAGAGCAACTTAAATGTAACCCCTCTAAGTAATATGCAGGCTGCCCTGGATCTCGCTTGAGGGACCTTGAAATCCTATCTACATTAAATTGAAGTCTGCTAATTGTCCTAAATAAAGTTTGATAATTATACTCCTCAATACAATAAGTTATATATTTTTAACTGATATGAGACTATATTTCAATCTACATGCACATCACCAACAATACTGATCATTGAACATGAATTTACTTAACGAAATATTCCAGTCCAATCCATATTGTGTTTTCTAGTTTTCTCGTTTGAAGTCCATATATATGAACGCTAATAAGCTTTTCTTGTCCCACTCGGTTGGTCTCTCTTATATATACTTTCAATGGTACGTACGTCGTCATACGTACTGATTGTGTATGCATACATGTTATCATCATGATCAGTTGCTGGGTGTACATGACAATTGACATCTCTGCGGACTGTTTAATCACGTGAGGGCATGCAGCAGCAAGGGATCTCAGTCAGCGAGAGCTAGCTAGATAGAGATAGAGCTGGTCGTGATCACTATCATTATCTTCAGCTAGCTATCTAGACAGACAAGCATATGTAAAGTTCGAATATGGATGTATGGTCTTCGTTGATATGATGATGATGCATGAGATCTCATACATGATCATCATCATCAGAGAGAGAGAGAGAGAGAGAGTGTGTGCATGAAGTTATTAATTTGTTTGGAAAGTGAAAAGGGTCACAAGAAGATCGTAGCGTGCAATGATCAAAGCGACAAGCATTCTCATGGGGTTTTGTTGGTGTTATTGGCGAGTGTGTCAAATGAATCTAATCTCTCTCTCTACACTTCTATCAAGCTAGTCAAACAAAGAAAGATGAGAAGAAAAGAAAGAAAAGAAAAGAAAGCTAAAGCAAACTAAAACACCCAAGTAGAACTCATGATGATCATGGACTACATCAACAACCCCCAATGCTTGAGACTTTGGAATTAGAATTACGTATACATGGATCCAAAGATTCAATTCAAACCCAGAATCGGATTTTCTCTTTCTTTCTAGCAATATACATATAGTATATCTCTTGAGATTAGTGAAGCTACTGTAACGTATGCGTTGTAGAGTAGTATATAGTTAAGAGAAGAGACCACCGCTTTTCAAAAGATGCTCTCTACACAGACGACAGACAAACATTACACGTACACATCGATACTGTTTGTGCTCATCAAGATTAACTAAGCAAGGCTATGCACTTGCACGTTTGCCTAGAAAATCTTTGTTTTCTTTTTAAGTAAACGCATCATCATCATCATCATCATCATCATCATCATCATCTTCTATCATCACTGTTTTCTTATACTAGTAAACTATGGGATTTGCCTTCTAATGACAATTACTAATTAATCATCCACTAGCACTGCCTATCAATCTAGATCTATACATGTGGAGTAATATGTAGTACTAGTACATCTTCAATTTCTTTCCCAAAATTTACGTGGTTGCTAATGATGATGTTATATGGGTCGTCCGATTCTGCTGTCCCCACTTCAGTACTCCATTTCCCTAGACCAGCACATCCGACAAAACACCAAAATATATAATTAAATGGATATCATATATATGAGGAAGTGTGCCATGCACGTGCGTGCCTTGTGGCGCCCTGCATGCATATGTTTTGCATGACTATAACTTATAAATAACGGTGGTATATGGTTTTGAATTGGTTTGTTATACATTAATTGGCTCTCTAGTTGCAAGAAATCATTTGTGTATATACGTTCCTCAAAAGAAACAAAAACAATCACTGTTTAAGAGGAAAAACGCTTTCTTGACTTCTCTTTTCTCATCTGGGTGAGCTACCCCACGGATATACTCGCGTGGGAGGGGGACGAGGGTCTCTATAAGGGAACTTCTATGCATCTTGTTACACCAAAAAAAAGTCTGTGTGGGTTGGGGCAATATCTATCTATTAGTGATAAAGTACAGAAGATCCAATTTCAGCTTTTCAAGCTGGAACTAATCATGATAATAAAAATAAAAAACTAAACTGCCCCTGTTAAATAGTCATTTAATCAGGAACTAATCTTTTTATTTTTTTATTTTATTTGCCTGTTTTTATTTACTTGGAGACAATGCAATTAATGCACATTTAAAACTAAAACGACACATAATACATTAGGCATAATAGCTAGGTACATGGTATTGTAACTCAAAACTTAATTTTACTAAAGAAAGGGGAATAACACAATCCTGAAAACAACGACGCTACCTTACAAACAAGAATCATTTACATATGTAACCCATGAGTAAAAATGAATCGTAATTGAACAAAAAATTGAAAAAATAACCACTGATTAACTATAGTTTTTAAAGTCTGATCATAAGCAGAAATTAACTCCTTAAATTCCATTGTACAGAGCTTAATTATTTGTTCGCTCTGCCTAAGTGGAAGTTCATCAACTTAGTATTTGATGACATAAACTGATGATATCTAAAGCAATAAAGAAACAGAAGGAAAAAAAAAAACAAAACATAAATCACATCTTAATCAAGCAATTAAGATATAGTTTATTAATTTGGTACAGGCAAGCTTAACAAGTGTCAGATCAAAGCAACCTTAATTAATTAACTGATTTTGTAGCTGTTATATACAACACATTAAGTACATTTTCCGTTTGCTATGCCTGCCGACCAATGAGTCAAAAGATCCTTGAAGGACAGTCATTCACATCACTGTAAACATGAGATGGCTCTCTCACTTTCTCAAATACTAAATCTAAGAATGGCAAGCAACTAGAGTACATATAAAATTCAAGCTTTTAGGAGTCACAGTCATATAAATATTGCAACTTATATATCACTCACACAGTCACACTAGCTCAAGTTGTTTTGAATTTTTTTTTTTTTCTTTTTCAAAGTAGTTTTGGACTTTGAGATACTACAAAGAGAATGATGTGACATCCATATAATATAAAGCTAGATGAAAGTTATGAACCAATTATAAAAGTCCATCTTGTATTGATTCTAAAATTTTTAGTCCTCCTTTGATTCGTTTTTGATAACTTGCAATGTTAGTTGAGAGTTATCTCCTTAAAGTTAACTCCTTGAAGTTAATATTTTCATGTTTGGTTCAACTTTAAATTTGTAGGGAAGTGTCAAATTTTTAAACAATAACAAATATGAATTGACATAAATAATCTTCAAACAAGAAAGATATGAGTAATAAATAAATCATTAATAAGGGGTAATTGTGTCCACAACACCTGGGAGATAACTCCCTAGGAGGGGTGGTGGGGAGATATCTCACTCCTTAGGGTGTAAGTTGGGAGATAACTTGCAGGCAAGTTGGACAACCAAACAAGATTAATTTTCAACTCTTTATAAGTTATCTTTCGGGAGACAACTCCACTCATAACCCGACAAAGCTCTTAGTAAACTAAGTTAGTAGCTAGTCTCCCAAAGAATTGATGTAACCCCACAATTCATTAAAACACATGGTCAAATCGTCCCAATACCCTTGTATTATAGCAAACTGACATTTTCATAAAAGTAAGAGAGAGGCGTTGCTTTGTCTTTTCCAAGTGCCCCACCAGCTTCATAGTTTACACTGGCAAACACCCTTTAAATTATGGCCATCAAAAATTTTGGATCAGTCGGGTCTGATAAGTCAGCTGAAAGCTGATTTAGTTATCAGACACCACTGAATCGCAAATCCACATGAATGAAAGCATTCAAATATGAATTGAACACCAGACACTATATTTTGGGAGGAATTAAACTCAATAATTTCTATTATGCCAGAGTTTTTAAAATTAGGTTGTAAATGCCCCACTTAAGAAACTCGACATAGAAGAAATTGAAAACATTCGACAATATAGAGGCAGACAATATATAACGTGCAATACATAATTGGAAAGGATTCAAAGGATTAGAAGTGGCAAACTCCAACTATTATAAATCAAGCTAGGTGGAGGTGTTTGGTCCATATAACTGACCACAACTAATTTGGGATTGGGGCTTGGTCGCTTCTTGTTGGTGGTGTATGTCGAGGATTAGCAATTACTCCAAAAGTGACATCTGAGCCGAGTTTGGAGACCAAGTTGACCAACCAAAGAAATGAAAACGTCAAAGCCCTCAATTAGCTACCTTCGACAAGCAAAGGCTTATAGGTAACTTAATTAATGGCATCTTATTCATGACTTGCGTAATGAATTTGATTCTACTGATCCACTTAGAAAGATCTAAAACAATGCAACTTCAAGTCTTTAATCCCCTTCACCAGCCTACAGCTCTAACTTGTGTTTGGCAAGTCTATGATTTGGCGAGACAGAAATTTCTTTACTGAGCTGCCAATATATGACATGAGACAGTCTTCACTACAGTGCATGCATGTTGTTTGGACTATGCTAACTCTATTCTCAACCTCAGATTGAAATAGATATTTTCGGTTTTGGGGAAGCTTATTGACTGAATTTTCTATATTAGAAGCAGAGGTACAAATTTGTGGCTTACTGTTTTAGAGCTTAATTTCAATTACAAATACAGGCTCCTATTAAAGCAGAAAAAATGGCCACAACTAAATTCATTATTCTACAACCCTCCCGGAATTTCAATCCTAATTACCAGCTAGACACTTGATAGAATCATTTTAAGGCTTCTTTATTTAATTAATTTTAACCAAAAATTGATGAATATAATTGTACATACAAAAAGAAAATGTAGCCAAAAATAACAACTTGATGCAACAATTAAATTCAAAAGCTATGGCAAACTTACGTTACAGATATCACAGTACCAAAGTACAGTTTTGCTCCATGCTATAAGACCAGAATTTATCTGAAAGAAAACTGAATTTCCTCCAGAGATCTCCCCTTAGTCTCAGGAACCCACAGCGCCACAAAGAGAACTGTAAATGCGCTCACAACAGTATAAATAATGAATGTTCCTGTCGCAATTGGAAGCCACATTTTAGGCATGTGTAGCAACATAAGGATTTGTGTGTTGTAAGCATAGATAGAGCAGATCAGATATATGAAGGTATGTGCACTAGTGTGACTGGGAGTCAGGAAACAGTCATAGTATTTTCCTTTTTATCAAAATATATGATCTATAATGTTTTTGGACGAAGCAGCCACTATTCTGAACTATTATGAGAAGTCATCACACCAGCTTAAGGCTTCTCAACTTCCTGAGACATCTTCACATTTGGAAGATGAGCTCAAGTGTTTCCGTGTGTGTGTGTGTGTGTGGGGGGGGTAACATATTATTGTTAGAGATAGAGAGACCTGCACTGCTCCAATTTAGAAGTAAGTTTGCGGTCATTGTAATCACCCAAGCTGTCAACCAGTTAGCAAGTGTTGCCACACTACCAGCAAGGCCCTTAATATTAACTGGGAGAATCTGCAATGCGAAATAACTATAAGTTTACAAATAGATTATTTACAGAAAGGGAATCATGATTAGAAAAATAGATGCATCAATTTACAGTACCAACAATTTTATTTGCTGGCCTAGGAAGAAATTACGGATCTATGAATGGAAATTGTGATCGGACTAGACACAGTAAACCAAGTCCAACCTACAAAATGGATCAGACATACTTCCTTACCACAAACTGCTCCGATGCAAGAATACAGGGTACCACCAATATTATAATAGACAAGTATCTTACTATTCTATGACATCTTAACATCATGAGAGGAGCTGCAACTTCATAGAACTATAGTATATAACGGCTTTGAAGCTTCACAGGTTTTTTTTTTTTTTTTTTTTTCCCTTGAACTGGAATGGTTTTGATTAAAAATATGTACATCATTTATGTCTGCATTTAAGAGTTAAAATTATATTTATCCAAGTCTGACTCAACTACATAACATAGATAAATTTCCAAGGTTCCCCATTCCAGCAAACCATGTGTAACAAGAAAAACAATGGTCAAGGTTTTTTCTTGAATAAGAAACCAACAACTTGACTCCAACCTAAGTCAAACGACTCAAACCCACAACCACCCCCAACCTTACCTTTGGCAACTGACGCCTCATTCCTCTCACTAGAGATGCTTTGGCACATTGGTCAGGAAATTAGAACTTCAACAAGTTCACGTAACCCTTCATCATTTTCCTTGGCCTTGGGCTCATATTATTCAAAAGATAAACTCAACAGAGGTTACTCAACCGACATAAATACGATGCTATCGGGTCTTCATTAATCAAGCAGTCTTCCGCTAAAGGTTTAAGAGGAAGATGAAAAAAGAGGTAGAAAGGAAGAAGACTTGTGAAAACTTCCATTTATCAAATACTTTCCCCTTTTTAAATGAAAATTATCAAATAAAAGTTAAAGAAGGTCGGTGAGTGCCCTAACCCAAATCTAAGTGACATATTATTGATAAGTTCAATAAATTTAAAATACCCACAACCTCTTTTAGAAGCCTAATAAAAATAAGATAAAACATGAAACATACCTCAGACATTATAATCCATGGGATAGCTCCTATTCCGAGAGAAAATGAAACTACATAACCCTGAGAAGATTTCTTAGGATTAGAGAAACACACACAGAGAAAACGAACAGACCAAATTCAGTTCACTGAATCCGTCTTGTTACTTACCACAAGTCCAACCAATGATATTATACCCAAGATACCATAGAGATGAGAATCTTCAGCTACAGTGCCCTACAATAAAGAAATTCTTATAATGAAATTACCGGGAAGATGAAGATCATAGACCATCTTATTTTTTCATTGATTCATCAGGTGTACAAAATGATAGGAAACAGCATTCTCCGTTTTAAATCAAACTTCCATAATGCTAGACTGACCTTCAAGAAAAATGCAACTGCCACAAGGAGAAGGGTAGCAGTCATTCCAGACGAAGAGATCTGCAATAGCAAAAGAACTTTTGTTGTCACTCCTGCTAGGTTCGACTGACTACAATATACACACAAAATTATGGTGCAAATATATTCCAACTTCACAAAAAACTCTTCCCAAAAATTGCATATAAATGATTTTATTCTCTTGCTATTATTTTGGGAAATGATTCAAATGACCATGCAACAATCTAGGAGATTCATAAATGCAAGCTTTAATCAATGAACACAGAACACTAAATCTGAACTTGGATCAAACTCACAATGAGAAGAAGCCGGCGACCAGCTTTGTCTACCAACCACGTAGTAATTCCAGTAGCAATAACCTACATTATATATGAAGTAGTGTTTTTCATCAAAGATTAGTGACAAGTGACAACCACAACAACAAAAACTAATCTTAACAAGAGATGAATTAAATTTTAGAGCACCGTCCAACACCTGAATGGCTCCAAGTCCAAAGGATGCAACGTTGCTGGATGAAATCCCTGTTCAGGTTTTGTGGCAATTGTAAGAAATCATCTCAAAAACATGAAAGTGCTTCTCATCAGACTTTAAACTATTTAAGTACAAGAAGTGATACAAGGAAATAATATTTCATACAACTTCATAAAATAGGACATACCGCATTTAAAAAGGTAAGAACACGAATCAATCAATTTTTCATTGAGCATAACTCCCAATTAAGATTTAACAATTAACTGATTACCAAAATATGATCCAAAGACAACAACAATATAAAATGCAAATCCAGAATATTTTCTATCAATTAAAATTTAAAGATCTGGAAGGAAAAGAAAATGCATTTAATAAGCATTTCTGACGTAAATATTTGGCAATTTCAAACTTGAGACACTCTCCCACCATAGTCTATAGCCAACTATCACTTTATCATGTTAGATGTAGAACTTACATTGCCCCCAAAAAGTTCAAAAAAAAAAAAAAAAAAAAAAATATAACTCACAGAGACCACATCATATCTCTAGATTCTCTATTATAAGCTTTAGACCATTTAAGATCATATCCACGAATCAACATTCTCTTCCTATACATTTCTAGCATTTTTTTTCTTTTAAAAAATATATAGTGTTCAAGTTCAACAGCATCAAATATAGCAGTGGAAGAGATCCATGTAGTTGACCCCAACTAACTTAGGATTGAGGCTTCGTTTCCATAGTCTTCAAGACATCCTTTATCTTCAAGACAAGCATCTTATTAATTCATTCATTAATCTTCGAGACATCCTTAATCCATAGTCCAAACACCCTAATTGCTTGGACCTCATGAATCCGTTCATTGATAAATTTCTTATTAAGTATTAACTTAGGTGGACACATCAAGCTCTTAAATTTCAACTTGGATTCATCAAGTCAAGTATCTTTGCCCTTAGTTATACAATAAGGTACGTAACACGCTCTTTTCTATGTTGCAGTACTTGAATTAGGAGAATTCGACAACAAAATAATAATAATAGTAATAGTAATAATAATAACAACAACAATAAGAGAGAGGGCTCAAAAGTAACTAAAAGGCGACAAAATAAAGAAATCGCAACAAAGCTTTTCACTGCGCAAGTTAGTATTAGTAACAAAAATAACAAAAACAACAAGAGCCTCAAATCCAATATTAATTGAAGTTGGCTACATGGATCGAATTCTTCCATTCAGGTCGATTTTATGGTTTAATACTCACAAACCACAACCACAACCAAATGGCATGAATACTTTATCAGTTAATTGAACTTGTTTAAGCACTTAGAACTGCTTTAATAGACCTACTTTCTTCAATCCTTGATCCATGTAACCTCTTTATCCTAAAATCCAAGTACATTTTGGAATATCATTTCACAAGGAGCGTTTACTGGTTACCACATTAAACCAAGTTGGGGTTATGGTTCAGAATTCTAAGATAATCGCAATTGCATTGCATCCCATGTCTAGAGTGGAACAGTTGGTTTGTGTTGTTTGAGTGAATCCTGCACTCTAACAAGAAATGAAAACTACAAAACCTAGTTTGCATTATACTTGAGGTGGGAAACCAAATCGACATTAAAAGTAAGAAGCTTACCAGCAGACTTGAAAATATTACTGGAGTAGAACAGAATACCATTGATCCCGCTTAGCTGTTGTAACATAAGCATTCCAATTCCAATCTGCAGGTTATCAACAGTAAAAGGTATAACTACAGATCTTTAACATTGTCCCGCTAGGATTGCAGGCTTTTAGTGAAAGGTAAACACCTAAAAAGAACCTCCAAGAATAGCTACATACTGTCAGTGGGAACCAATATCTTCGTTGCTTGAGCTCTGAAAGTCGAATGGTAGTTCTTCTGCTTGTAGAAGCTACAGCTCTCTGCATGGACCCATGAGAAATAAGTAAATGCCAGCAAAGCTATTGCAATTGTATTTTGAATATTTATCTGCAGAAAATAAATTAAAGTACTCCAAAGATGGAAAACAGTTCAAGAGCTAAATCTACACAATAGTCAATAGTAAAAAAAAAAAAACAAGCATAATTCTTTTCCAGGTACCTTGATGTCATTCACTTCGGTGGTAATGTCTGTATCAAAGCCCCTAAGAACTTGTAAAGAAGTTTCAAAGTCTTCTGTCATACCCATTTTCGCCTGGATACAAGGGGCGAACGTATTACAAATCAAACCACTAAATCCTTAATGTATTCAGATTTCCGAACAAAAGAGATCTTAGATCCTTACTAGCCATCTCGGAGACTCAGGAATGAAAAACAGTCCCGGGATCAATATTGTGCATGGCAAGATTCCTGCATGCAGAGAAGTGTGCAACTCATTTAATTAACAAAATAGAAAGTTCAATTCCTCATTAGCTTCTTCCGATTGAACAAAGCCGAGATACTTGTTCCTTCTCTCTCTTTCCAAATAACAATGCAATCCGGATGGAGGGTTAGCTAGAAGCGATAATGATTAATCAAGTGAAAAAATGTCAAATGCTATGCTTTCCGAAGAAATTCCACTATAATCTGGCTTCGCTTGATAAAGAATCCTTAAATGGATTAAAAACTTAATGGCATAAAATGATTATATGATTATGCAGCATGAGTTCAAGACCCAAGTACTCAGAATGGTGGTCAAAAAGCTCAAACACTTGTGATTATACAATGAGTTAAAGATATATGTAAATCCTTGAATAAAGAGTAACTGGATCAATCATTTGAACCATACTGGTCGTCTACATTGATGCAACTTAAGATTTAATATCTTATCAATAAAAATTAAAAAAAAATATGTATGACTTAATATGCAGGATGACCAACTAATTTTATTTTTAATACTTAATATACAGAGAAAAAAGAAAGGCAGTTCAAAATACTTCTTGGCCATAATCTTAAATAGTTGGATAAATTCCTCATTTTGATTATTTGTTTGCTTTTATAGATACAACAACAACAAAGTCTCAATCCAAATTAGGGTTCAGCTATCTGAGTTAAACTCCTCCACTCCACTCGATTTAATGTCATTAATGACGTGATTTCAAAATCTTGCACTCCTTTCTAATCAATGTATCTCAAGTTATTTTAAGCCTACCTCTACACTGTCGAATTTTACAGTTTCTATCATGTCAAGTTTTCTAGATGTGACATTTGTAGGTCGTCTTTGGATGTGTCGCAACCATCGCAATCACCCTTCCCTAATTTATGCATTCATTGGTGCTTCTCCTTTTTTTCTAATCTCTGTATTTCTTATTCTATGTACGAGTTTTACCACATGTCCACCTAAGCATCCTCATTTTTGCTACACTCATTTTATATATGTATTATTTCTTTCCCGACCAACATTCACTGTCATAAAGCATAGTTAGCCTAATTGCGGTCTTATAAAATTTTGCTTTAAGTTTAATAGTGATTTTTCAACCACATATGCTTTTCCTAATATATACTTTAGAAAATAATAAAGCGAAAATAAAAACAAGGATAAAATGGGATGAGGTGGAACTGCAGAAACTATGACCTACGAATAAAGGACCGACCTTTGACAGTAAGTGATTGAATGAATTGAACGAACGTTACAAGCAAATTCTATATACAACAACAACAACAACATAGCCTCAGTCCCAAATTAACTGGGGTCGGCTACATGGATCAAACTTTTCCATTGTGCTCGATTAAGTGCAACTGATGGTGAGCTTTCCAAACCATTCAAATCCCTCCTAATTAATGCATCCCATGTTAACTTTGGTCCGCCCCTACCTCGTCGAATTTCTACGCTTTCTATTGAGTCAAGTTTTCTAGTTGGGGCATTTGTAGGTCGTCTTTGCGGGTGACCAAACCACCGCAACCGCCCTTCCCTAATCTTTGTATCAATTGGTGCTACTCCTACTTGTTTTTGAATTTCTATATTTCTTATTCTATCTTTACGAGTTTTACCACACATCCACCTAAGCATCCTCATTTCTCGCTACGTTCATTTTATGTAATTGTTGTTGCTTTACCGCCCAACATTCACTTCCATAGAGCATAGTGGCCTAATTGCGGTCCTATAAAATTTTCCTTTTAACTTAGTAGGAACATTTCGATCACAAATCACCCCTGTTGCACTCACTCCGCCATTTCTTCCATCCACTTGAATTCTATGTGTGACATCATTCTCAATGTTACCATCATTTTGTATGATTGATCCTAGATACCTAAAGTGGTTTACCTTATGAACTTCTATTTCCCCTAATTTTACCACTCCGTCATCTCGATGTCTAGTGTTTCTATCACAGTGCATGTATTCGGTTTTCGTCCTACTCAACTTAAAGCCTTTAGATTCTAATGTATTCCTCCAGAGTTCTAATTTCCTATTCACTCCATCTTTAGTTTCATCCACTAAGACAATATCATCTGCAAAACTAATAAAACATCAAGAGGCATTTCGGCAATTTAACTGTGTTTGTAGGCACTTAGAGATGTTAGAGATGGTTCGATGAAATTCTTGAGATGACATGATTTTGAAGAACTTTATGACATCGAGGGAAATCATAAAAGATGCCAAGACAGTAATGACTTTTTCACAATCATGCACATTCTCCATGAATAAAGGACCACTCTACTCATTAAGGGAAATAGGAGTCCCCACTAGATAAAGATTGCACAAAGTAGTTATCAACTTACCTAAGACGGCAAGAATTCTCCATTGAACAAAAAGTCCCAATAAATATGCCAACATTATCCCAATTGTGACGGAGAGCTAGAAATTGAAGAAACAATGACCTTCAATCAGATCAATATGATGAGCTTTGAAATTCATAATGATCAAATATGAAATAATTAATTCCTGGAGACTTACCTGGTTCACCGAACCAAGCGCTCCTCTCATGTCCTGAGGCGCTATTTCCGCAATATACACCGGCACCTACAAGTCATAAATGAACATTGACACTATTAGCCTATTAGGCTTCTCAAATGTAATTCATAACATATAAGATAAACAGAGAACAAATATTGAGGCATACTGTATAGGAGATCACTCCCACACCAAACCCTTCCAACAATCTCCCCATATAAAGAAAGGAAGAATCCTGAACCAATCGCGAATAAGAAACGAAAATCAGTCAATTAACCATTTGAGCAGTCACACCATAACAACAAATGATCCAAAAAAAGGAAATTTGATACAATTCACTCACGTTTGCGAAAGAAATCGAAAGCCAGCCGATAATATTAGGTATTGAAGCAATCATCAAGGCCTGAAATCCATCCAATTCAATCCCAAACTAACTCAATCAATCATAACCAAAAGAAACCCTAAAACACAACACGAACAAACGAGGCATCCCAAGCAATACCCCTTTTCGGCCAATGTACTCCGCAATTTGACCGCTCGAGATTGCCCCGACCATAGCCCCAACATTCGACAAGGAACCGAAGATCGAAAACTGCCATCGCCACCAAAATCAATCAAATCACAACAAACAAAGAGGATCGCTCAGTTTTTTTTTAAAAGAAAAATCAAATGAATCCAATTCACCTCTGAAATCGAGAGGCCGAGATCTCTGATGATGTCCGCTTGCGTGGGGGATGAGTATCCGCACTGAAACAAAATCAAATCGAATCGATCAATTCAACGAAGAAAATCGAAAGGCGAGAAGGAGAGAGACGGTGCGTACGGTGAAGCCGAACTGGATGGGGCCGAGGGCGACAATGAGGACGCAGAGGACGACGGAGATGGAGCCGTCGCGGATGAACTGTGAGGATCCCAGCTTCTCCATGAGACTGGACTGCCTGGAGCCCATGCGGTACCAGCTCCCCGTGTGGAGGAACGGCTTCCGCAGCTCCCTACCCTCCTCGTTCTCGTCTCTGAAACTCATCTTCCCAACCACGCCTTCTTCTCAGACTCTCAGCAGTGGCGATGGTGGTGGAGCGAGAGAATGATAGATGAAGTAGCGGACCTAGCGGTCACGCCCACGTGGGGAGGACTTGGTCTTAAAAAAAACATGGGATTGGTACGACCAGTCACCGGGCCAGGCCAGCCCAGTCCGCCGTGGCACCGGTTTACGTTTGTATTTTAGACACGAGGATCGCGATTGTTGGTGCGTACTGCTCCCAGGGGTTTACATAACTATCTAACTCCAGCCAGCGATGGCCTACTTATCTTTTTCGAGTTTTTGAACGAACATTGTTCTTAATCTACTTTTGGTCCTAAATTAATTAGGGCTTATTGATCTTTCATGATTTCATTTTGATATTATCCAAAAATTTAAAATTAAAATCTTTATTGATGTAATAAAGATAAATTGATTAATGATTATTAATCTTTCTCGATTTCATTATCTAAAAAAAAAATCTTTATTGATTTTGAATATATTGTGAATAAATAGCTTTATTTAATATGATGATATTCATGATCGATTGTATACTTTGTAAATACCATTATTTTAAGAAGTGGCTAAACGGACACCACTTGTTGCTCAACATAGCTTATTATTGATCGTACTTTGATTTTGAATTTTGAGTTGTTGTACGCACTCCACTTTTTTAAAAAAAAAATCCTCAAAATACATTTGCTCGCCTCATCATCCTTATCCTCACTCCAACACCCTTCAATCCACTTCATTTCTTAGTTTTGGTAATTATAGAGCACTTATACTCGATCGAAAGTGTCGTAAGAGTTTTTTTTTTTTTTTTTTTTAACATGGTTCAGTTTGGTCTCGTCGTGCCCTATAAGCGAGGAAGTGTTGCACATGGGTTTCAGACGCACATCGCCAATATCTCTTTAGAGGTTTCAGCTCATTTCTATTTCCTACCGAGACATCTAGAGGTCTCGACTCACTCCCACCAATACCAATACTTTTGAAAAAGTCTACTTGGATCCAAAATTAATTAGGGTTTATTGATCTTTCTTGATTTTATTTTGATATCATCCAAAAAGAATCTTTATTGATGTAATATTCTTCTTCAAGGAAATATTATTCTAATCTAATTATCACAAGGATGAATTAATTAAAGCTTATTATTTTTAAAAAATTTATCATTCAAAAATATCTTTCTTCATTTTGAATCTCATGAATAAATAGCTTTATTTAATAGGATCTTATTCATTTTGGGTCACTTCAGTTATTAAACACGAAGCTTATATTAGTTGGACGATGAATGTTGCATGCCAAGAAAAAAATCAAATGAAGTAGGCTTAACTATGTAAGTAAGTCATCATTAATTTGAAGTAATAAATATCAAGAATCAATGCCTAACAAATCTAAGGACTAATTTAAAATGGTTTTGGGACACTGGATCAAATGGTGGGGTGTAGGGGTCAGCTGCAAAGCGTGAGACCATAGAATAATGAGAAAAAGAGAGTGGCAGTAGACCACACGTTGCTCTTGCCTCATTAATTAATCATTGATCTACCAAGGACAGAATACAATCAGAACGGCAGTAAGGCATTGGGCCCACGTTTTACGGTTCGTCTCATGGGCTATTTGGGCCCAATAACTCAAGTTTTTTGGGGGCAAAGAAAAGAGTCCAAATAAACCAAAAGATCAAAGTCTACCTTCACATCCACCACTAGCACAACATATATAGTGACTTGTTGACATTAAACTGTACAAATAAATTTACTTTTTTATGATGCAATCACGACCTGTCTTCGACTTCAAGGAGGGCTAAAATTTCTCTCGTAATTCTGATACACGATAAAATAACTTTTTTTTTTAATAAAATCAAGTGCAAACGGGATAAAGTGAGCAAAGATGGTGAGAACTAATGTCATCGAGAGCGAAGAAAAATGTCAAGTGGATCACTCGCTTCTAACATATAGCAACACTAGGTACCAAAATGTTAGGATAACTCGCTTCTAACATGCAGCTGTACGTTGTGGTCCTTTGGATGCACATATTTCGACGTAAAACTAAAGAACTATTATGATGATCAAGTGTTAAAAGTTGGTTAATTAATAATTTTTTTCAAATTGAAAATCAAAGAATCGATGAAGGCCAATTAGGAATTTTATTCAACGGGCGATGAGACAAGTTTGGGCTGGGGCGGAGGCACCCATAGTATACTACGTACCCCCTCGTCCATTTCAAAAGAAAAATAATACATTGCCCGCTGTAAAATTGATGTAGGTCTTTTTGGATGTTCGGTAACATGTGTGTATGCACTAGTCTTAACATAAATAAAATATAAAAAATGAAGCATTCTAAGTATTATGGCCTTTATTAATCAACTTTCTTCTAAAAAAAATTAATCAACTTTCTGGACACCGTTTGAAGCACATCATATATTAATTCAGTTGATAGTTGTGCAAGAAGTGGCGCCCGTATTGGTACGTCGTGAGGGGAAGGGGGCGGCGGGGATGGTCGATGTCGGCGTGCCTTGTGGTTAGTGTGTTGCCCCTCTTAGTGCATGCTTGTTTATATGTTTGATTCCAATAATTTTGTCAAAAATGTCACCTAGCTGATCACTTTCTATTTTCTTTAGGAAAGATGTCTGAAAGCTTCAATCTTTCACATTTTGAGAATTCTATTTGGCAAATCTGCATTTTTTCCAATTGTAAGATCAAAACTAAATATGAACATATGGCATAATGAGTTTCGTTTTCTGAGCAATATTTTCATCTGATACGTAACATTAGAATGTTCTTCAATTAACTTTGTTGGCAAGTATATAACTCAAATGTGAATAGTCAACCATGCAGAACCAGTATTAACCAATGATCTTTTTGTTCTAGTGTTACTTTCCTTCTCCTTGTTGAGTTTTTTCAAAAATAAAAACAAAAATAAAAATATAACATCATGACTAAATTAACTCACAAAGTACCATAATACGTTAATTTGCAAAACATTTTCATTGATTACATTTTGTACGTATATTCTTTAATTGTACTACACATATATAGGCTTTTTCCTTGACTAACTAGTAACTACCCATGATATGATAACTCTACTGTATCAATACACCATTTTGTAACTACATATGCACACATAATGTACGTAACTACCCATTACACATTGACAACATGAGATTTGAGTAATTAAAACATTTTAACATATTTGAGAGCATCTCCAATGGGGACGTGGATTAGGGTGGATGTGGGCCACCTAAAATAGGATAGACATTTGGGTAAGAAAAATATCTCAAATGAAGCTGTGGATTTTGATTTACGCGGTTATGATGACATAGCATAGACACTGTCTACCGCACCTTCTAAATTTAGAGAGTGTGATAGACACTGTCTATGATGCCACGTAATATAAAAATCGAAATAACATAACCAGAGAGGAAAGAAAAAAATAAAGAACGTCGACAAAAAAAGGAAAACAGTTGTAACCGCCTAATTAAAAACAGAGAACAAAAAAGTAGTAAACACTTAAAAAAAAAAAAAAAAACTTGTAGATTTGTTTTGCGAAATCCACATTACCCATCAGAGTGGATTTTTGGGTTTCAATGTGTAACGCCACAACCCCTCCACAGTGATGACGTGACAGCAATCCACAACCTCAATCCATATTTACCATTTGAGATGCTCTGAATCACATATTCTAACACTCCTAAACTGTTTTTTTTTCTTTGAGAACCATAGATCTCGACGTACTTACAAATGATTTTGTTAAGGTGCGGTGGATCTGCACAAGAGAAGCCAAGGGTGAAGTTGCCCACCCTTGGCTGTTATTAGTAGCTGAGATGTTCAGGAAAAAATTACAAAAGTACAGTGAAAAGTGGTTTAAATGAGTAAAATAAGTTGAGCTTTATTTTTATTCGTCAAATAAGGTAAATCGCATTTTGAAAAGATGCTATTAGGGGAGAAAAAGTTTTCGGTCTACGTGGACACATGAATAGCGCTTTTTCAAAAGGCGCTATTCATGTGTATGATCCACGTTGGACAAATAACACGAATAGCGCCTTTTGAAAAGGTGCTATTCGTGTTATTTGGATTCCACATGGCTTTGTTGGAGCCGATTTACACGAATAGCGCATGCACTATTCGTGTAAATAGTCTTGGGTGTCCACGTGGAAAAGACAAACAAGAATAACGCCTTTTCAAAAGGCGCTATTCTTGTTTCCCGGTACACGTGGACATACACGTGGGATGTCCACGTGGGAAAAACAAAAGTTTAAAGGATGAGTTGCATGGTTACTATGAGTTGCACGGGTTGTCCGCCTTGCGATACGTGCGTAACGTTTGCATAGGATGCATGGTCTGAAGCGGATATGCATGGGTTGTCCCCTCGAGATACGTGCATGACGTTTGCATAGATTGTCCACCTCGAGATATGTGTCTGACGTTTGCATTAGTTATCCACCTCGAGTTACGTGCATGACGTTTGGATGGTTTGCATGGACTGCAGCAGGTTGCATGAGTTGTCTACCTAGAAATATGTGCTTCACATTCGCATGGTTTGCATGGATTGCACGAGGTTGCATGAGCTGTCCACACCTCGAGATATGTATGTGACGTTTGCATTGACTTTACTACCTTGAGACATGTGCGAGTCGTTTGCATGATTTACTTGAATTTTACGAGGTTACATGAGGTGTCAACCTCGAGATACGTGCGTGAGGTTTGCATGAATTGCAACAGGTTGCATGAGTGCACGAGGTTGCATGGGTCGCCCACCTCGACAGACGTGCCTAGCATTTGCATGAATTCTCCACCTCAACATACATGTGTGACGTTTGCATGGGTTGTCCGAGTCGATATGCGTGCGTATTATTTACATGAGTTGTCTACCTCGAGATACGCGAGTGACGCGGGTTGTCCATCTCAATATGCACGTGTCGTTCATAGAGTTTAAAATTTTGTATAGATAACTATTTTTCAAAATGAGTTATTCGTAGAGTTTAAAATTTTGTATAGATAGCTTTTTTTGAAAAGGAGTTATCTATACAAGTGTCTTCCACATCACCAACTATGTATGTCACCTCATCATCAATAGCTCATTTTCAAAAATAGTTATATATTAACTTTGAAATTTAAAAGTAAACCCTTGTGAATTAAAAACTAAAACGAACTTATTTTTTAAAAAAACCCTAATGAGACTTGATCCCAAGCTTGTAATCAATGTCCAAAAAACTAGAAAGAGACGCAAAGTCTGCCCGAGAATCAAATTAACCATCCGGGTCATCAGAGCACAGGGAAAAAGAGAGTGAACAACAACAACAAATTAAAGCCATTATTCGAGGAAGCTGGTTGAGTTTTCACTTGATTGCTCTGCATCAAATCCTTCCTCTCTCCAAAATCTATGTACGTACTCACTCTTCCCCAACTTCGATTCTATCAAAAGCTCTTCTGGTCAATCAATTAACTGCAATGTAACATCACATCAACCCTCATTTCATCACTACTACTTTAAGTGTTCCAAAGTTTTAAGTGCTCAAGCAATCATTAAAACTGGGACCAGTACTTTTGCAGGGCGTGGAAGTGATCGATGGAACATTGCTTTGTCGGTTGTTTTGCTGAGAACATCCTCAACAGTAGTGTCTCCATTTTTCCTCTTCTGCACAAGCAACCAAGCCTCCCCTTCATAGTGGGAATTAGAACTAGTGGCAACAAATTAAAGATTAGTCTACTAACATGTCGTGTAGTGCTATATATCAATTAATCTCTTTAAACTCCCCAAGCTAGTGAAGCAACAATGGTGACAAAAGATGGCACGGATGACATTGCCAAACAAACCATCAATATTGAAAGCCAAAACCCATGTCCAATTCAAGCCAAAGCCGCTACAGGCATGTCTCATCCCATCTCAATCTCCTACAAAGAATGTCAAAGAAACCATGCAGCCAGCATGGGCGCAGTGGTCATGGATGGTTGTGGAGAGTTCATGCCCATGCCCATGCCCATGCCCATGCCCATGCCTTGCACTGAACAGCAACAACATCAACTCAGTCATGACCTCAAGTGCGCTGTTTGTGGGTGTCACCGCAACTTTCACAGAAAACATGAGGAAATGCACTATCAAGAACAAGTGCCTGCTCTACAATGTGTGGTACCACCACCAGTAGTAGTGAGGGGCGCGTTTGGCACTGATATCCAAGACTCATCTAGTGAAGAAACCGAATTAGTAGCGTTGGGTCAGCCAAAGAAGCGGTTCAGGACAAAATTCAGCGCAGAACAGAAGGCCAGGATGTTTGATTTTGCTGAGCACATGGGGTGGAGGGTCCAAAGGAGTGATGATTCAATGGTTCGGCAGTTTTGTGCACAGGTGGGCGTGAAGAGGCGCGTTTTTAAGGTTTGGATTCACAACCAAAAACAAGCCATGAAGAAGAAACAACAGTCATAGTACGTACGTACGTACGTACGTACGTTGTTACACTAATTAATTTATTTGATTAAGTAACAATATAATGTTAAACGGCATGGGCAGTGTTGATTTATTAATTATAGTACATGTAAATTAGAGTCATAGCTCGTCTTGGGGGTTCCTCATTTGGGCTCCCAAGTCACCGATGGTGTGGGACTCGTTTTCTTTGGCGGACTCGTATTTTGCCTTGGCGGTTTCACAGGCGCTTTGTTGGGCCGATTCGTACGCGTCTTTCAGGATTTGTTGTGCGTCCTCGTAAGCCCTTTCAGCGCTGCTACCTGTTGGTTTATATGTTTCTATGTTTAGACCAAAATCATCATCGATCTGCACAATTTATGTAACAACAAATCATCATCATCAACAACAACAACAACAACAACAACAACAAAAGCTTGCCTTTCTCGGTGGTCTCTGCATGGATTGGTTTGAGTAACAAAGCTACGCAAACGACAGCCAAAGCAATTTTTCTATCCATTTTGGTTTTCTTGCTTAGGGACCCGACGAACCGTCTACATGTTTGTAGTTGAGTTTGGACGTGGCATTGAAATACTCCACGTGGCGAATCGAAGGGCGCGTGTCTGTTGGTTTTGAAACCACGTGGCGCTCCAGGATTGGGAGACTGGTTTGGGCGTGTAGTGAAAGTCCGGTCCGATTTGGCCCCTCCCAAAATGATGGGCCGGGCCATGACTCTTGAAGCCCACACAACTATAAGTTAACAGACCTTTTTCTTTTGACAAGTTGCAGACTTCTAGACTTCTAGTCCAAGACTCTAGTGATTCCTGATGCGGATTAATACTCCCACTATTTTTTTTTTTAGGATAACTTTTTTCTTTTTTCATTCCAAGCTCACGAGGAACAACCACTCGTAATTTCTTTTTTATTACAATTTTATTCCAATTACAAGCTAAAAAAACATTTTCAATAACCGATTGAAATAGAGTCATATCCTAAAAGCATCATATATGGCGCTGGATTGAGATATGACGCTGGGTTAACTAGTCCCACCCAGTGCCATATATTGCACCATATTGATGCAATTATAGCTAGCTATTGCACCAATATGGCACAAGAAATATATTTTTTTATGAATTTATTAGAGTGGGGTTCGCCTAAACAACTTTAATAAAATTAAAATATTAAAAAGCAGTTTGTATAGAGAAAAAGTTGGTGGATCCTAAAAAATTTGATGTAAAAATGGGTGAGAAGGGTTGGAGAAGAGAATAGTATGTTTTGTACTTTTGCGCAAGGCCTTGGAGATGCCCTAAGCAGGTCACAATTAACTCGTAAAGCTTAAGTGAGCCTAATGGATCTGAATAACAGCTACGATCTATAATGGATCAAATTATTCTACCAAAATTCATAATGAACTTGAGTAAAAATAAATTAAAGGCCACCAGTTATTTTGCTAAAAGTAGGAAATTGCTTCACTTCGCTATAACAAGGTAATTGTCGAATTATTCAACATGCATGAGATTAGTTTAGCACGAAACTTTGAAGTCTACTTTTAAATTATTTCACAAAAGAAAAAGAAAAAATTAAATATGTGCAATTATCACCACAAAAATTCTTAAGCAAATATAATTTCTAACTACACTAAAAGATTCAAACATCAGTTGAGAGCAAGTGCCACCAAAGAAAGCCTAGCTATATTGTGGATAATATGCGAAAGTGCCACCAAAGAAAGCCTAGCTATATTGTGGATAATATGCGATGCCACGGAAAGTGTTTAATTTTTTTGGATGCACACATCAGTGGCCACCCATTGACGAGGAAAACTCATAGAATAGCATCTAGTCTAGATTATGTATTTACAAAAGTTGTGCAATTAAAGGTAGTGATTATGTATGCTGTGACGACCGAAGAGAATCAGAGATACCATGCATGCATGGCAAGAGGGCGCACCTTGGAGGATCCTCAACCATTCAAACGTCCATTTAATTAGGGAATCACTTGCAAATGGATGATGAATTGATAAAGATTAGAGAATATATTATATTTGTGTATTAGTGACGGCATAGACTTTAGTTAATAGGAGACCAATTGATCGATATGCAATATATTCGCAACCATTTTTCTTTTTTGGACAATCATATTCATATCCAGTTCAATTGATCGATCAACTTGTGAGGATCCAAAATTAAGGGATGTACCTGTATATAATGTGGACCGAATATCCAAAGCACTTTTCTTGAAAATGAAATGCCAAGACTCTGGAAATGGAAGTTTTTATTGCTGAATGTTGACGACCATAATGGCAACAACTACAACAACCACAACAACGAAGCTTCACTCTCAAAAACAAGTTTCGACAATACCCAACAAAAAAAAAAATAAAAAAAAATCGAACTGATTTGAAGAGGGTTTGTGTTTGAGATTGCAATTTAATTTATTGACTTTTAAGAATTTGCATGGTACGTAATTTTATTTTAACACTCGTGGACCCCTTCATAATGAACTTTATTTTATATTAAAATGACACGTGACAACTGTGTAAGCATACTTTAAACTTAAGAAATAGATCGAATAGAGAGTTACCTGCGGAAACGATCATATGGACTCCTAAAATTTAAAATTTTATCGCCCTCATGAGCCTTAGAACTTTCAACACTTTGTTTGATGGTACAAGTGCTCTTTTATAGGCTTTAGGGAGAACCTTTAAGTTTCCCACATTAATATCAATTTCCATCAAATTGGTAACGGTAATGGAAGCTCAAGAGACTTTAATTAGGTGACTTTAGGTAATTCATAGATTACATAATTTAAGACATAAGTTTGAGACATATAATGGTCTTACATTCTCTCACTTGTCTCATACTTTATTTCGATATGTGAGTCACATATAGCTTAATGGTTCTCCCACTTGACCCATATAACCAAACATCACATAACTTTTATATCAGCGCGCATATTTATTTGTTATCATTAAATCATTATAAAATAAATTAGCAATGAGAGTCATAGCGGTTATACATCAAAATATGATATATTTCCTTCTATGTACCACGAGCATTACTAATTCATTTTAAATGATTCATATAAAACATAATGTCCGTGTCAAATACTAAATTCACTTATAATCATCATTAAGCATAAGTGTGCACATATATTAATAGAATTAGCACAACAAATGAGATCTCATAATCACAATCATAATCCAATCCCAAATTAAAAATCATATAAGAATTACAATGAATACTCATTATGTTGACATGTTCTTTAATGTCCTCGATGTAATCTTTTCATTAGGGGATTTGTAACCATAAGATTTGTGCTAATATGTTTAATTGACATTTTTTTTTCTTTTGAACTTTTTCTTTAACTGCAAAGTATTTTACTCCATAAACTCTATACTAGTTTAAAACTGATAATTTTGGATAAAAATATAATTGCAGAATTGTCATATTGAGTCGTTAATTATGACTTGAAAAATTGAGTTAATAGTACCAAGCCCTTAAATGAAGTTCTTAATTTAGCCATAATCCTTGATTTGTAGATTTAAACTACAAACTCAATTGTCATAGCAGAAGTAGTCATAATTGTTTGTTTAGTCCTCAAAGAGATTTCTCCATTAGTGAAAAGAAAAACATGCTTAAAAATAGACTTTCTAGTGTGAAGACAACCACTAAAGTCTATGTTTAAATAACCAATAATTTTTGTATTATCAGACTTTCTATAAGTGAGCATGTAATCTTTTATACATTATAAATACCGTAATACCTTCTTTGCAGCTCACCAATGGTTCATGCAAGGGTTACTTTGGTAACATCCCAACATGAAAAAGCTCGAAATCTGGTTTGGTATATCATTCATTTAAAAGTTAATGAATTAGAAATGGTAGATTCATCATTGTTGTTAAGCAAGATATCATAAGTGTGTGAATTTGCTCCCATTGACCTTCGAATATGCATCGATTGATAACATTTTTCTTTCTCAAGGATGTTATGGTATCATTAACTTAATATACCAAATGACGGAAGCTTACTTTAATTCATATATTGACCTATTATGTTTCCCGATTAGGTGTTTATGTCCTTCTACTATGAATTTCTTTAGATTGATTCATATATACTTCTTTATCTAAACTCCTCAAAAGGCGCTTTACGTTCATTTGGTGTAATTATAAATCAAATAAGTGACAATGGTCATCATGATTCGAAAGTATCCTTTATGAGTAAAACCTTTTAATTAGCTACAAGTCTAGCTTTATATCGTTTGATATTGCCTTACAATCACAATTAGTTTTGAGAATTCACTCACTCATATGGGTTTAAGATTCTTAGGCAGTTCAACGAGATTCTAGACTTTATTTTGAACAATTGGTTTTAACTCATCTTTCATGACACCAATCTATTTTATAAACTCGTCACTTGATGGCTTCATAATAAGAAACTGAGTCTTAAAATATATGTCCCTATAGTATAAGTAGATTCATATAATTATACCATAAAATCATTAAAAATTAATATCATATCTCCTCACTGTTCGAGATTTTTGTTATGCATCCCTAAAATCATTAATATGTATATTCAATTGTAATGATCTCAATATTTTCTTTATGAGAATCACAACTAAGAGCAACTTCTACTTCATTAATATTTATTGGTAATATGATATGACACTCCCACTAATTTTGCCATTCTTGATGAATCTACCATTTCTAATTTTGATAATCTATATATAGTGGCTAGGACAATAAATTTAATATATATAGCGTTTAGATTTTATAGAGTAACCAATAAAATAGCAATTGATCAATTTATATTATAATTTACATTCTCGTGAATTATAAGCTTTATTACAGTAATAAGAAGGATCACGAGATCCTTTTGTCTCTTAAGAAGCAAACCTATTCATCTTCTTATTTGAGAAAACCACAATTAAATTTGGGAACTGCCACTGCCAAACCCATTGATCACCTATACAACTTAAGTGTCATTACCAACTTCATGACAAGTTTCGATAACGGTTGTGGCAAACAAACACCTTATAGTATGTTACTTGTATGCATTCCCTTTTTCTTATTTTAAATATGAAGCATCATTAAAACCATTAGGAAAGAATTAGGCCACATTAGCTGGTGATCAGTTAAATCATTTCATATTTCACATATTACATGAATTAATCCACCAATCATCAATATACATTATGTAATCAGTTTATAATCAGTATATAAGTTGATTGACGTTGAAGCAAATTACGTGCTTATAAAGTATTTATGGCGTTTCCTTATTCATTGCAACTTATGTGAAACTAAGAGTCCCCAAGTGTCTCCCAAGAAGACTTTTCATCTTCCTCAATTTTAAGAAAAAGCCAATTAAATTGAGAAACTAATATCAACAAATCAACACCTACACAATTCTTTATCACCATCGCCAGCGTCAATGCACGCACCTTAATCGCAGTGGTTGGTGTGTTGCAGTGAGCGTGTTTGGCATAAAATTATTAGAAATGTAAATTGTAAAATAATTAGCAAAGCCGTCTCAATCATAATCAAATACATAAACATAATCAATCGATTAATAAATGTATAATTGAAAATTGGGTATAATCGACGCTCATATGATGATCTGATTAGCCCTTATTAGTCATATATTATATATTATAGCATTCTAATATATATACTTTCATCAGAAATGAAGATCGATAAGATTAATCAATTCATATTTTGTAAGACCTTATACTACTGTCAAGACTAATGTAAAATCTCAATAGACAGAATTGTGGTAATCTAATGCCCGTAATCTAATTAATATTATATATATATATATATATATATATATATATATATATATATATATATATATATATATATATATATATATCTGACCAAAAATTAAATCAAATAAACTAATATATGATTGAACAAAGAGTTGAGACGAACATTGTCTTGTAATATATGTATCGTTTACATTCAACTCAACATCAAACTAGATTAAACTAGATTATAAGAAAAATATAAATCGTTCGTAGAAAACTCTACTGATCTATTAGGCTTTGATACCACATGTAAGCATACGTTAAACTTAAGAAATATATCAAATAGAGAGTTACCTGTGGAAGCGATTATATGGACTCCTAAAACCCAAAATCTTATCGCCCTCATGAGCCTTAGAACTTTCGACACTTTGTTTGATGGTACAAGTGTCATTTTATAGGCTCGAGGGAGAACCTTTAAGCTTCCCACATTAATACTAATTTCCATCAAATTGGTAACGATAATGAAAGCTCAAGAGACTTTAGGTGACTTTAGGTAATTCATAAATTACATAATTTAAGACATAAGTTTGAGACATATAATGATCTTGCAAACTGTAGCACCAAATTACCACTATCTATTTTGGGGGATCGGGTGTAGAGAATAATTATATAAGGTCTCAATTTTTCTTGATAATCATAAGTGATCGAACCTTTTTTGTATTTCCTTACTTTGATTCGACTAATCTCATGGGATTAAGTCGGCGCCCCAATCTTATAATCGTATCCAAGAGAAAATCAAGTGAATACAATGTACGTACTAACCAATTGGGTGGCCAATAATTTGGTATGAATTTAGAAGGAAAAGCTCATGGGTTCGAACCTTGGTGAGTGCAAAAATGAGTATTGCCTCCAATTTATCAAGAATTGAACTATTCAAGAACTTGGTAAGAGTTTTAGTGCTTCTTTCTTTGCTACGACACCTCACTCCTAATATATATGTGAACGCAATTAATTGAATGAATAATGAGATCTTGAATTAATGCTAAGCACCAAAAAAGTTTTGTCATTTTTTTACTCGCATAAATAGACTAAATAGTCGTAGCTAGTGTTCAATGTTTTGACATTTTTATGCGGAGAACATTTTTGTCAATAACTGCAATCAATCAAATATCATTAACCTTGTTCTACCCGCGTAGTTTGGATGATATGATCCGCATTATTAGTGCATCACTTTGTCTTCACATGTTCTTTTTCGACAAGTTTTTTTTGATAGGATTTTTTTTTTTTTTTTTTGACAAGTTATGCATACTCGCCTCACATATTGATTAATTAACTTTACAATTTCTTCTTTTTTTTTTTTTTGTATAAATGTAACTTAACTGCTTCGTTACCCTGGACGGATTGGCCGAATAATAAGGGCGAAGGCTTTGTATAGGTTAAATGCACGTATCGAGTTTAATTTCCCATGATAACCAAACTTCCGGCAACTAGTGGTCGTTTTCTAGAATTTCAAACTCCACAAGACTAGTTATACAATGTTAGATACCCATGGTTAATATATATATATATATATATATATATATATATATATATATATATATATATATATATATATATATATATATATATATATATATATATTTATATACAGTTTCGACGCGCTACGCACGATTGACCCGCTCGGCTTCTTCACTTTCAAGGGAATTAATTTCTAAGAATTTATTAATAAAATTCAAAATTGTAATTAAAATTTAAAAATTAGAAATACAAGTACATTTTTTAGCTTATCAATATTCTCTAATATGATTGAGATAAGATGTGAATGAAAAAACAAGCTAGTCATGCTAGGACATTACTTCCTCAAAAAAAAAAAAAGGAAACATGGAAAAAAAATTATGAATGTAAATAATTGAATTAGTTGAGATTAAAGCTTTAGACACCTTCTTTTTTTTTCACATGATTAATCAGAATTTTTTTCATTCAAATTTCTTCTGGATTTTGGGTTTGTTCACTCCCCCAACACCTTCTTCAAACCACCTTCTTTTTCAACCCCCACCTTCTTCTTCTCCCTCTCGGATTCTCTCTTCTTCATTGTATTATATATATATATATATATATATAACCGAACCTTCTCCTCTCTTCATCACACAATCAATAACCAACCACAACAACCACCCCTAATTCCAATTTCGAGCTCATAGACAAAACCAGTCCCACTGTCACTAAAATCAAAAATTGAAATATTATATCACCTTCAACTGTTCTTCAACAACACCACCAACACTCACGGCTCTCCTTGAATTTGATCTCGAATCGATATATATATACATACGGGGAAAAACAATGAGGGTTTGGGTGAGAATGATGAAGACGATGACCAGTGGTATGCATCCCCTTAAAATGTATCAAATGGTAGCATGCAATTCAAGCTTTCATCAACAGATACAATATTCATATAAACCGATTTGCCCCAGAAACAAGTGCACACTCCAATTTTAGAAGTCTCCATCAATTTATCAACCTCTCGTCCCGTGTATTGGATTGATGAGAAGGAGTTCGTGTATTTGATTGATGAGAAGGAGTTCGTCCTAACACGAGAGTGATCGATTGAAGATCGAGAGAATGAGAAAACCGTGTATTGGATTGATGATAAGGAGTTCGGGATTGATTCGAGATAAAAAAAAAAAAAAAAAAAACGTGCGGTGAATTGATAAGGAGTTAGAGTTTGATTTGGAGACAAAAGAAAATGTTTATTTGGAGATGAAAAAAAAAGAAATATGGGCAAATAGGTAAATTTGATTACCACTCAAAAAATTGTGATTCGTGCTTTTATATATACTAGTTTCAGGACGTGCTACGCACGATTGACCAAGATTGACCCGCTCGCTTTGCTCGCGGGAATTAATTTCTAATAATTTATTAATAAAAATTAAAATTGTAATTAAAATTTAAAAATTAGAATTACAAGTATCTTTTTAGCTTATCAATATTATTTAATGTGATTGAGATAAGATGTGAATGAAAAAATAAGGTAGTCATGTTAGGACATTACTTCCTCAAAAAAAAAGGAAACAAGGAAAAAAAAAACACAAGTGATTTGAACCATCAATTTGTGAACACTGGCTCGTGGAGATTTCGTAAAATTGTACATAAAGTTCAATCTTTACCTCAAACTCTATAGATAGAAATGATAACTTTGAAATTATGAATGTAAATAATTGAATTAGTTGGGATTAAAGCTTTTAGACACCTTTTTTTCACATGATTAATCGAATTTTTTCATTCAAATTTCTTCTGGTTTTGGGATTGTTCCCTCCCCCAACACCTTCTTCAAAGCACCTTCTTCTTCAACCCCCACCTTCTTCTTCTCCCTCTCGGATTCTCTCTTCTTCACTTTTATATATATATATATATATATATAAAACCGAACCTCCTCCTCTCTTCATCACACAAAATTGAAATATTATCTCACTTTCAACTGTTCTTCAACAATGCCACCAACACTCACGACTCTCCTTGAATTTGATCTCCAACTGTGTGTGTGTGTGAGAGAGAGAGAGAGAGAGAGAGAGAGAGAGAGAGAGAGAGAGTGGTTTGAGGAAGAACAATGAGGGTTTGAGTTGGAATGATGAAGACGATGACCAGTGGTATGTACCCCCTTAAAACTTATCAAATGGTAGCATGCAATTCAAGCTTTCAACAGATACAATGTTCATATAAACCGATTTGCCACAGAAACAAGTGCACACTCCAATTTAGAAGTCTCTCTCAATTTATCAACATATCCGTCTCCGTGTATTGGATTGATGAGAAGGAGTTTGTGTATTGGATTGATGAAAAGAAGTTCGTCCTGAATACATGCGAGTGATCAATTGAAGACTGAGTGAAAGAAAAAACTGTGTATTGAATTGATAAGAAGGAGTTCGGGATTGATTTGGAAATAAAAAAAAAAAAAAAACACGTGTGGTGGATTAATAAGGAGTTAGAGTTTGATTTGAAGACAAAAGACAAAGTTGATTTGGAGATGAAAAAAAGAAATAAGGGCAAAAAGGTAAATTTCATTACCAATCAAAACTTTGTGATTCGTGCTTTTATATATATGGTAGATATGATATATATATATATATATATATATATATACTTTCGGGAGGACGCGCTTGACGATCGATTGACCGCTTTCGCTTTGCTCGCGGAATTAATTTATAAGAATTTATTAATAAAATTCAAAATTGTAATTAAAATTTAAAAATTAGAAATACAAGTACATTTTTTAGCTTATCAATATTCTCTAATGTGATTGAGATAAGATGTGAATGAAAAAACAAGCTAGTCATGCTAGGACATTACTTCCTCAAAAAAAAAAAGGAAACATGGAAAAAAAAATTATGAATGTAAATAATTGAATTAGTTGGGATTAAAGCTTTAGACACCTTCTTTTTTTTCACATGATTAATCAGAATTTTTTTCATTCAAATTTCTTCTGGATTTTGGGTTTGTTCACTCCCCCAACACCTTCTTCAAACCACCTTCTTTTTCAACCCCCACCTTCTTCTTCTCCCTCTCGGATTCTCTCTTCTTCATTGTATATATATATAACCGAACCTTCTCCTCTCTTCATCACACAATCAACAACCAACCACAACAACCCCTCCTAATTCCAATTTCGAACTCATAGACAAAACCAATCCCACTGTCACTAAAATCAAAAATTGAAATATTATATCACCTTCAACTGTTCTTCAACAACACCACCAACACTCACGCTCTCCTTGAATTTGATCTCGAATCGATATATATATATATATATATATATATATATATATATATATATATACATACGGGGAAGAACAATGAGGGTTTGGGTGAGAATGATGAAGACGATGACCAGTGGTATGCATCCCCTTAAAATGTATCAAATTGTAGCATGCAAATCAAGCTTTCATCAACAGATACAATATTCATATAAACCGATTTGCCCCAGAAACAAGTGCACACTCCAATTTTAGAAGTCTTCATCAATTTATCAACCTCTCTGTCCCGTGTATTGGATTGATGAGAAGGAGTTCGTGTATTGGATTGATGAGAAGGAGTTCGTCCGGAACACGAGAGTGATCGATTGAAGACTGAGAGAATGAGAAAACCGTGTATTGGATTGATGATAAGGAGTTCGGGATTGATTTGGAGATAAAAAAAAAAAAAAAAAAACGTGCGGTGAATTGATAAGGAGTTAGAGTTTGATTTGGAGACAAAAGAAAATGTTTATTTGGAGATGAAAAAAAAAGAAATATGAGCAAATAGGTAAATTTGATTACCACTCAAAAAATTGTGATTCGTGCTTTTATATATATATGATAGATATATATTTATTTGCAGAATTGAAACGTGTCCTTAATTACGATTGGAAGTAAAATAGCTAAACAACTCTCGTCCCCAGGACAACATAACTATAAATTGTTCTAATAGAGCATTTTCCCGCCTTTGAGGTCGGTTCGTTCTGTTCGCGCCCATCGCTCAGATCGGAAGATCGTTCTCGCACTGGAGTTCTCTCTGAAGATGTTGAATCGTTCGTTCAAGATTTTCTTTCTTTCGGATTCACATCGGCTAGGATTTCACAGGTACGCGATTCCGAATTCCATGAATTTCGCTTTATTCATCGTTTCTTCCGAGTTAGGGTTTTGGTTGACGAACACTCGATATTATAATCCATGATAGCAGATAATCTGATTGAAACTTTGATTATTCTTGTTTAGATTTCTTCAAGAACAATATAATGCTACGCCATTGATGCTGATATTCAGATTTCATTATGAATAGAATTAGAGGCGTTACAATAGTAAAAGACGCGAACAACATAGGGGAAATCATAGATCTGTAGTTCTTCCTCTTCGCCGTTGAAAGCGAGAGGAAATGATTATATAAGACAAGACAAAAGGAGAATAATTTCTAAGCATCGCGCTTTTTACACTTTTGCTGATTCGCTTTCTGATACGCTGCTTTATCTTCCTAGTATAATTATACACTTCCAATGCCTGTCGAAGAGAAAAAAAAAAAAAAATCGTCGTCAGTCGAAAGGAAAAGAAATACACATATTGAAATCAAAGGAGAAAGGGGAAGAGAGAATGAAAAAGAGAAAGAACTAGACAGTGAAACCGTAAAGGATTTGAACTTTGGTGTGATTGGGAACAATGGAAATGAAGAAATTATTTCGTAAAGGGAAGAAAAGCATGGGACTGCCTCTTTGGTTTACTTTGGCAGTATGTTTTACGAGGACATAATTTCAACTATTGAGGGTCTGTATCAGAAAAAAGGGGATTAATGAAGGTCAAGAGTGTGATCGACAAATTTTTTCTCCGAATCATTGTAGGATAAATCTGAGCATGTCAAATTAACTATTTAGTCATAGTCATAGTTTAAGTTACTACCTTCACTTAAGGTGTGGAGATCTTGTCAGTTTGCTCCTCCAGTTGTTCTGTATTTAGGAATGGGAATATGACCAGACTCAATGTGCTTAAGATCCTCAACAAGGATCCTATATTGTCTCTCCACTTCTTCCGCTGATTTCCCACCGACAGCCTGAGCTACCTTTTCCCATCTGTCAGGGGTGTCTTTGTCATAATAAGCAAGGGCCTTCTCAAATAATTTGTTTTCCTTTTGTGACCATGAGGAGCCTGAGCCACGCCTAGAGCTGGATGCCATTATTTGGAGTTTCTGTATGAGTCAGGAATCTGGAAAAAAGTGTAATTTGTTAGCTGATTAGGGTAGTATGATAACCAGGTGGTTTAAGATTTAAGGAAGTTGTTCAAAGGGCAAAAAAGCAGTTGAAAGTGAACAGAGCAGTTTATAGGATGGGAATTTGAAGTAATAAGGTCAGTAGAACTTAGAAGAGGGAGGAAAGAGATAAGAGATGGATCAGTCAAGGGATGGGGCTTGCAGCAAAGTCCCATGCAGGCTCCATATAAATAAGAGAAGATGGTGAGGTGGAGCCAGTTGGCGAATATATTTCTTGCAAATAGGATAGAACAATGAGGGACCCTTCTCTTTAGGAACCACAAGAGCAAGGTTGATGGTGGTGGAGGGCGGATTGCAAGAAGAGGTAAGGAGAATCAGTATCTAGGACAGTCTCTTTATCGTTTCGAGTCCTTTCTCTATCTTTAATATCTCTAGCAAGAGAATTTTCTTCAATATAGCTAGTGGAATAGGGACAATTAAGCATACAAACGTGCCTGGCCTTATAATAGGCCCTTTTCTGTTTAAAGGAAAGAGATATTTCTCAATTATTATTTTCTGTATTTTACGTCAGAAGTAATTGGAGATTACTGGAATATCCATTCTCGTCACAAAAATTAGGAAGGCCTTTGGCAATGGGAAAGAGATATGGACTTATTTGTTCATAATTGGTATTACGTTTCATATCCTACTTGACATGAATTTCAACAATGTCCGCTTTGAGTTAAAATCAAATAATGGTCATACATGTTGATCGGCATCTTTAGTTCATGCTGAAGAACTCCCATCATCGTTACAATACTCATTTTTTTGTTCTTTTCGAAATAAGAGAATACTTACGTTGTACTCCTAATTGTTATTTTGTTACTGGTACAGTTGATCCATGACCCTAGTAGAAATACAATTTCATTTTCTTAGAATTCTTTTTCCCTCTCAAGTCCCTTTGGGTTTTATATTTTTCTGCAATCTCAATTCGTACTTATCATGACTAAACCCTCTTGTTTCACACCATTAGTATCATAGTCAGTTTGGATCTTAACTGGTATTATATTGTCTAGAGCTTCTGTTAGGCTTCCTAACTAGGAAACTTAAGAGTAATGAGCCCTCTTGTTGATTTGTAGTTTTGATTGAAGTGCCTCTTTTTGGAGAAAGGTACCGTTCCGCCATTGCTAGTATTGGAGCTCGGAATTGCACAAGTAGTTTAAGCAAAACTTTCCACTTTGGCTTGCTAAATTTTCTCTTATCCCAAAAACGAAAAAAGGTGCGGGCATAAATCAATGTCAAGGAGACTGTATCAAGGAGACTGTATCCTAGATACTCCTGTGATCCATTTTTTGTCTTTCAATCTTTACAAGCGTGTCCAAACTTAAAATTGAGCCTCAGAGAATTATTTCACGTGGTTCTGATGGCATCTGGGCAAGTAACGACGAGTTGGAGAGAGTTAATGGAGGTTTTGGTTACGGTAATAGAAATGAAGAAGGAGAATCAATCTTAGAATTTGCTTCAGCATACGATATTGTCTTAACAAATACTAGTTTTAGGAAGAGGGAGTCGCATATAATTACTTTTAGTAGTGGTCATAACAAGAGTCAAATATATTTTTTTTAACAAGAAAAATAGATAGAAAAATATGTAGAGACTGCAAAGTAATACCTGGTGAAGCACTTACTACCCAACATAAGTTAGTAGTACTTGATATTAAGCTAACACGACGATATAATATAAATAAAAGAGTTAGTGACCATAGAATAAAGTGGTGGAACCTAAAACATAGTAAACAAGTAGAGTTTAGAGAAAAACTACTAAAGGAAAATGTTTGTAATCTTGACTTAGATGCTAATACAATGTGACTAGAAATGAGTAGTTGTATAAGGAGAGTGAGATCAAACGTATTAGGAAATCTAAAGGCTTGAGACCACCAAAGAAGGAAACATGGTGGTGGAACGAGGATGTCCAACGAGCAATTAAGACTAAAAGAGAGATGTATATGAAAATATCTAAGTGTCAAGATGAAGATGCGTACAATTAATATAGAGAAGCTAGAAAACAAGCTAAAAAAGTAGTTAGTCAAGCTAAAACAAATTTCATGGAAAATCTATATACAAGGTTAGGTAATAGAGATGGTGAAAAATATATATATATATATATATATATATATATATATATATATATATATATATATATATATATATATATATATGGTAGCCAAATTAAAAGATAAAAAGAAACAAGACTCAAGTCATGTAAGATGTATTAAGGACGAAAATCAAAATGTTTTAATGCGCGAGGAGGATATTAAAGAGAGATGGAGAAGTTACTTCGATAGTTTATTTAATGATGATCAAGTTGATACTATAATAGATGAAAACCCACACCAAGAAAGAAATGTAAACTATACACGCAATATTAGAATTGTATAAGTTAAAGAGGCATTGAAAAGAATGAAAATAGGGAAAACATTTGGCCCAGATGAAATACCCATAGATGTTTGGAAATGCTTAGGAGAAATTGGATTGACTTGGTTAACAAAACTTTTCAATAAAATTTTAAAATCAAAACGGATGCCAATGGATTGGAAAATAAGCACGCTTGTGCCAATCTTCAAAAACAAAGAGACGTTCAAAGTTGCTCAAACTACCAGGGAATTAAACTTATGAGTCACACTATGAAACTTTGGGAGAGGATAATTGACAATAGGCTAAGGAGAGAAATAACAATATCAGAGAACCAATTTGGTTTCATGCCTGGGAGGTCAACTATGAAGGCGATTTTCCTTGTAAGACGATTGTTAGAAAAATATAGAGAAAAAAAAAAGATCTTCACATGGTATTCGTAGATTTCGAAAAAGCATATGATAGGGTCCCTAGAGATGTTCTTTGGTGGGTTCTAGAAAGAAAAAGAGTGCATGCTAGATACATAGACACTGTATGATGGAGTAGTAACGAGTATAAAGACATTTGGAGGAGCTACAAAAGAATTTCCCATTACGATTGGACTACATCGAAGATCAGCTTTAAGCCCATATTTATTTATTTTAGTTATGGATGAACTAACTAGACATATTCAAGATGATATACCATGATGCATGCTATTTGCAGATGATATTGTCTTAGTGGTTGAAACTAAAGACGGAGTGAATAGGAAATTAGAACTTTGGAGGAATACATTAGAATCTAATGGCTTTAAGTTGAGTAGGACGAAAATCGAATACATGTACTGTGAGTTTAGAAACACTAGATATCGAGATGGCGGAGTGGTAAAATTAGGGGAAGTAGAAGTTCCTAAGGTAAACCACTTTAGATACCTAGGATCAATCATACAAAATGATGGTAACATTGAGAATGATGTTACATATAGAATTCAAGCTGGATGAAAGAAATTGCGGAGTGCAATAGGGGTGATTTGTGATCGAAATGTTCCTACTAAGTTAAAAGGAAAATTTTATAGGACCGCAATTAGGTCAGCTATGCTCTATGGAAGTGAATGTTGGGCGGTAAAGCAACAACAATTACATAAAATAAACGTAACGGAAATGAGGATGCTTAGGTGGATGTGTGGTAAAACTCGTAACTATAGAATAAGAAATATAGAAATTCAAAGACTAGTAGGAGTAGCACAATTGATACAAAGATTAGGGAAGGGCGGTTGCGGAGGTTTGATCACCTGCAAAGACGGCCTACAAATGCCCCAACTAGAAAACTTGACTCAATAGAAACTGTAGAAATTCGACGAGGTAGGGGCAGACCAAAGTTAACATGGGATGCATTAATTAGGAGGGATTTGAATGGTTTGAAAAGCTCACCATCAATTGCACTTAATCGAGGCACAATGAAAAAATTGATCCATGTAGCCGACCCCAATTAATTTGGGACTGAGGCTATGTTGTTGTTGGTTCTCACGGCATCTGCTAGCTGTTAAGTTCAACTGTGCGAGGTGGGAACCATCAAAAGCTCAAAATTGTACTTATTCCGGATGGAAACAAAGTAAGAAGTTATGAACCACTCTTTTCCCCCGCTCAACAGTTACCTTGACGGCAAAGTTTACCACCAGCACGTGTAACAACAATACAATCAGCAGGTCCACTTTTTAGATTGCGATTTTCTGGTTATCTGGAATCTCTATCACTTGTAGCTGGAACTTGCATGAACGAAAGAGATGGTCTTATAATTTGGAGACATTCCTAAAGGCTTTATAGCTGGCTGGATGAGCCGTACATTGGCTTTATCAATTGAGTCGATACGTGCACTTATCTTGGTGAAGACCTCTTTTCACGTGTAATTTTATTCCAAAAGTACTATTGGAGATTAGCTTGTCTGGTCGTTAGCAAAGTCGCGGTTCTTGTACCCATGATTGATAGACAACATGGAGACCATTAATCAACGCCATTGCTTTTTTGGCTAACTAGATCATTATTCACAGTTATCAGTCTTGCTAAGAGAGGTTTCCAGAAAATGAAAGTGTTCCCTACTAGGACAAAAGAGTGATTCTCGATCCAATGTCCATTTTTGTGTCATGCTATGTGCCACCAACACGAGACGTGGGCTATGCCATCGTTGTCTTCTGGACTGGTAATAGTACTTCCTTACTGGTTTGCGATTAGTTATAGACTTATAGTACAGGTATAAATTCCACCACTGTCAGTGTTGGGTCAAAGTTGGGCCTGAATTTTTATTTTTTACTGTTAAACTTGAAAAGCATTAAACTATACTAGTGACGATAAAGGGTTATACCTGTCATCCTACGTATACTTTATAGTTGTATATATTTTCCGCCAATGACTATTCAATTATTTGAGCGGGTAAATAAGTTAGTCCCTTCACATCGTCGCCCGGATGTGAAGAAAAATGAGCAAGGGTTCCCACACAAAGGACGGGTGTGAGTAAAGAAGCTAGTTCAAAACAAACACGAAAACAAAAACAAAATCATATATACAGACACTAGATCTTTTAGACAAAATAGAAATAGAAAAGGAAAACAAATACAAAGAGGAGAAAAAATTCGTTTAGGAACATGGAACATAGGAACACTTACGGGGAAGTCAATAGAACTAGTAGATACTATGATTAGAAGGAGAGTCAATATTGCTTGCCTCCAAGAGACAAAATGGGTAGGAGAAAAGAGTAGAGAAATATGAAGCACATGATTTAAATTGTGGTACACTGGTATAGATATAAAATGCAATGGAGTAGGAATTGTGGTGGATAATGATTATAAGGATAAGGTCGTAGAGGTTAAAAGAATGAGTGATAGATTGATTCTAGTTAAATTAATTATTGGGGACGAAAAAATTAACATACTTAGCGCCTATGCAGCACAAGTAGGATTAAGCGAGAGCATCAAACGCAAGTTTTGAGACGATATAAATGGATTTATGCAAAGTATACCATTAGATGAAAATGTTTTTATTGGAGGAGATTTAAATGGGCATGTCGGGGCAAATAACGATGAGTTTGAGAGAGTTCATGGAGGTTTTGGTTACGGTAATAGAAATGAAGAAGGAGAATCAATCTTAGAATTTGCTTCAGCATACGATTTTGTCTTAGCAAATACTAGTTTTAGGAAGATGGAGTCGCATATAATTACTTTTAGTAGTGGTTATAACAAGAGTCAAATATATTTTCTTTTAACAAGAAAAATAGATAGAATAATATGTAGAGACTGCAAAGTAATACCTGGTGAAGCACTTACTACCCAACATAAGCTAGTAGTACTTGATATTAAGCTAACACGACGACATAATATAAATAAAAGAGTTAGCGACCCTAGAATAAAGTAGTGAAACCTAAAACATAGTAAACAAGTTAATAGATAAAAAGAAACAAGACTTAAGTCATGTAAGATGTATTAAGGACGAAAATCAAAATGTTTTAACGCGCGAGGAGGATATTAAGGAGAGACGAATGATGGTCAAGTTGATACTATAATGGATGAAAACCCACACCAAGAAAGAAATGTAAACTATAAACGCAATATTAGAATTGTAGAAGTTAGAGAGACATTTAAAAGAATGAAAATAGGGAAAACATGTGGCCCGATGAAATACCCATAGAGGTTTGGAAATGCTTAGGGAAATTGGATTGACTTGGTTAACAAAACTTTTCAATAAAATTTTAAAATCAATACGGATGTCAATGGATTGAAGAAGAAACACTCTTGTGCCAATCTTCAAAAACAAAGGAGACATTCAAAGTTGCTCAAACTACCAGGGAATTAAACTAATGAGTCACACTATGAAACTTTGGGAGAGGATAATTGACAATAAGCTAAGGAGAGAAACAACAATATCAGAGAACCAATTTGGTTTCATGCCTGTGAGGTCAACTATGGAGGCGATTTTCCTTGTAAGACGATTGTTAGAAAAATATAGAGAAAAGAAAAAAAGATCTTCATATGGTATTCGTAGATTTAGAAAAAGCATATGATAAGGTCCCTAGAGATGTTCTTTGGTGGGTTCTAGAAAGAAAAAGAGTGCATGCTAGATACATAGACACTATTCAGGATATGTATGATGGAGTAGTAACGAGTATAAAAACATTTGGAGGAGCTACAAAAGAATTTCCCATTACGATAGGACTACATCAAGAATCGGCTTTAAGCCCATATTTATTTACTTTAGTTATGGATGAACTAACTAGACATATTCAAGAGGATATACCATGATGTATGCTATTTGCAGGTGATATTGTCATAGTGGATGAAACTAAAGATGGAGTGAATAGAATATTAGAACTCTGGAGGAATACATTAGAATCTAAAGGCTTTAAGTTGAGTAGGACGAAAATCGAATACATGCACTGTGAGTTTAGAAACACTAGATATCGAGATGGCGGAGTGGTAAAATTAGGGGAAGTAGAAATTCCTAAGGTAAACCACTTTAGATACATAAGATCAATCATACAAAATGATGGTAACATTGAGAATGATGTTACACATAGAATTCAAGCTGGATGGAAGAAATTGCGGAGTGCAACAGGGGTGATTTGTGATCGAAATGTTCCTACTAAGTTAAAAGGAAAATTTTATAGGACCGCATTTAGGCCAGCTATGCTCTATGGAAGTGAATGTCGGGCGGTAAAGCAACAACAATTACATAAAATAAACGTAGCAGAAATGAGGATGCTTAGGTGGATGTGTGGTAAAACTCGTAAAGATAGAATAAGAAATATAGAAATTCAAAGACAAGTAGGAGTAACACCAATTTATACAAAAATTAGGGAAGGGTGGTTGCGGTGGTTTGGTCACCTGCAAAGACGGCCTACAAATGCCCCAACTAGAAAACTTGACTCAATAGAAACTGTAGAAATTCGACGAGGTAGGGGCAGACCAAAGTTAACATGAGATGCATTAATTAGGAGAGATTTGAATGGTTTGAAAAGCTCACCATCAATTGCACTTAATCGAGCACAATGGAAAAGTTTGATCTATGTAGCCGACCTCAGTTAATTTGGGACTGAGGCTATGTTGTTGTTGTTGTTGTTGACTGTTCAATTATTTAAGATTAATTGAAGTTACCAATGACAGATAAACAAGAAATTACTGTAGTATGTGTAGGTTCCTTATAGATGAATTAGTAATGTCCTAGTTTAATATCTTCCAAGGTGAAGACAGGTTCTTTGGCAGGGTAATATAGAATCCTTTTAAACCTGAAAACTGGTAAATGACAACAATCCAATCTTTACTATAGAAGTATAGACAGCTAAATCTAGCAATCCTTTTCACTTTTGTTTCTCAGCAAGTTGATCTGGGAATCTACGCTGTACAAGGCACATGGGGCCTTAGACAGAACATTTTATAATGGTTCTATGGTTGAGAGCCCCTCTTTGGAGTCCTTTAGACAAAAGTTTAAAGGAAAGTAATATATCAGTCACAAGGATAAAAAGGTTTGCTTTTAATTTCGGTTACTTGAAACTTGGAAGTGATTTACGGGAACTTTTGATGAAATTTTAACTTAAAAGAGAAGTATTTGTAACTTTATCTAAGTATTACTGTCGTTTAAGTAAGATTTAAATTTTGTTAAATGAACATTCTTTCTTGAGAACAAATTTTGTTAGTGAACATTAAACAAGCATATATGTTTTTTTTCTCCTCCTTTCTTTCTTTTCCCTTCATCTTCTCTCTTTATTTTCTTACAAGTAAAACTTAATTTTGCAAATTATTTATAATTTTTTTTATTTGAGATTTTGTCAAATTTATTGTGATAATTCTTAATTTGTTATTCAGAAAATCTAAATAATTTGTAGTAATTTTAAAGAAGTTTCTCACCATCTCCAATATTACACAATGTGGATTAATCTAGCAAAAACTGAAAAGTATCGATGTCACTTTATCAATGTGGAAGGGATGTCTATATTGTGTCTAAATAGCATATTACTACCCTAGATAGACATTGATACTTAAAAAAAGTCTCCAATGTAACCATGAACCGCTCCCTGTTATGGATGAGGTTTCAATCATAGATTGCAACCATTTTTTCTGCAATCCGCAATTTGCATTGGTGATCTGTGCTTTGAATTGTTGTTAGCCACACCTTTTTAAACTCTTTCAATTGGTTTCTCATCTTACAATTATCCATTTTTTCTTATTAGTGATCAATTAAGATCATTGGAATTGATTTCATTTAGGCCATTCTCTTTAGAAAGGGTAACTGCACGCCGCCAATTGAACAATTTAGTCCATTCACGTGGAAAGGCGTTAGAGATTCGACAACTTGTATGGGACTTGAAAATCTGTACAAAGAATTGAAGATGAAATCATTGGTGCAACGGTTACTTAGAGAGACGGAAAAAGAAAAGGTCGTGAGACACCCCTATAGGTACACACATTTCCAACACAACTGTTGATATTTCTTTGGCCATATTTGGTTAGGGAAATAGGCTAGTGACAACTTCTCTTGTTTGGTTGAGAAATGTGTCCCACTTTCGAAAAATGGAAGGTGCCGACTTGCTCTTTAGACTGGAAGTCTATTTGGAGAGAACTTACATCAACCTAGCCTCAATCTCAAATTAGTTGAGGTTGGCTACATGAATCAAACTCTTCCATGTACTTAGAGTTCAAGAAAGTTGAACCCAACAAGAGTGCGCTCACGAAATCAAACTTCTCAAAAGTTGCCCAAATGAACCATTGGCCTTATAGGTTTTGGATCAAGTTTCATGGCTTCACATTTCAATTTGTTTACGTAGGAGTCATATAACCACGTGGCAAATATTTGTGTCAAAAGTATGTTTCCCTAACACTTTGAAAGAATCCTTATCTTATTTCCTGCTCCCTCAAAAGTGATATTCATGGGTTCCCCTTTTTCTGGGGGATCGTCCGACCTCACAAGTTGGAAAAGGAAAATGTTTCAACTGGGCTTGCAAATGAGAGAGATCTATAAAACTGAGGGTGAATTAGGCCCCCACATGTCGTTAGAGTGGTCAAAGTCCATTTTTAAACAGTTTTAGTTCTTTGGTTTTAGCTTCAGAATGTATTAGAAAAAGATCGAAGTGTAAGATATAGTGCAGAGTGTTGGAGATGGAATTAGTATTTGGCATGGTTTTACACTACTTTAGTGTAAAATTTACAGGGTTGCAGATGCCATTAACTCAAGTATTAGTAGGGGCCTAATTGTTTGAATTGAATCGCCCAGCTTTATATATTAGGAGGCTATGATCACCCAAGTAAATCTGGTCATACGAGGGAATGACACCCCTCTTATGTCATTCATAAGGATTGCATATACTATATTGCATGTCTTTCCCATAATTTTCATTAATTCCAAGGAGCATTGCACGGTCTCAAAGCAGTGACAGAAGTCTAATCAAACCATTAATACATCATTGCTTTATTTAATATTGTCCAACTTTACAAGTTTAATTAGATTTAGCGTTTGTGATGTTAGTGGTGGTCACAGATTCTTCGTGATCCATAAACTAGGCCCCGCGGACCTTTGGAGGTTTATTTTAAGGGGATAGGTTTGGTGGTGAATCTGGTGAAATCTAGTCTTCAACATGCATGGTTGACGCGAGAAGAGTCTTTGCTCTTTGGCCGCGTATGAAAGCAACCAAAAATCCTAAAAATGAAACGACTAATAAGCTAGTCATTATCTCATGTGGAACGCGTTGAGAAAAGTATACGTTAGGATGACTTAATAAAGGTTTAAGTGTCCTCCGACAAACATCGATTTGTGAGCGCGTAGATCTCGATGCTCAAATCGAGGAACGCCTTTATCTACATGGCAAAAGTGTGTATGATAAATAAGTGTGCACAAACTGAACTACATTAGCATTGTGTTTACCCATTCTGTTTATTGGTTTTTTTGGTTGGGCTGATTGATAGTTAAGTCTATGGAGAAGGATTTGCAGAATTTGGGGCTGGTGGGTCAGGTCTGTCCGCACATACAAATATTTGGGTTGAATCATAATTGGTGGATGTGGGGCACAGTGCGGTTGCGTAGATTAGGCGTTGATCTTGATAAGTTGGGTTGAAATTTGAAAATGACTTGGAAAAGGCTGAAAGCATGTGTTAACCAGCCAAAACACATTAATTTGGGAGGAGACATCATTTGCCAAAAGACAAGGTTTGAAAAGGCTGAGGGTTAAAGATAGCTTAAGAGTGAGACTAAACCGAATTTTATGTTAGTTACTTTTCAATCTGTAATAATGGACAATTGTGTACCGAGTCTTCCTAGCTCAGTGGTGACACATTTGATTTGTATTGTAATGGACAGTGATAGGGATCATAAGGTGACTTGATTTTGCAGTCATTTGCACTTAAAAGGCTCATTGATGACACATTTGATTTGTGTTGTTTTGGACGGCGATAGGAACCATAGGGTGAGTTAATTTTGGTACACATATGTTACGCAGCTGCTGGAATTCCTTACGTAGGCACTGACGTTTGTGGATGCCACACAGATCTCGGTGCACAATCAAAGGACTATACGCTAATTAAGCTGTAGCCTGTAGCAAGTATTTGTATCAGAAAGCATGTTACCCAATCATTTTCCATTTGCTTATTGTGAAGTTCATATTTGACATGTGATTTTTTAAAGAATTAGGCCTCATAGTGTGTGAGTAATTCAGTGAATGAACAGAAACATTATTATTTTTCTTTGGCAGAGAAAGGCCGTTTGCCTGGACAGCAAAACTAAATAGTTACATAGTCATACTCTTAACAATAATTGGATAGTCTCTTAGAGCCATGTCCAGGACTCGGAAGTTATAGCTCCCGTTAAGTGTGCGCCTTTAGCTAATTGAAAGGCGCGGAAAAGTTCTCAGGAGATAAGGTGAACAAGAACAACTATCACGCCTCCGAGCTAAGTAGTGACGGATGTGTGCCACTAATGAATTCATGGCTAAGTAGCACCTACACCTCAGCTGAGTCAATAACCCCAATAGTTATACGTTCGTTTTCGCTTAGTATTCATCATGTCAATGCTTTACTATAACGCGTAAATTTAAACAATATAGGGAATAAAACCTCCGATTCCCTTTAAAACATGAAATTTGTTACTGCTTCAACTGTTAATGAACATTGAATTTGCTTGTCTATTATATTTGTCCCAACTGCATGCCTCCCCAATGGCACCGTCGTATTCCAAGTCGTTTTCTAAGGGTTGTCGATCATGTGGTTTTCATTGCGCAAGAACAAAAACAAATAATGCTCAATATTTAAAAAAAAATTAGTAAAAATATGAAACTATTAGCGGGCCAAGAGTTAAGAGTTTTATGTTGGAAAATACTAACCAACTATTTGGGTGGTTCAATGGTTTGGTATGAGATTTGAAAGTAAAAAGTCATAGATTTAAACTTTGGTGGGAGCAAAAAGTTGTTTCTTCAAGGAGTATCGCCTCCATTTATCAAAAAAATGTTGGAAAATACTAGAATGACAATAGGTATGTCATATTGGAAGATACATTGGCCCATGTGAGCGACTCGTGTTATGTATCAGTATCTGTGTATGCCTAAATCCCGAGACGCGCACGAACGACTTAAAAGCCCGATGTGACATATCCATTGTTATTCTAATACTTCTTTTTTTATAAGCGCAAGTGACAAGTGACTTGGTTCCCTATTATAAGATCTCAATTTTGAGTGCTCAAGAATAAATTAGGAAAGCTGAATACCACGTGAGAAACTAAACAAAGAAAAGTCTTAATTTCTAATTTTATTGTTGTTGGATCAAGTTGAATAGAGATGATTATCTTTAGTTTGGAATTGGTGCTTCTCTTTTTTTTTTTTGAATTTTTATATTTTGAATTTTTTTTAAACGTTTTACCACGCATCCACCTAGGTACCTTCATTTGCGTTATACTCATTTTATGTATGTGTTATTTCTTTGTCGTTTAGTTTTTACTTTCATAAATCATAGATGAGTCAGCTGACCTAATTGCGAAAGAACCAAAGGTAAAAACCAAAACGTTAAAGTTGGTTAAATGGTTCGACTAAAATTCTTTTGCTACTCTACAAAAACTTTGTACTTAGTAGTACAAATCACGCTCTAAGATATTTCCTCTTTGTGGAAGTTGACTCTTGAAAACTTGAAATCTTCTTTTTTTTTATTACCATTGGGAAAGAGGACAAGATAGCATAGTTGGTAGTGGTGATATCAAACAACACTAGTAAAGTAGGACCTCAAAATAAATGAATAAAAAACAAGACTAGTAAAGATACCGTACAACCACCCCAATGGAGAGACTATAAAGTGTTTGATTGGAGCAACACCACCGCACAACCGCAACGCAGAGACCTATTCAACGCTTTATTTTGTTCAACCAAACCGAAAAAGATTGGCATTCTAAAGCGTAGAATAATCTCCTTTAGGGTTTTTTTTTTGGGATTTGATTAATCATGTTTGTGGGGCCTTTTTGGATCATTATGTTAATGTAATAAGTATTTGTTAGAGTGTTCAAGAAAGTCTGCCCAGACGCACTGAAACACGAGTCAAGAGAGCTCGTCAAATGGAAGATGTCTCAAGTGTTAGGGTTTTAGGGCTATGAGATGATGCTATTGTTTGTAGTTAAAGCACATATTTGCTCTTTGACGCTTAATACTATTCTCTTCATTTCAGTCTTTCTTTCTTTCCCTTCTTTTGGTCTTTCGCCTTTCGTCCTCCTAACAGATCAAACAGGGTTGGCCGAGCTCGTTCCTTGATATTTCTTGTTTGCGTTCTAGTGAGGGTTTCGTTTGGTGTGTCTGGAAAAAAGGGTTTTTTGAGTTGAATTGAATTTTGTCAACCTTGGGCTTTGATTATTATATATATATATATATATATATATATATATACAACGTTTGCGAAGTTTTGTTGAGCTGGACTCAGTAATTGAATTGGCCCTTGTTGGGGTTTCTGGGTGAAGTTCAGCTGAAGCTATTAGTTTTTTTTGAAGTTGGGTCTTCATCGTAGAGTTGCATAATTGAAGGAATTGGTGGTATTCTATATTTCTGTAAGTTCACAGACTTTGTCCTTTGGGTATGAATATGTTGGGGTTTCAGTATCAGATGATCTATATCCCTCTTTTTATTGTGACATTTTTAAGTGTAATTGGTCTTTACGATTGTGAACTTGAAGTAATACTAATTCTTGCATTGTCCATCCGATTTTGTCCTCTTAATAATATCTATGTTTGTATGTTTTTCATCATTCATAAGTTGATTTGTGCTGACGGCGTTAAACTTCTTACCTTGTGGAAGATTTGTAATTCATTGTCCCCGGTTTGATCGATTGTCAGTTCGCCGCCATAAGTAATTCTATAGGTGTTCTTAATCCTTCCGGACAACGTGGGTTTAGGATTCTGAGATTGAAATCCTGTCCGCATTAGGCATTATTCAAAACCTAAAATTTGTTCGTAATGCTTCTAGGATTTTGTAATCTTTGTTCATGGTTAGGAAGAAAATACAAGTCTTCCAATAAATTATCGAACCTTGTCATGCAAAGATTATCCATCATCTAGGCTCCTGACAGAAACTATGACTAATTGACGTTTTCTCTTGATTTAACTAATGCAACTCCTGGGTTCTTCTGTTTCCAAATCGAAACTCTAGTCTGTATGAAGTACAATACTATTGTTTTACATTCTTGATTGAAATTTTGGCATGCTTGGATGTGTCGTATAAATTCAATGTCGTTAAAGCCCTACAACCAAGCAAAACTTTGTATAAATTATTGTGTTTATGCGTGAATCCCATTTGATTAAAGATCCTCCTTGATGAAGATTCCCAATCTGAGTTTTTATTCAATTCTCACAACTCGAGAAATAATCTGAATACAGGCTTTCAGATGAAGATTATTGTGTGTAAAACCTGAAGAATCGACTGAAGTTTTTACATCATGTTAAGTAATGAATGGTAAATGATGTTAACACTTAATACGTAGTTATTGTATCGATTTCCAGGTACTCATGCTTTGGATGGCTTATAACTGGTAGTCCAACTGGTTCAAGATTTTGGCGAGTGAGTAAACGGATCAATAATATATTACTTCTGGATGGGCAGCGATGTGGCTAAATTACCTTCGCAAAATTTTGAAGTTAAGGTAAATGTCGATTCAATATTCTGGCACTACTGACCTTTTGTCCTTTCTTATTCTTTTTTTTAGTCAAATTCTGTCACTTCTTTCAAATAATTAGTTTTTGCTTAACATCAAAAGAGTTCACCAGTCTACTTCAAAAAAATAAAAATAAAAAATTCACCAATCAACTTTTGTTATTGGCGCACGAATCTGCATACTAATCAAGATGCTATTATTGTTTAGGAGTATTGTCAAAGCATTAATAGTGCGCTGTGGTCATCTGAAAAACCTGTATGCTCTTTTTTTCTTCTGTTGAATTGGATCACTCAAAAATAATTTGAGAAGACATTTTAATGAGCTATGTTAAAAACATAGATGCATGAAACTCCTACATTTTCTTTCAAAAATGACTTTTGTTACTCGCATTTAACAAAGCAAATTTTGTTACATTTGTAAAGACACTACCGTCATTCTTTAATGTTTAAATTTCATTACTAGGTACCTATGAATATACATGTGTTATTGAAGTTCAAAACTTAAATAATTCTATGTGCTCTCTGACAAGAAATGCATGCTTTTTCCCCAGAGGTGCTGTCAAGCCTGTTTCTTCCTCCTTGTTCGTCCTCATACTAAGATCTAAGTATTAAAACTTTTTGGATTACTGCAGGTGCATAATTTAATGTGTACGGAGCTGGTAAAATTCGTTGTTAGGATATCAAAAATCTTGCCAGATATAGAATCAGCTCAGCCAAAATGCAGTTTGGGCATAGAAGTTTTATGCTCTCTGAATGTAGCCATGGAGAAGACCAAATTACTTATTCAGCATTGTACTGAATCCAGCAAACTGTACTTGGTATGCATTTAAAGGTTAAAAGTGATTTTTTTTTAATTTGCAAGCAAATTTTATTCAAATGAAGTGAAATATTTTCACAGTTACACTTCAGTTTCAATGTTGCAAAACCATTCCGTGATGCTTTCTTGTTTAGATATTAATTTTGTCCTCTGTTGCGAAATTTTCAGGCAGTCACCGGGGATGCAATTACGAAGAGGTGTGAAAGAGTAAAAAATGCGTTGGAGCAAAGCCTTAGAGAAATTCTAACTATGGTTCCGATACTACTGGCTGCACAGGTTTGTCAAACTTTGTTCATGGAAGTAATGAGGTTCTACTGCAAAGGAAAAAAAAATAAAATTTGGAGAACAAAGTCCCGCCAATTACTTTGTAGTGATTTAGTTTACTTTAAATGACCTTTGTTTTTTGTCTTTTAGATTTGTAATTAAGCTCTCTTTTTGAAGCTTCAGTTTTGGTGGAATGTCTCACAATTATAATTGCCCTTGTTGGGTGCCTTTTTCCTTTGAATAGAATCCATGTACCTTCCCAGTTTTTGAACACTGCACCAAACGCGAAAAACATAGCATTTGATCATTTGTGACAAGATTTACGTTGCACATCTCCTGCAGACGTTATTCATGTTGTTACGTTATTGGTATTAGTAGCATGACGTTAATTTGTGATAGTGCTTGAAAACATGGTCAACTTGCCAATGGCTTAAGGTTTTGTTGGAGGACCATCTTCATTAATACCCTTCTTTTCCTTTCTTATCTTTCTTTTTTAAATGTCTTTGAGTGGGTGAAAGGGTTGGGGATGGTTTTAAGTGGTTGAAGGTGAACAAGAAATTGTTCTTAATCTGAGTAATTTTTTGATTAAAAAAATCTCATATTAGTATGTTCAACTCAATTAAGTTGTTGTTTAGTATGTTCAACTTTATCAATGATCCCGATGGAACATAATTTCTCGAGGAATCGAATATTAGGTTTTAACCTGACTAGAACTTGATCTTACAATATGCTTCCAGATTTTATAGTGTAGCCTGAAGCTAGGATAAACAGTCTTGGCATCCATCATGTTAGAGGTTTTCAAACCTGGAATTATACTGTGGAGACCTGATTTTCATGTGACCTCTACTGTCAAGAAAAAGAAATTCATTTTGTTCCTTTATTTTTGTGGAAATTCTGTTGCACTTTGAGGAGTATAGCCTTCTGCTTCTTTTAAAGTTTGACTCATTTCCTTGGTTAATTATTTGTTTGTTTACTGATCTGAATGCCTTTTTCAGATTTCCGCAATTGCTGATGATCTTAAAGATGTGAATTTTATTATGGAATCCTTTGAGAAAGAGGCTGGCAATGCTTTGTTGGCATTGTTCGAACAGGGGGCAGGTACGTCTGAAGCTTCAGAATTCAATGCTTTTAGAACTGCAGCCTTGAAATTGCATATCACATCCTCCAAAGCTCTGTTGATAGAGAAAAGATCCGTTAAGAAGTTATTGGATAAAGTTTGTGATATCGACCAAAGGAAAGAAAGGATTCTGAAGTACATCTTATACCTCGTTAGGAAGTATGGAAAAGCAATTGTTTGTGAGAAAAATGTGATAGTCAGAATTCATACCAAAGATCTGGGTCTTGGCGTTGATCCACTCGATCAGGTTGCTAAACAAGAACCATATTTAGTATCTGTTGCCAATGAAGTTCAAACCCATAGTTTCAGTAAGCCCATGCCTCCTGAGGAATTCAAGTGCCCTATTTCAACAAGACTCATGTATGACCCTGTTGTGATTGCTTCTGGAGAAACATTTGAAAGGTTTTGGATAGAAAAGTGGTTTAACGAAGGTCACGAAACATGCCCAAAAACTCAACAGAAGCTGTCCCATGTTTCTGCTGCACCAAATACTGTCATGAAAGATCTTATTTCAAAATGGAGCAGTAAATATGGGATGACTCTTGCAGATCCATGTGCAAAAGGAATTCCTGCATCACTTCTCCCTTGTAAAACTTTGTCGAAGGATTCCATTGCAAGCTTTGACATCTCTCTAAAGGGCGTGCCTCTTAAAAATGATTCCTGCATTGTATCTTTTAGCTCTTCAATTGCTAGTTTAAATTCATCCCATTCTAAAATCTCAGCTGGCTTAAATGCGGATTCCCCTCAGGAAGATGATTCTCAGAAGTTTCAATTGTGTGAGAGGAACAACCATGACTCAGACGCAGACTTTCTTAATAAACTTGATGAACTTCCTTGGGAATCGCAGTGTAAATTGTTGGAGGATTTCAAGAAAAACTTGGAAGGAAAAGGGAGCCATTCTATACTCTCGACTAGATCTTTCAAAGCACTGGTTAGATTTTCGAAAGATGCATGTGACAGGTGTGATGTACTTGCACTGCGAGTTGGAGCTCAAGTACTTCTTATGTTCGTGAGCAAGAGCAGGTAATTTTGATTTTTGATTTTCTTATAGTTTTCCCTAATAGGAATTGTTGCCACGTCCTGGATTTGTTATTATGATCATTTATATAATCTATTCTAGTTACTTGACGGTTGACCTGGTGATTTAGACTTACAACCTACTTAGGAGCTATAGCTAGCTGCCTAGCACAAAAGTTAAATATGAAAATAACTATTATTGTTGTTTTCATTGATAGGATTAGCATTAGAATCATGATTAATTATTACAATTATTTTGCCGCTACTACTATTACTGTTGTTAAGTACACCATCAAGTGCATTAAATCAAGCGGATTGGAAGAGTTCATTCCATGTAGCCAACCCCAACTAATTTGGAATTGAGGTTTTGTTGTTGTTGTACTATTATTGTCATTGCTGCTACTGTGATCCTTACAAAGATTTACAAATCACCGTTTTTATGCATCTTGTCTTAAATAACGAGTCTAATGACTTGAACAAGCTCTTCCACATTTTTAGCCGCTCAGTTCAATTTTATTTTATTTTTTCCTGTGTATTACTTCAGTTTGCTTTATGTTAGGTTTTTCGTTCTTTCTTGCAATATTTGCTTAATCCTGTGGTAGTCATTCTTTGAGAAGTGCGCATGCGTGTTTGACTCGTGCTGCATTCATGCCTCCAGGATTAACCTCTTGTTTTGGCTGTTGCCTGCAGAAATGAAATACAATCCTTATGTGAGGAGGCATTTAATCTTTTGGTGACTTTTCTGGATTCTGAAATTACTGAAGAAGCCTTAGCTATCGCGCAAGTGTTGTCTGGTGATCCGGATTGTCAATCAGAACTGGTTGCATCTGGTGTTCTTCCTCCCATCATAAGGATCTTAGAATCTCCATTGAGAAAATTCCAAGCTTCTTCTGTCAAAATACTGAATGATCTGTCCTCAAACAGCAACATTGACTCTGAGATTATACGCTTGGGTTGCGTTCCAAAGTTGATTCAACTATTGTCTGATAGCTTGGTTTCTGAATTCTCTGTACAAATACTGAAAAATTTATGCAAAACTGAGGAGGGCAGGATTGCAATTGCTGAAACCAAGGGTTCTATAGCTTCTGTCGCAGAGCTACTTGAGCGTGGCAATCATGAGGAGCAAGAACATGGGGTGGACGTTCTCCTTTCTCTTTGTTCTCACAATGTCAAGTATTGCCATCTTGTCCTGGATGCGGGTATTATCCCATCGCTCGTTACCATATCTGTCAATGGAAATGACAGGGCAAAGGAAATTGCGTTGCAGTTACTTCGACTCTTGAGAGATATGGCATACGATGATCATCAAGAAAGTTCAGTTACCATTGACGTATTATCAAATCCTGAATTGCCGCAAGATCCAGACAACTGCTTTGTCGAGAAGAAGCCACCTTCTAAGCCTGCTAAATCGTTTATGAAAAGAATAAAAGCTTTACTGCTTTGTGGAGAAGGAGCCACCTTCTAAGCCTGGTAAATCGTTTATGAGAAGAATGAAGAATTTTTTGAAACATAGATTGTTACTTGAACACCTGATTTATAGTGCCAACAACATGCCTGGCGAATTCTTTCACGAAGAAGTTTCATTGCACCTGAAACGGTTTCAAGCTTGTAATGACTCCGTCGCAGAATAACAGTTAGTATGGTTACTCGTCTATATTGTTATACGAGGTATACAGCAGGTTTTTGGGAGTACATGTGAATTTTGATAGTTATACTGATAGGTTATAGTGTCCATGGTATTTGTAAATATGAGTTGTTTGTGATATTAATAGTAAAACGAATAGGAAGAGGAATGATCATTCCATGTTATTGTAATTGTGCATATTGTAATTGTAATATTTGGGAATTTGAGGTTATGTTGTTGTTGTACTTGTGTCATTTGAGTTCATGTTTGTAAAAAAGAATTACTTAGTTACGTCATTAACCGATTGGAACCAATCAATTCATAGAGTCAACTCCATGGTTTTCCACTTTTTTCAACTACTTGTAGAATGTGATATGGAGATGGTAATTACAGGCAATTAATGAAGAGGAGGAAAAATATGTAATATAGGGAAAGTATAAATTATAAAAACATAGTTTATAATTGTACATTCAGCGCCTAGGGTCAAACTTGCTGGAATAGCTCAGTTGGTTAGAGCGTGTGGCTGTTAACCACAAGGTCGAAGGTTCAAGCCCTTCTTCTAGCGAAGTTTTGTTTTTTAGGGCCGCTAAGGGCACCCCACCATTTCATGAAGGCACCTTGTTATTAAGGGCACAAAACAAATTACCAAGGGCACCCAAAAATTACACACGAAATCCCGAAAATACCCCTCCCGCACAAACACGAAAAAAACCCGCTGCGCCCCACCACCCCCTCCACCACCTTCACCGATCTTGACTTCAAGAAATCATTTGGTTTGAACCGAGGCAAAGATGAGAGGAATCTCCCGAAATCGTGTCTCACCTTGTGTTTCTCCTTCGGTTTACGACTTTTTTTGCGATTCGTAGGGCGTGGTGTGAGCCGATTTCGTCTCCAAGTTAGGGTTCGGTCGAAGTTCGTCGGACACACCTTATTTAGTGCAATTAAGTTACATTTGGTAGAATAGTTGTGATTTACAAAGTGGTGGTTTGTTCAATAGTTAAAAAAATGGGAATTCGCGGTTCTCGGCCACACAAAGCCGAGATCGTAGCTAGCTTGTCTCGGCCAAGCATGGCCGAGAGGGAATGTATATTTTTGGGAAGTCGCGATCTCGCCACAAAGGCGGAGAAAGTCTCACGATGTCTCGGTTACGCATGGCCGATAGTACTTTAGTTCTCTCGCCGAGACTTGACGAGAGCAAGGCGAATTGAAATGGTCAACCCATATCGGTGGTGCACAACCGAAACCTTTCTATCGGACTCGGTTGGACACCGCCGATATATTGGAGCAATTGTCGGTCATGGGTGACCGAAAACATGGGTCGGTTCACGAACCCAGTTGACCGAGACATCGAAATGGATGAAATTGAACATTACTTTTTGTAAATTTTTTGTTGGGTTCTCGTACATGCGCTTATATGTTGTAATTTTTTCGTGTATGGCTCGTCCGAAGGCACCGGTGACTGGGGAGGATATTAAAGGAAAGATGAGGATACTTAGTATCGTGGTCACTAGGTGATCTTATGAAATACCAAGGAACATTAGAGAGATAATAAAAAGACTCGATGATTAAAGCGCAAAGAACACAATCATAAGCGATGGAAAGGTAGTCCTACATCATAAGCGTCATGAGGAATCTGTTTTAGTAAAAGCAAAGCCACTTCAAAAAGCAAAATATATAATAATTACAACCAGACAAAAGTAAACAAAGTGAAAACAAATAGTAACTACTACTTTACATAATAAGAGAATAAAAACAAAAGCACTGCGGCATGGGCCGGATGGCTAGACACGTCTATGAAGCATGGGCTTGATGTGAGGATGGCATGGGCCCGATTAGTCGCTAGGTCATTGGTAACGGATAATGCAATGTGATGATGCGGGGAAAAAATAGAGAAATTCCCCGAGAGCAGCATACACATAATCAGGGAACCGCATCATAGTCGGAAAATGAATATACACACGTATGATGGGACATCCCAATAAATACCATAAGGCAAGTAGAAGACAAATATCATCTTGTGTCCACACATAGCTGATATGATATGTGAAAATGTTGAGCGAATGCCGTCTTGGAGGAGGTTTCCAGACAATCTCAACGCCATTGTTGAATAATTCTTGATAAATGAACTCTACCAAAGGATGATGAATGCCAAGATTCATGGTAACCGTAGGAGCTTCACAGCTAGTCACAAATCTGCATCAGAAAGATTCTGAATGTTATCATCGAAAACAGATCTGGTAGATGACGAACATTTAGAAGCGATCTGTTTAAATTCAACCAAAATGTACAGCACAAACACGAAAAGACCCAAAAAAAAAAGGTTCTCGGTCGTACATATCCGAAACTTTCTTCGAAGTCTCGCTCACGAACGACCGAGAGTTACTGAGTACTCTCGATTTTACCATTCCGTGACCTACGTACACCTATCGGTCCTATACGACCGAGATATCACCATAAATCTCGGTCTGCGAGGCGATACAATCGCGCACATCCACAGAAACTTCGGATAACCGCATAAAAAACACAATAAATTTGCAAAATTTCCGTGAGTTCGACCTCCTCTTGCACAGTAACAGTACAATCCTACATTATATAGTGGAAACAAGTACGGATTTGAAGAAATTACCAAACCCTACGTTGACAAACAAATAATCAATTTCACGCTTATACACAACTAAACAGTTCTAAAAAACCCGAATATGGTTGTCAAACATTGTTACCTCATTGTTTCGGATGATGTCAATCCGCAAGAATCGATCACTTCTTCGCCAAACGGAATGTGGTCGTGGCTTTGTGGTTCAAGCTGGCTGTGGGGTGCCATAACTCCTTGTCAAAATGGTTTATGGGGTTTGAACCATTATATATATACAGGGGCAAAATGATCTTTTCCATTTTTGCTTTGAAATTTTTACAAATAAGTTGGGTGCCTTTATGAAATGGTGGGGTGCCCTTAGCGGCCCTCTTTTGTTTTTTGTTTTATTACTAACTACTATAAAACAAGCTTATTATAATTAATACCTTTTAACCTTATAAATAGACATGTTCAATGTCATTGAAACAATAATTTTATTTTTATTTTTATTTTTAACTTAAGAGACAATAAAAAAAAGCTTATGAAATTCATGCTATTTAACTTCATGAATAGACTTACTTATTGTCACTGTATATTTATTGAGAAATACCAGAATGACTCTCCGGGGACACCCGCCCGCTAGGTGTGAAACCCAGCTGGTCATACTAGCATTAGCCATATTTATTTTTGAAGACTGTAGCTGGTGTTGGTGCTTGAAGTGTAATTGAAGGCCGTTTAGAGATTTAAATGCTATTGTTGGGTGAGTATACAGGGTTCAAAATATAATTGAGGTGATAACTTTAAATCGGGTATAGAGATAAGTTATCAGTTTAAATTGGGCGTGAAGATAAGTTGTCAGGTTAAAATAGCATCCCTCTTTCATTTTTTTGACAAGTGACTCCTACATGAGTTAAATAGTTGAACCTAAAACTTCTTCCAAGTTCCAACCTTGTCTTAGTGTCCGATCTATCCCACCATATATACTTTGGTAACGAGCCACAACAATACAAAACTAATTACATTGGCATCTTTGTATTATTGATGTTTATTCATTCAATTCATCGATACGATGCCCGGTTCAAGCCAATGCTTAAAAAAAGCTAATCAAGAGTGGAAAAGTTGGAAGTTTTGAATTCCGAAACGGAAGCATTAGTTGAGGCGATTGTGTTGTGAGGCTTTTTTGTTTTTCTACCACTTTGATGGCGACTGAATCAGATGGAGAAGAAGAAGGAAAGCTGATCGGCGGAAACCAACATCTAGTCGTTGAAGACGACCTTCGCGAGATGGCGAAGAAGGCCGCTTGGAGCGTCAGCTCTTGCAAGTCCGGTAATGGCGTCCAGTTCCTCCGCGACGACAACCTCGAAACCTACTGGCAGTACGTCTCCTCGATCTCTTCATCGATCGTTTCTTTTTTAGGGTTCATGAATTGGGCTTCTAGGGTTTCAGGTTCTAGCTTTTTCTTGCAATTGAGGTTTTTAGGGCTTTTGTGTGATCTGATCAGATCCGACGGCGCGCAGCCTCATTTGGTGAACATTCAGTTTCAGAAGAAAGTGAAGTTGCAAGTGAGTTTCTACTTGAACGATTGATTGACTGTTTAGTATTGAAGTTTTTTGATTGAATTGGTAGTTTTTTCTCTGATGCTCAGCTTGTCGTCCTATATGTGGATTTCAAGCTGGACGAGAGCTATACGCCGAGCAAGATCTCCATTCGTGCCGGCGACGGGTTCCATAATTTAAAGGTGTTTCTTTGTTTGAACCACTGCAAAAATCTGCGGAGTTTTTGAATGTGAATGCTTGACTGCATTAAGTGCTTCTTCTTGATTGCGTTGCAGGAAGTAAAAACTGCGGAACTCGTGAAGCCTATCGGTTGGGTTTATATATCCTTGTCTGGAAGTGATCCGCGGTGAGCCTATCTTTATCAGTCGCGTGTATCGCGTCCTTTTGTTTGCTTATTATTTTTGGATCCTCATTTTTGTTTTTCATTTCTATTTTGGTGGTAAGCGAAATACAATAGAGAGAATTGAAGAAAAAAGAAATAACACGCTGAGATATAGATAAAGCAACATCCAAATTGTAGAAATAAGGATTGGAAGCTTTTTATTGGGAAGGTTGCCGTAGAATGGAAATCCTACAAGGAATCTTCATTGCTTGAGGAATGGCTAAAGGTCTGGTTAGTTATACTCAAGATTCATAGGATTGGCTTCGGAAAGAGCTATTTCTCGTTCCAAACATCTTCCTTTGTTTTTGTTTTTTTTTTTTTTTTTTCTTGATTTATATTGCTTGATTCACTGTATTGACTATATATTTTGTTGTTTTCCTAATTATTGCACACTGGTGAAATCTGCTTAGAACGATGAAGTTTCTATATTAAATTCTTATTGACAATTTGGTGATTTTCTACAATTAATGCTGAGAAATATGAAACAAGGAGTTGTGCAGAAACTACTGACACATTAGGGTCGAAATCTATTGTCATTTGGCTAATTTGTTTGTGAGCATTGAAAGAATTCCATTTGTCCCTTTGAAGATGAAGGATGACTATTAGAAAAAAACTTTGGTTAAAGATGCTTGATGAGAGATATTGAAACTTTTCTAACCTTTTCTATTGTGAATTGCATGTTTAATTTCTTGATGGGTATGGGATAGTTTGGCCTTCCATGCAGGAAAAATCTGCAGCTTCACCCAGAAAGCATGTCTTCTGTGTGATAATTAGCATTGTTATATTGGTGTTTTCGTTTAAAAAGTTAATAGCATCTCAAGTATAGCTATGGTTATTATCTCTTTCAGGGAAACATTTATCAACACGTTCATGCTGCAAATTGCTGTGTTGTCCAATCACCTTAATGGAAGGGATACCCATGTACGCCAGATTAAAGTTTATGGACCGCGACAGTATGTCACTAAAATTTTCTGTTTGTGTTTGATAAACATCATTTGCATAGCATGACACGCGCATTTTTCTTTTCCAGAAATCCTATCCCTCTCCAACCATTTCAGTTTACTTCAAGGGAATTCATTACTTATTCTCTTGTGAGATGAAAATTATGCTGTTGTGGGGCTGGATGACTGAAACCATTTGGATGGATAAAAGAGCCAAGTAGCTATTCCCAATTGAGACGTTCAGGAACGACGGAAAGATTCCATCGACTGGCAGGTCCTCTGGGCGCTGTATGTACTTTACTGTTGATTAGCATGTACACTTCATGTTATTTGTTTAAATTCATTAATCTACTTTGTCTGATCTCTGTTAGTCATCTCCTTTCCTATAATGACACTGCATAAGTTTTTTTTTGTTTTGAAGATTTATTGACCTTCAAGTTATTTTTACAGTTTCGGCTCTTAATCCGCACTTGTTAGTCTGTTCTGTAGTTAAACTAGACGCTTTAAAATATATCTAATACACCTTAAGATGGATTTGTGAAGATCAGAGTTTTCAATCTTGGTAGTCCTTGTTATAGTGGGTTGCAGTGAGCTTTGCTACTGATTACACAACTGATGGTGATGACCATAGAAATCTAACTCATGACATAGCCTGAAGTATGCACGCAGATTCTATACTGCTGCATGAGAATCTGTAACAAGGACATGGAGCAATGTTATCCTAACTGGTGAGAGGATGGAAGTACATATAGAAGTGAGTGAACATAATGGATCTTCCAAAAGTTGATGAAAAAGTAGGATTCAGTAGTTGTTGTAGTCATCTATTTAACTGTCCTTTCAAGCAGTTCCTTAATTGTCATGATTTATGTAGTTTCATTCGTTAGAGATACATAAGATATTTAAATTTCTACTTCTATCTCGAGAAAAGGGACCTTAGAAAATGTGGTATATTTTGTGATGTCAGAATCAAGGTATCTTTTCGCATCTATGTTGAAATAGGACACAAACTGTTACAGAGCCGGTGGTTGGAATTAACCAGTGTCAGCCTTTTTGCCAGTGAAAAAGTTAAAATGATTTGTATCTCTATTGCTAGATACCATCTTAAATACCATATGTTGTTCTCTATACGATTGTCATAAAAAATTCCTTAGCAAATTGAACAGATAGGATATGGCTTGTGAAGTTTGAAGCAGAAGAATACTGGAAAACAATGAAGGACGCCAGTAATGAAATCTAGGTCCTACTAATGGATGGCTTTTGATATTTGATAGCGGAAATATCTTGGAAGATATATTTGATAGAGGAAATATTTTGGAAGATGCTCCTGAGGGTTCTTATTTCTTCAACTGGATTGGTTTAATTTAGTAATATTTCCTATGAATTTCTTGCTGTTTTGTTAAGTGAAAATATGAGTCATGATTCACCAAAAAAGAAGAAGAAATGAGTCATGACTATTATTCAAGGAATGTACTTTTTGATTATGCAATGTTGAGAAACATTATGCTTGATTATAATGATCTGTATTCCTACTACTAGTAGCACATTCACCTGGAAAGAATGCTAATATTTGACAATTGAACTGGCATTTAGTAGTATATATATGAGACAGTTTAGAATTGCTTATGGTCTCATGTTGTAATTGTGGATTTAGCAATTGATGGAGTAGAGTGAAAGAAGCATATTTATATGTCTGATTTCCAGTGGTTGGGAAGAACCTTCAATGAGTTTGTTACAATTATTGAAATGTTTTCAATAAATATTTCTATTTGAAAGATATAGGTACACTCTTGTTGTAGTTTAGCATTCATCATTATTGAATGATGCATGTGCTTTATGTGCCATCGTCGATAACTTAAATCCTTCTATATAGGGTACAACAACAACAACAACAACATAGCTTCAGTCCCAAATTAACTGGGGTCGGCTACATGGATCAAACTTTTCCATTGTGCTCGATTAAGTGCAATTGATGGTGAGCTTTTCAAACCATTCAAATCCCTCCTAATTAATGCATCCCATGTTAACTTTGGTTTGCCCCTACCTCGTCGAATTTCTACAGTTTCTACTGAGTCAAGTTTTCTAGTTGGGGCATTTGTAGGCCGTCTTTGCAGGTGACCAAACCACCGCAACCGCCCTTCCCTAATCTTTGTATCAATTGGTGCTACTCATACTTGTCTTTGAATTTCTATATTTCTTATTCTATGTTTACGAGTTTTACCACACATCCACCTAAGCATCTTTATTTCTGCTACGTTCATTTTATGTACTTGTTGTTGCTTTACCGCCCAACATTCACTTCTATAGAGCATAGCTGACCTAATTGCGGTCCTATAAAATTTTCCTTTTAACTTAGTAAGAACATTTCGATCACTCCTATATAGGGTAAAATTACAAAATCCTCCTTGAGGCTTGCCACAATATCCACTTAAGCTCCTCTTAGACCTTTTCAACAATTGCAGGAATGCACTAACCCAAAAACTAGCCGCAGATATCAGCAAGACAGGTGGTATAGTTTTTTTTTTTTTTTTTGTTCAAAAATGTAATATAGGCTCATTCTGCAGTAATTTGATTCTTAATTTTTTAGAACTATGCATTTTGAATAGCGAACAATATACCGGAAGGACTAAGTTTATATTTTTTAAACAAATTGAGGGACTAAAGCGCATATAGGGTAAACCTTTGGGGGCATTTGTAGTTTACTCTTTGATATATTTGCTTTACGTTTCAACTTTCAATAGTTATTGCTAGTGTCAATCACTTCTTTCTGGGATTTTTCAATTCTTACATGATCGACAACAGCAATTATAAAATTGCTGGAATCGTATTCAAAGAAAATGACAGCTTAATTCCCTTTAAGAATCTTTTATTTTTGTGACTTTTATCTTCCAGATGTATGAATAAGAATTTGTGCTGAAAGTTGTCCAAATGGACATTTACCAGATGGTTAATTTACTACTTTTATCTTTGTGATGTATGAAGTATAATTTATGCTGAAAGTTGTCTTGATGAAGTGAATTGAAACAAACCATGTCTAAAGAGTTGCTCGATGGCAGAGATGAGATTTACCGATTTATAGTTCAGATGGTTAATAGCATTAGGTTCACCACAGTGCTGCCTCGTCTTTGGACGGCTATTGAGTAGTTATTGAATTATTTTTATTCACTGACCTTCTGTGAGGGAGTTTTGGTATAGGAGAAGTTGCTTCTATACCAGGAAAATATGGTTGGATTACCCTACTTTTGCGGGAATCTTTTCTGTGAAATTACTTCTTCAGGAAGATTGGAGAAGATTAGAATTTTTACCATTTTTTTCTACTCTATGAATTATTTGGCTTGGGAGGAATAGAACAACATTTGAGGATGTTAAGAGAGCAACTTGGGGAGTTTCAGTGGCCAGTAAAACTTGGAGAGTATTTGGCACTGGAGCTGACTTGATGGTAATGAATGTAGTTTTGACTAGTCATGTAAAGATCATATATAGTTGTCTGGGAGAGACCCCTAATAGGCTAATACTTGTTTCATATATAGCTTCTCTGAGTGCATCTTTTAATCTTTTGTAATTTATGTTTGTTGTGTTGAAATAGCAGTATTTACAGTGACCATTTAAATAGGAGCAGAACTTCTATGGACATGCTTGTGAGTTGGGACCAGTGTGAAAGGATTCTTTACTTGAACGATGAACAAAGTTGTATACATTTTCCTAGTTTACATTCTCAACCTTACTATGTAGTGCTTGTTCAGGATTGCGACTAGCCATCTTTATCCAATAAAAGGCATAAAACTTTTTAGATTTAGATTCTTCTTGTTCTCCTAGAACTTATTTGAGGGGCAACCACGGCCAAGAAAGTCTCGTAGAAGTTAGTATCTCAGCATATGAACCAACTATATATATAAAGTGCTTTGGGAATGCATACCAGATTGGACATGTTATTTACAATCTTGGCTTGATAGGAGAAGTTATTTTTGATAAGACTTGATAGGAGAAGTTATGGACTACGTTGTTGAGTGGGACGTGGTGCCACTTGAAATTTGGTTTTTGGGGTTCGCCATTCCTAATGGAGAAAATCAATTCAATTTAGGATCCATACTGTTGTAAATTGAGTTGGAACTTGCTAAGAACTAGAGAAGGAAATAGAAGACTAAGAACTTTTACTACTATAAACTACTACTACAAAGGATAAGAGAAGAAATGAGATAGTTGGAATGAGATGTTTTCATTGAACTTAGTGTGTTTTTACAATGAGGTTAACGCCCTTTATATATGCCATTGGTGATGATGATAAATGTACTTTATACAATGTGTACAAGTAACACATACACCCCATGTCATACAACACATTACAAGTAATTTGACAATATACGGAAGAGTTGGTGTACATTAGAGAAGATTACAAGTTACATGACAATACATAGACAAGTGGAGGTACTATTAATTGAGAAATACAAGTTACATGACTACACAATATGTTGGTGTACATGAATGGTCATCCATACGCCACAACATTCCCCATTGGATGACACTTACTTAGAGATTGTGCCTCGTTAAAACTTCTACTAAGAAAAATCATGTGAGAAAAAATATAGTAAAAGAAAAATAGTACACTATTCTCATAAATATTAAGATGGGTATAATATTGTTAAGATTGCCTCATTAAAAACCTTGCTAGGAAAACTCAATGGGATAAAACCATAGCTAAGGGAAAAAGAGTGTAATACACTAATCGATAACTCCCCATCATGTGAACATGGGTGAAACTTGTTCAGTTTTTTTACTTGCAATATCCTCAAGTTTACGCAAGCCAATACCATATGTAAGCTTTTTAAATGTCGTAGTTGGTAAGACTTTTGTGAATAAATCAGCAAGATTATCACTCGATCAGATTTGCTTGACATCAATTTCACCATTCTTCTGAAGCTCATGTGCATAAAAGAATTTTGGTGAAATATATTTTGTTATGTCCCCTTTTATGAATCCTTCACTTAATTGTGCGATACATGCTGCATTATCTTCGTATAATATGGTTGGAGAATCTTTTATTGAAGGCAATCCACATGATTTTTGAATATGTTCAATCATGTTTCTCAACCATACACATTCATGACATGCTTCATAAATTGCAAGTACTTCAGAATGATTGGAAGAAGTATCAACCATAGTTTGTTTTACTGACTTTCATGATACAACATTATTATCACAGGTGAATACATATCCTGTTTGAAAACGGGCATTGTGGGGATCAGATAAAAATCCAGCATCAGCATAACCTTGGATATTCAATTTTACCCATCTCGAGTAAAATAAACTCATGTCACTTGTTCCTCAAAGATATCGGAAAACATGTTTAACATCATTCTAATGTCTTCGAATTGGTGAAGAGTTGTATCTTGCAAGTAGGTTGACGGCAAAGTAATGTCAAGTCTTGTACAATTTGCAAGATACATAAGTGCACCAATTGCACTTAAATATGGTACATCCGGACCGAGTAGCTCTTCGTCACTTTCATGATGTCGAAATTGATCCTTATCCACTTCAAGTGATCTGACAACCATTGGAAAGCTCAATGGATGTGCCTTGTTCATATAAAATCTTTTTAATATTTTTTTCAATGTAATTTGATTGATGGACAAGTACTCCACTTGAAAAATGTTTAATTTGCAAACCAAGACAAAGTCTTGTTTTTCCAAGTTATTTCATCTCGAATTCCTTTTTCAAGTATTCGGATGTTCTAACGATGTCATCATGGTTTCCCACTATATTTAAATCATCAACATATACAGCAATAATCACAAATCCTGTTGATGATCTTTTACTGAAGACACATGGGCAAAGCATATTATTTACATATCATTCTTTAAGTAAATAATCACTAAGACGTTTGTACCACATTCATCCGGATTGTTTCAATCCGTACAAAGACCTTTGTAATTTTATAGAACGCATGTTATGAGGTTTTGATTTTATTTCTTCGGATATTACAAATCCTTCAGGGATTCTCATATATATTTCATTGTCTAGATATCCGTACAGATATGCTGTAATGACATCCATTAAATGCATATCAAGCCCTTCAAAAACTGTAAGGAAGAACCGAAATGTGATTGCATCTATAACAGGAGAATATGTTTCCTCATAATCGATGTCATGTATTTGTGAGAAACATTGAGCTACAAGTCTTGCTTTGTACCTTGTAACTTCATTTTTTTCGTTTCTCTTTTGTACAAATACTCATTTATATCCAACAAGTTTTACGCCATCTGGCGTTTGAACAATCGGTCCAAAAACCTCTCGTTTCCTTAACGATTCTAGCTCGGTTTGGATAGCCTTTTGCCATTTTTGCCAATCATGTATTTTTCGACATTCGTCCACTGATCGTGGTTCTGAATCATCATCATTTTCACATATTTGAAATGACACATTGAAAGCAAATATATCATCAGGAACAATTTTATTTCGATCTCAAATCTTACCAGAGTTTAAATAATTTATTGAGATCTCATTATTTTCATCTTTTTCCTCTTTTTCTAGAGGTAGCTGTTCCTCGTCAGAATAAACTTGTTCTGACAAATCCTTATCAAAAGATTCTTGTGCTTTCTCAGGTGTATTTTGATTTGTATTTATTTTTACTCATGTTTTCCTCTTTCGATGAATTATATCCTTTGAACCGACTGGTATTTCACGTTTTAAGCGTTTCGTTGGTTCTTGTGCATTTTGTTGCACAAAGACATCAATTCTTTCGGGGCATTTACAGATGGAATATGTGATTTTGTCACTTGTTTTGAATATGTAAATTCACCAGGTAATTGATTTGCGATTTGTTGCAAATGAATGATCTTTTGAACTTCAAGTTCACACTGATTTGTGCGTGGATCATAATGTGATAAAGTTGATGCATTTCAAGCAATTTCGCGTCATTCCTTTTGAATTGACTTCTTATCTCCCCCTAATGGTGGGAAAATTGCTTCATCAAAGTGACAATCAGCAAAACGTGCTGTAAATAAATCCTCTGTTAATGGCTTAAGGTATCTTATAATGGACGATGAGTTAAACCCAACATAAATATCAAGTTTTCGATGTGGACCCATCTTAGTTCTATTAGGAGGTGGTATAGGAATATACACTGCACAACCAAAAATTTTCAAGTGTGAAATATTTGGTTGTTTACCTAAAATGAGTTGCATGGAGGAATGTTCATGGTATGCAGTAGGCATATAACGAATGATAGATGCTGCATGAAGGACTGCATGTCCCCAAACTGAAGTTGATAACTTAGTTCTCATGATTAAAGGCCTAGCAATTAATTGAATGCGTTTGATCAGAGATTCTGCCAAACCATTCTGGGTATGCACGTGTGGAACATAATGTTCAATGGTAATTCCTATAGACATGCGATAATTTTTAAATGCTTGAGATTGAAATTCCCCGGCATTATCAAGACGGATGGTCTCGATTGGGTTGTCAGGAAATTGTGCTCTTAACTTAATGATTTGTGCTAAAAGTCTAGCAAATGCAACATTGCGGGTCGAAAACAAACAAACATGTGACCACCTAGTTGATGCATCTATCAAAACCATGAAATATTTAAATGGTCCACAGTGAGGATGAATAGGACCACATATGTCTCCCGAATGCGTTCTAAGAAAACTGGGATTCCACAACAATTTTACTTGGGGATGGTTTAACTATCAATTTACCTTGAGAACAACTAGCACAATTATAATCACCAAATGAAAATATTTTGTGACTCCTTAAAGGATGTTCATGCGAATTATTAATTATTCTTCGCATCATTGATGATCCTGGATGACCAAGTTCTGGCCATGCCATAAAATGAATGTCTTTGGATCATTAATTTTCTTATTCAAGACGACATTCGTTTCGACATGCCTTATATGAGTAAAATATAATCCAGAGGATAAAGCTGAGAATTTTTCTAACACTTCTTTTTTCCCATTTGAAACCAATGTGACATAGAGAAATTCTCTATTATTTTCGTTCACGGTTTCAACGTGATATCCATTTTGTCGAATATCTTTAAAGCTCAGTAAGTTTCTTCTGGATTTTTCAGAGTATAAGACATTGTCAACATGAATTGTTGTTCCCCCAGGCAACATAATATTTGCTCTTCCGTGAGCCATTAATCAAATTGGAGATGCCAGATATTGTTTGAACATTAGCCTCAGCTAAGTTCAAACTAGAGAAATATTCTCTGTTTTTAAGGATTGTGTGCGTTGTAGCACAATCAACAAGTCATATATCGCTCTTATTTGATTCATGATTTGAACACATGATTTGTTGATCCATCTAGACAAATAATGTTTGACAAATTAGAAAAAGAGTCATATTTAATTCATAATAAGAAACTAGTACATATAACTAAGAAGCATAACAAAAACTAGTACATAGAATTATTGAAAATCATTACATACGATCATTAAAAATATCGAGATTAGTGTTTGGATCATCATGAAAATTCGGGACATCCATATAATTGATGTCCGACGAGCCATCTCCGACAGTAAAGTTCATCTCAATTGTTTTGCCTTTCTCCTTTAAGGAGGCTTGATAAAGATCAATAAAATGCTTAGGCGTGCGGCATACATGAGCCCAGTGGCCTTTTAGACCACACCTGTGACATGGTTGGTCACGATTATGAGCATGCACATTTTCAATATATTTTTCCTCTTATTCTGAACGGCGTCATTCTTATTTCATTTATTTTGGAACTTATTGCCACGAAATTTAGAATAGGGCTTGCCACGATCTTTGCTGATTGATCATTTCTCATTTCCACGTTTGTGGTTTTTCTTTCCATGACCGTTTTTATGGTCATTATAGGATGTTGCATTTGCTTCATTAATTGAAGCGGAACTAGTTGGACGGGAGTTGTGGTTCTTCAATAGAAGCTCATTATTTTGTTCAGCCACCATGAGACAAGAAATTAATTCTGAGTACTTTCTAAATTGACGCGCTCGATATTGTTGTTGCAACAACAGATTCGAGGCATGAAAAGTACTAAATGTTTTTTCCGTCATTGCCTCATCAGATATATTTTCTCCACACAGCCTCAAACGAGAGGTAATATTAAACATGGTGGAGTTTTACTTACTAACTGTTTTGAAATCTTGTAGCTTAAGATTCAGCCAGTCGTTTTGAGCTTATGGAAATATCACCGTCTTTTGGTGATCATATCGCTCTTTCAAGCTTAACCACATTGTGAGATGATCTTTTATAGTGAGATACTCACTTTTCAGACCTTTATGGAGATGATGACGAAGGAATATCAGTGCTTTCGCACGGTCTTGCATTGATGTTTCATTTCCTTTTATAATAGTTTCTCCTAAGTCTTTAGCTTGGAGATGTATCTCGACATCAAATTGCCATGACAAATAATTATTTTCAGTGATATCAAGAGCAACAAATTTAAGTTTTTGAAGGTTTGTCATAGTCTGAAAATATGTCAATAAATTAAGTAAATAATTTTTCTCTTTTATATAAAATAAATAATATACGATTAAATATATGTTCACAACTTGATTATTAATATGCAAAATGTACTACTTGTATGAGTTGGTGGGACAACCTCCAGGTTGGGTGGCGAGACGAAATCTACTTAAAACCATGCCTCCTTGAACATGATAACCCGTCTCCCTTTCAATGTTTAGCTTTACCGGGGACAAGACTTACCCACTATCAACCCAAACTCATAACACTATTTGCAATATAAAAAATCAAGAATATAGCATAATTAATCGTTTGTAGTATAGCGAGAAAACTAGTTATGTCACATATTGACTTTTGATTTCTGATGTAGAAGATCGTACAAGACGCAACTACAGAGCATACTTTCGCAATCGGTGACGTTATAATGCATAATATATGAATAAAGTATGCATATAGAAGTGATGCATGTAATAAAAGGAAGCAACCATGATAATATAGAAATAAATTGAACTTATTTAAATAACAAAAGTTATACCTTCCTAGTTTTGTCTCCTTAACAAGCATTCTTGAACTTCAAGGTCTCCTTAATGCTAGAGCAAGCTCGTGCTGATAACGTGTTGTAAATTGAGTTGGAACTTGCTAAGAACTAGAGAAAGAAATAGAAGACTAAGAACTTTTACTACTATAAACTACTACTATAAAGGAGAAGATAAGAAATGAGATAGTTGGAATGAGATGTTTTCATTTAACTTAGTGTGTTTTTACAATGAGGTTAGCACCCTTTATATATGTCATTTGGTGATGATGATAAATATACTTTATACAATGTGTACAAGTAACACATACACCCCATGTCATACAACACATTACAAATAATTTGACAATACATGGAAGAGTTGGTGTACATCGGAAATGGTTACAAGTTACATGACAAGACATAGACAAGTGGAGGTACTATTAAGTGAGAAATACAAGTTACATGACTACACAATATGTTGGTGTACACGCATGGTCATTCATACTCCACAACACATACGACATGATTGTTATTCATTTTCCCTCATTAAACCCAAACTGCATTTTTATGATTGATATCCGTGGTGCCCAAACGTTTCTTAGCCCCTCTTTACTTTTACCCGATTAATTGTTGGGTTTTGGGGTTCATACGCAGCGGAGATTACAAAACAGTTTTGACAAAAACCCCAACAGGATCCGAATCTAATTCCATTAAAAACGTTTAAACCATGAAAAATTTAATCATACCTCAATCGCAATATACCTTTCGGAAGGTTGATCGATCTCTAAGCGCGCCGCAACGACGAACGCCTCTATCGGATCCACACACGACTAACGGTAGAGATTTGAAGTGCTAGCTTCGAAAGAATACCAAACCTTTTTCGTTTCTCTCCAAAACGATCCAGAGCATACCAAAAACCCTAAGTCGTTTCTAAAAACGAAAATAGAGTTTCGGCCTTTTTTTTTTCGTACCAGTGTTCTAACTTAAAGCGTCTATTTATACAACCTCAGTATATAGACGGTTAAGTAAATTACACATATACCCTTACTTAAAGAAGTATAAGTGAAATACACCACAAGGACGTTTACGTCATGAATTTTATCACATAAAATTCATTTTTCTGAATCATCTTAAAATCTCGCAAAACCATTCTTAGTGTGCGACCCAATAGGCTCATACAACGTTGCGTTGTACCAAAACATATTTTGGTATACAAGTCATAAGCAGTCTCTAGCAAGACATTACGACTACCCAAGTTGTACGAATATCAAATCGATACAACCTAATCAATAGTGTATATAACATCCTTTTGTCACACGATATCCTTTTGATCAAACATAAGGCATGGAATTGTCATCCAACATGTTCAATCGTACTAGTCTCGATCTCTAGGTAGACTGAAAACATCCAAGTGACATTGATCAATATCAATTCACTTAGACTAGGCCTTTTAACAGTCTAATACATCGAGGGATCCACTAGATATCTCTCTTTATATGAGAGGGACAAATTCTATCTCGATTACACAACTTCATCACATTGCTCGCACAGTAACCAATCACAACCTTTATAATCGTCCTAAGGTTAAAGACAACGTTTGATTGTGTCAAATTATCGTGTTCCTAATGTTGAAGTCTCTGGCAATCTCAAGTCGGAGGACTCGTAAAATATACCTATCATGAGAAACAACTATGACTTAATCCATGTGATGTTCTCATAGCGGGTCGGTCCCAAGATTTCTTTGTTCCCTAACAAGTACTCGTGATCTTGATTCGTATCCCTATACGTATAATCATCATATGATCATCAATCAAGACTCACACTAGTCTTAATTCATTATAGTTCCCAAGATAATGATCGATAGGGACATTTAGGATATTTATGTAAATACCCATGGATCTTATTATAATGTAAACATGCAAATTAATTATAATAAACAGCAAATGAAATCCTCTATTTTATTAACTAAAAGTATTCATAAAGACAGTTAATGGATTGACCTAGGGCACATGCCCCATCATTAATCTCATTGGAGTTGATTGGATGCTTCGACCCCATAATCCGAGAATAATTAAGCAAATATATATATGCAACTTCGGGCTTGGTTAGAGTTATGATACTCATTCCGTTGCTAATGCACTGCATTTCTTTAGGTGCATTATTTTCTTGATCATTTTGTCTTATAGTTTCTTTTTTTAAAAAAAAAAAAAAAAAATCTTAGATAAGAAAGTTGAATATGTCATAGGATTTTACTCTTTTAATCTCATCCGCATGATTTCTCACAGGGAAAAAATAAAACAATATAAAACAATGGACGATTCAAATAGTACTTGGTTTAAATTCTATTCCTTTTTCTTTACATAAATTTTGTTCCTTCTTAGTATGTACAAGGTTGGCGCCGAAAACAAGTCATTTTTAGAATGCATTGAGAGGAATGCTCTCAATGCATGCATGATCCATAAGCATCAATTTATTAAGTTGGTTGACAAATTAAACGATGGAGAGAAGTGTTGAGATCAATGAAGTGACAAAGCAGTGAAAGAGTTACTTTGAAGCTTCTGAGCAGAGAATCTGATGCAAAGTGACGCCAAGTCTCTTTTTCCTCAATCCCGTCTTTTGAACAGTATGAAACATTGTGACTAAACAAACTTTAATATGTCTATGTGCTTGCAGTCTCAAGTTCAGCTTAAACCTCTCTTAAACATCCTGCCATCTTTTACTTTCTGGAATGGACAATGTAGCTTTCGGATGATCCACCATGACCCCATCGAATCGTCCATACTTGAATGTTTAACATTCAAAATTTATGTTATGCTCATTAATTCTCAAATCATTGAATAAAGATGTGTTGAAACTCAATGCCTTTAACTAGAGATTTCTTATTAGTATATAAAAATCATGTCGGAATCAAACTTGATCGATGACTCACCCCAACCCTAGTAGAATATCTATCGTCGGCTCTAATTAAATGACTTGGCAATGTCGAAAGCACTCCGTAAAGTCCATTAAATTGAGTTGAGTGTGAGAGTTTGATCCATGCAGCCGACTCTAACAACTAATTTCGATTTAATGCTTTTCACATTTCACAATGCACAAGCCTAGCAAAAATACAAGAAAAACCTTGTGAAAGAAGAGAAAAGGCAAGGAAGTAAGAAATAGGATGCTAAGGAACGCATAGGAAGGCAATAGGAATCTGTTTTTTCAAAAACGTGAAGTTTAGTTAGAGAGAGAGAGAGAGAGAGCAAAAAAGCAAAGAAAGTTGAACCAAGTACGCAGCAGTTGTTGTCCAAAATCAAATCAAAAACCTCCCAATCAGTTCCAAGTATCTCTCATCAATCCTATTACTATATATAGCATCCCCCCACCTCTCCAAATTATATCATTCAATCCTTTCATCATATTCAAAACTCATCACCACCACCTCCAATGGCAGACCAACAAGGCAGACAATCCTTTCGCTTTCGGCTTCCTTGGGTGATCAGCGCCGCGGCCGCCGCCCAAGCTCCCCCTCCCCCTTCCCGCGCTCCGGAAGCACAGCCTCCCGCCGCCACCTCTGCGCCGCTTCTTCGCCCCCATTCCGCCCACCCGGGGCCGCCCCTCCTCGCCCATTCATTCCAAGGACCGAGTCCATGTCCATCCCTCCGTCACGCGTAGTCTCTCAACCATCCTCACCTACGCGTCCATTCCAACCAGCCCAAGTAGTCTCCCTCCCTCCTTCCCCCGCTCGAACCGCCACCGCGCCGCCTTCACGAGCCGGTTCGCAGCCCCTTCGCCTCCTCCCAAACCAACTCCTCAGCCTTCCCCTACTCGACCTGCCATCGACACTTCTCCACCCCCACCGACACCTGAAGACAAAACAATATCTCGTCATCAACCGCCCCAATTGCCATCACCATCAAAGATAGCTGCCCAATTCAAATCTCAAGAGATTCATTCACCTGTCTCTCTGGGCATTCCTCCATCGCAGCAACCGACGCCGCGATCCGTCCCGCCGGTCGAGAAGAAGGCTCAGAGCCCCCCACCATTGTCCCTGCCTCCACCTGCCCTGTCTCCTCCTCAGCCAGAGAGGGAGAGAAAAACTGAGACTGCTAGCAATGGCGCCATTAGGCCTACTATTACTACTGCTGCTGCTGCTGCTACATTGATGGAACCACAGAAGCCCCGATTTGCTCCAACAGAGGAGCCAGAACAGAGAACCATATCTGAGCTTCCGAGCACCAATCAGGACAAAAAGACCCTCATAGGGAGAAGAGTTGTTGCTGGTGCTGGGGATCCTCTGGGGATTCCCAAGGACAGATCACCCCCTTCACCACAACCACCACCAACAACAATCAGTGAGTCCCAACAAAACCAAACTCAGCCCAAAAACCCCCCATTTCAAAAGAACGTAAAGGACGAGGTTTCGAGGCTAGTTCACAAATATGGGTCAAAGCACCTCAGCAACTCTCCAGAGGAAGAAAGCCCAGTAAGCGTGATGACTCTGGCAGGGGAAAACAGGGGGGCCACAATGCAGTTGGGCCCCCAAAACCAATTCCCTAAAAGAGAAGGCCCAGTTCACATCCACAGAGGGTACAAGCTAAGCCATGAGCACCACTCAGAGTCCAAGACCACCGATGGCGATAGCAGCTCGAGAGATGACAAGAAATCAAAGAACCAAAATGGGAAAAGCAACAACAAAGAGGAGAGCAAGACGAGCAAGTCGTTTGTGAACAGCAATGTGCAGGGCATCAACAATTCCATAATGTTCAACAGTTCTTATAGTGAGAGGAGTCCAGGGGTTCATTTGACCTTGTCTCGGAGTGTTGGGCCGGGCAGCGAAGGGCCCACTACTGTTGAGGCTCGTAGGGCGGACTTTAGGGCCATTGAGGCCCAAAAGCTGACTTACGAGCCCACCGTGCGGAGGAGGTGCCTCAGAGGCTTGTTTTCTGAGCCGATTGAGTCTGACCCGGATAATCCTGGCAAGGCTAGGCGTCATGGGTGCCGCTACAATTGCTCTCCAGACAATAGGAGCGATGGGAATTAATATTGATTGTTGAGGGAGTGGTTTCAACTTTGATGAGAGTCAATGGAATTGGGGTGTTGGGGTCGTGATTTAATATGTGATGTTTAAGGGGGTTAATTGAAACTACAATAAGAGAGGGGGCTTTGTTAAGCACTCTAAGCATCTATCGTATCGTTTCGTTTTCGTTTTCGTTTTGAATGTAGGAGCATATTTGTAATGTAATATGTTATGTTTTAAGACTAAATATTGTGTTAGTGTACTGTGTAGCTTATGTTAATCAGTTAATCGATGAAATGAAGTTCAATGTTTGGTGTTGGTATTAATTGAATGATGTGCCTCTGCTTAGATCGAATTCTTTGAAAATAATAAATCAAGGATTGTTGGGGATTTGCACGAAAATGTAGTCTCACATTAATTAAGTTAGACTTTGTAACAAAAGGTCTGGTGGATATCTTTTCAAATAGTATTGATTAATAATTCGAAATCACATAAAATAAAACTTCAAACTTGTGAACAAAAAATCTAAGTATTGTTAAGGGTTCAAAGTTCCCCTAATTAATATTGCTGCAACATAATGTACGGGTGGTATCAAAATTACGTCACTCAATCAATCATTTGTTCTTTTAGAATCGAAGTGTCCATATAGACACAGACTAAAGAGTGGACAAATCAAGTTGGGCTTTCAAAAAAGTAACTGGTAACTGGGCGGAAAACCCCATAGACTTTCACGGACCATGACTTACGTTAATAAGCGTTGCCGTTGGGATGCAAATGGGTAAGCTAGGGGCTGAAGATCTTATTTCCATATTCATACTCACTAAAAAATTTATCACCCATACTCATATTCGTACCCATCAAATACTTGTGGGTATAGGGAATCTCTATGGGTAAAATACTTTACCCATTTCATTCCCCATTGGAGATTCCCGTGAGGATTTTTATGGAAATTTTTGCGGAGATGGAGAATCCCCGTGAAAATTTCTCGATTCCATTCCCCATTGGGATCCCCAAGGGGATTCTCAAAAAAAAATCGTAACAAATAAGGTGTCAAATATACATACATAACAACATAATTGATGAAATTCCAACAAAAAAAAATCAACATATATATCATGCAAAAAGAATTCTAACTACTAAGTTTTAACACTTATAATTAAGTTTCTACAAAATCATTGGCACGTGCAAAACTAAAAGTTTAAATTCAAAATATTCCTTAAAGTCAGTATCTCTTTAAATCACCAAGTTATCAACTTTTTTCAGTACTTTTGATCCTAAAATTCTACAATATAAATATAGTTGCAAATAATTCAAAACAAAACATATAGTAATTAATTAACAAAATAAATCAAAATTATAAATTTCATTAAGAGGTTAATGTTTCAGAGTGGAGACTATGTAACATTATGTGATATTTATATATAAATATCATATAGTATATATATAACAAATATCATATGTTATATAAATTGATATATGGGAGATCCCCATGGGTAGATGGGTATCACCGTGGGAATTATCAGTGGGTATTCCTATGGGTATATTTTATTACCCACACCCATATCCATACCGGTGTGGGTATGAGATTTTATACCCATCCTCATTTAAAATCTCTATACCCGTACTCATTAAAGTAAATCTCCATCACTCGTGGGTATTTTCCTACCCATTTGCATCCCTAAGCGTAGGCATATAACCATGACTTTCACAGTTGATGACCTACCCATTTCTAGCTCACTGGATGTGTAGTTGTGTACGAAGTACGATACACATCTCGAGGAACATCGAGGATCAACCTGGGTAGTCAAATACCACAACCTTTTTTCCGTGATTCTTTTAATGGAAGTTCACCTACTCTTGGCCTACAAATTTGTACGCTGAATTGGCACTTGGCAGGTCGAAGTCAGCTTGACCATACCAAATGAAAAATTACATACACGATTATGCATTTTTTTCTTTTTATAGGAAGATTTAGCTTTTGTTTAATACTCTATACATTTATTTTTTTTATAAGTATTAGCATCTAAAACCTTTTTTCGTCCCTCCTTACTTAATTAAGATTTATGATAATGATTTTGCAAGACATGAAGTGGTAGTTGTTTTGGAAGAGCAGGAAAAACTTAATGATTTTATAAGAGCAAAAAGCAAGGAATCGTATATTGAGAAAATAAAATCGGCAACAACAAAATTGGCTGGACAGATACTCTCTTGAGACGAATATAGAGATGCCAGGCAATGTATGTGTAGTGTTATATAGAGAACGCGTTAATTATACATGCCTCCACATATATAAAATTAAGGGTCTTAATTTCTTGGACCGCAAAACTAGGTCTCATTTATTCAACTCATCCCTTCAAATCATAATACAAATGTTATGAGGTTTCTACGTTTCAAAGTGTTTGAAGTAATAACTTGAATGTGTATTACGTAATCAATAAATCTACTCAGACTCATTAGTACTTCTAAGGGTTTTTAAAATTTTTATAAATATTTAAGAGTTATTAAATTTTTTTTACAAATAATTGTGTTTGCTTCATTAATTGCTTGAGGTCAATAAATCTAATATATTCAAAAGGAGAGAGGTCTGATAACACTTTGAGAAAGGACTTTGCTAATGTGTTCTAGCACAAACATGAGATTATAGCGACACCTACTTGTTGTAGTCCCTACAATACATCAAGAATTATGCGCGCACATCTCAATACATCTCAACACAAAACTCATGGGACGTCAACAGGTGCATGGCGTTGTTTGAAATACAAAAGCATAATGGACATGTCAACTAGTCAAAGTTATAATTCAATTAATTTTTCCATATTTCTCTTTAAAAATTTGTGAGGTTCTTTTGGTCATTTTAAGCAACAGTAGACAAGTCTCAAACGTAAAAGAAATGAATGAAAGTAATTTGATTTGTGAGGAAATTAAATGGTTAATTATAGCCAAACCTTCCTCTTGTCCTGTAATGTACTTGTAACGTGTTTTATGTGGTCTTTTTTCAGGATGAGACAATAACATGGACCTAGCCAGGCCATTGGCAGATAACTCGATCACCGGTCGAGTCGAAATCACTTGTTTGATTAAATCAACAGTGCGCAATCATCGGTTCAAGGACTGCGCTCAGATTACGGTCATCAACACCATGAACTGTTGGGCTCTTAAAAGAAAACCTCAAAACCAAAAAGGAAAATATTAAAATCACAACAACAATGTCGTCAAGACATATGAACTGCAAGAGAGTTTTTCATGTGATCTTGACAAAGCATGATAAAAATTTATGAGTCCGCATTTGAGGTACATGTGATTTTGACCTATATTGTTATCGCACCTCTCAACCAAAAATTATTTAATTCGTCACCCTAAATTTATTTATTTTTACTTTTACGAAAAATATATTTTCTTGCCAAACATTTTTATGAGATGGTAGAGCCTAAAAGCATCATTTGCTAGAAAGACAAGGTTCGGAGAGATCGTGAGTTCGATTCAAATCTCACTAATTAAATCAAACTTAAAACCCTCTTTTTTTCTTTTTCGAAAATAAATTAATAAGAATTTAACACGCAAAACACGTCGTTAAATATTATAGGTATATATTTAACAAAGAAGTATTTGTTATCAAGAGGGTTATACTGTTATAGGATGTGATAAGGCCTCAATTTTAAGTTTGGGCAAGGAGAAACTTAAAAAAAAATAAAAATAACAAATTAGTAGATACATGTTGTCTATGTGGTACTACCGATATTAATGAATAAGCTCGAATTAGTCCGACCCAATAACAATTTTATTTAAAAACTTAATCAGTAGTTCCAACGCTTCAATATGCAATGTAGTATCTATTCAAATGTTATAATAGGTTGATTTACCCTCTTAATTAAGTTAGCAATGATCAATATACTTTTTTAGGCTTCAAAAAAATATATTGAAATCATTATTTATAATTATTGAAAAATCACACAAAATGACAATCTCTTCGAAGAGAGATTGGTATGTACGTATAATATTGAAGTAGGTAATAAGAGACCACCCTGCTTCGTGGACACTAAACTCGCGCTTACGTGAAGCAGTTTCCAAATTTCAACTTCAGTTGGAAGATAACGGCCAACCATTTCATTGACCTTCAATCTGCTCAACACATATTATATATATATATAAGCTTTACACCTTCATTTCTTCATCTTCAACTCTTTGAACAACTTTGTTAATTCTTGGCCGTCCTCGGCTCTCGAAACATATTATTCTCTTCATCACCATCGAGAAACATTAATTGCGAATGCACATGGCCAGTAGTACTCCTTCAATGGGGATGCGCCTCCTATATTATCGCCTTCTCATCCTAGTATTGGTCATCCAAGTGTTAACTTTGCAACAATATTCTTTCATAGGCGCTATGGCTGCAATTAGGACAACATCAGGGCCGTCCCATCTCTCCACTGCAATTCTCATAAGAGTTGATCAATCCGGAGAAGGAGATTATAAGAAGATACAGGACGCCATTGACGCCGTCCCTTCTAACAATACCGAGCTTTACTTCATATGGGTCAAGCCCGGGACATACACGTACGTTACTTAACTAGCTACTTAATTATTATGTGTGTATTAATTAGCTGTGTCATATATGTAGTCCTGGCTAGCTAGTAAGAGTTATTGATCGATGCACTCATGATGTGCATTGCTTATGAAGTGAAGAGTACTTATGTGTTGTGATACCTTAATTAATTAGTTTAGGCAGGTGTGGATTGTGCTAATGAATTAAAATGTTGCAGAGAAAAGGTGGTAGTCCCAGCGGACAAGCCCTTCATAACAATAAGTGGATCGCAAGTGAATACAACGGTGATCACATGGGGTGACTCGGGTGACATATTTGAGAGTCCAACATTCTCTGTGTTGGCATCTGACTTTGTTGGACGATACCTCACAATTCAGGTATGTATATATATATATATATAGTGCATATATGTATATTTCTTTAAGTGATTAAAAAGTTCTGCACCTTATTATGTATAAGAAACAAAATTCATATCAAGTTATTGGAAACCAATTATATAAGAAGTTTCTAAACCATGGGATTCTCAAATGTGATGTTATACGCATGAGACGACTCTCCCCTGACTTAGGGTCGGGTCGCCTGGCCCAAATCGTTACCCAAGCCCAATACTTGAACCAAGCTCAAATAACGGCTTGGCACACCTAATTCAACCTGTAGAACTACACAACTGTACATATGAAACAATAATTGCGGAATTTAAAACTAAAAGGTTCCATATGTTAAACAATTAATTCTAAACAAAGGTGTTCAAGTATCCCTAAGTAACTGCAAACTATACTACCAAGGTACTAAGTCAACAAGTCTCGAGGATTAGAATCTATCCCTTTAAGTGCTTATACAACCCGTGTTTAGATGTTTTGAATATCGATAATATAAATAGTATGCAATGTTCACATCAAAGGCAAAGCTCTACGCTATCGCCTTCCCTTTATCCCGCGCTGTTATCGACGAAGATGGACCTGGAAAGTAAGTGGGGTGAGCTAAAAGAACCAACGGAGCTCAATAATGCGGAAAATCCGCTCAACCATCAAACATACAAGTAATACCTACTAATCATGCAAGTCTATCATGAATTGAAAGTAAAGATAAAGAAAAAGAGTATTTCACGAGTATCCTTAGTCAACTTCATAAAGCATCGCATCAAGAACATAAAAACATTTATAGATCAAATCATCACGCATGGGTGAGTTCAAGAGAAATATCATAAAAGCATAATAATATAGTAAGGGTCACATTCAATGCGTACTCGTTATTGACAAGAATCGGTGACCGATTCACCTACTCTCGAAGTGATGCAAACCATTAGTTGACATAAAGGCCTTTATGCCCCCTAACTAGTTCTATCAAGTTCACAGTAGGTTCATCCAAGCCATCACCGATGTGTGCACCAATCTCATGCATCGATCTCAAGGTATAACACGAGTGATGGCGACGACCATACAATATTCAAGTAGTGGCGACGACCACACAACTATATAGTGACGACAACCACGAGATAGTCAATTAGTGGCGACGACCACGAAGGTAAGATACATACAACATGAGCAATATGGGGCAACACATTCACAATCTATAGATAGTCACATTCAAGTCAATAATAAGTCGCAACCCATTCCCCAAGTCTTGAATTGAAATCATGAGACCTAATAATATCTAATAACATGTCATGTTTGATAATTGAGCAAGCTCCCCACTTACCTCGATTCGTCGCGATATCCTTTCCGGTCCTTGCGCGCTCGGGGTTCTATGTGAACCTCTTTGCGAATCTATACAATTTAAACGACAATCGCATTATTCGACGATTCAAAATTCAAAATTAATTATTATTCAATTACTTCGGGGTGGGGCTCATGACTAGGGTGGTCCCGCGGTTCCCCCGTCGCCCGTAAGAGGGTCGAGTGTGAGGGACTCACCTCAACCTATTTGAAAACATATTATTATTATGTTTATTTATAATATATCTATATATTATTTTATTATATATTATATTTTATTTATTATTTATTTTATATATTTTGTGTTGACTGGTCAACAACAGTTGACCAGCCCCTATGGGGGATGGGGGAGCAATTGTTCCCCCTCTCGCGCCCCAGGCCAGTCTAAGCTTCGGCAGGCACCTAAGGAGGGGTGGCTTTGGGTGCCACCCCTTGTCGTCTTCCACGGGGTAAATAAATCACATTGATCTAAATCAAAAGAAATGTGGGAAATACTTTGTTTTTTGAGTCTTTTGCTTTGATCTCTAAACACCTTTTAGATCTCCCTTTTTTTTTTATTCTTTCTCCTCTTTTTTTGATCTAGGGTTTTTAAATAACTTGTGGTGGCTAAGGTTTACAATTTGGTTTATTTTATATTAGGGTTAATTTAATGTAGGTTTGGGGGTAAATTACTAAATTGACCCTAGGTGGGTCACTTGGATTTTGGGTAGTCACAACTCAAATGTACATGTTTTTTTTTTTTTTTGGTAACAAACCAACTTAATTATAGACTCTAAGTCGAACTTTTGTTGCAAGTGAAGTGATGTCCAATAATATATCCATCTCACTAACATGCATGTAAACATTTTGTAACCAATTAACCTTTTTTATTACCTTAGGTAAAAAAAAGTATAAAGTTTGTTTGACAAAGCTAAATTTGTGCGCAGAATACATTTGGGTCAAGCGACAGAGCTGTGGCTTTGAGGGTATCAGGAGACAAGGCTGCCTTCTACGGATGCAGAATCCTCTCTTATCAGGACACCCTCCTCGACGACGCTGGACGCCACTACTACAGCAACTGCTACATTGAAGGAGCCACAGATTTCATTTGTGGAAACGCCGCTTCTCTCTTCGAAGTACTTACATAAACCATAGCTGATTAATTTGTTCTGTCTCCACCTTAATCTAATTTGATTTTTTTTACTTAGTATTAATTAATTAATTGCAGAAATGTCGCATAAACTCGCTCTCTGAGGGCGGGGGAGCCATAACCGCGCAGCGAAGAATGTCGCCGGACGAATACACTGGTTTCACGTTCTTGGGGTGCAGAATCACCGGAAATGGAAGAGCTGCTCTAGGGAGGCCATGGGGAGACTACTCAAGGGTCATCTTTGCTTACTCTTACATGGCCAAGGCAGTGGTGCCCCAGGGCTGGAATGACTGGGGTGACCCCACCAAACAAAGGTACTACAAATATTATTAATCTCAATCAATTTTAGCTGAATAGTTAATCCTATACTCTTAATTATTTTTATGATAATCTTTGTTTTTTTTTGTAGTACTGTGTATTACGGGCAATACAAGTGTTACGGACCAGGGGGAAGTGCTTCGGGGAGGGTAAAATGGTCAAAAGTGCTGACGGATGATAATGTTGCGCCATTCATGACTAAGGACATGATTGGGGGCAGAGCTTGGCTGAGGCCACTCCCCACTCGCTTCCACAGAGGATCTCCTGTCATTGCACAAACACCTCCCACTGCAAATTAATGCAATTAAATAAAGTACATGTGTTTAATTTAATTAATTCTCATACTTGATAATATACTGTGTTTTCAGGATTATTTGCTATTGAATTACTTCATTTTATGTCACATTATATATATGTACCCTTCACTGGGATATAAACTAACAGATACATATATAGTACTATTTAATTTATTACGACCATTTGTGTTCTTATGTACCACAATCATTTGTCCACATATATGATTGATTAATTAGAACATTACAGTCACGGCAATGTACTGGCTAATTAATAATAGATCGAGCTCAAAAGAATTAATCTTCTACACAAGTCTTGATGTAGGACACTGCTGGGGGTATATCAAAACACAACACACATTGCGTTTTTTTGATGTGCATGAGATATATCTCGAGGTGCAATAGATGATGCGCATCCCCGAGAAGCATCGCGCGCACGTGCGTTTGGTGATTTACGCCTAGCATTACACCTTGATACATGGAACTCGGAGAACACACCTAGCTATACTATACTATTAATCTTGGATGATGATACGATCATCCTCAACGCATGAACTCGATCCTCACCCCTTGAAAGCTAATGTAGTCGCCCATGTGGCACCGCGGCACGAGCGAAACCCAGATGAACTCGTCGCAATCGGCCTCCAAGTCCTCCAACAGCTCCGTGATCCCCACCTTCAGAACCGTCTTCTTCACAATCTCATTCACCATGGGCCTCTTAGCTCCCATTCTCCCATTCACAAAAGTGCCCGCGAATTCCCTAGCTTGGGGCCCCAAACCCGTTTCGTTAACCGCATTAACAAACACATCAAACTTGGCGTACTTGTCTTTCATTACATTTATACCGTACACCACCAACACCTCCTCCTCCTCTTCCTTTTCTTTTTCGGTCCTACAAACTCTGGGCCGCTTAACCTTGATCCGGACCATTTCGTGTAGGATCCGACCCTCCGACCCGAAATGCATAGATAAATGGGTCGCAAATCTTAACCGACCCGCCGACCCGTTTCGCAACTCGTTTCTCTCTCTCATTTTGAGCGCGTTCTTTGCAATCTTTGGAGGAATGGAGGGCTTGGGCTTTGCGTTCAACCACGGCAGGTCGGCCTCCTCATAGGTGTACCTAGTTAGAAATATATACAATAAAAAGTATATATTGATTAGTTGAAAAGAAAGATAAAAATTTATAAGCGCCTGAATAATAATTATCATCTGGCAATTAATAATTAGAAACAATTTAATGGTATATACGACGTACCCACCATTGCAAGACACATTAATAATTAGCTCACAGAAGCCGTCTATATATGCACGCCTCGAGATGCGGGCGTATTACAGATTAGCCGTCTATATATGCACGCCTCGAGATGCGGGCGTACACAGATTTAGCTAGGTGCATATATATATAACACGCGAGTCGATGCCACATATATATAGATGGCTCGTGTTGTACGCGGCGTGACATTGCTAGCTAGTATTAATTTTCCAACAATTAAATTAATCTAGGTACGTATACCTGAGGTTGGTTATTTTAAGCACGTCCCGAATCTTGATCCTGGTGAGCTGCAATTTCTCGTCGTAGAAGAAAAAGTAGGAGTCGAGCCAGTCCGGGTCGGTGATCTCGGGTTGGTAGGCTCTAGAGCGCTGCCACAGCTCCCACATCCGATCCACATTGGAGTGGTGGGCATAAAACAAGGGGTCCTTACCCGCGGTGTAGAAGGCCCCCAAGTCCTCTCTCTCGGGCTGCAAGTTGCTCCCGACCCACGTGTGAAGCGGGTTATGGGGCGCCAACTCGATGGTCCCCGCCCCGTCGCAGGCCCCGTCCTGCCCGGCCTTGTAGGAGCAGCCGTGGAACAACTCGGCTTTTCTGGCCCCGGAAACCATCTGGTGGTACAAGAGAGCCAGGTTGGACTGCACGAGTTCCTCCCCGGAGTGGGACTCGTCGTAGTCGTAGTTGTCGTTGGCGGTGGCGGGGGGGAGGTGGGCGACGTCGCGCTCGGAGTCGGAGAAGGGGGCCGCATGTACATGTCCGGGATGACCATGCCTTCGGGGGTGTCCCAGTTCCAGTAGGGGAGCCCGAAGGTGGGGTCCCCAATCAGGTCCCCAACGATGCGCTCGTGGAAGTAGAAGAGCATCCGGTGCCAGGGCATGAAGAGCCAGGACCGGTGGATCTTGATGATGCCTGGGGGGCGGTGGTCGGTGGGGGAGTTTAGGATCTGGTCGTAGGACCCGGTGCAGAAGATGCAGTGGAGGGCGGCCTGGCGGAGGAAGTTGCGGGGGTCGGACAGGGGGAGGGACTGCATGGCCTTGATGGCATTGGAGTAATTTTGGATGAATTCGGGGGTGAGTTTGTGGGCGGGCCTCCGGATGCGGAGTGGGGTCGTGGTCGGGTCGGGGAATTGGAAGTCCACGATCGGCTCGTCGGGGTAGTAGGGCGGGCAGCAGTACACGCGGCGGTTGGCGTCGGTTAGGGACTCGTGGCAGCTCGACAGGTTAGGTGCTATGATGTTGTATGCTGGCTGGTCGGTGGATTTTGTAGACGCCAGGGTTTCATCAGGACCGTTGATGAACACCAAGATCATTGACTTCAATTCCCTGTGTGCACCAATCAAACAAGACTCACAAAAAAAAAAAAAAAAAAAAAAAAAAAAACTAAACTAAACTAAACTAAACTAAACTATATATTTTAAGTGTCATGTCCCACTCATGCATTTTTAATTCATAAAATATACAAATGAAAGGAATTAATATACTACTCATACAGTTACTAATTACTTTTAATAGTTATATTATTTTGATAAACACATGGGAGAGGTCTATTTCAAATTAGTGATTAGGTACGTATGTATTTGGATAAATTACCATTGAAGATCGCAATTGATTAATTACGTCAGATTCACCAGCCTAAGAAATATCAAGGAAAAAGAGGTAATCATAGATATAAATCATCAACATAATTTTAATATAAATTATAAATATAACCTCTACTTCGAAGTATATGCATTTTGAGTAATCATAGATATAAATCATCAACAAAACTCGGTGGCATAATATATATATTCAGTCTCGTGTCATGAGCAACGACACACTTACTGCAATTTTTTTTTGTTTTGTTTTGTTTTTTTTGCAGCTAAAACTTTTAGCTACAAACAAATTAATTCACTACTAAACCTGTTTATGTTGTAGTGAGCAGGGGATGAGCGTCTAAAGTGCATATTAGAACAAATTTTATAAAGGGATGAGTTTATAATTTGCTTATAATTTTTTTTTACCAAATGGATTTTAATTCACACCTTTTTTAAGTAATTAATATATAATTTAAGATACGTTTCATCATTAAAAAAAAAAAAGGCAAGCAGACAATGAGTTCATACATGTTTCCTGCTCTAACTAATGTTTTTTATACTGATGCTCTCACTTATATATATGTTAGCGTTACATTTTTAATTAACGAGACAGTGTCGAGGAAAGTTGCATACTTGACTTACTATCAAATATCAATAGAACTCTAAAATGGTTGAAACATTTTTTGAAAAACATACATGACGCGTTAATAATCTCGATGCATCAACGTACATAATTAGTGAACATGATATTGAAACTCGACTCGAGGAAGGTAGGATTACAAGTTTAGGTTAGCATATAACTCTGCATTCCACGAAACATAATAAGGCGTATATAGGAAACAAACCGTATGAAAGAATGGTGGAATAATTGCAATTGATGAGAGGGCGAACTAAACAGGTTCGCATAGAATCCAAGAAAGCTGAAGGCAATGCAAACGACCACAAAACCCCACTTTTTGGGTTCCTTCATCTTCGCCAAACCACAACCAAACTTCACCACTCAGCTCCACAGCCTCACCACAGAATGATCACCTTATAAACTACCAACAACTATATGCTTCGATCATTTATATATATGTCCATAAAAAAACATTGTACCCCATTTATTTGATGTCGAAATATTTCTTTTTATTTGTTTTTTAATTTATAACATACTATAAAGTTCAAAATATGAATAACCAATAAGAAAAAAAAGTTGGATGAGATACTTTTCTTACTTGCAATTGAAGTCCATTGGATTATACATCACGATGCGCACGTGCGTACTTTAGTGGAGATCCAACGAGGTGCACGACATGTGTGTTCGTACGCAAGTACGTATATACCTTTAAAAAATAAAATAATAAGTGAAATAGAAGTGGCGAGGAGAGGTAAGGTAGCACGTGTTCTCCAATTTACGCTCACGGACGGCATGTGAGCTGTGCATTTCTGTTCTTAATTTGTTACTAAAATAATGAAAGAAATACCATCTAAAGATAAGGAAAATAATGAAAGAAATGTGACATGAATTTGGCGTCCGTGCAGCTATGTGCACCCCACATTTTACCATGTGCAAATTATTGAAATTTTTTTGATTGCATTTGCTATATATTTTAAATGAAATGACTTCCTTACCCCTCACCATTCTCACAATACATTTCCTGCCATTTTCCCGCCATCGTTGTGCACCCCACATTGATCGAACATTGACTTCGACGATCCCCTCCGACAACCGGCGAGGACGACCGGCGAAGCAAACGTTGAGATATCAGAGCATTGTAAGTCTTCCTCGTCATAGTTGATGTTGGTATATGGTGTTTTAGGTCGTTTTTGTAATGAAGTTGATAGTGTTTGAACAAATTTTTGTAATTTGATAGGGATTTGTTTGTTTGCGTTGGTGCTGGAAATTTACCATAAGTAATGGAGGTGGACGTGAAGGAGAAGTGGATTTCAAACATGGAGGAGAGGTAATTGTTGAGTGATTATGTAATGGCTCAAAATCTCTAACCGTGTTTACGTCTTTCAACAGGCTCAATGACCCGTACTGTGGGACCCACACCGTGATATGTCCATTTACCGAGGCAATTGCTGAGGTATATTTTTTTTTTCGTTGTGATGTATGCCTAGTGTATTGTATATGTGTAGACTATTAAGTCAATTTTTATACGGGTGTATAGGTATCGAGACGAGCGGAGACGTACCTCGAGTCGCGTGTCGACGTGGGACGGAGGTAGCGGCATATTGGGGTAAGTTTAATTTATTTGAATTAAATGTGAATTTATGTTGGGTTCATAAGTGGCTTTAATGTGGCCACATTTAGCTAAGTATTAAATTAATGACCTATAGTTAGTGAAATAAAACGAAATGCTCTAGATATGCATCGTGACACGCGTTAACCCATCACGAGGCAAGGTGTCCAAATGTAGAGTCACTTAAAAATGACTTGAGGGACAAGTGGGACAGGGTGATCCATGAGATGAGCCTCGAGACACGTGTGCACACATTGATCTATGGCTATGGTTTAAACTTAGCACTACATATAACTTTAGTCAACAAATCTCATCTTCTTATCCTCAAATCAGTAGGAGAAGAGAGACGAGAGAGTCGCTGGTGGAGGAGAGGAGGAAAAGGAGAGAAACTAGAGAAGATCAAGGTGAGTGTGGTGTTATTCAGTTGATGTTGTTTGTGGTTGGTGTTGGCGAGGTGGAGCTCGGACGAACTGCCAACGCAGTTCGTTTGGCAGTTCGTCCGAGGAAGGAGACGACTCGGAAGAGTCGTCTTCCCTCCCCAAACGAGCTGGTTGGATCTCTGACCCCAGCTCGTGAAGAAAAAAAATAAATTCCCTCAACGAACCAGGGAGTCCCTGGTTCGTTGAGGAAGAATGGGGCACACGCACAGGCTGTGCGTGTGCACCCCTTCCCTCTGTTGGGCCGGGCCAGGGGCCTGGGCCAGGCTCGGCCCATGGGGCGAGCCAGGCCCAACGCCCTGACCAGGGTCGGGTTCGACCCGTTTGGGTCGACCTGACCCATATATATATATATATATATATATAAAGAAGAGAAAAAAAAAGAAGAAAAAAGGAGAAAAAATGGAAAAAAATCCAAAAAATTATATTTCGACAAAATAAATAGAAAATAATGAATTTCTATGAAAAATAAAACATTTGGAATTGCGGACGAGACCTTTACGAGGGTTTTATCTCGAAAAACTCGAAAAGGGCGGATTGGCCTAAAAATTTAGAATTTGGTCTCGAATTTGATTTGACCTACACTGATACATTATTGAATGTTAAGGAACTAAGGGGAGAACTCAGGAGTTTGAGAACTCATTTTGACGTGTCGAGGGATCGAATAGACTAGGACAAGCGTGTGAATTGTAAGTACAACCGTGAGAATTTTATATTTCATTTCATTCACCTTTATTGATTTATTGGTCTCTTGATAGACATTGCTACTTGAACTCGCACATCATGTTGTTCTTGTATCTATTCATGAGTGAATATTGTGACATGATGTCTTGTGACTTGTTTCATTGACTCTAATTCCTAAACTTGATGTCATTTTTGAAAAGAATGGATGAAAAGCATGCTAATGGGATAATTTGGATTTACTTGGACTTGTATTTGATTTCCTTTGGGTTTTGTAGCCTAACTTGTTTTGAATTCATAGAACATTGGCATTATTTGTCTTTGAAATTAAAGTAGAGATTATCTAGTGTCCATTGCACAAGAGATGCGCGGTTCACGGGGACATGGGTCTACCGGGGTTCCGGCATTCACCACTACACTTGCGCGACACACGAGTTATGAGACTCGAGGTGGTCGACAAGAATGAGATTAATGTTATATAAGCGTAGAGGGCAGCTCCGCTATTTGTGTGAAATATGTTGAGCGCAGCTCCATATAGTAGTGGGAAAGGTTTGGTGATAGGTTCTCATCACCGACCGGACGTAGATCATCTCGACTTAGCATGTGTCAGTCTCTATATTTTTAGCTATGGTATTTACTGGCATTATTTGATTTAGCTATTTATTTCGCTATTTTATACTTTTAAATATCATTCGTTTATTTTGGAAATGTGGCATAGAACCCCTCAGTTATTACTTAAATATCACTATACTCACCGTCTAGTTTGTGACGGTGGGTGTAGGTTCGTCGAGCAGCAGCAGACCAGGGAAGGAGAAGATCGGCGACTTCCTCTGAGCAGTTCGATGACTCTTCTCACTCATTTTGTATGTCTCGACTTTTGTTGTATTATTATTGTTTATGTCATTTTGGGTTATACATTGGGTTGTGAATAGTTATATATATATATATATACACGTGTATGTGATGCTGTATTTTTCCTGATTTTCCACACTTAGGAATTTTGGAAAATGAATGCTTCCGCTTAACATGATAATGAAATTTGAATTAACTTTATATTGATATATTATAATATATCAATACATGGACTTGGAGGAATATAGGGACGAAAGGTTGACTAATACGTAATTAAGTCTTATGTGGTTATGATTAAGGCTTAAGTACGGGATTAGGCCGGGCGGTGCCCCGTTTAGAAGTTGGGGCCGTCACAAATTAACAGGTTTTTTGAGATTTTAAAACCTAGTTTTCGCCTTTTGTTCGGCCACGCGGGGCCGAGCAAAGGCCGTTTGTTCGGTCAGGTACTTGCCGAATGATAATAGAAGAGTTTGGAAAGGTTGGTTCGGTAAGTGTCAACCGATCAAGAAGATACTCAGTCTATACCAACCAAGCTAATTAGCTTTTTTTTCATGTACAACCGAACATAAGGACTTTATTCGCTCGGATGTGACCGATTGACGTAAATTGTGAAATTTTTGGAATTTTGTTGTTTTCCTTGTTTGAGCATATAATTTAATACCGTGATTTACTATTTGACAGAGAAATTTGAATTATACTATCTATTTTTACTACACCGACGACTTCACAACAGACATGAATTTGGAAATATGGTTGAGTCGGTCAGATGAGTTCAAAGTCAGGGATATGATGAATGATTCGATATTATCACGAAAGGGTCTGATTCAGGGGGTGATGGTTGTCATCGTGGAAGGGTAAAGATGGGGTGCGAGAGGTCGGGTAGTTATTGAGGTGATGTCCAAAGAGTTGAAAATTGAAAGCTAGTAGAGATGTGAACATTGTGACGGAAAGAATTGTGTGTGATGAACAAGGGGAGGTTTTAAAGGGGACAACAAGGCCCAAATGTGGGACCAAAAAATGTGGTTGTCCATTTGCAATAAATATCAAGGAACACGAAGATCGGTTATGGCGTGTGACAGTGGTGTGTGGGCGTCATAACCATGACATATGCTCTCATATGGAGGGTCACTCATACGCAGGTCGATTACAACCGGAAGAACGTGAGGTGGTGGTACAAATGATGGATGGAAATGTGAAGTCTCGAGAGATTTTGGGCACAATAAATAAGAGGGCAGAGAACATGAAAGTACCAAATTCATCAACTATGCGTACGATACACAATGCAAGGCAAAAAATTAGGTTTGATGAGGCTGGCGGGAGATCAAAAATGCAATAACTCATGCATTTGCTTGACACAAAAGATTATATCTCGTGGTATAGGAAACTGGAGAGAACGGATGTGGTGACAGACTTGTTTTGGGCTCATCCGGACTCCATCAAGTTTCTAAGATGTTTCCCGTGGGTGTTGCTATTCGATTGCACTTAGCAGACCAATAGATATCAGATGCCTTTACTAGAGATCGTTGGTGTGACATCGACTAGGTTATCGTTTGTCGTTGGTTTTGCATTTATGTCATCAGAGAAGAACGACAACTACATTTGGGCGTTGAAGAACGTTAATGACCTTATGGATGGATGGTCGAAACCACATGTGATACTTACTGATAGAGAGTTGGGATTGATGGCAGCAATTGAGATGATATTTCCCATGTCGACTCATCTTCTATGTACTTAGCACATTAATAAGGGTGTGGCAGCGAAGGGAAAAAAATATTTTAAACGGAACGAAGACTTTAACCTTTTCCTGACTCGATGGAATGCTTTGATGAACGCCACTTCCGAAGATTTGTTTAACATCAGGATGTCTAATCTGGTCGCCGAGTATGCTTGTCAACAAAGATTGCTTGATTACTTGATTGACACATGGGTTAGGGAATACAAAAAAAAGTTTGTTAAAGCATGGACAGACCGTACAATGCACCTTGGACATTTTACGACTGGGAGAGTTGAAAGTGCACATAATGCCCTTAAAAAATGTCTTGGAAACTCTCCAGGGAATTTTGAGGACTTGTGGCAAGCTACTAATAGTTTGGTTGAAGGGTAACATAATGTTATCAAGGCGTCTTTTGAGACAAGTCTGAATGTCGTGCAACACGGGTTTGGTTATCCATTGTACCGTATGTTGCAAGGCTTTGTTTCGCAATATGCGTTAGACAAAATTCGCATTGAGGTCGAACGCGTCGAAAATATTGGTACCGATCCGATAAGATGTGGTTGTGTTTTGCGCATGACCTACCATGTGCCCATGAAATTCCAAGTCATCAATTAGAGGGTTCGCCAATACTACTTAAAGATGTTCACCTACATTGGCATAAGTTGAGCGTGAATCCTGAGCAAGCCGTGAATCGAACGGAGTACAATATGGGTAAACAACCAAAGCTCGAGTCACAGAGGCCGAGCAAACCATGTATATTTAAGCAACATTTTCAGTCGGTACCTACCAACCGTGTTCCATTTATTGGCTCGGTACACGATAACCGATGGGAAAATTTTTACTCGGTCACTGCTAGGGGTGAGCAGCGGTTTTAAAAAAACCGCCCAAACCGCCCAAAACGTGTAAACCGCATGGTTTGGTCTGGTTTTTAAAACTCGCGGTTTGGGCGCGGTTTAAAAAACGTAAAAACCGCAGAATCGCGGTTTGGTCGCAGTTTTCATTTTGGAAAACCGTGGTTTCACCAAACCGAGGGAATTTTGGTAAATAACCAATATACAAGACTTACAAGTTACAACTTTACAAGTCCAAAACCCTAAAACACAACCAAAAAAAAAAAAAAAACCGTCTCTCTTCTCTCACTCGTCGTCTCCTCTCTCTTCTCTCACTCGTCACTCTCTGTCTCTTCTCTCTTCTCTCACTCGTCACTCCCTGTCTCTTCTCTCGAACACTCTCACTGTCTCACTGCCGTCGCGGAGTGCCCGTCTCACTGTCACCGCACCGCCGCCCTTCATCCTCCTCACTCCCCGTCTCACCGCCGCCGCCGCCATCGCCATCGTCGTCGCCATCCACCGCGCGAACCGCTGCTGCGTGCACCGCCGCCTCGCACCGCCGCCTCGCACCGCTGCCTTGCACCTCTTTGCGATGCGACGCATCGTTCACCGGTCCCGCCTTTTGCCGCCTCCACTGTCGCCAACTCGCCACTGTTGCGTCCCACCACCTCCACCGCCTCCACTGTCGCCGACTCGCCGTCGCGGTTTGGGGGCGACCAACACCAGTCGCCGTCGCCTCCGAGCACCACCTATCGTCGTCGCCATTGTCGGGATTGCGGTACCTCAACTGCTGAAGCAGATAACAGGCGGTAAAGGTATGCCCTTTTTGTCAAACCATAACTGTTTGAGGCTTTGAGCATATCTAATGATGTCCCTAACGTTTAGATTAATATTCTTTAGCATGAAAAAGTATTGAAATCGTAATATTGAACTGGATTTTTCCAAATCAATTCTTAATATAAGTATTAATTAAAAGTCTTATTGATGTTTGTAGATCTGTCCATCTTAGTGAAGTCCATATCTTGTGGAGGAAATATTGAATTTGAAGTCCTTAGTTGTCATTGATGTTCGATTACAGGTTCAACAATAATCATGTGCATTCTTTTTTTTCTTTTTTTTGAAAATGGGTCACATGAAAACCGCGAAACCAAACCGACCAAACCGCGCAAACCGCGGTTCAGTTTCGTTGCGATTTTGGTGGTTCGCGGTTTGGTTACGGTTTGCAAAATGACCAAACCGTAAACCCTCGGTTTGGTCGCGGTTTGGTGGTTTTCACCACCAAACCGCGATTTGCCCACCCCTAGTCACTGCAGCCCGAACAAAATCAAAGATTAGTCATATACAGTGAAATTGTTTTAAAATGTTTAATCGGTCACATATCCTAGACTTTTTTCCCTTCTGTTCGGTCGACCCAATATGGGTAAACAACCAAAGCTCGGATACCAGAGGCCGAGCAAATCGTGTATTTAAGCAACATTTTCAGTCGGTACCTTCCAACTGTGTTCCATTTATTGCCTCAGTACATGATAACCGATGAGAAAATTTTTATTCGGTCACTGTAGGACGAACAAAATCAAATATTAGTCATATACAGTGAAATTGCTTAAAAATGTTTAATCGGTCACTGCAGTCTGAATAAAATCAAGAATTAGTCATATACAGTGAAATTGTTTAAAAATGTTTAATCGGACACTGCAGTCCGAACAAAATCAAAAATTAGTCATGTACAGTGAAATTGTTTAAAAATGTTCAACAACTCTAATTTCCTAGCCTTCTTTCCCTTTTGTTGCGAAGGTGAGGGAGCTGATGTCGTTGGCTTCCGCATCGAAAAAGAAGCACCTTCGGCTGGTGTGCTATTAGGTTGGGAGGGAGTAGGAGAACCAAACATCGTCAGGAGCTTCAACACCTCATTTGCCATCTTCACCGACGCTGCTTTATCGGATTCGCGAGGCGGTAAGGCCTTCCAAGCCTTTATGATATCTACAGCCTGTTGAACGCGCTACAAAAACAATGTAACAAGATTCATTTCAAGTAAAAATTGTTCATTGTGAGATTTATAAGCTCAGTCGTACTTAACTTCTAACAACAAATGAACAACTCACATCATAGATGTCGACATCTTCGTCGCCGACTGTGCTCCTCTCTGGATTTTCAATGAATGGGTGGGAGATGTCATTGAACCAGGCCATGCAATCATCAGTTGTATCCCATGGAACTGTTGCGCGTGGTCCCCTCGATCTGGCGGCCAATAAGTGATCTTGCCAAGACTCCCAATTCTCGGGTTGGAAACTGTACTTGACGACGTAACTTTGGGTCACCTTACCTCTCTGGGCTCGAATTGGAATGTAAGGTTTCTTAGAAATTCCTTGCACGTGACCCATTTGTCGCAAGAATCTATCCGGGTTGTATGACTTAACTATCCCGAAATATTTGATTGTTCCCATGTAGAAGGCTGACTCAACAACATCATAATCTGAACATATAGTCGAGTATGGGTCCCACGTAACCTACAAAACACATTAGCTATCAATATCAGAAAGCACTAGAAAACTATACATGTTTGGTCAGTGGCTATCGAACAAAACCATTTCGCTCGGTCAGAGCTAATCGAGCTAGTGGTGTTCACTCGGTGCCCACCAACCGCACAGAACAAATCACCATGCAACCCAAAAAAAGAGAATTTCGATATGATACGAAAGTAAATCATACGTGAGGGAGACAACAAAAACCATGTTCGAACGACATTTATCCAGGGCTCGACGTATCCTTTGGCCATGTTCAACATTAAGGCCTTGCTCCACCTTCACATCCCACCTAGATATACGTGGTAGGGTGTCCACATACCCTTAGTTCCGCCGTGCTTCATGAAGGTGCATATCGAAATGCTCGTACACCCAACCCTGCAAAGCATTTTCAAAAACAAATTCAGTTAAACTGAAGTTGCAAAATCTCAAAGGATTTAAACTAAATATACCAAACAAACCTCGAGCAACGTCATATACCCCGCGATCTGACATACTTTGACCCGAGTCGCCGATCCAAGTTGCCGATACAAGTAAGCCAAAGCCGCATCCCCCCAAGCATATGTATGAATCTCATCTAAGTTCTTCACGAGCTTGAGAAGGTTAACAGGGACCAACGTCGAGGTCTTGTCAACAAAATGCGTGCATCTTAACAAGTACCATAGGTACGCTCTGGCCGTGCACTGAACCTTGGGCATTACCATCTTCTTTTGTTTCCCTTTTAAAGATGACGTTAGTTTACGTCTCCATTTGCCTTTCTGCTAGGCTTTGTTAACTTTCAAGTCCTTGTTCAGTTGTTGGTCGGCTTCCTTCTCCGGCACGTCGAGAGTCGAACTCACCAAATCCACCGCTTCAGACCGGGAGATGATGTGACACTCAACAACTTTCCCCATCACGGGAATATTCAACAACATCCGCACGTCCTCGAGTGTGATTGACATTTCACCGAACGGGAGGTGAAATGTGTTGGTGGAGGCTGACACCTCTCCACAAACGCAGATATAAGCGTCTTGTGTGCCTGCTTGTAGGAGAAATTGGATAATGCACTCAACCAAGAGGCTTCAACAATACTCCTTAGTCGGCTGGGGTTAGGGTGACATTTGTCTCAATCCCACTGTGACAACTGGAGGCCGTGATTCAGACATCTAAGCAATGGGCGCTCTTGAAACAACAAAAAAATTTGATCAAAATTCGGTCCTTGTTGACCGAGTGTTCTCAACTTGTTCAGTCATTGGTGACCGAACAGTTGATTTGCACCCAATTGAGAATACACAATCAAAAATATAGTTGAACGCAATGTACAAAATAAACATACTTTGTGACAAAGTCTCGTAAATATACCTTTTTTATTCCATATGGCGACAGCGACGTGATTGTTGAAGCTCGTCAATAACTCCTGATTAATTGGCCCACCAGGAAAGGGTTTAGACATGTCGTCGACCGCCACTTTGTCGGATGGTCCCGACTTAGCTTTACCACGTGCCTTAGCACTAAGCCTCACTTCCACCACTTCTTCGAAATCTTGTCCCACTTCACCTTCACCTCCTTCATTATTTCCCTCACTTGCACTTCCTTCCTCATCTTCTTTAGTGGAACCATCTTCTCTTTCACTTCCACTCCCACTACCACTACCACTGCCACTTTCACTTCCACTTCCACTTGTTCCTTCACTTCCACTTCCTTCTTCATCTCCTTCTCCATCTTCTCCATCTTCTCCTTCAGAATCTCTGTTCTCATCACCTTCTCCTTCTTCTCCCCTAACTAATTCAGTTGCATCAGAAGAAGATGGTTCCACTGCATTTGCTTGGCTCATACGAATTGCCAATTGTTGGCTTGGCAAATCCATTGAGTCATCTTTGCATGCTCCTTCTTTTAACAAACAACCGGTTTGACTTACCCCCGCACCCCTTCGCAGCTCCTTTTCTTTCCTGTAAGAAGTCGTTTGAGCTCTCATCCCCACTTGCTCACCCATCTTACCAGTGTTCTTTTTCTCTTGTTCACTTTCCTTGGGTGCCTCTGTTGTCTTTGTACGTGTCATACCTATTAAAGTAACACATATATTACCCAAGTATTAATACTCAATCATTGTATGACATTCCTCAAAAAATACACTGTTCGGTCGATACTGATCAAGCACTACAAGAAAATGGTAATTTAGAAACTGAATTAGCAACGAAATCTAATTTCGTTGCTAACAATAAAAGATTAGAAACGAAATTGTGACGGAATAATTCAGAGACGGAATAGAGATAGATTAGAGACGGAATAGAGACGAAAATAAATTTCGTCTCAAAAAAATGGCGCCAACACTCCTACCAAAAGTTTAGTTTTTTATAACCGTCCATTACGTCTCGAGATTCGTGCGTGCTTCGATGCGGATGATTAGAAATTGGGAACCGATGATTAAAACACACCGAGACTTCATCTTCCTCGCACACTCTCTCCCTCATCCAATCCAATCCCCCGATCCCTTCCCTCCCAAACCCTAAATTTTTCGATTCACCGTCAACTCTCTCTCGATCCCGTCCTCTCTCTCCCAAACCCTGAAATCTCTGCACCGTCTAATCTCTACACCGTCGTCAACTACTCTTTTCACCGTCGTCGCGACTTTGGTGGTTATGGGTTGAGTTTTCGTGGTGTTTGCCGGCGGTCGGGCCGTCTGTCGTCGCTGCCTCTGAAGCCCTCGCCGTCTGCCGTTGCTGCATCTGAAGCCCTCGTCGTCTGCCGTCGCTGCCTCTCAAGCCCTCGTCATCTGCCATCGCAGCCTCTGAAGCCCTTGCCGTCTGCCGTCGCTGCCTTTGAATCCCTCGTCGTCTGCCGTCGATGCCTCTGAAGCCCTCGTTGTCTGCCATCGCTACCTCTGAATCCCTCGCAGTCTGTCATCGCTGCCTCTGAATCCTCGTCGATCCGTCTGTCGTCCTGTTCGTCGCTGTCGTCGACTCTGTCCCTCGACGTCGTACAGTGGACACCCAGGTGAGATAATCCCTCCATTGACATACCCTTTTCAGATTTTCCCTTGTTTCTCTCTAGTTCGTAAGATTTTGTTGAGTTTTTATGGTTCGGATGGTGAAAATTTGTCTAAGTTTTTAATCGGTATTCTCTCACTAGTTTGTGAGATTTCGATGAGATTATGTGGTTCAGTTGGTTATAATTTGTTGTTGCTTTGATGGGTAGTTAACAGGTTGTATTGAACATGTTTTATCGGTTTAATATACATCAAGGCTTATGTTAACAAGCTTGTTGGATCCCCGCAATTATAAGAATGTCGTATAAGGATTTATTTTCGAGGTAGTTTGATGTGTAGTGTAAGAGCTCCAAGTGGTTTATGCATGTATTCACGCAATGAGTTCGGTTAGGAACAACAGAGAAATGTAGCCTCGAAACTAGAGAAAACATGGATGCTTTGAATAGTGCAACGAAGTTAGGTTTCTCTTTAATTGGAACTTGGAGGGAAAAAAATAAGTTAGGGAAAAGGTTTGGTTTATAACTTTATATGACTATGAATTTGTAAGTAATCTTGAAAATTTTAAAGTGGAACTTGTAAGTCTCTTTGACATGATATTGCTCTACGTCATTGCTTTACTTGTTAAGGAGTGAAATGGTAGAAATTTAAAATTATATGTGTAACTACATTTAAGTGTTATGGGAATGCATCTTTTTTCAAGGTAGAAATTTAAAATTATATGTGTAAGTATACTGGCGGATTTTAATGAGGCCAGTTCCATTTCACTTGGATTTAGGAGGTTTGGTAGGACGTTGAATTGTTTTGGTTTTGGTTTTGGTTTTGATGCAAAGGAGCGTTAGGGAAGTGGCTGAGCTATACGGGAGCGAGAAATCCTTCGTAGTCGAAGCGCATCGTGCTTTGTCTGGATTGCATTCTACTGCTCTAATTGCTTTGGAGAGGTAAAGTTTGTGCTATATTTTCTTTGTAATTTACATTCTTTGATTTCTTCTTGCCACATTTTTTCATGTATTTCCTACTATATTTGGTTCAATTGTATGTATATGCGTGTGTATAGATAAAACTACCAAAAGAGTAAGTATAGATGAATAGTACCTTCAATTATATATTTTCTACTACTAGGTATGGTTCTAAAAATTATGATTACTCTTTGAGTTGATCTGGCTCTTTCACTTAAAACGTCAAGAGATTTGAATTAACCTCTAACCTTAAGGAGGTACGAGTGAACAGCAAATGGGTCCCAACGTAATGTTTGTTTTGGTTATTTCACTTAAAACGTCCTAAGATTTGAGTGTGTAAGTCTCTAACCTTAAGGAGGTAAGAGTGGACAACTAATGGGTCCCAATTAACAAAACATACACCAAAGCACTGTTTGTTATATTGTTAGCTTTTTTTGTTAATTTTTTTGTACGATATTATGTTAAGTGTTAGTTTGTTACAAAAATACTATCCTTAATGCTCTGGTATATGTATGTACCTATTGGCCATCATTGGTATATGTATTTGTTGAAAATGAAATACTGGGAGCTTTGATCCTATGTGGTATTTGTATGCCGCTTATAACTTATGATTTATGATTTCTTGAACTCCTTGTTACTTTTATTTTTACGACCAAGTATCCTACTCTGTTTGGTATCAGTCATGTACCGAGCTAGGTCTTAAGAAAGTTGAAATCAACAAAAGGAACATAAGCCACAAACATACATGAAGTTAGACACATTTTTCCTGAGATTAGGAGTACAACATTCAATCCACAAACAGACATGAAGTTAGAACTCAACAAATGTAAAGTTTGTTTTGTTTTATGTTATTTGTATCAAACCACATTTATTCAATGCATACAAACAAAGCTTTTTGTTCATGTAGTTAGTAAGATTCTCAGATTCCCCATTCTAATAAATTGTGTAAGTTGGACACACAAGTAGACATGTACCATCGGAAATTATTAAACTAGTTGACTAACTTAATTGCACGATTACAATAGGAATGTCGTCTACAAGTCGAGACTGGATGTACAACCGTCTCGACAACGGCTTCGTTCGAATTGAATTCGCGGCGAGGGTTAAAGAATTCATAGCATTTGCTAAGCAACATTGTCATACCTACCAAAGTGAAAGGAAGATTAGATGTCCGTGCAATTATAAGAAATTTCGACTTGTACCGTACTTGGACGTCGAAACGGTTGAATACCATATATGTAGATACGGATTTGTTCCGGGATATCACTGTTGGTACGAACACGGTGAGAATGGAGATGAAGACCCGCCAAACTTCTACCAATTTGATAACCATATTGATGATGCTGATGTGGGAGGTTTTGATACGACAACTTACCACGAGATGCTACACAACGTGGCAGGTCCAAGTTTTAATTGGAATCACGTGGAAGAATCACCAAACCCCCAAACACGCCAACTATATGACATGATTGAGGCTAGTAGCGAGCAATTGTGGTCGGGGTGCGAAACCATGACAACGTTGTCCGCAATGGCAAGATTACTTGCGATCAAGTCAGAACATCATATCTCTGAACGAGGGTATAATGAAATCATAAAATTCATGAAGGATTGTTTGCCAACTGACAATTCATTAGTTGAAATTTTTTATGTCACTAAAAGACTAATGCGAGGTCTAGGTCTACCTGTTGAGAAAATAAATTGTTGTGAGGACCAATGTATGATTTATTGGGGAGTGGACTCTGAATTGACATCATGTAAATTTTGTGGGAAATCACGCTACATTGCACAGCGACGAGGTTGTGGACGGAACACCAAAAAACGCCCTTGCAAAAAAATGTACTACTTCCCTTTAGGCCTTCGATTGCAACGATTGTATGCATCTGAGTCAACGGCAAAACATATGCGATGGCATGGAGAGCAATGGGATGCAGGTGGGGCAGAGATTCCCTGCCAACTAGGGATGCAGGTGTGGCGGGGAATCCCCATTCCCCACGAGGAGCTGTCCCGATGAGGCGGAGATTCCTTGCCAACTAGCCCCTACGGGGCCGGGGATGAGGGGAATCCTCGTGGAGGTGGAGATCCACGCTGAATGGGGAATGGGGGTTAAAATTTCCTCACCTGCATCCCTACTAATGACGATGATTGCATTCTCCGTCCCGTCATAAATGGAGATGGGGATGAGGATTGCATTCTCCGTCCCAAACCCGCTCCACCTGCATCCCTACCGTTGACGACGGATGCCTTGGAATTTGGAGTTCAATACGGCGTTGCACTTACACTACTCATGCCGACTGGTGGAGTCTGAGTGCAATGCTAGAATCTCTATCACCGAAATCTCGAGGTTGAGTGAAAAATTAGAGAGATTCGCCTATCTTCACTTGAATTGGTGATTGCGAGATGAAATTTGATAAAAAGAATACAATCTAGGTGAAAATCAACTCTTTTGATGTATTTCTCCATTATTAAAACTCAATTTAAAATCCTTGCAATTTGTTAGAGATAATTAATCAATTCAATTTCCATTAAATGCAACTTTCGATTCCTAACTTAATTTCTTAATTGGATAATAGATTAACATTCACGTTGTCTCTTTGGATTCGATAAATCCGGTACCAACACTAGTTGGTGCCACTATAACTTGCGTCAAGTCTCATACTTGAGGCTTGTGTCATCCTTATCCATTTTGCTTTAAATTAAATCGAGTTGTATGGTTTGTCGAAATTTGTTGCAATCTCATAAATTGACTTTTTTTTTTATTATTGTAATTGTTAAGTGTTAACTTTTTTTAGTAATTTGTTTTTATCATGTATTAAAAAAATCTCATTTAACCAAAGATATCAAGAATTTCACCTAAAATTTGAGTAGGGTTTAAGTTTAGAGGGTCTTACCTAGACCCATTTTAAGTTTTAATTCCAACAAGTGGTCTTTATTCAGATCTAATCCAAGTTAATTAAAATTTTGTGCAAACCCAAACTGGGCCGACGAGTGGAGAGAACATATTGCCACCCCTATTCGAGGTCCCTTTGATAGTTTTGATAATGTGAAGCGCAAATGTCGATGCAGAATTAGAGGACACAACAACAATGTAACAAAAGAATGGGCAGGAGAATGACATCCATTCAATTTCATAAAAAAGCAGTAGTTTTCAATAAGAGTAAAAAGGGAAGCTACGTGGCTTAAAATCTGACCCTAAATTGAACGTGCTCAGATAACTCGTGCCAAGTTCAATCTTGACACGAGCTGCACGTTTGCTTACAATAATGGTCTCAGAAGCCTTTTCTGGTATTTTGCCTTTCAATGTTCCCCACCCCACCCCACCCCACCCCACCCCAAGAGCAAAAACAGATGTTATTTTGGAATGGAAAATACTACAACGACAACAACGATGCCACACCACAAAATACATTTAGCTCACAAGAGTCTTTCACGTGATCTTAACTCATGTGTCATATATTAAAATCTGTATATGCCTGCATCCCGAGGTCCCGAGGTGCACATGGATGACTTTTGCGGTGTAACAAGTCATTGTGTCATTCTAGCACTTCTCGTTTGGAATTGCACTGGTCTCTGCAGCTCTGCTATTTACTTGAACTCACTCTCTCATCTAACTTTTCTTAACAACAATTTCAACAGCAATATAGGGAAGGAGAAACTTAGCATTTTTATTGTCAAATGTTAGCAACACAAACTGCTGCTGCTGCTGCATGTCAATCAATCAATACACCACCTCCAAATTAAAGGTACTGTAATATTTACAACCAAGCAACTATACCCAATACCCATCTTTTGAAAACAATCCCAAAACAATGAAATGAAACACATCTCTCACTAGGCAAATTGAAGTTCCTAACCTCAGAAACACTAACAATTACCAAAGCATATATATATATATATATACCGAAAAAGCCGATACTAGCTACAATTAGTACGTGACGCTACAAGTAGTAGGGTGTTCAAAATTTGCGACACAGCGACGACGATCATCTATCGATCAATGAGAAGTGAATGTAGTAATCAAGCCGATCAAAATCAAGATCAGCACAAAGCTCCAAACATAGTAGACCATCTTCCCCCCCTTTTTCCTCATAGAGTTTGCAGACACAAGCCTATCGGTGCCACCACTAATGTACTGTTTGGCGCTCGCGACATTGAGTTCAATATCGTCCATTTGCTCGCCTTGCGCTTCGACCATCACAGCCATGTCGAGGAACACTTGGTGAAGCTCAGTCAAGCTTCTCTGAATCTCCTTAACTGCTTCCTGCCTCTCCTTGATCTCCAATGTCCACTCGGTTTTCCCTGCAAAGACCTCGACCTGCCCTCTTGTCGCGATGATCTTATCGATCTCCTCATCGCTCGGTTCCAACCCGGTGGCATTGAAGTACCTCCTCTTGAGACTCTCTCTGTGGTCTGCGGAGATTCGGTCCCTAAGCGCTTGGAATTCATTCATCATGTCTCTCAGTTTGATCCGAAGGCCATTGGTGACAGATATCCTTGTCCTGTCAATTGGGGACCCTTCAATGTAAGTTGGGAGGAGGTTTCGGTTCGCCAGGTTGGACTTGTCGAGCGATTCCAGCCTCGATTTGATGATCTTGGCCTTGCGAAGCACGGTCACCATATCGGAGTCCATCCGGTCTCTCAACCCGCGAAGGACTTTGGCGCTGTGAGTGGATTTGGTCTCCTCGTTTAAGTCTTGAAGATCAAGAAGAAGGGTAGCAATGGCCTCCATTTCAGTCTTGATTGCGCCCACTTCGTCGAAGAATTGGCTGAGGTTCTGCTCGTCGGCGGGACTGAGTTGTCCATCGCTCTCTATGTTGATCACGATTTCGTGATCCTCCAAGGCTTGCTTCTTCAATTCGACATAACTGAGAAACGATTTGGTCATAAGATCATTCATTTTCGCTGCAATTCACAGTGACAGAAACCTGAAAACAACACCAAAATTGATCAAAATTGGTAACAGGCTTTAGGGGAAACGATCAATTAGACCCCAAATCAAAAAACCCTAATCGGATCAAGAACGAAGCACAGAGATTCTTCCTCTTTAAAATTTGAATTTCTCCAACGAAAGCAACACAAAAGAACAATCAATTCAAAAAAAAAAAAAAAAAAAAAACCCAAATTGAAACCCTGATTTTTCTGATCTAATTAGAGCTTAGAAACCAAACGAATCGAAGAAATGGTGAACATTCGTTCGTTCAAGAGGAGCATTGATCGAACAAAATTGGACCAAACGCAAAGAAACTGAAGAAGGTTTCGAATCAAACCTTGAAGAAATCTTAGTGCGATGAAGAGGGGCGAAAATCCAATCGAGAGAGAGGATTTGGTGAGACTGATTGATTGATTGTTGGATTGATCTTCGGTCGAAGAAGAAGAGGAGACGAAGATGGGATCTGGAGAACGAAAGAATGATGAAACCTTCAACTTCTTGAAGAGTAAACGAGAGAAAATCGATCGATCTGTCGCTTCGGTTACGCTTCTTCGTTTCAAATTTTTGAAAACCAGAGATAGCCGTTTGTTTAAGAGGAGCCGTTGAGAGATCTGATCAGGTGCTCTATTGTTGCGTCAAATCATACGTGGCATCATTTCGAGGTATCGCCACTCGCCAGAGTGGATCGGTATGAGATTAATGGGCTAGGCCCACGGGCTGGCCCAACGTTGTGTTGAAGTATTGCAAATGAAGCGCGAAATAACGTCTATTTGTCGGTTTCATATTCAATCTGGTCTGGTCTTTTTTTCTTTTTCTGTTTTTTGGCCAAACGAAGAGATGTTAGATGTTGAAATTATTGTATTATTGAGATCTTCTTGAAAGGAATCGTATTACTTCACATTCCTGATTCCTTGACTCAATTTACGCTTGAGAGAAGCATAGCTGAGCTTAGCTGACTCTTATGTTACTCTGTTGTGTTTATTCCTTGAATGATGTTTCATCGTAGATACATAAGCATCGTAGATACATGAGGGTCTTGCGCTTCTATACCCGAATCGCTGATACCATAGATTGAGGTAAAAATGGATCCACCTAAAACACACAAAGCACATTCAACCCAAAAAGAGCTCTCCAATGAAAACATAGATTGTCGATGTGGCAGGGAATGAAAGTACTGGGAAGATGTTCTAATCCACATGAAGACAAAAGAAAAAAGCAAAGCAAATGTCCCAATCCACATAATTGGAGACCATTCTTGAGTTATAACATCTTCCCTACATCCATGAGGCATCACCAATCGATGGTCTAAATCGACATCGACATTGAAGGTACTCTTAGATTGTAAGTTTCTGAAATTGTAAGTTTCTTGAGCAGTACTTTTTTTTTTTTTTTTTTTTTTTTTTTTGAATTCATATTTTGTCTTTCAATACTCTATTCTTGGTGTGATTTAATGGATGGACGTTGAGGCTCTCCCTCCGTGCCATTTCTGTATGTATGTCCACTAGGCCATAGCATGTGTGTCAGGGATCTCGGTGAATAGGTCGACCCGAGAGTCGCGTCGGGGCACGTGTGGGTGCATCGTTGGTTCCATGTCAACCACCTAGCGGATCCAGATACTGGCCTTGCTTGAGTGCTACTCGCCGGCAGTAGTCTGTGGGAAGTCTGAAGTATGGTGTTAGTCTGACCCTAGGCTCTAGGAACACACTTTGAGCTTTCACTATTACTTATGCATTCGATGAGCACGGTTGCCTGTATTTATTTCCGCATGTTTATTTAATAGTTTTGTTTAAATTCCAGTATTTACTTTCAGTATTGCTCACTTAATTTCCTTGGGAATACTCACTCTGGACTCGTCATCTGCCTTGTTGTGATGGCTTGAGTGCAGATTCTAGTATAAGTCATGGCAAATGCAAGCTTCCGAATACCTTTGATTCGAGAGATATTGATCCGGACTTGTACATTGTATTATATATACATATTTTGTTTTTGTTTTGGGAATTTGGGATTGTGAGATACTTCAGGATTCTACATTTTTGATATTTTGATTATATATGAGTTTTCCACACTAGGTATCAGAGTTAAATGTATGACTATAATATTTTATATTTTGATTATCATAATAAAAGACTTTCGCTGTGGTTTATTATAGTTTAAAATGATCTTAACAGATGACTTGAGTTCAGTAACAATTTAAACAGTAAATTGTTATTTATTAAGGTTAATAATGATCAAATAATGGATGAAATAGCATGTGGGACACAGCTGGCGCTGATAGGCCAAGTTGTGGGCTCGCATTGGCCCCCTGTGGCAGTCCATTTGGAAAATGAGCCGTTACATAGAATGTCTATCTAGTGTCATATAGGATAGACATCCTCCCTACATCCATGAGGCGTCACCAATCGATGGTTTAAATAGAGTGTAAGTTTCTGAAATTGAAGCCTAGGAGAGTCCCTCCATCCAGTTGTGATAAAGGTTGGAAAGCTTTTTTTTTTTTTTTTTTTTTAATGAATTTGTTTCTACTATGGTACGTGGTATGTTGCACCTTCATAACTTAGTTACCACTCACAGAAACCATGGAGGATATGCATATATATTGAATATAGGTAGTTTTTTGCACCATCAACCTCATAAAAATTAGCAGTCTAGAACTGTTCAAAATTTCAATGATTTTTGTGAAGCATAAGAATAGTACCGAGTCTTTGTTGACAGATCATGGCTAGTAATCCTGGTTAAGGATGTATCCATAGTTCATTAGTTAACCCCAACTATAACTAACTTAGTTAGATTAGTTAGAGGTATGTTTAACTTAACTTTATAAGCCTATATATACTCAGATGTATCTCTGTTTTCAATTAATGAAAGAGTGATTCATTTGGGGAAGATTGAGAGCTCGCGTTAGAGTTTCTGTTCCTCCCTTTCGATTCTGTTCTTGATCCACAGATCCTCCTCATTAGGAGTGCATTTCACAATTTTGAAGCTAACGGTTTTTTTTTTTTTTTTTTTTTTTTTTTTTTTTTTTGATTAGAAAAGAAAAACCACATTTTGCCTTCAACGAAGTTCCTCTCACTCAATTACCTCATACCATACCCGTGAGCCACATACCCATTGGTTGGTAGTGGTTGTTCATGTACTCTTCATAGTTGCGGACGTTGCATTCATCACTTCAATCAAAATTGTCTCTATTTCTTGAAAGAATGATTCTCCTGTCTTATAATAAGATGAAAAAAAATCTTAATGAAGAGCGTGAATGGAGAGAGTCAACACAATCATCTTTTGGTTTAAACAACTTTATCTTTAATAGTATCATCAAGGAGACATGGCCAAAGAGGGGACAAAGAGATACCATTGTCTCCTTAAGTGGACTCAACAGTGGAATCTTACAGTGGTATATTCAATTGATATTTTAACGAACTTTTGATTACTTTTAATTACTAAAAAAATTTAGATGTATTCAATTAAAACTTTTAAAGAGATAATAAAAGTAAAGCGTATTCAATGTGAACTTTTATAGACTTTTTAAAAGTCTATAAAAGTTTCGAGGTATTCAATTTAAACTTTTATAAAGTTTATAAAAGTAAAGTATATTTAATTTTTTGGTGACTTTTGTGGTTTGGTTACAAATCTCGACTTTTATAGACTTTTTGTATAAAAATACACATAAAGAAATCTTCAACTTCTCCTCACCACAACCCAAAAACTTTAGAGACTTTTAATTTTTGTTTGTTCCTTTATTCAATAAGAACTTCATTGTTCACAAGGTATTTTCTTATTAATTATTTTTATCAACTTCTCTAACCACTCCACAACTAATGGATTTCATTGCTCACTCATTATACTCTAATGTCTATGTTGATGAAAATAAAAACGATGTCGCTATTAACAAGATCTTATTCTTGCATCATTGTACATTTTTTATAAGATTTTTTTACGAAGAAGTTTCGTTTATTAAGTGTATAATTATAATCTCAAAAAGTGTAATATTATTATTTTTGGAGAAGATAATCGTATATTTTTTTTTTCAAATGCAAGAAGTGCTTTTTAAGAAATTTAAACTATCATTCTTAAAGAAAAAACATATAAGTTTTTTTTTATGTAAGTCAAAAAAAAGTGCAAAATTTTTACACAATGATCTTATTTGATTCTTTTTTGCCACTAAAAGATGATTCATTTACCTATTTGTTTTGTTGATATTTATTTACTTATTTGTTATGTTACTATCTTGATAGTAATCCATTAATATGTATATATGATTTTTTTTATTAAAATACAAAATATTTTTTACAAAATCAGTAATAGTTCTTAAGAAAAAGAAATGTAAGTATTCATCTATTTTTTATAATAAAGTGTAAAATATTGTTTCAATATAAAAATCACAAAAAATTACTAGTATCAATCAAAATCATGTTTAAAAAGTTCACAAAAGTCACTAAAAATGTTAAATGTTAATAAAAGTCATCAAAATGAAGTTTACATAAAAGTTTATCAAAGTCATTAAAAGTATACGAAAATCTACAAACTTCATAAAAATCATCCACTTATAAAAGTAACCAAAAATCTATTAAAATCTCAATTAAATACACCCCTGTTAATTAATTGGACGAAAATCTACAATGCACAATATCATACTTTGCACTGAAAATGATATTCCAACAATAAATGAGCACAAAAACAAATAGAAGTGATTGTAAAGTATCAGATGTGTATCGAGCTTCGTGCGACCCATCTCGATGTATACAAAATATGCACTTCAGAATCAGATCATGACAAGTCTGTTTACTAGTGACACAAGGACCAATAATAGTGTGGCACATAGTCATTAGTGCAAGTAAATCCCGCCAGCAGATTAGGCTACCTATTAGTATAATCTTTTGCTTTTAATAAGTGGGAAGCTACTAGATACTGTGTGTGTGTGTGGGTGTGACGTAGAAACGCATTGGACATAAGTGAAGCAGCATGACTATAGTCAATGCTACAATTCTAAGATTTATCCATGCTTGTTCATTCTTGGATAAAGACATAAAGAGGGTTTTCAAGGTGCGGCAGTACCGGATATCTTCCCATTCGGTAGACTTCATAGTGATAAGAACAAACAGAGATAAGGCCCACCAGCAACCATCATTTTCTTTTAAATTCTGAACAAATCTATCCTAGGCATGGCGTGGTAGTCTTTTGTAATCAAAGTAGTAGTGAAGGTTTGAGCTATGGGTTCTCTAATGGCTGGTTGGGACTCTCCTGTATCAGATCCTAAAGCTGGTAACTCTGATCTCACTTAACTCCTTTTAATTTCTACTACAAATATGTGTCGACTACTTCGGTTTTCTACAAAGAAACAAGAACTTACATGTATATACATGCTGGTTTTTTGATCTTATAAGAGTATCTGATATGTGGGTACTTTTCAGTGAGATACCAGAGGAACAAGTCCTTTACAAAAGGAGAAATTGATGCTTACTGGAGATCACAGAAGAGAATACAAGAAGAACATCTGAAATCAATCTCAGTTGCACAACAAGACACCAAGGTGGTCTAACAGCATGCTTGAATTTTGAAAATCAAAATTATGTGCGCCTGCTAACTAGACCATCAGCCACTCAATCAATATCATATCCATGTATTCCACTAGGAAACTAAGAATAAACTAACTAGAAGGCCCAAAACTAGAATTTTTTTATGGATACCACCTTGTACGAGCAAGACTATCATTTTGAAACTGACAACTATAAGTGACTGGTGTTTGTGACAGGAAATCACAGAGAATGAAGGAGGAGGAGGAGGAGGAGGAGGAGGAGGAGGGTTTCCGAGATCTAGTTCAATGCCTTTGACTGATCGAAAGGGAAACACTCAATATGTTGATGCAGAAACAGTAATGGAAAAGCTGAAGAAGGATTGGTGAGTTTTAAAAAATAACAAAAAGCCTCTACATGTTAGGAGTGGCCTAGAGCCTGATTTCCTGTGTGATCTTTGCATGTCACAGGTGGACTAGGACTAACTGGGCGTTTCTGAACGAGCCTCCGGTCATAGCGACGGAAGGTCGTTACCACAATTACAAGCCACAGAATCACCTCACTGCTTTCAGTTCCTCAAAACCAAATGTCGTTAACTAGGAAATAAAAGTATAGAATAAGTTTTCCACGACTTACATGGATGGTGTTTAAGCAGTTGCAGGGTAGAATACACATTGTGTCAGTCAGTTTGATCACCTAAAACTGGTAGCTTCATTGTCTCAGTTCCGCGGCTTGGGAAGAGAGTGTGATGGTGCAACGCGTCTGCTGTAAAACAACTTAGAATGGTTGGTGTTAGTAGTGCAAAAGATCATGTCTTGGTAATGTTGTGTGCTTGTGCGGTAAGGGAATGCGTGTTTGTGTTAATGTTTGTATGGGTTTGAATGTAAAAGTAGCAACCGAGTTTTTTAATTACTGGCTTCACTGCAAATATGATTCCTACTTGAGTTGTGTATTCCTCAAGAATCAAATGAAAAAAACATAAGTGTGTGCAACAAGTTGCTTTAAGCGATTGACAAACCCTTTTTGAAGGCGTACATTTCATTGAACCCGATTTACCTGCAATGTATCACAATAAAGTGAAGCACAATGAATCAAAATATAGGCTTACTTTAATTGGGGCATGACTCTGCTTGACATTCTTGGTCCGATTGTGACCACCTAATGGGTTGGGACAATTTGCAATAGCATTCAGCAACTTAGATAGCATGATTGAATCTTTCTTCCTGTGTTTTTCGGACAAATTTGTAGTTGGATCACCCAACTTTGAGAATATAACCAGGACACGTGAATGCTTCATTTCGCGCCTACCGTGGTGATACATTCCTTCAGAAATTTGCAAAGCTCGGCTGAATAAATATCAGGGAAGGTCCTGTAGTGATCTACATGAGGAGATGAGCCGAAGTTGTAGGCTCGAACCTTTGCTCCCTTGTTCTTTTGATCTTCAATAAACATCTCCACAGACCCAAAAGGTATGACCTTGTCAGCTGTGCTGTAGAGGTAAAGCTGAGGACAAGGAGGTTGGTTCTTTGACAGGATGGTGATAATCTTGGTTAACCTCCTGCAGTACACCCCCAACAAAATACAGTAGCATATAGAAGCTATTTATCAGAATTTGATGGTGAATGCATGCATCCTTCTGCGATAGATATGAATAACTTAAAAGAGTAAATAACTCACCGATTTACATCGTGGCACTTCAAGATATAAAAGAATAAAATCTCCAAGACTGTCAGGAGCAAAGCTTCAACCAAATTAGGATCGCTATAATGCACCCTCGATCTGTTTGCATTCATTTGTGAACCATTTCCTTTATCGTCTACTGCAGGAAGAGTGGAAGAACTTCTCTTCTTCAGCAATGCAGCGGAAAATCCAGCTGCCCAGATCTATTTATGAGTAAAATGGATATATCAAACCGTATACCTCTAACATGGCAAACTAAATAGCGAAGCCAACATGAGGCAGCTGCAGACTAAAATTTATAAAAATATGGCAATCACCAAACTTTTTATCGATTCACTACGGGAAAGAGGGATCATGCAGATACATAAGAAGCTTTGAGTAAAGAAATGAAATACGAACAAACAAACGGATCACAGCACTTAGAACTGATGAATTTCAGAGACGAACAAAAAAAAAAAAACCTCACCTTTGGATTTATTTCTGGAGACCCTGCTGAATCAATCACACACCCCTTAATTTTGTCCATATAGTCGCCTCTACCTTGTAAATAATCAAGAATCAGACCATAACTGCAAACAGAACAAAAATAAAAATCACAGTCAAATACAGACATCATGCTCAGATTGGATAAAATTCTACAGTCGTACTTTCAGAAGCATTGGAGCGCATTGATTATGATGAATTCAAAAATTCGGAAAGCACACTATCAATTGCACTAAATCAAGGGCAATGAAAGAGTTTGATCCATGAAGAGCCGACCACAAACTAATTCGGGATTGAGGCTTTGTTGTTGTTTAATTTCAGAAGCAGCTCAAGATCAATCACATCTCTGTAGACCTCCTTAACTATCTTCCTAAAACAAGGATACATAGCAATGCAGTATAAAAACATAACTAGTAAAGCAGAAGTTCTACTCTTCTGTCATTCTAGTGGCAATGCAATAGCGACGAATTCACAATAATCAAACCATAGAGCCGACATTGCAAATTTGCAACAACAAAACAATTCAGAATCACAAAACAGTGTACTGTGTAAAGATCAACAACATACGCGAACCAACCCGTATTGCTGAACGTGTGGAAAAGCAAGCCCCGCTCTCGCCCATCTCGTTCGCCCTCCGAAAGCCACGAAACCAGCTCCTCCGCCAACCCTAAAACCCTCCTCTCCACTCCTCTCCCAAAATCAAAAGCCAACATCACATCCTTCACAGGGACGACAAACTTCACAGCGTGAATTCCCATCGAATTGTACAGCTCCGCGTACCTCCTCAAGTGCTTCTGCTCCGCGCCGAGCCAACCCAGCAACACCACCGTCCATACGGGCCCTTTATCACCCAAAACCCCCAAATTCCCGCCATCAAACCCTTCCGAAGCTTTGCTCCACACGAAATTTCTCTCCTTTGAATCTAGGGTTTCGGGATTGGAAGAAAAGTCGTCAGATTTGCGGAAATTGAGGAATTCCGATGAAGCGGAGAGCGATTGGAAGAGAGATTCAATGGGGTTTGAGATTGGAGAGGAGGCCATGGCCATTGTTGATTGAGAAATCGACAATGGTGAGAGGCGATTGCGCGTGAAACGAGAAGAATTACTCGTCGGATTAGGGTTTGGCGAAGAGATTGAGAGGATATGAGGAGAGTGGGATTTGAGTTTGTGAGATTGTGAAATGAAGATCGATCGAGAGAGTTGATGGGCTTTACAGGTGGAACTGAGAATCCTCACTGAAGCTTCCATTGTCGATTGCGGAAGTTGGGAAGCTCACTGGGCTGGAAATGGTGAACCTCTCTTTTAAGCGTTTTAAACGTATCGGTTTCCTTGTTAGAGTTCGCCGATGCACGTCGCGATTCGCGTTTGCGTATCTTTATATATCTTAAACGGACTACATCCAAAGTAAACCCATCGTTTGTCCGTCAACTTTGTATTTGTTATGCTTCGCTTCCTCAACTTTTATTACGTCTTTCCATCTTTTAAGTATTAAATTCCGCTAACTTGCATAATAGAAGTGTTACTTTGGCTAGCCAATTAAAGTAACAAAAAATCTTTTTGATTTATATTATATCTAACTAAGTAAAAGACAACATCTCACTTTTTGGTTGTTTGAACTAATAAATGCTAAAAAAAAAATAAAACTCAATTTATCCTGAAGCATAAAAAACTCAAAGTTCATGAACTAAAAGTCTAAAAAACTCAAAGTTTAAGAACCAAATGTACACTAACAAAAAATTTATGGACTAAAAGCATAAAAAACTTAAAGTTTAAGGGCCAAAAGATATTTTTTGCCAAACATAGTAAGACCGAATTTGGAATTCTCCCATTTTAAAAAGGCGCATTGCATCTGGGGGTGGGCAGCGGTTTCCGCAAAACTGTCGTCTAAACCGCGAGCTCTGATTTGGTTTTTTAAACTAATGTTTTGGAGGTGGTTTATAAAACTTGAAAATTATAATTATGCGGTTTGGTAGTAGTTTTCATTAATTTATGAAAAACTACTGTTCACATAACCGCAAAACCAACTCGAAACTTGGAAAGGAATTGAATGCAGTTGAAGCCTTTTCATGTTGTTTTAACTTTGGAAATGAACGTGTTTCATTGTGTTTTTGGTGGATGGTCATGTATGGACATATATTTTTTGTTAATGGACATTTGTGGACGTATGGAATGTGTTGCAATTTTTTTTTGTTGAAAATGTGTCGTATGAAAACCATAAAACCAGATCGACTAAACTAGCAAAACCGCTGGTCGATTTGGTTGCGGTTTGGAGGGTTCACGTTTTGGTGGTGGTTTGCAAACCGGTCAAACCGTGAACCTCCGATTTAGTGGCGGTTTGATAGTTTTACCATCAAACTATGGTTTGCCCACCCCTAATTGCATCAGTGCATGCCCTTCATTCCAACATGAGTTGAAATTGTATCCTTAACCTCGTGGTTGATATGACTTTTACATTTCAATTATTGAAGTAAACTGCTCGAGAGTTACAAATATTTTTTTTATAAGAACAAGACTTTATTATATAACGAATAATAACTGTTCAAATGCAACAAACCATGTGTTTCCCTTAAATAAAGTAAAAAAAAAAAAAATATCTACCAGTGTAGTAGGGAAAAAACACACTGTTCCTATTCTAAATAAATACATCACCCTACTTAGTCGAGATGCGGGATCGCAAGTGGTGTTACGTCTCTACCGAATCAGCTAGGTTGAACCCGTATTGATGTCACCGATGTTACAAAAGTGAGAACTAAAAATTACATAACCCGCTCAGAAATAACTCTCCTGTCCACATTCTTACCAAAAAACATAAAAATTAAAATTTCATGCCCACATTTACTTTACCACCGCCACACCCCCATCAACAACCAATAAATACACACCTACCCCTTCAACAGATGCAATAAAGCCATGCTCTCCAACCCCATAAAACCCATCTCTATTTCATTTTCTTACAACATGTTTCGCCATGATCGTTTGATGAAATTCCAGTTCCATTATTCAAATTCTTTGGCGTGTTCCAACCAGTTCTCGGTGTTCCTTTCAATTGTGCTTTAACATCCTCCCAATCAAAATCTAGATGTCCATAGCGTTGCAAGCATTGATGATTTGGATATAATTAGAGAGTGACTATTAGCACCTTTATTCCTTATATCCTTATATCCTTATATCAGCCCCACTTAATTTAATAAATTTTTAAACTATAAAGTCATTAGGAAAAATTACGTAAATAACTGGTACCCCACTTTAAGTCTGTAAGGCATGAATTCATTTCCTTTTTCATTTCTACTTTTCACTCTCTACACCCCTTCTCAACTTTATTTTTCACTATCTATGCCCCTTCTTAAGTAAAATATTAAACGCATCCTCAACTCATATCCCACTAACTACACTCACCTTCTCCTCTTCTACTTAATTTTCACTTGCTATGTACCACCTCAAATTAAACCATAAACTCATCTCATTGTCAATTTTACTTTATAATCTCTGCACCCCCTCGGTCCCCTTTCCATCTCTTTGTCCATACACACAACGACTCACCACCAATTACAACATCTTGATTATAGTATTTGATTGAGATTTGATTCACATTCTTCAATGGTTAAAACATTTATTTGTGTTGAGTTTTAATTTTTAAGGATCAAAGAATCCCTTGACAAAAAAGGATCGAAGAATTAATTTTGAAATGCAACGTGGAGCAAATTTAGTTAAGGGGACAAGAAGATGTTCAACAAGAGGTTAGAGGTTGGAGATCACAAAGATGAAAATAAGATTTTCTTTTGGGAGTGAGGGGGGCAAATATAAGCTAGGGGTGTTACAAATAACATTAAATCAAATGGAGGATCGATAAAAGTATAGAGGTGCTAATAGTCCCTCTCTATAATTATTTTTAACTCTTAAGAGAAGCTCATGCATGGTTGTTGACTGTCGAGTTAAAACTTATTGATATGGAAGATGTTAGAGTAACCCACTTTGAGCACTTAGTGAGTCTAAGCTCAATTTAGTGTGTTTAGTGTGTATTCAAATTGGTTCAATAGACTTTAAATTAATCTTCCTAAATCAGCCCCTAAAGACTAAATTAAGTTTCAATTTCAATCCTACATTTTAACGCACTTTTAGGCATGAAATGGTCCAAATATCGAAATCCTCCATCAAGACAATTATTGTTGGTATCTCTCTAGCTTTCCTGAAGGTTTAGTTTGCAAAATTATGATTTAAAATGAAAGAGATGTCATGATTTTACTAAACATAAGTCTAATTGGAATTTAATCCGACCTGGGAACTTAGAAAATCTATTTTTCCCAATCTATATGTAACGGCCCGTAACCGCCCGAAGGCCTCATGGTACCGTCAAGACTATCCGAAACCGCCCATGGGACCTCTTGGATATTTCCCCCTCCCACACCCCCTCGGGATTCGAACCCGCACCCCTAGGGTACAAGTACGCAGATTCTTGAGGGTGTGTACCAATCGAGCCACTCGGATGGTACACGGCTCCATGAGCCTACGCCTTTATCCCTCGAGGCGTGGGTTCGAACCGTGGGAGGTGAGGGATGTATGACGAGGTCCTACGGGCGCTTCTCATACACCGGGGTCTCTACCGGTCCTTCTAGCAGGTGTCGTGTGCCCAACAAAAGGTGCATCTTTTTGTAACCCGAAGCCTCATGGTAATAGTGCAGTCAAGACTATCCGAAGCGCCCATGGGACCTCTTGGATATTTCCCCCTCCCGCCCCCTTTCAGGATTCGAACCTGCGCCACAGGGTACAGTACGCAGATTCTTGAGGGTGTGTACCAATTGAGCTAGTGGCTCAATTGGTACACACCCTCAAGAATCTGCGTACTTGTACCCTGGGGGCGCAGGTTCGAATCCTGTGGGGCGCGTGAGGGGGGAAATATCCAAGAGGTCCCATGGGCGCTTCGGATAGTCTCTGACGGCATTTCACCATGAGGCCTTCTGGCAGCTTCGGGTCGTTACACTATAGTTCCTAAAAATGTAATTTTTGGTCACAAGGCAGCAAATATACCCAAATACAACATGCTAAAAGATCAGCTCATTTGGATTAGTAGTTAGGGAGTTATACCCTTAACAAGTTTAGTTTCAAAACTTTCCTTTTTAATTCCAGCACCTATTTGTAGAACATGTTTGGACATAAAAACATTTGAATCAAAATACCTTCATTTACGAAAAGTTATTCCCATTTAAATAAGCTTTCAAATGCCACTAGTTTGGATCAATTTGAATCTAAAATGAGCAGATTATGACCAAATTACCCAGGTTGATTCCTAATATAACATGCAAAATTCTAGTTTTGGTGTTGCAACTTCAAAATTTCATATCTTTATGATTTCAAAACCAAATTAAGAAATTCAATATAGCTAGATTATCAACTTGAAATGAGGAATCCAAATATATAAATCAATTGTAAATACTCAATCATCTACCATCTGAAATTAGTCTAAAACCAAACTTGTTATAATTTCAACTAAAAAGATTGTACCTAGTTGATGTAGCACCCTAGCTTGAGAATTTCTAACCAACTCTCATGGATTCCTTCAACACCTTGTTGATTCACTCCTTTCCAACAATTCATTCTTCTTCTCCAGCAAAAATGAATGAGTGATTTGGTTTGCATGTTGTTTGATCACTAATGTTATATATTAAGGTGATGTTCCTTCCTAGCCCTTGATCTTCATGGATTTATGTATCCCAAGGAATATCTAATGGTCCACTTCTTGCCATATATCCCACTAACTCCCACTAACTCAACCTCAAGTGACACTATTTCATTACTCACCTAGTTCCTAGATATGCCAATGTGTATCTCTAGACCAATCATGTTTTCCATTTAATTTACTCAACTATAGGCCTTTTAATTTGATTTACATTAACAAATACAACCAAAGGCTTATAACTAATTCCTTATTTCATATTAGTATTAAATAAGACTTACCAAAATGCTAACTACTCGGTTCCCCGGCTCGCACGCTACTTGAGGCGCTTCCCCGCTTCTCGTTTCGACGCCTACAATCAGTACAAACCGACTTAGTAAGTCTACACAATACATAACACTAGACATACATCAATACAAAAAATACAATATACCTCTACGCCACGTGCCTCGATCAATGCACGTATCACGATGTAGGTCCCACGTCAAGGTCATGATCCCGATTAAAAAATTAAAATGGAGGTTCGAGATTTGGGCCGTGACACACTTGAGCTATTAAATGCCAATAGTGGGTGTCTAAACAATAAATCTACTTGGACTCATGAGTCCAACTCATAGGAGGTTTTTAAAATTTATGTAAATATTTAAGGGGTATCAAAATTTTTTTATAAGTGTTTATGGTTGCTTCTTTAATTGAGGATGTATTTGAAATTAAAAAAAATTTAAGTTGATTTCACGAGTTCAAATAAAGACTATTCGTGTCTAAAACGGGTTACAAAAGTATTTTCCTATTGATAATGACTTTTTTTTTTATTCTGACGTGATCACATCAAACGCACATAACCCTATTAAAAACACGTGCACAAAAATACGACTGTACGAAAATGATCAACATGTGAGTTGTGACTTGTGTGCTACAAAGTGAAATAACCGACACCCCCCATGCTACGATTCAGGTTCACGCTGTTGCATTTGTTACGCGTGGAGAAAGAAATAAATTGCCTGGCTGGAGTGGTTCCTCACTCGAATCCAAGTTGTGAGTCGAATGGACGGAGACGTCGGTGTGATAATGTTGGTTGTGACTTAAATACGTGCACCGTGGTCGATTTCTGTATTTGCATTATTTTAAAGTACCTAAATTTCCCGGTAAAACAAATATGATATTGATTTGGCTGAAAACCAGCCACGCCTGCTAATGCCACTGAAAAAACTCTTCACTTCTTCACTCTTCCACATCTAATTAGGGTTTATGGTCGAGGACTTCAATGTCGTCGCTCTCATGCGCCATTTCCCCCTCTTCGATCAGACCACAATCTCCAAATTCAAATCAGGGGCTTCGATTTCTCGCTCCGCCAAGGATTTCTCATCAACGCGGTAACATTTCTTCAACTGGGTCGCCCAGAAATTGTGTAATCAAGTGTTAATTGTGTGTTTGTATGTTTCGTCTTTGAAGGAAGCAAGTGTGGGATGCTTCGAAGGAGTTTCGCTTTCAAGGGAATGATCGTCGCGGGGGTATCGACTATTGGTTCTTCTTTGAGGGTTGATCCTGTTCAAGGCAAGTCCGTTGTAGCTCAATTTTGTGCGTACCCTAATTGGGATTTTGGGGGTTTCAATACCATTGTTTGATTTGGGTTGCTAGAGCTATATAAGTTGAGTAGCAAGGTAATAAATTTGAGTAATTTACCAACAGCCGGTTGGTCCGAGCGGTAAGGGACTCGGTTATCCCCTTAAGCGAGGTCTCAAGTTCGAGTCTCGTATGAGGCCTGACAGTGCCCGAGCATGGATTGGTCGGTGCGGTTGGTGTCGGATACCATGTGGAAAGCCAAATTTGAGTAATTTATGGAGAGGGATTTCTTTGAGTGTGATTAGTTCAAATGTGTGTGTTTCTTTGAATCTTGGCTAATGTGATTATATTTCAGGAATGGAGAGACTACCATTCAAACCCGAGGGATACAATTTTTGGACATGGAGAGGCCACAGAATACATTATGTAGAGCAGGGAGAGGGAGTTCCTATTGTACTTATTCATGGATTTGGCGCCTCGGCGTTCCACTGGAGGTTTTCTCCTGCCTTGACTAGATTCACTTAATCATAGATATTCTTGGATATTCGATGTCAATCATACGCACCATTTTAAGGACTGTACTGCATATGTTTCTCTACTGTATATCAGGCATGCTGGCACGTTGGTAAAATGTTCCTTTTTTTGAGACATTTCAAGGCTTCATCTTATGAATGATTTATGCATTTGATTTTACTTTCTGGAATTGCTCTATTTTCATCTTCTTTAGTGTTTATTTTTAGTTTGCGGGGCTTCCAATGGCATGATGTGATCCGTGGATGTAAAATGTTATAGTTAGCTCTATTTTCATCATAGATTTATGTTCTGTCATCGTTGCATTGAAGACATCCCCTAATGCAAGGCATTTTGGGTGATGCAAACTCCCTTGTATTCTCTTAATGTACCTATAGTGCACAAACATGCCATATTCTTATGAGTGTGATAAGATACAATATACCTGAGTTGAATCGTCTTTTCTTTTCTCTTTGAGGAACGTAAAAATTTTTATGCAGTGGATTGGAAAATCCTATCTTTCCACAATAAAAACTTTCATGTGAGCTTTCACTGATTCTTCTGTTTTATAACTATGATTTGCCTAGAACATCTATGTGATTGTATTTATTTATAATGCATGCAGATACAATATACCTGAGTTGGCTAAAAAGTACAAAGTTTATGCTTTGGATTTGCTGGGATTTGGCTGGAGTGATAAAGCAATAATAGAATATGATGCCCTGGTATGGAGGGATCAAGTGGTAGATTTTCTGAAGGAGATAGTGAAAGAACAAGCAATTTTAGTTGGAAACAGGTAATAGTTTTGCAGTAAACCATCCGTGTCAGTTTTCTATTTATTTTTTTACTCATGAAAAGATCTTGTTTTGCTTTTATGATGATTTGAATATGTATTATGAAATTACCAGGATAGAGATTTGAGCAGCTTATTGATTTTAATTATCAACTTAAAAAAGATTAACTATCTGATGCCTGCCCCTGTAAGCGAAGAGTTATGCACGTTGGGCATGTCTTGCAAGTGAAATGATGGACATAGTAACAATAACATAGCCTCGGTACCAAATTAATTAGGGTCGGCTACATGGATCAAACTCTTCCATTGTGCTTGATTAAGTTAATAGATGCTAATATTTCTTGATGGCCATTTCAATTTGGGCGGTGAACTTGTTTCTTGCTTGATTATGTTGGAAACATGCCAAGCACCCTCCACTTTTCCCTTGTGTTACAATCATAAAAGTGAGTTTCTAAAAAAACCATGTACCGCCAATTTTTTTCAATGTTTTATTGCTGCTTTCTCCAAGCTTTTCCTGAGGTTCTAAAATTGTTTAATTGATGCAGAAATCTCAATGTTTTTAATCTTGCAGTCTTGGGGGATTTACTGCTCTGATTTCGGCAGCTGACTTGCCTGAGCAAGTGGTTGGGCTCGCCTTGCTAAATTCTGCCGGACAGTTTGGGAGTGGAAGCTCGGATGCTAAAGAAAGCAAGGAGGAAAATTCCTTCCAGAAATTTCTCTTCAAGCCACTGAAGGAGATTTTTCAGCGTGTAGTTCTTGGATTTCTCTTCTGGCAATCAAAGCAACCTGCTCGCATTGAATCAGTTTTAAAGAGTGTACGCCTTTTACCTTTTACTCCTACCGCAGTTTTCTTCCTCTTATGTCTTGCTGTATGATGTGTTATGAAAAACTAGGCTCTCTAACAATCTTAGCGAACTGCATCCAACCTTGAACAGTAAGTTGTTTGCTCAATCCATCTCGGCAGAAAATTTGAATATATCTCTCACGTGAACCAAAACAAAGATAGTGTTACTCGGCAAATCTATGCATCCGCATAATCGATTATGCTCACATACATCATACCCTCCCTTACGAATCTGAAATTCTGCAGCTGTTTGTGTGACTCAGGTGTATATAAATTCCTCGAATGTGGATGACTATCTGGTGGAATCAATAACGATACCAGCAAGCGATCCCAATGCAGGAGAAGTCTATTACAGGTAGTCATGCAACTATGCTTATGGCATAGCTTCATTCTCTTCTCGTGGCTAATGGCAATAAGTTTCTCGACAATTTGCAGGTTAATGAGCAGATTTATGTCGAATCAGACCAAGTACACACTGGACAGTGTGTTAAGTAGACTGGAGTGCCCTCTCTTGTTGCTCTGGGGTGATTTAGACCCTTGGGTGGGACCTGCCAAGGCCATTCGGATCAAAGAGTTCTACCCAAAAACATCTCTTGTGAGTTTACAAGCCGGACACTGTCCACATGATGAGGTCCCGGAGATCGTCAACTCAGCACTAATCAATTGGTTATCATCCCTGAAGCTCCACACCCCCACTGAAACTGTGACAGCTATGGAAGATAACTCTGAGAATGGCTTGTCACTTCTAAGTCCTAAAAATTGATCCAAGAAAATAATATTCTTAATTGAATTGAGATATAAATTGTATTTAGGCTGTCTTGTAATGCATACATGTATGCTCATTTGGAGAACAACATATCTGCACAAGCAATATAACATGTATATGGAAAATGCTTTTGTAAACAATACGTGAAACTTTTTTTTGTTTTGGTAAGTTCACATGTGAAACTAGAAAGCATTGAAACTTCACTCTTCAGTTACCATAGGTGAAGAAGTGCAAACCAACATTGTCACACTATTTATGTGGGGGCTTTTAATGTTGGTGTTTTCATTTTTTAATGACTTTTCATGACAACATGAGTCATTAGTTAAGGGACAACAACTCGTTTAATCGTGCTTGACCAACGGTTGGTGTACACGTTTTTTTTTTTTTTTTTTTTTTTTTTTTTTTTTTTTTTTTTTTTGTCTACACTACGTATCTAAAGCCTAATGGGCTCTAGTTAGTCAGGGCTCGAGCCGATAGTGGTAAGTAAATGAAATAATGGCTATTACTAAGAATTGGTGTGTTGGATTTGTCAAACAGAAATAATGGCTATTACTAAGAATTGGTGTGTTGGATTTGTCATAAACTTCGGCAACTTAAGAGGTTGTCTCAATTTCGAGACTCTACGAACGCAAAAATCGCCGCTGGGAAAGTTTTACCCTTTCGGCTAGAGCTTGGAGTATTCAGTTAAGTCCGGATACCGAGTGGTGTAAAGAAAATAATAATAATAATAATAATAATAATAATAATAATAATAAAACAACGGCTATTTCTCTGTTTGAAAAAAATTCAATTCTCTTCAACTACAGAGTGGTCGATTGGTCTGAAGAGCAGATGTTGAAACCAATACATAGCAAGAATTCTATAGTTTCGCATTCTTTGATTCAATTGCACCTTAAGAGATGCATGACTTCATCACTCTTCGCATCAAACGATGGCGTAAACCAACTCTGCAGAGAAAACAAGTTCAAAGAAGCAGTGGACATTCTATGCCAACAGAGGCGCTTGAGAGAAGCAATTCAAATCCTAGACCTTCTCGATGGATCCAAGACGCGCCCATCCGCCGCAATATACTCTTCTCTCTTACAGCTCTGCCTCCAAATGAGAGCCCTCAATGAGGGGAGAAGTGTTCATCAACACACGAAGCGATCCGGGTTCGCGCCGGGGGTCTTCATTTCGAATCGCCTGCTCGATATGTACTCGAAATGCGATGAATTGGTTGAAGCCCGTGTTGTGTTTGATGAAATGCTCGAGAGGGACTTGTGTTCATGGAATACTATGATATCTGGGTACTGTAAAGCTGGGGAAATTGGAGAAGCTTTGAAACTGTTTGAAGAAATGCCTGAAAGGGATTATTTTTCGTGGAGTACGATGATTTCTGGTTATGTCCGGCGCGAGCGGTATAGAGAGGGTTTGGAGTTGTTTAAAAGAATGCAGGATCATGGGAAGTTGAAGATCAATAAGTTCACTGTTTCGAGTGTTCTCGCTGCTTCTGCTGCGATCCCGAGTTTGCGGGTAGGGAAGGAGATTCATGGTCATATAATGAGGAGTGGGTTGGAGTCTGATATGGTGGTTTGGAGTGCCCTTTCGGATATGTATGGCAAGTGTGGGAGTGTTGATGAAGCTAGGTACATTTTCGATAAGATGGTGGACGAGATGTCGTTGCTTGGACAACGATGATCGGGAGGTATTTCGATGGCGGGAGAAGGAGAGAGGGGTTTGAATTGTTCTCGAAGATGTTGGTTTTAGGAGTGAAACCGAATGAATTCACTTTCGCAGGGGTTCTTAATGCGTCTTCAGACCAAGCCGCGGAGGACATTGGGAAGCAAGTTCATGGATACATGACGAGAATTGGGTTCGATCCTCTTTCGTTTGCGACTAGTGCGCTTGTTCATATGTACTCAAAGTGTGGGAATATTGAGAGTGCAAAAATCGTTTTCAAGCAAATGCCAAAACCAGATTTGGTCTCGTGGACAGCCATGATTTCAGGCTATGCTCAGAATGGTCGACCAGCGGAGGCTCTTAATTACTTTGATTTGCTGCTCAAAATGGGTGTGAAGCCTGATCATGTCACATTCGTCGGAGTGTTATCAGCCTGCGCTCATGCTGGATTGGTTGATAGAGGACTTGAATACTTCCATTCGATAAATGAAAAACATGGGTTGACACACACTGCTGATCATTATGCTTGTGTTGTTGACCTACTGAGTCGATCTGGCCGGCTTGAAGAGGCTGGGAAGATGATTGAGAGTATGCCAATGAAGCCTGACAGGTTCTTATGGGCTTCCTTGCTTGGTGGTTGTAGAATTCATGGAAATCTTCATTTGGCAGAACGAGCTGCAGAGGCACTATTTCAGATTGAGCCTGAGAATGCAGCGACGTATGTCACATTAGCGAACATATATGCTTCTGCTGGGATGTGGAAAGAAGTCGAAAAGCTCAGAAAGACCATGGACGATCGCGGAGTAGTGAAGAATCCAGGGTCAAGCTGGATTGAGGTGGACCGAGAAGTACACAAGTTCTTGGTGGGAGATGATTCACACCTTAGAACCAAAGAAATCCACGAGTTTTTGGAAAAGATTTCAATCAAGATGAAGGAAGAGGGTTACATTCCCAAAACAGATTTTGTTCTTCATGATGTGGAGGAAGAACAGAAGGAGCAGAATCTTTCCTATCATAGCGAGAAGCTTGCAATCGCGTTTGGAATTATTGCTACTCCACCTGGCAAATTGATCAAAGTTTTTAAGAACTTGAGGACTTGTGGAGACTGTCATACTGCCATAAAGTTTATATCAAAGATTGCCAGAAGAGAGATAATAGTGAGAGACTCGAACCGATTCCATCGTTTTAAGGATGGGAGCTGTTCATGTGGAGATTTCTGGTAATATGATGCATCAAATTTATAAAGGCTGTTGAAAACATTGCAATTTCAATTGAGCAGTATTTACCTCTGTGATAAATGCAAGTTTTTGGCATTCATCATATTCATTTGGAATACTGTCGCCAACACAGACCAGTTGAAGGTCTCAAGTTATAAATCTGGGGGTGATTCTATAATCACTTTCTTATCCAATTGGTTATCCTGACACTTCATAGTAATATTCTTTGGTCCTGTTTGTGAAGAGAGGTGTATGATCATCTAAGTTAAAGCAATAATAGAATATGATGCCCTAATATGGAGGGATCAAGTGCTGGATTTTCTGGAGGAGAATGTGAGAGAACAAGCAATTTTAGTCGGAAAAAGGTAAAAACTTCGCGGTAATAATTTTTGTCACTTTTCTATATATTCGCTTTTCTATATATTTTGTACACATGAAAAACATCTGGTTAATTTGTTACAGTGATTTGAATAAGTATTATGAAAACTACCAGGATGCACTGCCTAAAAAAAAAAAAAAACCTACCAGGATGAAGAATTCAGCAGCTTGTTGATTTCAATTATCAACTTCAAAAACATTGGCTATCTGCTGTATGCCCCTGTAACTCTGTAAGCTTAAAGACATTTTTCATTTTTGATTAATGCCTTAATTTCCCCTTTATCAGTATTCTTTTAGTGTCTCTGTGATGATCATTTATGCTTTCACATCATCTGTCCAACCAAGCATCATACCATCCCTTATGAATCTGAAATTCTGCTGTAGCTTGTCTTACTTAGGTGTATATATAAATAACAAGAATATCAAAGTGACGTGAATCAAACTCTTCCATTGCGGACGACGTCGACGACAACAATAACTACAACCAACATAGCCTCAATTCCAAATGGAGTCGGGCTATTATTATTTCTTACTTTTTTAATAAGAAAGAAACCAAGTTTCTTGCCCTCTTTGGACTCAAACGCTCGACCTCCACCCTATTTCAACAATACTGCTTACCAAACTATTGTGCCACCTAATTGTTGGTGGTTGGAGGACTTAAAATTGAAAGCATAGGTGGAGTGAAACTTAATCAACAGATTCAAATTAATACTTCCCACTACACTTAACATGTCAACATAGAGATTGGTAAGTGAGGCATATAAATATAATACAACCTCTGATGATTCTCTATTAAGTTGGCAATTCGGCGGAGTCTAGAGATGAAGAAGAGTAAAGTGTTGATAATAGGAGCGACGGGAAACATAGGTTTCCAGTTAGCGAAGGCGAGTCTGGAATTGAGTCACCCAACTTACGCTCTCGTCAGGGATACCGCGTTCGCGCATCCCGAGAAGTCGCAGAAGCTCCAAACCCTCGCCAATGCCGGAGCACAACTTCTCAAGGTTTGCTTCATCTCAAATCGTTTTTTTTTTTTTTTTTTCAATGTCGTGGTTGTTGACATTCTGGTTTCTCTGTTAATTTTAGGGTTGTCTTGAAGATTTGACGAGTCTGGTTTCGGCGATTCGACTGGTTGATGTTGTGATTTCTGCGGTTTCGGCGAAGCAAGTGCCTGATCAGATATCCATAATCGAAGCAATCAAAAAGGCCGGTTGTGTCAAGGTAATTCTAACCAACTTTTGTTGGATTCGCTGCTTGTAGTACTATTTTGTAGATTTGATGTTTCTTTGGAACAAATGTTGATTTTTTTATATCGGTGGGTTTGGTAAAACTCGTTGAAATACATAAATTTAAAGAAAAGTAGAAGCGGCACCAATTGACACTAGAATGAGATTAAGGAAGGGAAATTGCGATGGTTTGGACACCGACAAATACGGCCTACAAATGCCTCTACTAGAAAACTCAGACTCAATAGAAACTGAAAAAATTCGACAATGTAGGGGTAAATCGAAGCTGACTTGGGAAGCATTGATTAGTAGGGATTTGAAAGATTTGGAAAGCACGACATCAATTGTATTACATCAACGCAATAGAGTTTGATTCATGTAGCCATCCTCAAGTAATTTGGAGTTGTTGGTATATCCGTGAGTGTTCGAGTTGCTTCAGCCCCTCCTGATTTTGGTTCGGACTAAACTTTGTTAGCTAAAATTATCCAGTATTGGTTGACGCATGAAGGATATGTGTATTCTTGTTTGAGGCGTGCAAATTTTTGTTGATTTGATTCTTCACAAAAAACCACCCGACGATATTTTTCTTCATTAACGTCCATTCGTGTTGAATATCTTGTATGATCAGATTATTTTCAACTTTACATCTAATAGATCATCTCGCAGAAATCAGCTAGTTGTTCCAAATCATATATTCGGCCAACAGATCAAATATCGGCCAGTGTCATAAACTGTTGATGTTACACTTTGTGAAAACAGTGGGGGACATAATCTATACAAAAACTTTGCAAGTTAAGAAGAATTGACCTAAAAAAAAAGAAGTTACATAAGAATTGGCTACAGCCACACTCCTCACATTGTGAGTTTTTAGTTTTTTGTTTGACGGATCCGGCCAACTGTTAACACTAGCAATAATGGTTTTCAATTCCAATATTATTATTATTATTGGGCTATTTATTTTTCGTTTTACATTTGCAACTTGTTGTAGGCTAGCGAGAGGTACCCGCACGCTCCTTTTTACTTATTCGTTTATTATCTCTTATCTTGACCTATACACGCAATATTAGAATTATAGAAGTTAAAGAGACATTGAAAAGAATGAAAATAAGGAAAGCATGTGGCCCAGATGAAATACCCATAGAGGTTTGGAAATGCTTAGGAGAAATTGGATTGACTTGGTTAACAAAATTTTCAATAAAATTCTAAAATCAAAACGGATGCCAATAGATTGGAGAAGAAGCACACTTGTGCCAATCTTCAAAAACAAATGAGACATTCAAAGTTGCTCAAACTACCTTTAAACTTACGAGTCACACTATGAAATTTTGGGAGAGGATAATTGACAATAGGTTAAGGAGAGAAACAACAATATCGAGAGAACCAATTTGGCTTCATGCACTGGAGATCAACTATGGAGGCGATTTTCCTTGTAAGACGATTGTTAGAAAAATATAGAGAAAAGAAAAAAGATATTCATATGGTATTTGTAGATTTAAAAAAGCATATTATAGGGTCCCTAGAGATGTTCTTTGGTGGGTTCTAGAAAGAAAAAGGAGTGCTTGCTAGTTACATAGACTACTATTAAGGATATGTATGATGAAGTAGTAACAGTATAAAGACATTTAAATGAGCTACAAAAGAATTTCTCATTACGATAGGACTACATCAAGGATCGACTTTAAGTCTCATATCTATTTACTTTTAGTTATGGATGAACTAACTAGGCATATTCAAGAGGATATACCATGGTGTATGCTATTTGCAGATGATATTGTCTTAATGGATGAAACAAAAGATGGAGTGATAGAAAATTAGAACTCGGAGGAATACATTAGAATCTAAAGGCTTTAAGTTGAGTAGGAAGAAAACTAAATACATGCACGTGAGTTTAGAAACACTAGACATCGAGATGATGGAGTGGTAAAATTAGGGGAAGTAGAAGTTCCTAAGGTGAACCACTTTAGATACCTAGGATCAATCATACAAAATGATGGTAATATTGAGAATGATGTCACACATAGAATTCAAGGCTGAATGGAAGAAATGGCGGAGTGCAACGAGGGTGATTTGTGATCGAAATGTTTCTACTAAGTTAAAAGGAAAATTTTATAGGACCGCAATTAGGCCAGCTATGCTCTATGGAAGTGAATGTTAGGCGGTAAAACTACAACAATTACATAAAATGAACGTAGCAGAAATGAGGATACTTAGGTGGATGTGTGGTAAAACTCGTAAAGATAGAATAAGAAATATAGAAATTCAAAGACAAGTAGGAGTAGCACCAATTGATACAAATATTAGGGAAGGGCGGTTGCGGTGGTTTGGTCACTTGCAAAGACGGCCTACAAATACCCCCACTAGCAAACTCGACTCAATAGAAACTGTAGAAATTCGATGAGGTAGGGGTAGACCAAAGTTAACATGGGATGCATTAATTATGAGGGATTTGAATGGTTTGGAAAGCTCACCATCAATTGCACTTAATCGAACACAATGAAAAAGTTTGATCCATGTAGCCGACCCCAATAAGTTGTTGTTGTTGTTGTTGTTGACCTATTCAGACAATGTTTTCGGCGTTTCCAATTCTTAGTTCCCTACTTCTGTAATATTGAACTATAAATTTTTCTTCAATATTTTGCTCCTTGACAAGGAAACTCATGTACAAGTTCTGGAAAAACAGTACATCTATAAGTAGTTTCCTGTTCTACTAGAATGGAAAGTAAGACGTGCATAATTTACTGCCTTCAATTGATTGAGAAAACCCAACAAGAGAAAGAGGCCATCTTTTCATACGGGCTAGCAAGTTTAGAACAAAAAGGTTTGTGTGAAATTGTGAATGCCATACTTGTGATTAGTTTCATTTGATATGGGGATAGCCTCGTGCACCGATTGGTGCATGAGTTTTAGTTCATATCTACTGATGGGGATCTAGTGCAATCTGCAGAAGAGCCAGATGCAGTCTTTTATTATTATTTTTATCTTCTTTTATTTTAAGTCAAATGGCCATAGACAGGTGGATGGTGGGCTTTGATTGTTCGAAAGTAGTTATTTCCTGCTTCTCAATTATCATTGGATTTGGCGCAGAGATTCCTTCCAGCAGAATTTGGAGTAGATCCTGATAAAGTTCAGATTGGTGACCTTGGTTACCGCTTTTATTCAAAAAAATCCGAAATCCGACGCATCATAGAAGCTGAAGGCATTCCTTACACCTACATTTCCTGTAACCTTTTTGCTAGCTATTTACTTCCGTCGCTTGCTCAACCAGATCTAAAAGTCCCGCCAAGAGACAAGGTCAGGATCTATGGTGATGGTGATACTAAAGGTACCAGTGGTTTATGCACACACTATTGTTGTTTTTTATTCTCCTCGCTTCAAAGTAATTTAAATAATTCGGACTTTGTCGCAGCTGTATTTGTGAAGGAAAGTGATGTTGCCACTTTTACCATTAACACAATTGATGATCCAACAACTTTGAATAAGGTCTTATATTTGAGGCCTCCTGGAAATGTTTGCTCCATGAATGAGCTTGTGGATATTTGGGAGAATAAAATTGGGAAGAAGCTTGAGAAGGTTTATGTACAGGAAGTGCATATTCTTAAGATCATTCAAGGTAATTCATTGTTACACGACACGTGATTAACTGCGTCTAATTTGTTTCGTACTTTATTTTTCCCTTCTGTTTGTAGAAAACTCTGAATCAAATAGAAATCATCACCACGAATTTTAGTTTAAATTCAGTTAAATATGCAGATAATTGTCAGTTGTCTCATTCTTATAAACTGGTAACTCTTACACTGTGTACTCATTTCTCATGGATCATCGATCGAATTTTAGTTTAAATTCAGTTAAATGGCTGTTTCTTTTGGACATATTAACACATAACGAAGTATCTTTCTATGTACAAAGTTAACTAATTTTGGAGTTCTTGACAGAGAAAGATACAGTAATACAACATTTTAAAAATGATGCTCGAGTATGTTTTCGGGTTAAATAATCTCTATCGGGCATCTAAATTACTTTTTGATTTGCAGATAGTTCTCATCCAGACAGCACACATATGGTGTTTATTTACTCTGCTTTTATAAAGGGCGATCACACTTACTTCGACATGGAATCAGAGGGGGTGGACGGCGTGAAACTTTACCCGAATGTGAAATATACAACAGTCAGTGAGTATTTGGACAACTTTCTTTAGAACTATCCTTTCATCTGTTCTGCATTCAGGAGCTTAAACTAAGGACCAATACTTTTCTCAGATCCGCGTCAGTCATAGTAGTAGACCTATATAATTTCCTCAGCAAGAAATGTTGTATAAGCTGTTGTTTCGTTATTTTGAGATTTCTAAAGGTCTTTCTTTTTAAGGTTTGCTAGGCAATAGGTGAATTCTTTGTACCATCTAAGATAGGAGCGAAGAATTTAATTTGTACAACATTTATATTGTTTTCTTGAAAAACTATTTGAACAAGGTTCAAAGGTCTACTTAGGCCCCTGTTTAGTGGAGCTGCTGCTTGTAACTTGTAGTTTACGGCTGAAATTGTATCGCAACAACAAAGCAATCAGTTCCAAATTAGTTAAAGTTTGACTACATAAATCACTCCTTTTGCAGTGATTTGATGCAATTTAATTGATCTATGTTTGTAGAGACTAACTAATATTTAATGTTACCTGAAAAAAAAAAAAAAAAAAAAAAAAAAAACTAATATTTTACGCTAAATATAAATAATTCCTTTATTTCTTTGTTAAATATGTACGAAGCCCATTTTAGACATACTAAATCATTATCTTACAATCATCATTTTATTGGAACCTTAAGAATGTTTTATTGGAACAACTTTAGGGCCTCCATTCCACCATTCTTGGAATCAAAGAGAATGGGCAACGTGTGAATGTGACACGTACAGTTGGATGTAGAGTTTGATCATTCCACAATGAACCAACTAATTGTTCAACGCATTAACATGTACACATATCAACAGAAATGGCGGATGGTAAGAGCAAGGTTTTGGTGATCGGAGGAACTGGTTACATCGGAAAATTCATCGTAAAAGCAAGTGCGCGAATGGGGCACCCGACCTTCGCTTTGGTGCGCAAAGGCACGGCCTCCGATCCATTATAAAAACCAAACTCATAGAAAGCTTTAAGGACTCCGGTGTTACTTTGATACCTGTATGGTTCTTCTGCTTTATGATTGCGTGATCAAGTTAATTAATCTCATGCAACGATAATGGTTAATTACTTTAACATGCAATGCTAGTTCTGTTAATCTTTTCCAGGGAGATTTCTACGACCGAGCGAAGTTGGTGATGGCGATTAAGCAAGTCGATGTGGTGATCTCGACAGTTGGGTCTGGACAGATCGCCGATCAGGTCAACATTATTTCCGCCATTAATTAAAGAAGTTGGCCACATTAAGGTATTAATTCATGTCCTAATTGTTTCTTTGATCAAATCCGGTTTTTCTCTGTTTGAGATTAGTAACATTGCACTTGTGTGATGAGGTTTAGACTTCTCTTTTATAGGTATTAATTAGAGAGTTATGCACATTTTTTCGCCTTATATATATAATGATAAGAAACAATGACAATTAGAGGTTCAATTTTCAGAGATTCTTCCCATCAGAGTTTGGAATGGATGAGGACCGTGCCCATGCAGTTGATCCTAAAAAGACTGTTCACAACCATGGCGAAAATCCGTCCAACTATCGAAGATGAACATATTCCATACACTATAGTCTCCAACAACCAAAGGTACATATAGTAATGAACACGCGACAGTAATAATAGCTTTACGTCAAATGGTGGTTTATTATAGTACTAAATACGTCAAATGGTGATTTATTATAGTACTAAATTAAGATTTATAATTTTGTCAGATGCTTTAGGTTTTAATGTTGCCGAACTCAATTAATTTAGAATTGAGGTTTTGTGGGTAGTAATCTTCTTGGACGTCTTATTGTTGTTACAATTGGACAGCGGTTTTCAACTATGAAGATGACATTGCCACCTACACCATCAAGGCCGTGGATGATCCTCGAACGCTGAACAAGATCCTCTACATCATGCCTCCTTGCAACATCTACTCTTTCAATGATTTAGTGTACCTTTGGGAGGAAAAGATTGGCAAGACACTTGAGAAATCCCTCATCCCAGAAAACACCCTTCTCAAAGACATCAAAGGTTGGTTAATTAAATTACAACAATGAGAAAGCAATTAATTTTACCTTAAAAACTCACAAAATTAATGTTCATGTACATGTACATGTACATGTAATTGTAGAGGGGCAGATCTTTAAACTTTACGCAGTGGAGATAACTCTATGTTACAAATTTTTAAAAACTTTAAAAAAATGTGGGAATTAACATAAATGCCTTTCAAACATATTTTTTAAATAAAAAAATGATTTGTAAGGGACTCGGGAAAAAGATGATTTGTGAGGGGTATTTTGTCCATTAAACTCCTGGGAGATATCTCACATAGAGTTGGATAACTAAATAAGATTGGTTGCTTAACTCCCTATGAAGGAGATATTTCACCCGCATACCAAACAAGACCTTCATCTTGGCACTTGCACTCAACTTTTGTGAAGGGAGACCAGACCAACTTTGATATTAAGCCTTCTTTTGGAGTAGAAGCATCTTAGCTGTATCCTGATGTCAATTGCACAACTGTGGATGAATACCTTGATCAGTTTGTCAAACCATTCATGCAATCTCTTCTACTTCCTTTCTCATCTTTAAATTGTTTAGTTCAGTGCCTAGCTTCTTATACATAACATTAATTTATTAGGGGAAGCTTTGTTTTTGTTTTTGTTTATTCAAATTGCCCTTAATTTTTTTTTCCATTAGTGGTAATATCATGTACTTTTTTTCCTTTTTTTTTTTGAGAAATCATGTATTTTTTTAATATGTAAAATTATATATCTTTCAAAAAAGTATTAATAATGTTGGGTGATTTTTTATTTTTATTTTTTTGTAATTTTGACTGATCTCAAATTCTTAATCCTTGATAGATATGTACCGATTAATTACCTAACGACTAGCAAGATGATTCGAATGCACAACACAAACATCTAATCAATAACTTTCGACAAGGTGCCCACCGCCCAACAAATGGCCCCTATGTGGTAAGATGACCACTTCTACGTAATTCTTGTTTCCCAGTTCACATCAATGGAATAAAGTTAATAATTTCACCACCAATAGGTCTGAGTGGTCAGTGACTTGTCAATTAGTAAGGCCTTGATTTTATTTTTATTTTTATTTTTATTTTTTTATTTTTTGTTTTTTTGTAGTCGAGGGTATCCTAATCACCTTCACTGATATCGGACTGATCGTGGACTCGATTAATCCATCGGGGTTAGGAGGGTGCTCCTACCATTGACCAGAAGGTCTAAAGAGAAATAATGCAGTCATTGCGAATAGAATCTATCACATCTATCTTAATAAGAGAAAGGCATATCAATTTAGACATAAAAATTAATAAGAGCAAGGCATATCAATTAAAAAACACGTCGAAGCCCACTGCTGACATGAAAAAATTACAAAAGTACATATGTTTTTACTTTAAATGAGGGAAATGAGGTTAAAATTATTTTTTTTTTCCGAAAATAGGCAATATCGCCTAATCAAAAGGCGTTATCACAATGGATTGTTTTTTTTGCTGACGTGGACACATGGATAGCGCCTTTTGAAAATGTGTTATCCATGTGTTCGGGCCACATGGGATGGCATACACTGATAGCGCATTTTCAAAAGGCGCTATCAGTGTATGGCCGGGTTCTACGTGGACAGTGAGGTGGACAGTGAGGTGGAAGGGTTTAGGGTATGGCATACACTGGTAGCGCCTTGGCGCTATCAGTGTATGGTGGGGTCCTACGTGGACAGTGAGGTGGAAGACAATTGTATAGATAGCTCATTTTCAAAAGGAGTTATCTATACAAAATTATACACTCTATGAATGACTCCTTTTGAAAAGGAGCTATCAATACAAATTTTTTTCCCTATGAACGACATGTGCATATGGAGATGGACGACCCGCGCCACTCGCGTATATCGAGGTAGACAACTAATGTAAACAACGCGCACGCATATCGACGCGGACAACCCATGCAAATGTCACCCATGTATGCTTGAGGTGGAGATTTCATGCAAATGTCAGGCACGTCTGTCGAGGTGGGCGACCAATGCAGCCTCGTGCAACTCATGCAAACGTCACGCACGTGTCACGAGGTGGTAAAACCAATGCCAACGTCACACACGTATCTCTTGGTTGACAACACGTGCAAACGTCACGCACGTATGTCGAGGTGGGCGAGCCATGCATGCATATCCACTACAGACTATGGACCCCATGCAAACGTCAAGCACGTATCGCGAGGCGGACAACCCGGGTGAGTTGCATGCTTACTATGGATATGCATGGCTGGCCCACCTCGACATATGTGCGTGGCGTTTCCATGTGTTGTCAACCAGGAGATACGTGTGTTGAAAATGCGATATCCGTGTAACACAGTCCACGTATAATGACCGCGTGAACATGAGCCGACCGAATAGCGCCTATGGGTTGCACGAGTTGTACGGGTTGTCCGCCTCGCAATACGTGCGTGACGTTTACATTGTCTTTATCACTTCGAGACACGTGCGTGACGTTTGCATGAGTTGCACGAGGTTGCATGGGTCGCCCACCTCGACAGACGTGCCTGACATTTGCATGAAATCTCCACCTCGGCATACATGGGTGACGTTTGCATGGGTTGTCCACGTCGATATGCGTGCGCATTGTTTACATTGGTTGTCTACCTCGAGATACGCGAGTAGCGTGGGTTGCCCATCTCCATATGCATGTGGCGGTCATGGGGAAAGAATTTGTATTGATAGCTACTTTTCAAAAGGAGCTATCAATAGAAAGTATAGTTTTGTATAGATAGCTCCTTTTCAAAAGGAGCTATCTATACATATTGTCTCGCCAACTCAACGCCACCTCACACCCATGAAGCCAACTCATATGATATAACGCATTTTCATAAGGTGTTATCACATATTTTTGAAAATTAAAAGTAAACTACCCTATTTTGTGAAATAAAATGTAAATGTCCCCCACTTTTAAAAAACCCCCTGCTGACAGTGCTCCGTCATCTCTCCTCTTCCTTGCTCGCCAAGCAACTGGGGGGGGGGACGCGGAGCGCTCCGGCGGTCTTGCTTTTTTACCTTCGGCTCCTGTTGTCCTTTCCTCTCTAATCTTGTTAGCATTGGAGGAGATTTGTAGGGGTGCTACATAAAAATGCATGGAGCTAGATCTTGAAGAAGAGATTTTTTATGGTCCCTCTTTTTGTTTTGTTCATCTTTTGTATGCAGTTTATATTTGTGTTTTTTATTCCAGTTTAATTTAGGTTTTAGTTCTCCTTGTAGGCTGTTTTCCCTTTGTCAAGGCTGTTGTTCAGGTTATGTGGTGAGACTTGTTGTCTCCGTTTATTCTCATAGAATCCATTTGTGAATAGTATGATATGAATGTAAGGGTTCTCGCTTTATCAATGCAACTTATTACACCTCGACAAAAAAAAAAAAAAAAGAAAAAGAAAAAGGCATATGGTGCTTTCACAACTGGTTTGCGCAGGATACATTATGTTGCCTTGTTGAGCTAGTACGATGGACCACATATCCACTATTAACGTGCTGTGGCCCACGACTTACCTATTCCACGCAACGCTCATCTCATATAGTCATATATCATATATCAAACAAAACACGTATCGCTTGCACCATCTTTCTTTACGATTTCGTTGCCACTTTTACAAGATTTAATTATGTGCAGTTATTATTAATAATAATCGATTGGTTCGAGTTGGTAGGGGGACTCTATTGTTTTTAAGCAAGGTCTCAACTCTTTAAGTTTGAGTCTTGTAAGAAATAATTTTTTTTTTAATATTATCGAACTCACACCTAAAGTCACTTCATTATTGGGAGTCATTCGTATATCTTTCAGAATATACACTTCACACGTTATGCGTCGTTGTTCACTAGTCATTGACATAAAATCTCATAATGGTCATTCTAGCTGCTTGGATAAAGAAATGGAGCAACTATTACCCCTTTTTACCTTATATCATCATTTCATTTAATTCGATGTTATTTATAGCCCCAAATAAATTAGTTCTTGTTCTAACCACCCCAATCCTTATTTGTCGAGCATCATATTCTTCTCTCATTTACATCAATTTGCTTCATGTTTTGATTCCAAGATTGATTCTTTGATCTTTAAAAGTTAAAATCCAACACAAACAAATGTCTTAACAAGACTGTGAATAAAATCTCTACCAAATGAAACAATCAAGATGTTGCATTTGATGAAGAGTTGTTGAGTTTATGGACAAGGAGATGAGAAAGGGTGGAGAGAGTAAATTTGAAGATGAAGAAAAGGAGTTGGACTTAAAGTTTAATTTGGTGTGGGTTGTAAGGTGAAAAGTATAGGAGGAGAAGATGAGAAGGGGCGCTGAAAGTAGAAAATAGAGATTATTTGTTCATACTCTTGAATTGTTATTTAATTATTAGTGCTATAATTAAATAACATTAAACTAAGAGAAGCGCTAGAATGACAATCGATAAGTGCATACCGAAAGTTACATCGAGCCTTTGAGCCGTCTCGTCACGTACGCACTTCATTTGTGGACATACACAGATTCTCGACATATAACATGCGAGTCAAAGTCGCGTAAATGACTCATGTGAGTCGGTGTGCCTTGCAATGTAACTTACATGTTGTCGTTCTAGTATTTTCTTTGAATTAAATGGGGCCGGTACATGTAGAGGGAGGGGGGCTAGACTACTACGAAGATACTCATTCCTGGTCATTTATATAAGTCGTTCTAGCAAAAAAACTTGTTCAAGATTGTAAGTCGTCGTTTTCAGAATTCAATAGTGTATTTATTGCATTTTTATCTATTTTACCCTTATATAATTCAAACATTTATGATTCCTTAATTTTTTAATTAATTTAATGTCAAAATACATATATATAAATTATACTTGTAGTTAAGGTTGCCTTAATTCTTGTGTCCTTACCTTAAACGATTTATATAAATGACAAGAGGAAGTATACAGTAGACGGCAATGTTAATCCCATCTGGACTAATACACGAACGACATAACATCACGGCCACATACATTCTGTAACAATTTACTGTCCTAAACTAGAGGGCAAGAGGGAAAGCGAAAATCCCGCTAGCAAACAGAACACCTAATGTTTTTGGCTATAAATATAAACTTGGTCACTATAAACTCAAAAGCTGTGCGAGTGTACGCTTTGAAAATATTCAGTTACTTGTTTGTTGTTTCACAAAGTGATTAATGGCGGAGAAGAGCAAGGTATTGATCATCGGCGGGACTGGATACATTGGGAAATTCATCGTGGAAGCGAGCGCGAAAGCCGGTCACCCAACTTTCGCTTTGGTGAGAGAGAGCACAGCCTCTGATCCGGCCAAGGGGAAGATCGTGGAGGGCTTCAAGAACTCTGGCGTCACTGTGCTCCATGTCTGTAATCAATCATCTGCTCTGACCGATTTGGTTGATTAATTAATAATTATGGTTGGTTTTTGAGGAATTCATGATTTGGTTGATTTTGATTTTGATTTGGTTTCTTCTGTACGTAATTTGTAGGGAGATCTTTACGATCACGAGAGTTTGGTGAAGGCGATCAAGCAAGTCGATGTGGTGATCTCAACCGTCGGAGCACTTCAATTGGCCGATCAGGTCAAGATCGTTGCCGCCATTAAGGAAGCTGGAAATGTTAAGGTATAAATACACTTATAAATTTCATCATCTAGCTACAATATTGGGTTATGTTTTGTGTTTCAACGCTATATCACAATAGAACGCACAACAATTGATGCATTCTATCATTCTGCATTTTATTGTGATACAATTTTGTCATTAATTCTAACATTTCCCATAACAATATTGTTGAGTTCGGGCTATGTTATAAACACACGCATTGACTCACAAGAGCCATCTTGCAAGCTTTAAGATGCTGGTACACACAAATCTTGATGCATAACGTAGCTCAAGTGAAAGACTGGTATGAGTCAATGCGTCTCGAGAGGTGTATGACAATGTTGTGGTCATTCTAATATTTTTCCTATTTGTGTGGCTCAGAGCGAGCCTGTATGATAAAAGTCGCATCAATTGTGTTAATTTTTTGTAGAGATTCTTTCCATCGGAGTTTGGAAACGATGTAGATCGGAGTAATGCAGTGGAACCCGCAAAGTCTATATTTGCGATTAAGGTGGGAATCCGAAGGGCCATCGAGGCTGAAGGGATTCCTTACACTTATGTTTCCTCCAACTTCTTCGCCGGCTACTTCTTGCCTACTCTGGCACAGCCTGGAGCCTTTGCTCCTCCACCTCCCAAAGACAAACTTATCATTTTGGGAGATGGAAATCCCAAAGGTACTCACTTAGTCCCTTTAAATATATTCAGCAATGGAATTTAAGCAGATTCCTTAGCGATTAATGAGAGACAATTGTTTTGCGTACATCAGCTGTTTTTAACAAGGAGGAAGACATTGCCGCGTACACCATCAAAGCGGTGGACGATCCGAGAACCTTGAATAAGATCCTTTACATCAAACCTCCCAACAACACTATCTCCTTCAATGATTTGGCGTCCCTGTGGGAGAAGAAGATCAACAAAACCGTGGAAAGGGTTTATGTCCCCGAGGAGCAAGTCTTGACAAACATCCAAGGTTCAACTTAATTAGTGATTATCTATATAATTAGATGTTGAACTCCATGTCTTAATTAATGATCTCTTAATTTCTTTATGTTTGATGTTGCCATTGCAGAGTCGCCAGTACCAGTGAACATCATTCTATCAATCTCTCACTCAGTATTCGTCAAGGGTGACCAGACTAACTTCGAGATTGAACCTTCATTTGGCGTGGAAGCATCCGAGCTTTATCCGGACGTGAAGTACACGACCGTGGATGAATATCTGAATCAATTTGCCTGAGTTAGATATAGATGTCTATGTGTGGAGAGTCTCCTATACTTACTGGGTCTATGTATAACCCCTGTATGCATGCATTCATGGAAATGGTGTGTATGAGTTCTTACTGTTTATAGTGAAAATTGAGGGTCTGCTTGAAGTAATGTTCTGGGTAAATAAATAGAAGTTTGGTCATTGTTTGGATATGTGACTTCCTCTCCGTGCCCTTTTTTTTTTTTTGGTCAAAGCTCAATGAGTTTCATTGATGAATTTGCACGAAAAATCAATATTTGGTAGAACAGTCTCTTAGAGAATAAGTGAGGCAAATAAAGTTACAATAATCTCACCATCAAAAGGCATTCCGGCACAGTGAGGAGAAATGCCAGATCGAAACTGGAGAGATAGCCCTACAAAGAAAAATCAACCCAACAATGGACAACAATCCTAACACCACTCCGTGCCCAATTTGAACTAGGTTAATGGTCAATTTAAATATATTTTTTTGTGCGATGGATTGCGAAGTCAAGAATAAACAATAAATAACATAAAACAATATAAAAGCCTAATGGCCTAATATAACGTCGTGCTGCGAACGCAAAAAAGGTCAATTGTTGGAGCCCCATATGAAATGATGGAAGTCATATTGAGTAGTCTAATGTATCTAGATATGTTTTAGTTAAGTAGTACATGATGAACGATTATAATAAATGACAGCCATTAAGTCACATTTTTCTAAGGCTATAAACACGACTTGGGCAGCGTGAGAGCTTCCACGCTTTGAAAGTCTCTGCTGTGCAATTCACTTAAAGATCTGAATCTGAATCGCTCTTCATCCAAATTTCTCATCAATGGCGGAGAAGAGCAAGATATTGATCATCGGTGGGACCGGCTACATCGGAAAGTACATAGTCGAAGCGAGCGCGAAAGCCGGGAATCCGACGTTCGCTTTGGTGAGGGAGAGCACAGCCTCTGATCCTGCCAAGGGGAAGGTCGTGGAGGGTTTCAAGAGCTCTGGCGTCACTGTGCTCTACGTGTGTAATCATTCATTCATTCATTTGTGCTAATTGATTAATTTGGTCAATTAATTAGGGTTGATTTTGGTTTTGGTTTTGGTTTTGGTTTTGGTTTGGGCTTTCTAGGGAGATGTGTCGGATTACGAGAGTTTGGTGAAGGCAATCAAGCAGGTCGATGTGGTGATCTCCACGATCGGATCGTTTCAATTGGAAGATCAGCTCAAGATCATCGCCGCCATTAAAGAAGCTGGAAATGTTAAGGTATAGCTATATAGTATATAGTATGCGCGTACTAATGGGTTTTTTTTTTCATTTACATTCTCTACAGAGTCTGAACAAAAGGCCTTTTTTAAACTATGCGAAAACATGGACCCAATTCTTACTCAATAGATTCACGTGTGAGTACCAATGTAAAGTTACGTCGGAGATTTGTAGGCTGAAATATATTGTGAGTGGATCTCTCTTTAAATAGTATCCATGCGTTTTTTTTTTTTTAGTAAAACCTTGGACGATTACATCTATGAGTTGGGATCATAGGTTAACTTTTTCGTCTTCAAATTTTGGCCATTAAATTTAGGCTTATCTTGGGATTATAGGTTATTTGTAGTTTTTTTTTTAATGTAGGATGCATTGATTAAGAAAAATGATTTAAAAGATTTAGAAAGTAGCCATTGCACTAAGGAAAATAATCGGTTGACCCACTTTGGGCACTAAGTTAGGCGTGCCACTCACATCTCGAGGTGTATCGTGCAGGTGTCAGTGCTAAAATCATGAGAGATGGAAGAATTTAACCTATGTAGTTTGGCCCCAACTAATTTGGGATTAATGCTTTAGGCCCTACTTGGGATCATTGGTTAACGTTTTCGTCTTTGAATTTTGGTCATCAAATTTAGCCCATCTTTGGGTGAATAATTGTATGGCTAAAGGATTAAAATGCATGGTTTTTGCAGAGATTCCTACCATCGGAGTTCGGAAATGATGTAGATCGAGTCCGCGCAGTTGAACCTGCAAAGTCTGCATTTTCAACTAAGGCCCAAATCCGAAGGACCATCGAGGCTGAAGGGATTCCTTACACTTATGTCTCATGCAACTTCTTTGCTGGCTACTTCTTGCCTACTCTGGCTCAGCCCGGAGCCACGGCTCCTCCACCTCCCAAAGACAAAATCATTATCTTAGGAGATGGAAATCCCAAGGGTACGTTATCCCTTCTTGCGTATCAGTTAATTTCCTTAACAATTCAGCAATGGAAATCAAGCAGATTTGTTGGTTATTGAGGGACAATTGTTTTGCTTGTTTTGTGATTATAAGTGATTTAATGGAAAGTGATTATCTCCTCCCACCTAAGTTGGGGACATTATTGCCTAACTAAGTATTACTAATAAGTTGCTAATCCTCTTTTTTATTTTTGTTCTTCAGCTGTTTTTAACAAGGAGGAAGACATTGCCGCCTATACCATCAAAGCGGTGGACGATCCAAGAACCTTGAATAAGATCTTTTACATAAGACCTTCCAACAACACTATCTCCTTCAATGATTTGGTGTCCCTGTGGGAGAAAAAGATCAACAAAAGCGTTGAAAGGGTTTACATCCCAGAGGAGCAAGTCTTGAAAAACATCCAAGGTTAGTGAAAAAAGAAGGTTAAATGTTATTTACAGGACATTTAATTTCATTTACTGGTTAGGATAAACTTGGTCATTCTACTAGTATATACCATCTAATTGCATGCCAGAACTCCATGTCTTAATTACTTATCTTTTTGTTTAATGTTGTTGTTGTTGCAGAGTCGCCACTGCCAGTGAACCTCATTCTGTCAATCTCGCACTCAGTATTTGTGAAGGGAGACCATACTTACTTCGAGATTGAACCTTCATTTGGCGTGGAAGCGACCGAGCTTTATCCAGACGTGAAGTACACAACTGTGGACGAGTATCTGGATCAATTTGTCTGAGTTAGATATGCATGTCTCTGTGTAGAGGGTCTTCCTCGTATTGGGTCTGCATGTGGACTGCTTGAATTACTGCTCTGAGTCTGGGCAAATGAATAAAAGTTGGGTTTTGGTGCTTGTTTGGGTTAATTTCTCTAATGGTCACTTAACTTTATGAATAAAGATATATTTGTAACACAAAAATCACTAACTTTTTAAAAGTCTTACAACGATGGTTACTCAAGTTTTTTTGATAATTTTTTAGCAAAATTGTCAACGTGGCAATGATGTGGCGTCACGTTTGTAATTAAGGGTTAAAAATACCCCCACTTTAAATCGCACAACTAATTTTTCATTTCACAATCCTAAAAAATCTCAAAACATTATTCACCTCAAAAGAAAATTAAAGAACTAAAAAAAGTCGACATTTTAGCTTTGGTGCTAAACTATCTCTACATCATCCTAAACATTATTTTTCTTTTTTACAAAGGTGATCTATCTTTGTAGTTTTTTGGTGCAACAACAGAAACTTTCTAAAAGAGTACGTATGAAAATTTATAATTAACAAATATAGATAAACCCTTTTCACTTGGAACAATAAATTCTATAAATTAATTTGCGAAAGAACACATCACCTACAACGCCTCAAAAAAAATTGCAATCCAATGCAAACAAATATCAATTATAAACAAAACGATTAATTAATTTCAAAACATCAAATGTAAAATATTCACACCATATAAATGAAACTATTTTGTAGGAAGTTTAATTTCTAGAGATTGAAAATATATAAATTTTAAAATTTAATTTTTAGGTGTAAATTTCAGGATTTATTTTCTTGAGTTAAGGATTTCCTTATTTTTGTTAACAAAATTAAACAAGTTGACTAATTTGGAGTGAGGGGTATTTTTTACCCTTAATTGCCAACATAGCAACACGTCATTGCCACGTCGGCAAAAACTTACCAAAAAAGGACTAAAAAAAACTTAGGCGACCACCACGTTGTAAAATTTTAAAAATGTTTGTGATTTTTGTATTACAAAAGTAACTTTTGTGACTAAAATGTTATAATTTATAAAGTTGGGTGACCATAAGAGAAATTAACGTTGCTTCTTTGGATCTCAGACTTTCTTTTTATTAGACTAAATCATTAAAGTACATGTGATGTTTGTTGTGTATCTCAAGGTGTATCTGTGGTGTTGATATGTTGTGGTGTATACGTATGTCTGTTGTGTAATAGCTACGGTCATGATGAACTGAGATCTACGGCTCAGGTTGTATTCCAACTGCATATAAATAGAAATATCTAGCTACTGTTCACACAACATTGACTGTGTGAACAGATAGCATTTCTTGTTCATACGATTCTAGGGTTTCATGGGGGAGCTCATCTTGAGCTCTCACACTTTCTGTGCCTAATTGAAGTATGTTTATTTAACTACCTTGATCAATCCAAAGAACTAAAACAACTTCGCAGCGCAAATGGTTGGTTGACAAACAATTTTGACACAATTTGACACATACATTATCTATAAGGTTGTTCGAGTCCTTTGATTTGTGTACAGTGATTAGCGTGTTGAAAGGGTTCTCTCAATTGTGTAACAAGTTAAGTGTCAAATGTATAGATTGTGATTTGTGAATGACAACAACAATGATCACACCACACCACATGACATGTAGACTCCCAAGAGCCCTCAGTGCTACCTCAACCAGTGTGGACACATTGACTTATAATATGGCGCAAATTTATTTGGGGTTTGGATGCTGCCCTAGTTGAATTTTCTTCCTGAGGTTTTGGGTTTCTCTTTTGTTCTGGTTTGTTTAACAGCATATATATTTTTGTATTCATTTCAGCCGATTTGGTTCAATGGAAGCACATTAATATATCCTATATAGTAATACCGCATTTGAGGGTGAAAGTACTGGAGAAGAAACTGACATTATGCTTTGATAGTTGATCACCTCATTGTGATCACCTCAATGTGATTATGAGTTTTGATTGCGTAGTTAAACAACCCATTTTCCTTACTAGAAAAGATGAGTACAAGCGGGCTTGGGCTTATCCTTGAGTCCTCTGTGGGGTTGCCGGGTTGGCAATCAACATTGTATTTATTTGATATGCATCTATCATGGATATAGATTAAGATTTCACCCACTACTTTCATGCATCAATTGAGGGTTTACGTTTCGTACACAACACCTACAACTTGCACCTGCTGATTGCTCAAGGTATGAAATTATAAAACTAATTACTTTTGATTTGCAGAAATTAATTAAATAAGAATTATTAACAATAATAAACAAGTTTGCTTAGAAGCTATTATATATAAACCGGACTCAATAATTACATTTCGTTTTGTGAGATTAGTTTATGTACATGACTTAAGAGTAATTAAAATCTCGTATCTCATCATACGCATGGGATACATTTTCCTTCGATTAGCTTTGCTTTATACTCAACATATATAATTCAATAAATGGTCAAGACGAAAAGATATGTTGAGTAAAAGTATAAGAAAATCTTTATGATAGTAGTGGCAATATAGATACGTTTTTGATGATGGATGACTCTAGGCATTTGTTTTCTTTTATGCATTTTAAAATGAGAATAAGGTTTGAGGATCATAAGGACAGGTTTTTTAATTTAAACAGTTTCAGCAATATAATCGAGCGGGCCTATAAACAAAAAAAAAAAAGAAAAGAAAAACAATATATTTTGTCCCTTACTATGAAAATTATATATACTTCATGTCTGTGGCGCATTTTTTTATTCATGATGAGATAAATTAATACTGTTGGATATAATGACACATCTATTTTAAATTAGTGACTGCAACCATATATACTTTGCATATGAATGAGAAATTAGTGTCTATATATACAGAGTAACTTTATATATATATATACACCTAAAACTTTTGTGTTGAATGTAAGAAACGTGCTTCATGACTATTGCTTGGAGGTAAACTCTAAAAAGTCACCTTTTGGGGATAAACTCCAAAAGCCACCTATGCAAACGATGGATGCATAGTATTTGATATGCATTGAACCAATTTTATAAATGTACACATGTATGATAGAAACGATAGAATCGTTTCACAATTTCTTCATGCGTACATCGGCTATGTATGTACATGTACGGGATACATGCATTGGATAAAATACAGAAGCAAAAGTGAATAGTTGTGTTTCTAAGAAATGGAATTGATGCGTTTCTTGAATAACCAATATACATTATAAATATACCCTTTACGTAATAGGATAAACACAAGAGAATTTTTAATTTCGATGGTCATTAAAATTCTTATTTTCTCTCCTGTCACTAAAATTTATATTTTCTCTCCCATTCATTAAATCCATTGTTTTAACAATTGAGTGAGTACAACATTTTGATCCAATTGTTCTTATGGTCTAAAGTGTTGTAGTCATAGGATCGTGATTGTTGCATCATGAGAGACAAGTGCTACCAACCATGCGAATGCGATTTGTGGGGCATTATTGTCTTAAGAAGATAGAATATTAAACTCTAGCCTCAATCTACAACTTCGTCAATTCATCAAGTTTAAAGTATTTTCTACATCAATTCAACCATGACTACACAAAGCGAAGCGGTGGAGGTTCATGATCCCAACAAATACAATATACAAGTTTCTACCCCAAAAAAAATATTTACAGCATGCAGGCTTATCTGCTCATGTATAGTTTCGTATGTCGCTTGTTCTCTTATTTTAGGAATATATACAATTCAATGACTGGTTTTGAGTTCCTATATAAATACAACTTTGATTGCATTGATCCTCAAATTGTTGATTAAGGTTTGCATTAATAATTACGAAAATGGCTGAGAAAAGCAAGGTTTTGGTAATTGGAGCGACTGGGTACATTGGAAAATTTATTGTGGAAGCGAGTACTAAATTAGACCATCCCACCTTTGCTTTGGTGAGAGAAGGTTCATCAGTTTCATTAGACAAGCAGAAATTGTTGCAGAGCTTCGAGAGCTCTGGCGTTACCTTGATCTATGTAACGATTGAGTTTCTTATATCACATCTTGGTTAACATTTTAAAATAAACTTTCAGGAAAAAAAATTTTAACTGCTTTGAGTCAGTGTTTCAATTAATTGTTATGTTTGCAGGGAGATGTTGGGGACCGCAAGAGTTTGGTGAAGGCGATCGAGCAAGTTGACGTTGTGATTTCAACAGTCGGGCCCTATTCGTTACTGGAACAGATTAACATCATTGATGCCATCAAAGAAGCTGGAAATGTTAAGGTAATTGATCAGACCGTGTAAAACACTTTGAAATACTTATAGTAACTACCCATGACATGGTAACTTCTCATAACTAACACGGCATATGCACGTGCACTTAATTGATCCAACTATGTAGGCATGTTCTATATGCTTCATACACATTAAATTTAAATCATAAATTCCATTGTTACTAATGCAATTGCTAACTAAAAACTATAGAGATTTGTGGCATCGGAGTTTGGGAACGATGTGGATCGCACCCGTGCTGTTGATCCCGCCAAGTTTGTCTTTGGAAACAAAGCTCAAATCCGTCGAAGAATTGAGGCCGAAGGGATTCCTTACATCTACATTTGCAACGACTTCTTTTCAGGCTGTTTTCTGCCTTCACTTGTACAAGTAGAAGATACAAAAGTCCCTCCTAGAGACCGAGCTGTCATTTTAGGGGATGGAAACACAAAGGGTAATCAACAATAATCTCTAAACCTGAGCTTAATTAGAACTTCCATTTTTAAATTACAAATTATGATATTGGTTATTATGTTTGCATGTATTTCAATTAATTTGTATCTTCTTGTATGTATACCAGCGGCTTTTAACAAGGAAGAAGACATCGCTGCGTACTTGATCAAAGCTGTGGATGATCCAAGAACCTTGAATAAGACCCTTTATGTGAAGCCCCAAGCAATGTGTACTCCATCAATGATTTAGTATCACTGTGGGAGAAGAAGATTGGTAAAACCCTTGAAAGGGTGTACTTAACAGAGGAACAAGTACTTAAACACATCGAAGGTTAGTTATATATATATAGCAACAACAAGGGGAGTTTTATATATCTAATCTTAAAACTGTTTGATTTCAACATCAATTAATAATTCATATGAACTAATTAATAATGTTTCATTGTTGATGTTGTTGGTGCAGATGGCACCAGAGCAGAAAAGAAATTCTACTCCATTGGACACTCAATCTTCATAAAAAGAGACCAGACCTACTTCGAGATTGAGCCATCGTTCGGAGTGGAAGCGTCTGAGCTTTATCCTGAAGTGAAGTACACCACTGTGGATGAGTTTCTGAATCAGTTCATCTAAGATGATCGATGAAGTGCATGTGATGATGATCAACTCATACTTCAATTGTAATTGTTGTGGTATTGTGGTTGTTTTAATATGTGATGCATGCATGACATGCATCCCTGGTCATCATCTACTTGTATTCCACTTATATTATGCATTATGGATTTTGTGTTGTATCTAGCATGTTCTGCATCTCTTTGTATCTACATCTTAGTATATGCTTGTCATTCTTAACATCCAAAATATCTTTATGCCCAATATATATAGATTATCAAATTCAACCACTTGCATAGTTTTTAAACATTACAACTATTAATTAATTTACGGTACATCACTCTTTGTTAAGTCCCTGACCACTATTTTTTTAGACCATATATAGTCCATTCTTTGTGCACACATGTGGTCCTGTCCTAGCTAGTGAACCAAGAAAGTGTGTTAATTAATTGGGATTGAGATCAAGAATAAGAGATTTAAGTTATTTATTAAGGCTGATCAATTTCCACGTATGACGACAGATAATCACAGCTAAGTAGGCCGGAAAAGCTAAAAAGGGTCGAGTCATAGATCATCAGTTTACGTATATTTTAAACGTGACACAAACATGCGTGCTGCCTTTATATATAGTTGATGAAACCACACTTAATGAGAAATTGAAAAGTAGTGTGGTTGATTTCCTTGCACATGTAAAAACATAATCAGTCCAACAGACAAACAGTAGCTCTGTATATATAGCTGTTATGGGCACAGATACAAGTTGTATGTCTTGGCACGAATGTAGAAACAATATGTTCAACAGATTTTGCAGTGGACATATAAATGAGCAGCCTGTCTTGACGTAAATGAAAAACAGAGAAAAAAATAATTTGCAGTAAATAAATGACACAGGAGAATTGTTTACGTAGTTCGGACCTCCCGTCCTACGTTTGCGGGACCACACCCAGGTGTAAATGCACTAAGAAATATGATTACAAATTTACATAGAACTTTTAACTAGTGATCCCTCACCAAGTTCTATTACACTAATCACTCCCCCTTACACTTTGCTCTTACACGAAATTCCAAGTCCCCTTGGTGTCTGAGATGTCGTCGGTGTTTCGGTTGAGTCCCCTTTGCTTAGTGTGTGTAAATAAAAATAAAAATTAAAGAGAATGTTATCTCTTATCTCACTTTGAATGCAATGAACAATTGATTTCTCAAACGTTGCTTTGCATTTGTGATAACACTCCTATTTATAAAGAATGTCTTATATACATTCATTTTGATTGCCTTCAATGAATATTGTTCGTATTTTTCTTTCCTTTTAATCGTTTTGGAAAAAATTGATTGTCTAAATCTCCAATTTCCCTTTTCTGCGTCTAGTTTGAAATAAGCAATTTAAGCATGGACATTTTTTCTTTGTCTTGCAAATGTTTGTCAATCTTTGGTAGATACACGAGATCTCGCAAAAATATTTTCGTGATCTTCAAAGATCCAGTGAGTTTTATATATATTCTTCGGGCTTACGTAGTGATATCATGGGCAAAGCTATACAAGGAAATAACTAAATGGACCATTAGTGACACAATATGTTCCACTAAAAATTAATGTTTAAGGTGTAACGCACAATGACAATTTCTATGGAATTTATGTTTTAACAGCTACATAGTTTGGTTGTGAAGATGGAAGTGAATAAGAGCAAGATTTTGATCGTCGGAGCGACTGAGTACATCGGAAACTTTATTGTGGAAGCAAGCGTGAATGCAGGGCACTCGGCATATGCTTTTGTGAGAGAGACCACAGTTTCTGATCCTACCAAGGCAATGCTAATCAAGTACTTCAAGAGCCGTGGAGTTGATGTTGTTTTTGTCAGTTTATCAACTCATTAGATCAATTAATTAGTTTGATTGCCTTGATAATGATGGAAGTAATTAATGCACAAATTAATTTTACAGGGAGACTTAAATGATCACGAGAGTCTAGTGAAGGGGATTAAGCTAGTCGATGTGGTGATCTCGGCCGTTGGTCACCTTCAGTGCAAGATCAGATTAGGATCATTGCTGCCATCAAAGAAGCTGGAAATGTGAAGGTTAATAACATATATGATTCTACAAGAGTTTGTTAAGTTGTAACCTTTCTTTTTTCCTACCCGGTTTTCAAATAGGTGTATGACTTAACGTTTGACATTAATACATGTGGCTTGGTTGGGTTTTAGAGATTCTTGCCATCAGAGTTTGGAAATGACCCGGACCGCAACCATGCTGTGGAGCCAGGGAAGAGTGTTTTTGCAATCAAGTTTCAAATAAGGCGGGCAATTGAGGCAGAAGGGATTCGTTACACCTACATCTCATGCAATCTCTTCTTCTCTGGCTACTTTTTACCTTCCTTGGGGCAGCTTGGAGTCACTGCTCCCCAAGATATAGAGTTCTTATTAGAGGAGATGGCAACGCTAAAGGTAAGCACAATTTTTTTTTTTTTTTTTTTTTTTTTTTTTTCATATTTGAGTGTCCATTTTCGGCACTTCCCTGCTTAACGCTATGTTATTTCTATGAGAATCAATCGAAATATATCCCATAAAATTTTGATCATCATTCGTCAAAGATACCTCAGTAACTTTAATTTACCGTGGTACCAATTTAGAGTTGGATTTGGTAGAAGGAATCCGATTGCCCTTTAAACACGAGTAAGGTTTACTAGACTCTGAGTAGTCGAGGCCCATGAGGCTTAGGAAGGGGTGGTTGAAAAACCAAAACGATTGGGCTTTAATGGCAGATCCAATCTTAAAGCCCAGCTAAAATTTTATTAGGAGAGAGTAGTTTGATGTGAGCCCATATATCTAGGCTCTTGTAATGCTAGTAATTTCTTTAAAAGTAAAAAGTAATAGTAAGTGTGTAATTAATGTGGTCATCTCATTTTATTCAGCAATTTATACAAAAGAAGAAGACATAGGGACATACACCATAAAAGCTGTGGATGATCCAAGAACATTGAACAAAACACTCTACATGAGACTCCCCGGAAACATCTACTCTGCGAATGAGCTAGTCTCACTGTGGGAGAAAAAAATTGGCAAGTCACTTAAGAAGATTTATGTTTCGGAGGAACAGGTCCTGAAACACATCAAAGGTAGCATTTTTTACATCTTTAAATTAGGGTCAGTACAGTTTATATATATGCAGCAAATTATGAGCTAATGAAGACATATAATTGTATGAATGTGTAAAAAAAATGGAAAATGTGTACTTTTTTGGTGTTGCAGAGGCCCCGTATCCAGAAAATTTTGTGCAGTCGATTGGGCACTCGATTTATGTGACGGGAGATCAAACCAATTTCGAGATTGAGCCTGGGTTTGGAGTGGAAGCATTGAAGCTTTATCATGAAGTGAAGTACACTACGGTTGACCAATTCCTGGATCAATTTGTATAAATGAATTCATCAATACATGTTCGTTATTGGTGGAACCAGAAAGGGCTGCAGAAGCACCAGTTAAGTACGAGAGCTCAATAGTTTAGTACGTGGTCACTACATATAAGATTAAGGATTCGAGTCTCGTTTGTACTTAAATTTGAGGGGTTACAATATTTTGTGATACCCCAAGTGTGTAATTTTTATTTAAGTTGTGAGTCATGTCGGAATATATAATCTATCATCGGAAATATAATAAGAATTGGTGTGGTATATGAGTGGAGTAGATTGGATCATAGCACAAGTCACTTAGTTTTGTACAAGAAAGACTCCGACTCTATTTATGTGCTCATGCGTGTGCAGCCCAACACTCTTCGGGCTCATAGATTTTTAAAAGTCTTGTGACCAAGTCATTAAATTAAAAGTAATCTTAATTATAACAAAGAAAGACTTCAACTCTATTTATGTGCTCATGCGTGTGTAGCCCAACACTCTTCAGGCTCATAGATTTTTAAAAGTCTTGTGACCAAGTCATTAAATTAAAAGTAATCTTAATTATTACAAAAAAAACAAAACAATACTTGCCCTGCAGTTTAGTGCATGTATCAACTTCCTTTTTTTTTTATGAGATTCTTCTTCTTCTTTTCGATAAGGAATGTATCAACTTCTTCATTTTTTTTGTTAAAAAAAAAAAATCAACTTCGTGATTTTTTTCCCATTCAAAAGTCGCAGAGTGCTGACTAATTCAAGCTCCATCCACTTGAACCAAAGATAGTAACTTAATTATTTTATTTTAGTTGATATAAATTCCTATTCCTATATATCAAAATTGTAGCGTGTGACAAATACTTATAATCGGCATGGGTCCTCATACAATTAAATTGTACTCTTTTTTTGGTGAAATTTTAAATATACTCTTTATTCACGTGGGAAATGACTTCCTATCGTATAGATTATACTCTACTCATTTAATAATCAACTACCAGAACGCGCATCCCTTGACTTTGAAGCAACTCATCGGCATTAACAGGTGCAAGTGAAGGCCCATATATCACAGAAACAGAATCATGAGTTGGAGCCATAACCTACAACCATAAAACAACAATAACGTACAGATGTGCCACTTAATTGGCCTGCAAAACGGACCCTATAAGATAATCTCCCCGCGTACACCACGCACCAACAGGTTCGCGTCTTGTACATAATTATTTGCCGTACCTGATGGTCACACGACTCACACATCCCTCAAAATTGGATGTTCTTCTCAGCTTTCAATCCAACAATGAATTTTAATGGTCTAATTTGTTATGAGATAAAACAAAGTTGTAGCTCCAATGATTTGATATGTGATCAGCTATTCATGAGCCAAGTGCAAGTTTTAAGCAGTAAAAATTAGTTTAACAAAAAAATAAAGGAAAATATTAGAATGACAACGGGTACGTCACGCTCCAAGACACATTGACCCATATGAGCCATCCATGTGGCCTCAACCTGTGAGTTATGCACCGAGATCTGTATGCGTCCGCATCCCGAGGTGCATACGGACAGCTCAAAGAGGCTCAATATGACTTTCGTGTGAGTTTCTTTTGTCATTCTAGCACTTGATCTGGAGATGCAGACTAATTTTGTGACACAATTTAATTAAGGCGATGTTACATTGAAATTAAGCAGCAAATTATATATGTATGTGTAATATTTGTATAATTAAATATAAATATATATATATAGAAGGTACAGAGTAAGAATAAATTTGTATTTACAGCCACGCCTTCTACTCGATCAATCAACATTCCCTGATCATTGCAAATAATTACCATCTCTGTGATTGGAAGTAATGTTGAGGCCGTCGCACGGCGAGGGTGAGGGCGAGGGCGAGGGTGCCGGAGCCATTGGTTCCAAACCGTTTCTCTCAAAGTAATGACCCATCAACAATCTCCTATCTCTGATTTTCCCACCTACACAAACATTAATTAACATTATGTATTTGAACAAAAAAAAAATTAAATGATCCAAACACAAATGATGATCGCTTAATTAAAAGAAAATATAGACTATAGAACAAATTTATTAGTCTTACCTGCAGAGTGGGCTAGATTATTAGCAGTGGTAGTACTTGGTTTTGCAGCGGTAGACCAGATGACAAGAGTTGGGGTGATGATGGTGATCACAGCCCACATAAAAAAGATCAAAACAAAAGCCCTTCTTTTCATGATTTTTTTTTTCTATATATAACTGATAATGATGAACAAACTTTATAGCAAGTTTTGGATTATATATATATTGTACTGGGACTATATAACTTTATGAGTAGAGAAGAATATAGGGGCATACCAGGACTACCAGTAAACATCTTAGCTGGCCATGATTCGTGAACTAATTAATAAACTAGAATTCCAAACAACTCTATAGAGGGTTTGCTAGAGTTGAAGATTTTGATTCTAATTAACACATCAATCAGTGGTTGGAGGGTTGTTATTAGTGAGGTCCATTAACACGCAAACCTTAGCTTAACTACTATGTATTTTGTTAATTTTAGTCCAACTTCCTCGCAAGCTAGTGTCACTTTCACATAAACATGTACAAGTTACTTTTGTACTGTAAGGTTAGCCTTAAATAATGTGTTTAGCGTGATTGTAATGCATCTGACAATAAAGGAGTGGTTTGTGTATTTTATGTCTCTATGAATGTCAACTTGGATTTTTTGTTAATTCAAAAGCAGTGTACTGATTAATCCGCACCAACTAATGTGGCATTTGGCATGGCTTTTGAAATCGTGATGGTGAGTGCTCCTCTTATGATTAATAAAAGTACGATCGAAATGTCACGAAAGTGACAGCATGGCTGTTGAGTGAGAAAAGGTTTAATGAGTTTACCAAACCTTTACATCCATAAACAACCCTTTTTTTTTTTTTTTTTTTTCAGTTATGTACTAGGGAAAACGATGTTTGATGTTTGTATCTCTAAACTTTGAAAAAAAAAATCTCTAAAACTATAATTTTAATAAATACCAAAATTGATTAGAATTTGTAGTTGTGAAAAATAATTTTTTTTGACAATTGCATTTATTAATTACTAAAAGTTGAGAATAAAAAGTTCAATCAGCTCTAGCTAGCTAGTAACTACCTTTTATTGTTTAAAAATTATTTTTTCTTAATTGCAACACTTTTAACTCTGACGTGAGTGAACCTTAATCTTGTCTTCGGCACATTATGCTTCGCCCATCTCACTTGAAATGATTTGACGCCCAATTAATAATTTTAATATGAGTTAATGTGATAATATCAAAAGGAAAATGCTAGCTAAGGGGCCTTAGGTAGGACTTATTGCAGGCATCAATTATGATTAGTCTAGTTTTTTCTTTTCTTTTTCATTTGCGGCATTAGCAAATTGAAAAACAAACTATGATAATTGAATCATGGTCTAATTGTTTTTACACTACTACAACATGGAAGTTTAACCTAGCTTATTAGTTCAAAACGCATTTTTTTAATCAAAAAGTTTAAGTTTTTTTAACCAAAGGCTTGATTCTCCATTATTGTTCGACCATGACAAAATATTTATGGCAATTAAAAGAGAAATAACAGAAGATTTTTTTTTTCTTCTTTACTTTTTAAGAACAAAAATAAAAAATTAATTACTAAAAGTAATATAAATTTATCTACGAGAAAATCACTACAATTATATATATATATATATATATATATATATATATATATAAGAGTGGAAAAATATCATATAATAAACCATGAAGTAATCCAATGAAGTTTTACTATAATTTTATCTGTATGTACCTTAATGTTGGCTATGTCATTGTCTTGAGAATCATGAGCGGCTTGTCCTACATGGGCTTGGGCAAATAGAGCAATGGGCTGTAATGTAGGGCTGGGCCGAATTCCTAATTAAGTAGGCCCATAAAGCTCAGAAGATGAGAAGTCGTTTCAATTTCAAAGCAACCAAGACAAAACCATCGTCGTCCTCGCCTGCGCCTATGCAAGCCAACTCACTCCCTCTCTGTTGTTGCTAACTGTATATTCTCGCTTTCATTATTCAACTTCGCTTCGACTTCAACGATGCCCAAACCTAGTAATCCTCGCTTCCCCACCCTTCTCGCTCTAATCGCTAACCCCCCGTCTTTTCTACGCTCTCTCTCAAAACCCTTCTCACATCACAGAAGACTATTTCTGTTGTTGTATCATGTTTTGATTCTTCTGGGTTTTCAATGCAATGGAGAGTTCGTCGAGCAGACATCACAACAGGGGCATCCGATCGTTCAGGCAGAGGCGAAGCGGGTACGAACCATCGGACACGGAGGTTGAGTGGCAAGAGAGTCCATGGAGGGACTTCAAAGCCCCCAAAACCCCCGAATTCGGAGACCCGGAGAGGGCTTTGTCGAGGAGTGTTAGCCCTGTGAGTCGATACAAGAGGTACTCCTCCAATCCTGATATGGGTATTTCTACTTCTTCTTCTTCGTTTAGAGTTGTAAAAACCAGTCCTTTAAGTAGGAGAACTAGTAAGTCACCGTATAAGCCACAAAGAGACAATTTTGATGGTGGTGGAGGTGGCGTTTCATCGGTGCGGCGGAATGTGAGTCCGATGGCGAAAAGGGCGGATGCCCGTCGCCAGATTTCGCCTTTTAGGAATAGGGCAGGAGAGGAATTGAGTGAGAGTGAAGGGGAGTTTGTGGGGTCTAGTAGAGGGCATAGTCGGAGACTGTCTTCGTATAACAATGTAGGCGTTGAAGAGAAAGAGCAAAGAAGTTCTTCTCAAGTTTTAGAGTGGTCGAAAGCGAGTGAGAGATCGAATTATAGCAAAAATAGATCAGTGTCTGCTCCAAGACCCAGAATAAAGGAGAAAGGGCTGCAGTTGAACTTGGGTTCTGTGGATGAGAGAGGGCGTAGGAGCCAGTCTACATTGTCGATAAGCGTAATGAGAAATCAGAAAGACCTTTCCCCTGTTAAAGCTCCTTCTGCAAGTGAGGTTAATGAAATGGTTGCAAAATTGAAGCTTGAGTCAAAAGGATCTGGCAATGATGATGCTACGTTGGAAAGCATGGAGTCTACATTTGCCGGTGATATCTTTTTTCTCGCGAATACACAAAATTGGGCTTGAAGAAGCCTAATGTACCAAATGAAAATGGTTCTACTAGCAATTTTGATGTTGTGGCAGAAAGAGTAACTGTTGTGGATCAAAAAAACAAGGTGAATACTGGTTTCAATCCGATGTTGGATGTGGTTTCATCCAGTACTCTTGCCTCACAATCGAACACGATCTCTAATTCCGGTGGAATTAGGCGGATTACTAGTAGAAGTAGCTATGACAGCAGCAAGTCAACTGAAAGCCTTAGGAAGTTTACAGCCAATAGACAGAAGAAGCAAAATGATATGTGGTTCGGTTGTATGAGGAAGGGTTCTTGCAGGACATCAAAATCCCTGAACGTAAGGAATATGATGAGGCATCATTTATTCAGAAGGCATTTGTGGTTGAAAACCTGAGACAGTTCTGGGCAGATCAACATCGACCTGGTTCGCTAAATGGATTTACTTGCAATAAGCAACAAGCACTATTACTCAAGCAGATGGTAAGCTAGCTACAGGCTTTTATGTTTGGTGTGATCTTATTCCATTTTTCTATTCTTGCATCTGCATGAATCATAAATGGCAAATATAGCCTTTATGTGTTGTGACTTTCCCCGTGTCTTTCCATGAAATTTGAACCTAGTGTCTGGATTGCATTATTGTAATTTGAGTATCATCTTAAATGCACTCGTTCATACTGAATCAGCTAGGCATTGTTGAGAGTCTAATTCAAGAGCGGGCAACTGTCTAGTACAGATCTCTTTTTCTCATTCCGCAGCTGCTACTAGAAAATTGCATTTATTTTCTGCTACATATACTGATGATGCTTTCTCTTAATGGATTAGATCACCCATGGGAATTGCCCGCATGTTTTATTAAAAGGACCTTCAGGTTCAGGAAAGAAAGCACTTGCTTTGGCATTACTGCGTGAAATCTATGGGGACCCAGCTTGGAATGTATTTTTTCTGTTCAATTCAAGCAGTTTTCGATTACTGACTAATTTTCTCAAGTCCATAGTTGCTGCAACAAACACTCACCATCTTTTGCTTATCATTGTTTTGCAGATATCTCATGATCTAAGATCCTTCCATGTCCAGGTAGACTGCATGCTGATTGTCTATGAGTTACCTCTAATAACTATAATGTCTTCTCCGAGTGAATATGTATAGAATAAAATTATTTTAATAATGAAAATAACATGATATATGATTTCCATGGGAAGGAGTAACCTTAATCTATAGTAATTTTTTTAATGTGTTGTTTTCTCCTACCACGATACTAGGAATATGAATAAATATGTACTTGACAGGAAAAGCGGCCAATGCGTGTGATAATTCCTCTAACCTCCAGCCCTCACCATATTGAACTTAACCTCAAGTCAGAACCAAAGAATGCTAAATATGCTGTAATGGCTCTGGTCAAGGAAATGATCAATAATCGCGCCATTGCTCCAGAAGTGAGCGCCACAAGTTTCACTGCAGACTATAAAGGTCTAGTGTCAGAAGTAGAACTTTGTTTCACCTTTTATTATTAGTGGACATGATTGTAAGAATTTGATATGATTTTTTATCCACGACTGGTTACAGTGATTGTTCTTCATGAGGCTGACATAATAGAAGAGAATTTTCAGCATTTAATAAAGTGGATAATGGACTGTCATTCAGATGCATGTAAGTTCATATTCTGCTGCGAGGATGATGTTGACATCCTTGATTCTATCAAAAGCCGCTTCAAAGTCATCAGCGTTGGTTCTCCAGTTACTCATGAAGTATGCAGTTTTCTCTCCTGCTATGTCAAACTTATTTAAATTTTTTGCCATATAGATCTCACCAATTGCTGTTAGAAAGTCTAACAAAATAAGTTCTTATTTCGCTATGTTCGTTTTTACTTTCTTAAAACTTAAATAGGACAGGAGGGCATCCCACGATCTCAAAAATAGACAATGCACCCTTCACCCTCCTTTGGACTTAAGCTAGTAATTATCCTAGAGATGGTGGGAGCTGCACAAGCGATTTGGTATATAAATTCATTTGTCAACGGTTCCCAGTCTTCTCCTTGATTATAGAAAAAAACATCATTTGCTCTTCCATGCTTCTTCACTCTGAGACTAGGTTTGTGGGTAAAAGCAATAGATTCCTCCGGAGTTGCCAGAAGGTGGCATCGACATTGGTTTTTCCTATTAGACTGTCAGTCATTTAGATTAATCACAACTAAGTTGTAAGCCTGCTTACGCCTTTTGTTTTTATATTTCTCAGATCATGGAGGTTCTTATTCAGATTGCGAGGAAGGAAAATTTTGATCTCCCCATGAGCTTTGCTGCTAAGATAGCCACCAAGTCAAAGCAGAACTTGAGGAAAGCAATCATGGCACTTGAAGCATGCAAAGCACACAAGTGAGAATTGTTGCTGGGCCGCAGGATCATTTCAATTTTCATTTAATTCTTGCTTTTTCATTCTCATGTGTCTTAACTATTGTTGCAGCTATCCATTTGCTGATGAACAACCGATACCTCTAAACTGGGAAGAACCTGTTGTGGAACTTGCTTCTGAGATTTTGGCCAATCCGTCACCTCAAAAGTTAGTTTCCTCCTTATTGACTAGCGGGCGAGAAAACCTGATTGCTATAATAATTTTAATTTTCCCTATGTACTGTCAGATTGCATATTGCACGCGTAAAATTCCAAAAGCTGCTGGTAGATTTTGTTCACCCTAAACTGATTCTGCAGGTGAGAAGCAACAAACAATCTGAAACCGAAATATGGTCCACTTCAAGTAGGGTTCCTTTTTAAGTGTATTAACATTTCCAAGTTGCAGATGCTTGTGGAACAGTTTCTCAAGGGAGTCGAGCTCAGTTTAAAGAGGGAACTCTATTATTGGCATGCTTATTATGTAAGTTGTATGCCTTCTTTTTGACTATTTCTTGAGCGAACGGAGAAGAGTTTTGACACGAACTTCTGCAGGATAAAAGACTTCCAGTGGGAACAACTGCGGTACTGAAACTTGAAGGTAGAATACATATTGAAATTATTTTGCCTAACTGCACTATCACATTTCATTGCTTTTATCCCACCAAGTGAACAGTGCTATTTTGCATTTGTTGAAAAGAAAATTTTCTATTTTGTAATTTCTAGTTAACTTGTTTCATGTATCTATGATGGCCTATTGAGGGTAACTGGTTTATGGTTCATCTGGGCAGAGTTTCTGGCGAAGTTCATGAGCATATACAGAAAGAGCTTCCGAGTTGAACCACTCCTTAGAATAAACGCGCCAAATCCTCTCTGAAAGAATCTGTGAATGCACGAATGCATGATTGGTTTAGTGTTTGTATGTTTATGTTTATTACATTAAACCCAATTAATTTGGGATTGAGGTTTTGTTGTCGTACTGTGATATTTGATCGTATATATAAGCAATATTTGGTTGGTTGGTTCCGAATAATTTATCGAGGAAGTTTGAATTCGACCGTTTGTAATTCATTGTGAAGTAAAAATGATGGTCCAGTGCAGCAATAAAATTCTTGCTGGCATTGAATTTGTTCCATTCTGTTAATCCAAAAAGCAGAAAGAAAGAAACTGCAACAAAATAAATGTAGAAACAAATCAGAAATTAAACTAAAATGGTTAGTTCGAGTGCTTTTCGAACTACTTAGATTATTATTATTTTTTTTTTTTTGGTTACAACTACTTTAGATTATTTATGTTGTGTTGTACTCGCACAAATAACACAATGGTGTTGGCATCAAGTATTGCCAATCGCAAGAATTGGCTGGCAATGTGGATTCGGGTTATAAGAGGTTCAGGTTCACTAGTTAAACAATCAAAATTAATATAAGAGAATGGAAGAAAATGAAACATTGAGGGGAAATAATAAAAAAGAAAAATTCTTGAAAAAAAGAAACTTGTACAAATTACTCATATGAGCCGTCATTTTTGGGATTTTAGAGGCACATTCGTTTGGAGTCACCATCAATTGCACTTAATTGAGCACAATAAAATAATTTGATTCATGTAGCCGACTCCAATTAATTTGGGAGTGAGGCTATGTTGTTGTTGCAGTTGTAGCAATAGCATTTGTATTTGTTGTATTTGTTAAGGTGTCGCATTTAATCGAGCACAATGAAAAAGTTTGATCCATGTATCGATGCCAGTTAATTTGGGACTGAGACTGTTATCGTTGTTGTATTTGTTAAGGTGTCATCGGCGCAGTACTGTCATTGTGGTCTCACCTTCTTGGCTTCTTCCATCGACGACTGGCTGAAATACACATCGTCAGATAACATGAAGATCCCCACGATGAGCCGATGCTTCCTTCATCCACGGACCCATTTCATTAAGTTATTAACTCCTCAAGACTACCACTCACTCGTACATGCACCCACATTCCCAACCGTCGATCAACCAACCAAATACACGTGCCACCATCTCCTGCAACACACGCGTGACAAATAGGCTGGCTTCGGAAAACAACAGTGCTTTCGCCCAGCACACTCGTGCGGCCTCTGTGATCTTCATTTCTTCTCAATTTGTTCAGCAATCGCAAAAACCCCTAAAATTTGTTCTTCTTCAAGAACAGTTGAGCTTCAAAAAGGTCCCTAATTTATCTGCTCAAGAAGGAGAAGATGGGATCACTGGGGAAAGCGATCTACACCGTCGGATTCTGGATTCGGGAGACCGGCCAAGCCCTCGATCGCCTCGGTTGCCGTCTCCAAGGCAACTACTACTTCCAAGAGCAATGTACTCTCTAATCTTCCTCTCTAGCTTTTCAAATCTTATTCATTGAATCTTGTTTAGCCCTAGATTTCAAAAACCCCAATTTGAGTATGCACTTGTGATGATCGTGTGGGAGTGGACTGTGTGTTGGGTTTATTAAGCCTTAGATTTCCAAAACCCCAATTCGATGCTTCACTTGCTGTTGCTCTCCAATTGCGTTTAGTCTTTTGTTTGTTAGGTTTACTTTTGTGTTCTTTTGTTGTTTATGTTACTGCTGGATTCTGTGGGTTAGGCGCACGGCCCAGGTTCGATTCCCCGCTTCGTCAAGATTGCCCGGGCCACTTGGTTATGGTTAGGTTGATTGCACCAGGGCCTCATGGGAATAGTTGAGCGCGCCTAGATACCGACGGATATATATAAAAAAAAAAAATGTTACTACTCGATTTTGGGCAATATAGATTTGTTTTTTATGTTTTAAAAGGCGGTAACTTTACGCGGTCCTTGCAAGTTTTAATGGGGCTTTTTCTTCTGTGTTGATCCACTGATCATTGCGAATTATGATTTTAAGGAGGTATCTTTTTGAGGTAGGTTTTGCTGCTACAACATAGTACATTTTGCTTGGTTTTGAACATCTATGTACTGAGTGTATTGGTTGAGATGACGGAGAGGCGCCTGCCCATTGTGGAGGTGATAAAAGAGAATCACAAGGGAGGGAAAGTGTGGGTGTGATTGGGGAAAGTGGAGGGCGTGCACGCGCACATGCACATGCTATTTTGGTTGTTTTCTTCTTTAAGTATGTTTGTCATCTAACGTGTTCATTTTTATTTTGTTCAAGTGTCGAGACATCGCACCCTCATGAACGTATTTGACAAAGCACCCGTTGTTGATAAGGAAGCTTTTGTAGCTCCAAGTGCTTCCATCATTGGGGATGTTCAGGTTGGCCGAGCAGCCTCAATATGGTATGGATGTGTTTTGAGAGGTATGTTGGAATTATCTCTTCGAATTATGACTTCAAGTACTTAAATATATGCATTATGGCGCTTAGAAGTAGAAAGTCAAACAGTTAATGGCCTCTTAAGGAGCCTCTGTGGAATCTTTTTTTTAATTATTGCAATTCCGTTTCTAAGCCTTTCGAAGTCAAGTTTTAGCTTTTAGCCTTTGATGGGCGTGCTTATGCAGTTACTGCTTTATTTAATGTGGAATTCTACATTACAATGACAACAAAGGCTCGGTCTCAAATTATTTAGGATCGGGTACAAGATCATAAACCTCAAGTTAGGTCGATTTAATGCTGTTATTAGTTAATTAGTTAATGGTGTGCTTTCAGTATCCTTAAGTTATCTAAGTTCAACCCTCTATACCTTTGAGTTCTTTAATAATTCTTCATTGTTTAGAAAGTGTTGCCAATGTACACTGTTGCCTCAGGGATCATATGCTGTAATTAATGCACACATAACATGACTGGTTGAAGCTTGATTTGTAGTCTTTAGGGTATTCCTTCCTTTTGTTCACCTCGCGTTACTACTAAACTGTAGGCCTATTTTGGCTAGAATTGATTATTCTCTTTCCTTTTTTAGGTCCTTGGGAAAGGGAAAGCCATAGAGGAGGGAAATGTGGTAGTTTTGTTGTTTTTGTCTCATCTCTTTACAAGCTTGTTCTAAAGGATGAATTCTACCTAACGGTTCATGTTAGTTGGTATCCCAACAGGCACCATGTCTAGTTTGGAATTGGATGTTTAATGCAAACTATGGGAATACTATTGGTGCGACTCTTTACTTCATAGACTTGGCAACTTGAGGAGGGCTGCTAGTGCCACTTGTAGGATAGGGCTTGCAAAGTTGCCTACTTTGAACCTATAAGCAGCCGTAGACTCTTGCTGGTGCAAGTCGAAAATTTTCATGATCTTGGGTATATGAGCTCTTCGGTCATTTCCTTACAAGTTAGATATTGCTCTTTGGGGAGTTTTACTCCAGTTTGTGTGTCATTTGTTATCGGAAAGGGACAAAGGGTTATAAACAAGGAGGTTGTGATGGTGTAAACCATTTATATACTCAAATAGTTTTATCTTTTTTGTACAAATGGCCGAAACATAGACAATGAGTAAGAAGAATCACAATAAAGAGTATGAAAAACGACTTATAATATTTTCCTTTCGTTAGCCTATCATTTACCAATATTATCAGTATTTCTGCCTTCTTCCAACACTTCAGCTTTGTATTTTGAGGGAAATGGTAAAATTATAAACACAAGAATGGGGGTAAAGTGCGCTGTATAGCTTGGCTGCGATCCTCTGATCAGTTTATTGCAAATGGCTGGGCCTATTCATTTTCTTTATTTGTTATTTTTCTCTGTGCCTATCAAGCGGCTCTGGTCTTGTAGAGTTTTGAGCCATCGCGTTGGATTTCTTTTTTATAGGAAGCCATCACGTTGGATATGTTGCTTGGTTCTCCATTTTGGAGCTTTGACTGTCTTCTTACATTTTCCTATAAGCTTAATTTTGCTTAGAACTTGAAGCTCTCTTGGCTAAGTTCAAAGTGTGCTGTGATCCTGTTGGTGTACCCTTGATTTTGTTATCTTCTCTTGATAGGACGCGTAATTGAATGTTGAAAAACTGAAGATCTATTAATTATTTCCTTGAGAGCAAATTTTTTTTTCCATTTGTACCCCTAATGGAATTGGTGTGGTGGTAAAGTTATTGAGACGTGATTGATGACTAATAGGTCATAGGATCTAATCCGGCCATCCAATTTCAAATATGTTGGATGCCCACAATTATCTAAAAAAAAAAAAAAAAAAAAAAAAAAACGTTTTCCATTTGCAGATTTCCATCATCATTAGAAGGCTCTTTGATTATTTTGTAGAGACTAATATCTGCTATCAAGGCAGTTTCAAGTGGGATGCCATCTTAATATTTTTTTAACTTGTCTGCACTTAGGATATCTCTCTGATTTTCTTTCTTGGAAATTCTAACATCTCTATTTCTTTGAATCATTTTCTTTTTTCTTTTTGGTTATGTATCCATAGAAGAGAGTGAGAAAGGGAGAGCTTGCTCTTGTTGAGAATTTCTTTAGGGTTGATCCTATATTTATATTGTTAACTATTAATCACTTCTCGCTGTTTAGTTAGTCGGTCTCGTTCCTCTTAGTTGTACAATTTATGTTTTTTTGCATGCAGGTGATGTGAATAGCATTTCTGTTGGTTCTGGAACCAATATTCAAGACAATTCCCTTGTCCATGTGGCTAAATCTAATCTGAGTGGGAAGGTATTGCCGACTGTCATCGGAGACAATGTTACCATAGGTATGTAAACTAGATTTAGATCAACTGACCCCATTTCCTTGTTGTCTAGCTAATGTTGTGTTTTCTGTGTCTGCTATGAATTTATTATATTTGACCCATCTAGAAATCTGGTGTAAAATTAGTGTTTCGACTACGCAGGTCATAGTGCTGTACTACATGGATGCACTGTTGAGGATGAGGCCTTTGTTGGTATGGGTGCAACATTGCTTGATGGAGTAGTTGTTGAAAGGAATTCCATGGTTGCTGCTGGAGCTCTTGTAAGGCAGAACACAAGGATACCATGTGGAGAGGTTTGACTGCAGTCTTATTTATAAAATCATAGCTATGTTTTTTTTTTTTCTTTTTCTTTTTTTTTTCTTTTGCCCAAAATTATTTTGATTCTTTTGACAACTTTATATGCAATTGCATTATTTGTTTTTGTAATTTTGGAAAATATTTTCACTTTTGGAGGGATTTGAATGGTTTTATTATCTGTAGTATTTTTGCATCCCTACTCCCAGTTGACTGGTTATCTTTTTTAGAAATAATCTCAGAGCTCATTGGGACAAATTTAGGCAACTTGGAAATCCTAGTTCTTTATTTTTTTGTGCTGTTGGGGAACCCTGTCGGATTACCCTTAATATAAAAAACTGGATACTCATATTAAGCTAGCATGTAGCCTGTTGATTTTGTGTATCATTTGGGTAGTACTTGCTTTCATTAAAATGTAGACTTATTCCTAGTACTATGCATCTTCTCAAAAAAAAAAAAAAAAAAAAAAAAAAAAAAAAAAAAAAAGAGATTCTAATTTCTTGTTATGCAACTTCTCTGCCAACTCTCATTTTTTGTTTCGCAGACGCTTTTATAAATCATTAGATGCTTCATGTGTCTGCTCCATCTTGTCTCAGGTTTGGGGTGGTAACCCAGCCAGGTTCCTAAGAAAACTCACTGAAGAAGAAATTGTATTCATATCTCAGTCAGCCACCAATTACTCCAACTTGGCACGGGTCCATGCAGCTGAAAATTCAAAGAATTTCGATGAAATTGAGTTTGAGAAGGTTCTGCGCAAGAAGTTTGCTCGCCGAGATGAGGAGTACGATTCAATGATAGGTGTGGTGAGGGAAGTGCCTCCACAACTTATCCTTCCAGACAATGTCCTTCCAGATAAATCACCCAAGGCTGCTTAAGAGTTAAGAGAGAGACTTGAAGGTGTGCTTTTCTCTATGTTACTGGGTTCATGGAGAAAGTGATGTATGTTTTGCAAAATCTATGACAAAAGGATATTCTTTTTTCAATAATTTTGGGTATTTGACCATGCTTTAGGACCAAGACCAGTCATGGTGAAGCATCCAAGTTTCTCCAGTTTTGATTTCAGAGAATTTGATGCTATATTGCAATTGCAACAGGTACTCAATGCTTTGAATTCCTGTACTAAATTATCTGTTCCCATAAAATCTTCATGGGCTATACTTTATCTGTTTTGACACTGACGTTGCCTGAATAATTAGTTCTCTTTGGCCTTTACGTTGGTTATTTTTCTTTTCTCTAAGCTTTGTGGTTAAAAAGCCAATTCTTTGTCAAGGTGTTAAATCTTGAAAGTAAATCCCAAAAGGCTTCTATATCCGCCGTCTCTTGAACAAGGTCCGGGTCGAAGTCTTGTAGATGGAGCAAACTATTGTTGGTAAAGATTTACCCTCCTTATTGACTCAATTAGCTCAACCCATCATCCTTGTAGGACTCCGGCTCGGATTAGTTGAAGCCCATTGTGGCTAGTTGAAGCTTAAATAATGTGGTTATACCTATTTTGAGAGAGATGAGAATTGGATTATATCCCTATTTTGGGAAAAGAAAAGGAAAGAATCCTCGCTGTCAGTCTTATTGGATAGTAGCATTGTTTCAGTCTTTCAGAGCCACTACCATTATCACTGTTACCACTAGCATTGCAGTTGTGTTAGTGTTACACAACCAATAAAGATTCAAAACTTGGTCAGATTGGTGTCTCCTGAAACAGTTCAAAGTACATCAACATTGAACTCAATCATCACTTCACAACATTATTTTGTACCAATTTCAAATGAGTATATTCATATACCCATTTCGTTGGATATGATTGTGTCTTTTGATAATGTTAACAACTTAATATTGCGCATACTAATAATTACTTTTAATTTTTAAATGTCCCTCCTCGACCTCGATTAGTTCGGATCGACCTACACTTAACATTATCACAGATTCACAATAGCTACATACCCTCTAAAGTACTATTGAAACAAACAATTACAATTTACAAGTTGACTTAGCAAACCTTTGTTTGTCTTGTGTTTTTGTTATGTCTTCCATGCTTTTAAGTCTCTATATATCAGTTTCAGCTCTCTTTAATGTTTGTATTGGTAGAACAAATGTTGCCAAATCAGAGTTTGCTTTGCTCCTCTGGTTCCAGCCAGTGCAACTCATCAGTGGCTTCAGAAACTGAAGCTTTTTCAGATGCAGCAGCATAGAACTGCTACATTTGTTTTAACTCCAACTGTAAAGAATCAATAACCAATATCTTCTCAGACTATTCTCTAAATCCATCAATCTATAATGTTGTTGACACTTGAAATCCCAGATTGCATATTTGGATGTAATGCCAGAGATGGGCTCCTCCTTGTCTTGTAAACCTTTTTTTGATGTGTTGTATTCAACTGTGCATCCGGTCTAGGTGAGACCCAACCAATGGAATGAAGCCTATTATTAGCCTTCCATCCAATCTTTTCAAAATTTGAACCCCCACCAAAAAGCTCAACTGTGTGCATGATCAATTGAGTGTACACAATTGCTTGTACAAATAATCATACATTGTAATCATAATTATAAAGTATCATTATTAATTGTTGCCCTTCAGAATATGAGTCGTATAGATTAAGCAATACATACACAAGTGTACACAACTATTAACCATACAACCTGGTTTTGCCTCAAATGCATACATTTAAATGAAAAGATGAAATCATAATTATGTGTTTGCTTACTTTTTGTAAAAGCTATAGATGAGTCGAGCAAACTTCTAGAGGCAATAGGTATACTCTGAAATTATTTTCGAAATTGGATCTGTTCGTGTTCGTGTCTAACTCCACGTATGTTGTACACTATGTGCGCTACATAGCCGGTCCCAAGTCCGGATAAAGGAGGAGGACTTCGACGCTCATTTTTTCATACCGAAAAATGGGTAAGGGAGGTCCCAAACTCACTTTTCATACCCGAAAAGTGGGGGAGGGAGGCCTCAAGCTCATTTTTCATTCTTGAAAAATGGAGGAAGGTTGCGACAGGTTGACAGCCAGCGTAAAACTTTTGTCACTTTTCATGAAATGGATCAAACAGTTTGAAAAACTCACTATCGATTGCACTTAATCGAAAGCGCAAATGGAAAAGTTTGATCCACGTAATTTTACCTGTTAATTTGGGACTGAGGCTATGTTGTTGTTGTTGTTGTTGTTGTTGTTGTTGTTGATCTGTTCGTGTCTCGAGGATTTATGATCCGACGGTGTGGGAATAAAGTGCTATTATATATCAGTGTATACCAATGGGTACACGGCAGGAGTTCAACGATTCCGTATCAACTTTAGAATCAATGAAATTAAAGAGAAATTCGTGGGAACATATTGAAACTTGAATCTCACATTTCCCATTCAGCTATAAAGTCCCACTTCAGTACATGCTTTCTGGACTCAAATGCTCAGCAACTCTCAGCAAATATCACTATATGTACGTGGTACTACCTACTTTATCACCTGTCTCACAGTATGAATTATGAGATGAATTTCAGTGTTGTTGATAATGCAATGTGAACGCCGAAGTAATCAAATGAATATACCAATTGGCTATTGTCACAACCGAGCTATTGCTTTGGTGGTACTTAGGGAGTGGTTTCAACTTTCAATCTCTCGCCCAAAGTTTTTGGGGAATTTTATGTGGTTATGTTTAACATGCTTTCTAAGCTAGCTAACTAGCCAATTTTGTTATGGTCAGGCTACTCGAGTGAAGGCTGAAAAAACTACAGAACTATACTTTAGTTAAACCTGAAAAAAAAAAAGACTAATCAGCTCAATTAATCGTTGATGTAATGACCAAATAAATAAATAAATAACAAGTAATTTATGAACTTTTGAGTGATGGAAGAAGACACTTTAGAACCTACATGCCATGGTGGGGTACTCAATATAGAGAATGTGGTGATATTATTGGTTGGATTAATTAAGGGACTGTATGTAATAACAGAACCTAAATGACTGTTGTAGTACGTACTTAAAAATAATAATAAAAAAACCTAGCGAGTAGCAAGTGAAATTGATTACAGCAAGGATGAGTAGTCCGAGCTTTTGCACATTGGATGTGACAATAATGGCCAACATTCATGGCCCCAAGAAGCCGCTTTGGCCTTGGTATTTGGATTTAAGCTTTAAAATGGCAGACTTTTTAGGCCAAGAGCACCACAAAATAAACTAAAATAAGAGAGAAAGAGAGGTACATAGTAACATAGAGCTGGGTCTGTACCCTAGCTTTCAAATGCCGAGAAACCAAAGAGGCCACTTTTGTTTCTTACTTGCTTATATAATACGTGCTATACAAAAATACAATGAGGGACAGGCACCAAAGCTTTCAAACAAAGATAAGATACTTCCATCTTTTGTGGGTCCGAGACCAACATGTAACCTCAAAAAAAGCAATATAATTGTAGATGTAATGTGTCATGTGTGTGATGTATATTATATGGTGTAACACTTTGGATAAAGTAAAATAGGGGGCAAATCAAGGAGGTTATGATAGCACGTAAAGACTTCGAATGCAAGATAGACGCTCTTCATGTATAATCACAAAAGATGAAACGTACCAAATGGACACAATTAGACTCCAAATCCGACCTATATATATATGTCTACAAAAGAATAGATTCCCATGTCCAACAATTATGAATTCAACACCCATGCGATTAGTCGCAAAATATAGACACCCACGATTATTAAAAAATAAATTTATGAACTTATTTATTAGCCCTAAAAATGAGTTACACTAATAAAGAAAACTATAAATATAGTACTATTAAGGTTTTTTTTTTCGGCTCTTTTACACATGTCAAGAGTTTAGTCTAATCACCAATCAAGTGGGTGGCTCGATTATTTAGTATGTGTATTATTGCAAGAAGGTGGAGGTTCGAGTTCTAAAAGGGCAAGAAAATTTATTTATTTTTATCAGAAAAAATAGTTTCTTCTAATCTGTTACGTAGTAACATGTGCATGTATAATTCTCTATTTAAAATACTTATTAGAACTGTCAAAGCATCTTTAGTGAGATGAATAAGCTATCTTTCGCTATGACTTTCGTATAATCTAACTCTTTTTTTTTCTTATAAACAAAAATAGATTTTTATGAGAACTAATGATCAATAAGTATGAAATAAAATCTCAGTTATTAATTACAATTCAAGTGACATGTAGTGAACATTTATGAAGAGCAAGGACCACAAGGGCACGGGGAGGTTTGCAACATAATAAGCCATGGGTAACGTAGCAGAAATGAAAATTACAATTTTGTTGGCTTGTGCATTTGAATTGGATGTTGCAAAATCTTTGTAACTATGAAGTTTGTGAACTTTGAGAAACATGGTCCATGGGGGGTAGCTAGCTAAAGCTAATTCTTGATCCGGGTGTGCGGTCAATTTAGTCAATGATGACGTGGATACATGTGGGAGGCGGTGAGCACCATGATCCATTGAACTCTTCTGTTGTGCTTCCACGTATCATCCGCATCACATATTCGGGGTTTTTTCAAAAGTAGGGTTATTTTACAATTTTTTCACAAAATAGGGAGGTTTTTTTTTTTTATCACGGAAGTAGTAATAACGCTTTTGAGAAGGCGTTATCAAAAGCGTTATTGAGTGGGATGTTTTTTGGTTCGCGGTGACGTGGCGTCCACGTGGCATGGGTTTGTACAGATAGCGCCTTTTGAAAAGGCGCTATCTGTACATTTGGCCGCCACCTCACCGCCACGTCAGCGCCACATCACATCATTCAATAACGCCTTGCCACGTCAGCGCCACATCACCTCGTTCAATAACGCCTTCTCAAAAGGCGTTATTGAGCGAAAATGGCCTTTGTGATGTGGCGCTGACATGGCGCTGACATGGAGGCCACATGTCGCGATAGCGCCTTTTCAAAAGGCGCTATCGATCTGAACCCATGCCACGTGGACGCCACGTCACCGCGAACCTCACAAACGCTACGCCGATCCGTCACGTCACCTTGACACACGTCATCAACCGGTCACCAACCGCGTCGTTCTTCTGCAGACTCAGACCTCGCTGCATTGGCGTCGTCGTCGTGCGTCGTCGAGCGATCTCGACAATTACAACCAAATTTGAATATGCATATGAGGAGTTTATATTTGTATAAAAAAAACCAATTTTGAATATATATATATGTACATTGTTTTAAACCTTCAACTCTCTTTTCTAAACTAACTAACATTAACTAACATAACCAACTAAACTAAATAAACTAACTAACTAACTAAGTAACCGTAACCAAACTAAAATAACTAACTTTAACTAACCTAACCAAACTAAACTAACTAACAAACTAAACTAACTAACCTTAACTAACTAAACTAACTAACTAACTAACTAACTAACTAAACTAAACTAACTAACCTAAACTAACCTAACCAAACCAAACTAAACTAACTAACTAACATTAACCAAACTAAACTAACTACCTAAACTAACCTAAGCAAACCAAACTAAACTAAGTAACTAACTAACTTCAACTAAACTAACTAACTAACTAACTAACTAACATAACCAAACTAAAGTAACTAACAAACTAAACTAACTAACATTAACTAACCAAACCACCTAACAATACAAACTAAGTAAACTAAAATAACTAACTTAACTAGCTTAATTGCAAACATAACCTAACTCAACTACACTAAGGAACATACCCTAACTGAACTACACTAAACAAACATAACCTCAACTAAACTAAACTAAACTAACTTAACTAACTTAACTAACTAAACTAACTTAACTAACTAACCTAATTAACCTAACCAAACTAAACTAATATAACCTAACCACCGACACCTAACTAACTAAGCTAACCACTTAAGTTAAATTAAACATATAACCTAAACTAACTTAACAAACTAAACTAACTATTGAAGAGTAATCAAATCTACGACATTATAATAATATGAAAAACGTGAGAAATAAGTTTATTCAATGAGAAGGTTGAATACACGTACTTTGTGAACCCAAAATATAAGTTAATTACAAATCACCATGACATCAAGTAAACTCATCATGCAGTCTATTTCTAGCGGTTCCGTTGACGCGTTGTTGCTTTCTCGGTGATGCAAACCTGACGTACTTTTGTCTTGTTGGACGATGTGTTTGTACATCCTATTGAGCTTGTTGAGGTAATGGTCTTGCGATGAATCACGTCGAGTAGATTGTTGCGTTTCCTCTCGCTTCTTGACTCGACTCACTCTCGCTCGATGATGCTACCAAAAATAGGAGGTGGAACCATCCCGAAATCGGCTTCTGCATGGGGTTGGGGGAATGGAACATGAGGTCATGCGCGCATGGTCAACAAGTTCATGAATGAAGGGTCTCCACTATACGCCATATTGTAATTATATGGAGTAGGAGTATATGGACTAGGCATGTACTTGAGAGCGAGTGATGGATACATTTGAGGATGAGGCATTCCAGGGTCCACATATGAAGACGACGGCCCGTGCGTATGGATCAAAATAGTAAGGAGGAAGATTCACGCTCGGCGGCTTTGGGTACAAACATTTGAGGTTCTTCTTCAGGGTGGCGACGATCGTCGTTACTCTCACCAACGATCTCTGTTCTACTCGCTCTCGAACGAGATGAACGTCTTTGGAGGAGATCGTCTCGCTACTCTCTGCAGGCAATCTCGCCTGAGTAGATGGACGTGGTGGACGAGGACGCTGGTGCGTTCCCGCACAATCTCTCGTCGTGCTCGTCTTCTTTTCACCTCTATGTTTGGTTCGGCTCGATCGTCTTCTTCATCGTCCCGTTCATTATCCTCATTAATGTCTTGCTCGACGTCAATTCCGTCATGCGAAAGAGTAGACCTTCGCCTTTCGTCTTCGTCTAAAATTTGAATCCCTTCATCAAGCGCAAGCAAGACCTTGCTCGTACCCATCCTCGATAAACACTCGCCTCAATCGATGCACCAAGTTACGCTGATATACAAAATATTAGAGGTCAGAGCACGCAATATAAGAGATTTAATGTTCGAGGAAAATAAAGAGTTAGAATATTACCGAGTAGTCACGTAACGCCCGTCGTGTCCAACGAATCTCCTAGGACCGAGCGATACCACGTCATGTAGTCTTGGTGATCGTGGCCTTCATTAATCGCCGCCATTTGGGCAATGGTGTCCCCACGATTCTCCCACATGTGTATATAGCTTGCATGGAATGTCACCCAATTTTCATGATGATGTCCACGCAATTCGAGGCGGTGCAATTGGGCGTCGTAAGCACAATTTGGTGGCACCACTTGTACCATGCCGAATTGTCTCATCACCCTTCTCGTCGATGCCACTCCACAATGTGGAAACAAATAAGGGGACACGTCGAGAGCCAACTTCCGTTACCATTTGTACAAAGAATCTCGGGAAGAGACCCCATGAGTTCCATATAAGGTTGCGGACCACATCATTCTCATGCCTCTGCGAGTCGAGTGCATCACGGTAGCCGATACGACGTGCGTCGCACTTTGTGAGACCGAAATGCATCGAGCCATCTCGTGTGAAGACAATAATTTAAGATAAATGTAAATGGACAAGATTTTTATGCAAATTAATGACAAATCGAATTTCATACTCAGTGTCCGAGTGGAACGTCCATAAGCATATTTTGTCCATCCACGGTTCGCCTTTGAGCTCTAAACACGCAGCGCCGCGGTGCTATGAATGGAAATCATCACATGCCCAAAGTTGTAAAAGAATTGACGCGCCAAAGAACCTCATGTGCCCCGCGCGAGATCTGCGACACAACTCCCCGTACAAATAAGCCAAACAAGCACTCCCCAACTATATTGTCCACTAGTTGGAAATCCTTTCAAAGAATGGTAGGAACATCAAATGGACGAATCGATTAGACTTGTCGGCGAAAAGACAACCACCGATGAGTTGTAGTATGTACGATCGAACGTAACGTCGGACCGACTCCTCATCGCTATCATCATCTATTGATGGTACGTTACGCTCAAGCCAATCGACCTTTAGTTTACATCCAACGACGTCATCTCCACCAGGAGTTCGTCCAAGTAGCCTCTCACAGACATCAGCATAGTCTGCGTCCGTCGTTCCCGTCACAGGCATACCTTCGATAGGTAATCCTAGTTGTACTCGCACGTCTTGAAGTGTAATGGTGCACTCCCCACAATGCGTGTGAAATGTATGCGTCTCAAGGCGCCATCTCTCTACAAACGCATGAATCAAAGCCCAATCAAGGCTGAAAAATGCTACACGAGATATCCCATAGAACCAATGGAACGAAGATATGGGATCATCCTAGAATGATACTGCATCGTTCGATCCACGACCCCACGTCTTCGACGTACACGCATTGTTTCGTACACCTTGTAATTGATAGTGTATTAATGTATGTTTTTGATACATTATTGATTTAAATTTGACGTATTGTTTGTAAGAAATGTTACCTCGCCCCTCCATGCTCGCGTTGATCTGTGTGTAGATTGGAGTTGCAATAGTGATGGATCAGAAGGTCCCTGGATCCATTGTAGTACAACTACATATAATGTTAGAAAAATAAAATGAGTGTTGTACGCAACCAAACGATAAGTAATTAATAAATGTTCACACAAGCAACATATGTACGAACTTTAGTTACTTCACACAATATACAAACTCGACTATAGGTTGTCATTTGATGGTTGAGGTCTCATTGGACAATTTTTTTGTTATGTCCCTCTAAACGACATATACCACAACGGTTCTTCCTAGTTGGTACTGTTCACGATCTTTATTTGGACATGTTGTTCTTCTATGTCCTTCTTGGTGACAAATCCCACATCGCAAAGGTCTTTGGACATTAGGAAGATCCATCTCCGTAGGTCTACGCGATCCCTTAGGTCTCCTCGGCCACGTCTCTGCGCACGGGGTCGGGTATTAGTTTCGTCCCAAAAGTCGGCCAATACTTCTCATCTGGGATGGCCTTGAATTTGTACGAGTAGCACTTTGTGCGTACACATCTAACCTATAGTATGGCTCGATGAATCTGCGCGGAGCTCACTCGAATCAACGCACATGATGCTAACACGTGTGAGCAAGTGGAAACCAAATGATCGCCATTTATTACAACCGCACACCCGGTCCTTTAAGATGACGATTTGTGTGTTGTTGCCTTTATGCATGCGATCTCCATGTCTTCCAATCTGCACTTGGAACTCACCAATGTCTCGATTGATCAACGTGACGTGATGCCTCCTTGCGATTTCTCATATTTCGCGAGTTTCTTCATGACATATTCGATGTACACTTGGCCTTTTGAGATTGCCGCATTGATTTCCTGGTTGCGTTGATCGTGGTACGTCACCAATCTATAGTATATCATTTGAGTCAACGCAAAGAATTGGCAAGAATCGAGCACCCTTCAAGACCCCGTTAAAACACTCGCAATTTCCGATGAAACTCTAGTAAGTAATATTGGTTCGTCGAATATTTAATGTATTATAGTGCAAATAATACATTGTATTTTGTACTTACCAACACCATTAGAATTCATCCATCCGCACCGCATGCCTCCGTCGTGCGATTGGGTCCAAAGTTCTTTAGGGATGGCATTGACATATTGCGAGCATTGTGGCGTTCGTGACGATAAGTATGTGAAACGCTCCATGCACGCAATAAATTTTCGTTCTTGATGTTGAACAATTTGCTCGACCAAGTAGTACTTTCGGGGGACAACATTTTTGAATTGTGTCTTAAAATTACTAAGCAAGTGTCGCAAGCAATAACGGTGGTACCTTTCGGGGACAAAAGCCGTTGATTGGGATGTTGACCGCCTCCAAAATGCCAGGGTGACGATCGAAATAACGCATATCCCTTCTCTATCATCACGTGTTTGCGCAAAGATGCGCAAAAACCACCCCATGAGTCGGCTGATTCGGTTTACGCAACGGCAAAAGCAATCGGTAATATGTGACCATTTCCCTCAACAGATAACGCAATCATGAGCTTCCCACTCAGATTCGCCATATAGGAATGTCGCGTCAATCTGGAAGCAGAGGCTGCAAAACTTGAAAGCTTGTATTGAAGCTTCAAATGCGAAAAACACCCGACGAAATTGTGGAGACGCGTACTTATTTCATCATCATGCCATTGTCTCGTGTGACCACTCGATTCTTGTCCCCGACTCTTACTCCTCACCGCACCAACCATCTTGGTAATTGAGCGTACGACTCATCCCAATCTCCAAAACCCATTCAATTGCTTTCTTCTTGGCATCCCACATTAGCTTGTAGTTGACTTCGTGTCCATATTTTTTCTTTATTATTTCTACTAATGTTTTGATCGTGACACCTTGATCGGTTTTGACGACGCTTTGGATCTCTCGCGCCATCATGTTGGCGTCAAGTTGGGCATGACCGCGTTCTACGTTGGGATTAATACACGTGTGCGATACGTCTAACTGGGTTATCTCCCATAATAGTGTTTTCTTTCGGAAACATGCGCGAAGACGCCACATACACCCGTGTTGTGGAAATCTGCACTTAATCGCCCACGAAGTTGTAGTCGATTCCATCACATGGTATTGACAATGTCTATTAACATGCCACACTTTAACGACATGTTGTAAATCGTTTTTATTGTCAAAACACATCCATATCTCCAAATCGAAGTTAGGGATGTCCCCCCAAGTTTGCTTACGGGAATGTTGTGTTGCAGTTGAATTAGCCACCTCCCAATCGATTTCGTTATACCCCGGTATTGGTTGGTGAACTTCATCGTCACTAGCTTCCTCCAACATAATCTCTTCATCGATAGCAAATTGCTCATCATCTTCGACATTCTCCGCACCCGGAGGATCATATGTTGGATCATCTGTGCAAACGTTAACGTCATCCCAAACCGCAACTGATGGAGCTTCTTCTCTGTGATGCGTTTCCTCATCAGTCTCGATATTTTCGTCGTCGTTTTCGTCATCGTCGGTATATGCATTATTATCTTCATGTAATGGAGCAACGAACCCCTCTTTAGCGCTACCTCATCCGCTGGGATTGCATGTGCAATCTGTCCATGTCTAGTAAGTCTGCGTCGCGTGCGCGCGCTACGTTCGTCAAGAACTTGCGAATGAATCATACGATTTTGATTTGAGTCGACGACTCAAATGTTAAATAGATATCAATCGTTGCGGTCTTTGGTAATTTGTCCACCGTATCCCACATCAAGTCGAAGTGTGTCGCATCATTCAACAACACAGAACGTAATAATGTGAGCCTCCGGGAGAGGCATCATGTGGCGATACGTCATATGAACTATAGTATTCGCCGTACATTCGGGGAACGCGTTAGAAACATCATCAATCATTTCACGGCACTAGACCCAAACTTCACCCACAACACTACCGATGGGGGTGAGCCAGACGCGATGCCATTGACCCCATTAACAATGGAGCCGTACGCATATAATAGAATAGGGATGTTTCTTTGTGACATGTCCTACATAATGTTTTGAAATTAGATGTAAAGATGTTACGGACAATCGCAAAAAATTGTTCAGGGAATTAGTTGAAAATCATGTGGTGATAAAGCGCGATCGAACTTTCTCGATGTAGAAGATCGCAATAATAAGCGCAACTACGAGCATACTTATTCTTTCGCACTTACATTTTATGTGTAATAACGTTCAATAAATAAATATATCAACCGTACTTCATAAACAAAATACATATGTCCCTATATATCATGCAAACCATAAACTAACCTAAATAAATTATTATGAAAATACTAAATTAACGAACTTACTTTTTTCCACCGCTTTTCCTCTCCAACAAAATATTCCTGCAATAACATTGTATTTTCGTTTGTTTAGAACACAAAGAGTATAATAAATCGGCTATAACAAACTTAATTAACTGACTAACTTAAACAAACTTACTAAACTAAACAAACTACTCTAACTATACTAACTAACTTAAAAACCAAATTAAACTAAGCTAAATACCTAAAACAAGACAAACTAACACATACTCAACTAACTAAACAAACAAACTTAAACCAAATTACACATACCTAAACTAAAAAAACTAACACATACTTTAACCTCACTGCCATTTATTTTTCATCATGTACATACCTTCTCCTCCTTCACTGGACCTCCTACTTCTCCTCCGTCGAGACGATCGGGTGCCCGCCATGCATTGCTTTCCGCGCTCTCCTGCAAATCTCTCGCTCCTCCGCTGATCACCGCCACTTCTTCTCGCCTCACCTCTGCCGCGGACCTCCTCTGCTCCTCCCCTTCGTCTCCACTCTCCTCCTCTGCTCGCCGCAAGACAGACCTTCCTCCGCCGCTTCTACCTCCTTTCTTTGTGTCCCTCCGATCAACGTGACTTGGTCCTCTCCTTCACGCTCCTCCGTCCGCGCGTGGTCTCCCTCCAGCCGAGCTCCGCGTCCCTCCTTATATAGGCGGGCGGCAATTATTCGGGCATGGTCACGGGATCGTAATCCCGTGACCCCTACGTCCCCTACCCCCGCATCCCTACCCCCGCATCCCTACGAAACCGACGCAGAGAATATTCTCTCGTCGGTTTCGAAAGACGACAGGTGCGCCGATAGCGCCTTTCGAGAAGGCGCTATCGCCGCACCCCACAGAAATGTGTCCACGTGGATCCACGTGGACACAACTAAAAATTTTTATACAAATAGCGCCTTCTCCGGCGCCATTTGGTCAGACACCGCCACGTGGATCCACGTGGCGCCCCATTAACTCGAGGTCCACGTGGACACCAATAGCGCCTTCGCGAAGGCGCTATCCGACCCACGTGGACCGGAAAACTTTCGTTGTCCACGTGGACACGATAGCGCCTTCGCAAGCGCGCTATCGTGTACATGTCCACGTCGGCCCACGTGGACATGTCGACGTGGACATGTACATCGATAGCGCCTTCTGAGAAGGCGCTATCAGTGTCTCCACAAAAAAAAAAAAATTGCCACGTCACGTGCCACGTAGATGGCGCCTTCCCACAAGGCGTTATTGCCTACCCCCCGGAATAAAAAAGTTTTGACCCCTATTTTCCTCATTAAAAGTAAAAACATGTGTACTTTGGTGAATTTTCCTCACATATTCATCATCTGCTTATATCCACTTCAACCTGAAAATTCTAGCCACCCACACACACATACAACATTTGGTTTGATTGTATATTTGTAACTAATATTCCACTCTTTTCAACAAAAAAAAAAAAAAAAAAAACAGTGAAGGTTGGTTTTTTTTTTTTTTATATACTTTAATGTTTAGAATTACTTGTAAGTGATTATGACTACTTAGTAGAGACACATTGTGTCTTATAAGATATATGTTTTGAAAAACTATTCAATCTTATATGTACCTTTAAAACAATAAATGTAACCAACTTTTTGGAGTTTTGAGGATTATGAATTAAGTTTAATACTATATACGTATATGTGTATCGTGTACATTCGGGACTCCACTTGTTTAGAACACTATACACATTAGATTCATCTGACAGACCTTAATTAATTTAGAATATTATTGCTAGAGTTTTTAATATTGAATAAAAGCTCATATATTTTGGCAATCAAACATAATTGACCTGAAAATTTAATTTGTCACCAGATTGGAAATCAAGAGGTTGTTGAAGGAGAGTTGAGTCACGTAAATCTCCTATCAACGACCAATCATTTCATTAATAAATTTGTTTTATTTTAAAAAATAGTGAAGTGACTCTAACATGAATGCTGATAATATTTTTATTTTTGTAAGTAATGTTATTGATAGTGCGTGGTAGGAGGGAGGATTCGGTCGGTTTGGGTTTGGTAGATGAGAAACAACTCATGTTGTGATGTTCAGAATCCAACGGCCCAGATCTTTCCAATAAAAAAAACAGAAGAGAACATCGCCGATTGATTCACTAAATTCTCACTCGGCCCCATCAATTCATCCCCTCTACTTTCCTCCCTTTTCCCTCTTTTGAAGTCGTTGTTCGTTCATTCTTCTTCTTCTTCTTCTTCTCTCTCTCTCTCTCTCTGCACACATTCAGCTTCAGACAGAGTTAGAGAAGTTGCAGAGTCGAAACCCTAGCGAGCGAGCTTCCATTAATGGCGGACCTCTCGCGCTCTCGTCCTCCTCCTCAACCCTCCGCCACCACCGCTCTCTCCAAGAAAGCCTTCGCAGCATCTAAGAATGTCTACCAGGACGTGTTCGGAGGACCTCCCAAGTTCGGCCTCCCGAATCTCTCTTCCAGAATAGACGATTACGCTGAGATTTTCGGCGGCTACCACGCCTCGCGTGGCTCCTCCATTCCCTTCCTGGATCTTCCGGACGTCGACGAATCCGCCTTTTTGACCTCCAAACTCGACTATTCGGAGGTCTTCGGTGGTTCTGGGAGAGTCGACTTCGCGGTCCCGTACGAGGAGTTGTTCGCCGAACCAGCTGGAGTAGATGGAGTGGATGGAGTGGAGAGCTCGTCTGAAGATGTTTGGTATGTTGTGACGATCTGTTTCAGTCTTTTTGTTCGATTGTTGTGTTTTTGAAGAACATCTTGAATTGGTTTAGTACTTTTGGTAAAGTTAGTTCTTTGTTGCAAAGGTTTCTACTTTCTGGCTCTCTTGTTCTGGTTAGGAAGATTAGGAAGTTCAAATGAGAAGAAAATTAATGTAAATGTTGTTTAATGAAGACGTGTTAGGTATGAGGTTTTAGGGAGCACGTTTTAGAGAATCTGGGATATGTGGACGTGACCTGGTTTTTGTAGCTTTACGAGGGGTGTTGACATTGATGAACTTGACTCCAGCATTTTTAATGGTACCGATGTCACTGGAGGCCATCTAAAGAAAACACGGGTTATTCTTGTTCTTTGGAGTAGTGATTGTGTGCAAACATTTGACTCATGGGTCTTGAATTTTCCCCTTTATGCCATTCTGGTTCTTTTTTCGCCTCCCTAGTTCCTAACGTTATTTAGAACTATGATGAAAGGGGTAGCAGTGGAAACATAAGGAGTCATTGGAAGTGGTTCCTTTGTTCTTCATCAAAAAGTACAAAAGTAAAAAAAAATTGTGCTCCTTGTTTCAATCTATTGAATTGTTACATTCTTAAGTAGCGATTTAGTGTCCTGAAAAAAAAAGAAAAAAAAAAAAAAAAAAGTAGCGATTTAGTGCTTCTCGGTTTAAGGTTTTAGTTGGTTCCCGATTTGAAACAAAGTCTTGGGGGAAAATCACTATTATGTATTTTGGGAGTAAATGAAGGCATTAGGTTTGAAAGAAAAAAATGAGTGTAAATCTCCACACTGGCAATATTTTATTTTGACAAAACTAAAGCTGCAAATCTAAAATTCTGTGTTTAAAATTAGGAAACAAAATCCCTAGGTAGTTAGAATCATGGAACATAACTAGAACTGGAGAAATTTCTTTTGGTCTCAAGTCCAGAAAACTTGGGACTTGTTCCTGGACTCTCAGTTATTGATATTTATTTGCTCTGCCTATCTATTCTGAAATCAGTACCTTTCAGGTATAATGGTATTTGAGGTGGTAGCAAATCTTGATTTCCTTCCTTGTAGGTCGTAGCACGTTTCGCTTCATGGAATAAGTGATTCTGTTTTCTGCTAATTCTGAACTCAGGTGGAACATAATCTTACTGCTTTTGAATGTGAGAACAAGGAAAGTGATTCTTACACTGTTCAAATCTGTTTATGTGGATAGAAGTGTTGCATCAGTTAGAAAACTCGACACATAAACTGAAGAAATCTGACAATATAGGCGTATATCTAAGATAACTTCAGATGCATTGAATTTTAAGGATTTTGAAAGCACACCATTAAGGGCATGAATTGAAAGGAAGAGTTCAATCCATGTAGCCCACCCCAACTAATTTGAGATTGAGGCTTTGTTGTTATTTCTGTTGAGTGTTTCATCATGGCTAAGATCCAAAGGAAAAATGCAAATGTTAGGAGAATCTTTTTCTCCCCTAATCGAGCATTGTAACGCACAAGTTTGTAAAATTTAGAAGGAGAACTGTTGTAGGGGAATTTTGTTTCCCTTTTTTTTTTTATCTACCTATCTGAGAAGGTTAAACTGTACAAGATAGTGGTGATATCTTATTCTTTATCATGTTCAACATTTTATGCATTTCTATTGGGAATTTATCAGTAAGGAACCCTGCTCGGCACTTGAATTTTTTTTATTCCTCTTTTTTGTGGTTCCATCTCTGATTAATATCTATTGAATTGTCCTCTTTATTGATTCTGCCTCTGTGGTCCAATGCAGGACTCCAGCAGAAACTGGCTCTCCCTCTGAAGGATCGAGTGAGGATCCTTCTTGCTTTGAAAATGTTCAAGCCTTCTCAAATGGAAAATCTCACCATCCTTCATATGAAAGTGTTCAGCAAATTAATACATTTTCTCATAAGTCTAAGCTGAGGAGCACAGAAGATGGGATTAGTGGAACCACACATGTTGCAGAACTTAATGCTGTCCCTGCATATACTCTTGTAGTTGACGATGATGACATTCCTACCCAAAAGGAGAAAAATGGAAAGTCGCTGCATCAGGTTGCCAATGAGGGCAATCTGAACTTAGATTCTTTTATTGAGTTAACAGATGGAAAGCTGTTTAGTGACAAAAGCTCACGCCAAGCTGCTGCTGATACCGTCTCAAGAGCACCTGAAAACGTTCCTAGAACTCAAAGGAGTCCTGACATGAATGGAACCTCTTCTGAAAAATCATTTTTAACTGTCACTGAGATTAATCTTAGAACACGTCCATCTCAAGTTCCTCCTCCTGCTAGACCACCACCTAAATTAGCAATCAAACAAGGAGAGTCCAAAAGACCAGAAGCTTCAAACTTATCAAAAAACCATTCATTTGAGGGAGCAATAAAGAATGGTTCACCAGTTTTCTATGATGTTGAGGTAGATGCAAGTTCGTCTGCAGCAGCCTCTGCAGCAGCTATGAAAGAAGCAATGGAAAAAGCTCAAGCAACACTCAAAAGTGCAAAAGTGTCAATGGAGAGAAAGAGAGAAGGTTTGCACAATCGTAAGAAGTCTGGGTTGAAGGAGAATTTTATAGTTAAAGAAAAAGTGGAGAGTGAAATTGCTCAAGAATTGTACAAAACCAAAGAAGATAATTCCTGCTACAGAAAATTTAGAAAAGACTACACTGAAGTAAAAGGTTTTGATGTAGATGAGAGGCAACAAACTCATTCATCTCAAGTAGCTCCAGCTTTTGAAGCTTGGACTGGTCATCTTAACGTCTCTAAGGAATCTTTTGATCATATGTCTGCGAAGGAAAGGATAAAAAATCACGAAACTCATAATCAGGAGGTAGCCGGTGAAACTGAGAATCAACCCTCTGAACTAATCCAAAAGGACAAATTTAAATCAGTTGTGAGGTCCTCGGAGATGGCAAAAGATGGAATAGAATTGATGGCCCATGCAAAAGTATATGGAAGTGAACAAAATGGAAAACAACCTGTGACTCTGCTCGTCAAAGAGCAAGAAAAAAACACAGGAAGTTGAATGTGTCTGAAGAGGCATGTGAGAGAGAAGTGAATGAGAAGAAAATAGTAGGGGTTAGAGATTTTCATCAAGAATCTAAAAAGAATGTTTGTGTTGCTGCTTCTAATGGCAACTTGGAGGCATGTGAAGATATTTCGAAAAGAGCTTACGAAAGGGTTGAACTTGATAGTAAAGTAGAAGAAACGTGCTTCAATGTAGTTTGTGAGCCAGGGAAGAGAATAAAAGAGATCAATGAGCAGAAAGAGCCAGAGAAGGAACAGAAACAGGCACATGAGCAAAAGAAAAATGGAATTGAAACTGATGAGGCTTGCCAATGGGTAGAAAATGAGAACAAAAAATATGCAAACAAAAGGGGGGAAAATTCGGAGAGAGTAAAAGTGGCCTATGAACATGAAGAAAATGGGAGGATCCAAAAGGTGATTCCTGAGCCTGAAGAAAATGAGAGGTGGGAAGAGGCTTATGACAGAGAAGAAGATCGATGGGGTCAGAACCCAGCGTGTAAAGGAGAAGCAGATCAGACTTTTCAGAAAGAAGCATTTAGATATGAGGAGCATGATCAGATAGCAAAGAAGTTCCTCGAGCAAGATGAAAATGAGAAGCAAAAAAAAGAGCCAGTTGGCGGGGAGGAGGAGAACTGGAAAAAACTCGAAGAGCTTCAGGGAGGGAAAGAAAATGAAATGAGACCAAAGGAAGACTCTAAGCAGGAACAGTTTGAGAAGCAACCCGAGGAGGCATGTGAGAATGGAAATGTGAAGCCCAAAGGGCTTATGGAACAGGATGAAAATGAAAAGCAGCAAAAAGAGGTGCCTAAATGGGAGGGGAAAGAGCTGAAAGAGTTCCAGAAGGAGGATAATGCCAAGAAACTGAAGGAAGCTCACGAGTCTAATGAAATTCAGAGGAGAAGAAACGAGGATGGTGAAAACAAAGAAGAAGAGAAAATAATGAAAAAAGCCCTCGAGCCAGAAAAAAATGATACAAAAAAACAGGTCTGTGATGGGGAAGATAGTGGCGAGAAACTTAAGGCACTTCAAGATACTTACGCATGCAAAGAAGAAGAGAAGAATCTGAAAATTTCACCAGAGCTCTGTGAGACTAGTGGAAGTGAGCAAACGCTTAAGGTACCAAATGAGACATTTGTTCTGAATGAAGATAGTATTTTGGAAGCGAAACATGAGTTTTGTGGTCAGGAAGAAGAAAATATCTCTCCAAAGGTTGCTCAAGAACCGTGTGAAGAAAAGGAAACTGAAGTGGATGATGTAACAGCTCAGTATGTCTTGGAAAAGAATGAGGAACCAAATGCTGCTAAAGTGGAAATTCAGTCCACAGATAATGAGCTATATGTTGAGCAAGGTGCCACGGAAGAGGAGAAAGTTATACCTGATTCAAAGTTTGGTTGTGATTGCAATGAAAAGAAATTACAAGAAGCTAAAGACGCCAAGGAAGATGATAAGAATATAAAAGCAAAGGAAACTGCATTCAGCAAGGAAGTAGACAATATAACATGCAAAGCACCTCAAAATGTTAGGCCGGAGAATGGACATGGTGGACAAGTAGAAGCAGGGCGGCCAGCTCATACTTTAGACGAGAAAAGAGATGACGCAAATGTAGTTAATGATATTAACAAGGAGAGTGATTTGGGTGAAGTTTCTAAAGTCGGTGACCGGGTCAAAGAAGAAAGAATTGAACGACACAAAGAGCAGGAGATTGAGCGTCTGAGAAAATTAGAAGAGGAAAGAGAGAGAGAAAGGGAAAGAGAGAAAGATAGGATGGCTATTGAAAAGGTCACCCGTGAAGCTCGTGAAAGAGCATTTGCTGAAGCTCGCGAAAGGGCAGAGAGAGCTGTAGTGGAGAGAGTGACTGCAGAAGCTCGACAAAGAGCCTTGGCAGAGGCCCGAGAAAGATTAGAGAAGGCTTCTGTTGAAGCTAGACTGAGGGCTGAGCGTGCTGCAGTAGAAAGAGCAACAGCAGAGGCGCAGGAGCGTGCTATGGAGAAAGCAATGGCTGGGAAGGCTGGTCTCGGTGCAAAAGAGCGGATGGATAGATCTGTTTCTGAGAAGTTCTCTACTTCTTCCAGGGATAGCAGTGTGAAACATAGTTCCTCTTTCTCGGTGATTGTTTATTTTTCATCTCTAATTTCTCCATTATTGTTTCACATTCTTTTGCCTAATCTTGCTTATTGGGAATGGCAGGATCTGCGGGATTCACAATTTCAAAGTTCAGGTTCTTTCAACGGTTCACAGAGATATCCAGACTCATCCAGTCACGGTGGGTGTTCTATTGTAAATGGCTATTCAGAGTGTTATAGACGAGCTCATCGTGTCTGTTGCTTTATGTATCTTTAGTGGTTGTTTTGACTTTTATGGATGCGTCACTGCTAAATATCATTTTTTGTATGTCATAAAGCATTTGCTACTGAGAGATCTCAAGGAGTAGAACCTGAATCAGCTCAGAGGTGCAAAGCTAGGCTAGAAAGGCACAAAAGAACGGTTCAACGCGCGGTATGTACACATTGCCTGTATCTGAATGCATAGATATGCACAAGAATCGCAAGATGCATGTATGTTTACAACAGTACAAATTTTCTGTTCCCTTTGCTGTATTAGCTGCACCCTCACAATGGTTTTCCAATGTTCTTTCTTTTCATTTGGAGAAATGTGCAAAAGCTAAGATATAGATGTTTCATAAATATATTTCTGATACCTACTGCAGATTTTCTTTACCATGGCAAATGAATTCAATGCCCCCATAAAAGATGAACTCATACTTTTCGTGGTTCCATTTCAGGCAAATGCACTAGCAGAGAAGAACATGCGTGACCTTCTTGCCCAAAGAGAACAAGCAGAAAGAAATGTGAATATCTGCATTTTGTAAACTTTGGGCAAGTGCTGACCTTCTATATGCTTCTTACTGAATTTCCTGGCTCTCTTTTGTATTGCAGAGATTAGCGGAAAATCTGGATGCTGATGTTAAACGATGGTCAAGTGGGAAAGAAGGAAACTTGCGTGCTTTGCTTTCTACATTGCAATATGTACGCAGAATGAATTTACTTCCTTTATGGTTATACGTGGTCATATTATTTCTCTTTCCATTTTCCTACTCAGCTATGTTTGAGATCCTGGGACCCTGGTTTCTTTTAATTTTAAAAAAATAAATAAGTGAATAAGACCATGGACTCTGGATGCAGAGTGAAAGGAAAAACAAGAACTTTGTAACTGTCATATTTCTTGTATGAATCCATGTCCTAACTATGTCCTCGGTTAATGGTTTCCATGACAGTGCAAAAGTGGACTGAATATGTAGATTTGTAAATTCCGATAAAAAAATGTTAATGTGTAAATGTCATTGTGAGCATGATAACTACTTAAATCTATTGATAGTTTCTTAAAAGGTAAATGTTCTTTGTCGAGATTGCAGACACATTTGCTCTTTACCAAGACCAATTTTCTCTTTTCCAGAATTAATACTCTTAGGATTATGGAGTGTCTCGGTCTTTTTTTTTTTTTTTTTTTGGAACAATGGGATTATGAATGCTTCGGATTCATAATTTATCTACCATATTTCTTCCCTTTTATTTGTGTTTTTTAACTGTCCTAGGTTTAGGTAATAGAAATTTCTGTTACAGATTTCTGTATTATTTTATGCTTGACATAGTTATGCAAATTAATTTTGCAGTCTCTTCAGTTTTCTTTAATTAATTGCACTTTCTCTTGCTTATTTGATCCATTCATCCTTGCAGATACTTGGTCCTGAAAGTGGCTGGCAGCCTGTCCCATTGACTGAGGTTATTACTGCTGTTGCTGTGAAGAGGGCTTACAGAAAAGCCACTCTATGTGTTCATCCTGATAAATTACAGCAGCGAGGAGCAAGCATTCAGCAGAAGTACATATGTGAGAAGGTTTTTGATCTTCTAAAGGTTTGTTACCAACTATAGTGATTTCTGTTTTTCCATTCATCCTTCATAAATTACTGCAATTGGTTGGTCTTTTATTAAGTGTTTAATTCAAATTGCATATCTGATATGTGGAATGAAGGTAGTGTCATACATAAATTGCTAGAAAACCTCATTTAGGTTTACTGTTTCTAGTGGTTGTATGGATTAGACACTGAAAATGTATCGAAAATTAAATAGTAAGCCTTGTTTATATTTGGAACGTGGTTAGCTCTAGGTATGAACAAAGTTCTACCTTGCGCAGAATTTCATGTTTTCTGTATTATCATATATCATTTGGCAGAACATTTCTTTATTCTGGGTCTAACATTTGATATCTCATTGCACTTAGATCGCCTTTGTGTGAGTTAGCTTCTAGGTTGATTTAAATCAATTTCAGGTTAAGTTGTTTTTGGTTTTCCATTGCCTGATGTCTTGTGGTGGTTCGTAATCATTTTTGTTAGAGATGTTGTGATAGTCCCACATCGACTAGTTAATACAATATTAAGGCTTATATGTATGGAGTGGAAACTCCATCTTGCCTTGGCACTTTGGAGTGAATCCCACTTCCACACTTAAGCCCATACATGAACTAGTCACCAGACTCTTCTCGTCTTGGATTGAGTCCAATATTATAAAAAATGAACATGGTATTAGAGCCCATAGTTGGCTTAATAGCTCATTGTCCAAGGGCCTTGTAGATCCATCCTTCAGTTGTGATGGACTGCAGTCAAGTCCTAGTTGGACTTAAGGAGGGAGAGTTGGAAACGTTGGGATAGTCCCACATCAACTAACTAATTAATACAATATTAAGGCTTATATGCGTGGAGTGGACACTACATCTTGCCTTGCATTTCGGAGTGAACCCCACTTCCACACTTAAGCCCATACATGAGCTAGTGACTGGAGTCTCCTCACCTTGGGTTGGGCTCAATATTTTAAAAAATGAACAATTTTTAGTTTCACTTAATTTTAATAGTTTTCTTTCCTTAGAAAATGGAATCGTACTTCAGAAAAAAAAATTTCCCATGACGCATTTGGCATTTGATTCTCTAATACTACTAGCAACAACTATGGCTTATTCAAGATTTCCTTTCCAATCTTCTCATGTCCTTTAACCTTTCCTGTACCTAGATTTCTTAAGTAACCTTCCATATTCATTTTGTAATACTCTATCTGTTCTTGTTTTATATCAATAAATTGGGTCTGTCTATTTGGCATTTAAATTTCTAATGTTCACTGGAACTAAGCAGCGTGAATTAGGCTATTGTTCTTGTGTACCTAGTATTCCTTACCATCACTAATTGCTGCAGTTGGTGTTGCGTTCAATACTGGGTAGAACTAAATGCTAGTTGCCATCAAGAGTGGCAAATTGTTGGGAAATATTAGTCTTTCAAAGAAACTTGTATTTACAAATCTTGTTGTGCATTCATTTGCACAATCACTGTTCTTTTGCTGAAGAACATAATCCCATTTGTCGAATGCTTAAGATGCCTAATTATCCCAATGGGAATCTAATGAATGACAGTTGAATTTGGCTGGCTTTTTCTGATCTAATTTTTGTCCTTGCTTTGGTTTTATTTTAATCTCTTTCCTTACATTTCAGGAGGCGTGGAACAAATTCAATTCAGAGGAGCGGTAGCTTGAACTTCAGATGGCTCTTTTTAAGCATGCCCATCTGTTTCAGTGAATATTTTGTAATGTAAAATTCTACTATATCCATATCTATATATAATATTTATATATTTATCAAGAAATCTAGTGCATTCTTTCAGTTATTTATGCAGTTCAACTCAGCTTTAGTTTCAGGAAACTGGTTTCAACTAGGACCAACCAGAACAAGAATGTTAACTTTCGTTTGGATTCTTCTACAAATACAGCCACAGCAAAGATTGAGGTATTCCTTGTATCGCTTGAATTTTGACTTTCTGAGCTTTGTGGAGAATTAATACACAAGAATAAACCATGTAAGGTACAGTAAAGTTTAAAGGTGACACACAATTGGACGAGGACTTAAATTATGTTCTTTGTAAGAATTTGGTGCTTAAATGCCATAATAGTCATGATCATACATGATTACAAGATATTCAGTGTAGTCTGAATGTTTCATTTTTATTCGTAGATCAAGTAGGTGCATTAGGCTGAGACCTCTTTCATCTTTTCTTCTTTTACTTGATGTTTGCCTTCGAGTTGTGCTCCACTAAGGGGCAGCAACCCTTTCTCTTTGCACGACTCGATGGCTTCCATGTACATGTCCTCCAAGCTATACTTGTATTTGAACCCCAGGTCTGTCAGCTTTTTGGATGAGAAGACGACAACTTGTAAGCTTTCATCCATGTCCTTGAACCTGGCAGTAACAATTTTTTGTTGTACTTGACATGTTAGTCAACAGTTATTGCCAATGTAGACGAGGTATTGAACTTTGAATATTTTCTGTGTGGTCTTTAGACTATGTAGTATTTCCTCTGAAATCAGAATCCATTCAAGCCTAGCTCATGTGGACTACAAGGGAGAGAGAGAGAGAGAGAGAGAGACTGTGAAGACTTACTTTGTTGGAACATTATACTCTGGGAACTTTTCTTTCAGCATTTTCGCGACATGGATGATGGTGGCGTCATGAGAAGAGCAGATGTACCTCCCTTTTGCTTCAGGATGCTCAAACAGATAAATATGTGCTTCACATAGGTCATCCAAATGGACAAACTGAACTTGCTTCAGGATTGAGTAATGAGCTTCATTTCCTACAGGAACGAAGGCCAACAATCACTTTCTACTGGTTTATGTGAACCAAACAGTGAAAGTGTTAATGATGAGAAACTAACCAGTGATCAGCGAGAGAGCTGTTACGAGGCTAGGCGGCATCGATGGCATGATGAATGGCCCTACTACAAGTGTAGGTATGATACTGATGAAATCTATGTTGTGTTCTTTGGAGAATGCCCAAGCTGCCTCTTCTGCCAACGTCTTGGATACAAAATACATCTGCACTTGAGAACTTATGGTTATTGAAGATGTACTGAAAACAAAGATAGCTTCTGCAGGAAATTGGATAGGCTGAAGCCACCCCCTTTTGAGATCAAAATTATACTAGGCAACTTATTTTAGAAGATGAAAATAAAGAGAGGCTTATGGAAGTTTGCTAACCCATCCTGTCATCTTCCTCTTCCTGCAGTTATCAGCATCAGTCCAGCAGTCCTCGTCGTAAACTTGTTTCGGTTCTTCTTGGAAGTTAACAGTCCCTGCAGATGATGTGAATACCACTCTCCTCAACGTTTTTGCCTTCAGACAGGACTTAATGACATTCAGCATTCCCTCGACTGTTGGCTTTATCATTTCATTCTATAATAGGGAAATCGCGAAGAGTAAGTGATGTGGACTTGTCTAGTTCCATCTCTGATTCATATTTGTCCATTGTATTACATGCATACCTCTGGGTCCTTGGATTGAAAATCCATAGGAGTTGCAACATGGAAAACTCCAGTGCATCCTTCGATAGCTTTGTCGAAGCTTCCTTCGTCTGCCAAGTCCGCCTTCCATAACGTCAAGTGAGTCGTAGATTTTGGCAGGTCAAGCAAGTGTTGCACCTTCTTCACATTCCCTGCAATACTCTTCATCCGTTATTATTTTTTTTGTTTGTTTGATCAACAAGATTAGAAAATCAGTTATGCCCAGAGCAGAAAAAAAAATCAAGCAAGCAAGAATTATGCTGCGAGGACAACCTGGGTCGCGAACGGTTGCCTTTACGATGTAACCACGTTCAAGGAGCTTCATGACTAGCCATGATCCAATGAAACCTGCTGCTCCTGTTACACAAACTGTTTCACCTGCAACCAACATTTTCTAACGAACAAAGAAGGAGCGTGAAAAATGAGAGACTTTTAAGCTATTATTAGATTGACATGTTCTTATTCTTAGTTCCTTTTATACGCATGAAGAAAAGAGTAGAGAACTTGGACTGGTGAAAGCACGCGCTACCTAACCTTTAAGAGTTTCAAAGAAAGAAGAGCAGATATGGTGCCCACCCACCAGGCCACACCCTAAATGATGTCATATTCCTTGTTTTGGAGGTTGCGTCAAGGATCGAAGGAATTCGAGTTAAAGAGGTGGATCGAGCAGAATGGAAAGCGAGTGCAGTTTCGCGGTTTATCTTTCAACCCAGCTACGTAAGGTAAAACAATATAAGAGAAGCGCAGATATGCACTAGTCTTAACCAACTGCTCATCTTGTCCAAAATAAAAAAAAAAAAAAAAAAAAAACAATACTAAGAGAAGCTTAAATTATGATGACATTTGGCTAGCTAATTGTGTTTTGGTAGAACTCCAACACTTTGGGATTCGCCTCGATCTTTGAAGCATCAAAACCAGATAAATGAAGACCCTCCAAAGTCCTCACCCTAGAGAGAGCAACATACACCATCCCACAACCAAAAGCCCTGGACAGATCAGTGTGAAGAACGTCAAGTGTCATGCCTTGGCACTTATGAACACTCAATGCCCATGACAGTATAAGTGGAACTTGCCTTCTAGTAGCAACAACCAACTCCCCCTCCATCACATCCCATCTCTCTACCTCCATCACCATCTCCGCCCCGCAATCGAACTTCACTCTCGGCAACAACCCCGTCGAACTAACCCCCGGACACCTCAGTTTCTCAGTCTCAACAAAGCCTATCACGGTCCCTACAGCACCATTGACAAGTCCAACTTCCACACTCTTGTTCTTGATCAACATCACTCTCGCCCCCAAACAAATCTGCAGCTCATCCGGCGCAATCCCCTGCTTGAGCTGGCTCTTCCACTGCTCCTTCCCGGTATCCACAGCTCTGTACTCCACAATCTCCCCTCCTAATCCCCCCAACTTCTCCGCATTCACTCTCCTCACATCTTCATTTCGCGGGTACAGTCTGGGCACCTCCAAATTGGAGTAATTCATGGGTTTTGAATTGCAGTTACGAAGAATTTCTAACACATTACCATCTCTAGCACCTCTCCTGACCCTTTGAAGCAGATTCACAAACTGGGCATCTGATTGCCGAAACACCCGAGTGAGCTCCACCTGTAAATCAAAACTACTACTCCAGCATTTCGCTTCGAAAGCGAATTCCTTCACCTTCACTGGTAACGATGAATTTGAATGTGAGTATGATTTCAAAATGGGCGGGAGTTGGAAGAAATCTCCACTCACAATCAACTGAATCCCTCCCCACGGCGCCCGCGACCGTCTAATCTTCTTCGCAATGTGCTCGAGTTTATCAAACAACTCTCCACTGATCATGCTCACTTCATCTATAACAAGGGCCGCCACGCTTCGCCATCGCTTCGCAGACTGTTTGTTATTGCCCACTCTGCGGAGCAATAGCTCTTGATTACCGAGTCCAAGGCCGATGCCAGCGAAGAAGTGTAGGGTCTGGCCGTTTAAGGCGCACGCAGCGACGCCGGTCGACGCGGTGACGAAGACTCGGTTGGGGTTGTGGATCTGTTTGAGAAGCTGGATTGCTTGCAACAATAACAAGGTCTTGCCGGTTCCAGCAGAGCCTGTGATGAACACGGATTGGCCGTTTGAGATGGCGTTCAGGATTTGTTGTTGCTGGTCTGATAAGTTCATCATCATCATCATCATCGTGTTGTTGGTTGTTGTTGGGATTGTAGTAGAGCTGAAAGAATGGAAGAGCCATTTGAGCAACCTAGGTGCATTTGGCATCATCATGTGTGTCAAATATCGTTGCATATTTTTAGGGTTTGGGATTTGGAACCTAGGGTTTTCTTTTTTTTCTTTCCCTTTGATCGAACCACCTGATATCTAGACTAAATCGACTACTATGAGCTTGCTCTGGGTTGGCACACAATTGGGGTAAATAGCTTATAGACTTATAGTGGTTGGCACTTCCATTTGAAGGACTCGAACTCGAGCAACAACTTAATTAAGGAACTAGTGTCTGAACCACTTAATTGGACCGACCAGTCATTGGTTGTAGAATATATTCATTAGGTTTACCATGAACTTTCCCAAAACCCAAAAGAATCCTACTATTTTGGCCCACTTTGTGCACGCCAATTAGGCACGTCCTCGTCGATAATCTTTTAGAGTATCCACAATACGTGTTTATTGTGGGCATGTAATGTGTCATGCGTTCAATCCCGCGGACCTCAATGCATATGGGGCTCGTGAAAACCAAGTAAAAACATTTATTAGCCTTTTTTTGTTGGTCCTTGTTTTTATTTACAACAATTTTTATTTTTATTTTTTTTTTTGTAAATTGTGTTGTGTTTTTAAAAGAATTGTGATGTGGTTGTGAGTCTCATAAAGTGTGTAGTGAAAGGTTTAATTATTGTAGAGAGTATAACGAAATGATGCCGTGACACTCCATTAACTTTGAAATGAGTTCGACAAATGTGGATGTGGATTCTTTTAAATATATGCACATCGATTTTCGTGGTCACAATTAAGGTGTTCCAAATGATCGTGCCCAAACTAGATCAAAAAAAAAAACATTGAGGATCTACACAGTTGATTTTAACACTGAATGCAAAACTGTAATGAAACTGCTTCATAATCTTCAGCTACATATAGGTCGTGTATATAGTCACACGTGTGATACACTTTTGAGGATGAATTCTTGTTGTCTTAATCTGGAAGGCAGAGTAGGGAGGACATATTAATTGCCCGACAAGTGTTTGATGAAATGGCTGTTAGAGAGTGGTCGTTTAGATTTTAAACCCCAACAACTCGTTATATTCAAGTGGGCAGCACTTGCGCTCTTTAATTAGTGGTCTCAAAACTTTACTCTTGCGAAACCAAAGCGTCTATTCTTCGCAACAGCAAATCAAAGTCGTCTTGGTTCCCGATGAGATTTAGCCTTACGTACTTGTCGTCGGCGCTGAAATAGCTACCCTTTTTGCCAAGAATCCCAGCTGATTTAAGCACTGCGGCGCAATCGTGTTCTTCCTCTCTCACACACTTCACCCATCCATAAGCTGCAATTAATTATGTAATAATGTAACAACACTAGTAACATTAGTTAGTTAAAAAGACACTTATCAATATAAACTGTAGAACTAACTAGCTAGCTAGCTAGCTATTCATGATCAATTAATTACTAACCTGGAGAAGGATCGGTAACTTTATTGAAGAATGAGCAGTTGTGAGGGCTTAGTTTTTGGAGGGAAAAGCGTTTTGATTTCGACAAGCTTCTACTCAACATCACCCATCTTTCCCTCAGTGTCTTGTGTCCGAACCCGAAGAACTCCCTTCCCTCGTCCTTCAATACCGTTCTCAGCAGCACCAGAGCTCTCAATTGCGCGTCCTGAGATGCGCCAACCGAGTTCACTTCCAAGTAGTTCGCCATTCTTTCATACACTGCTTTATCTTTCACAAATGCCCACCTGTTTATATACAAAATTAACTGAATGCGAACACACATGCATGCATGCATGCATGCAAGTTTATATATATATGCACTAGTGATATATAGTGCTATAGCACAAGTAGTACTACGATATCTATATGTTTTGTTACATACCCGAATCGGCTACCACCATGTCCTGTTAGCTTTGACAGTGTGAAGATCATGAGATCTGTATTTGCCGGAGATGAGATTCCGGTATAATGAGGCCAGTAGTAGGCGTAATCGTAGATTGTCTTGACGGATGAGCCCTCGAGAACTGGTTCCCTTAGTTCACCCTCGGGATTGCTTGGTGAAGTAACGACCTCGATGAAGTTCTCGGTCGACGAATCTGGTTTGTTCTTCCATGAGGATGCGTCGCCTCCCCATTTGAAGTTCAATGAGTTGTACACCTCTGTTTGCATTTTGCAAACCTGTAATTAACATCACAATGCACATGGTAAGAGTTTTTAATTACTAGCTAGGATTGATGGAAAATGTGTCCAACAGAGAACCTATCTCAATAGACAATACTCTTATATTCTATCAACTTGTACTTGAGATCATGAGTCCGAACTCATAAGGGGTTTAAAATTTTTACAAATATCTAAAAATTGTGTTTGTTTCATTAATTGCTTGATGGTGACTTTGAAAAAATAAAATAAAAATTGAATCTGAACCGTTATATGTGATCAAGAGATTTGAGTTTTTGAGCAACTTATTGAAACCACTGCTTCGGCTTCCTCTGCCGCAGCTCTGCTCCAACTTAAGCTTATTATGTTGGCCTCTACCAATATTGTAGTATGGTTCAATGTTTTTGAGCAATAAGTTGTTAAGAGGGATGGATGAAATCAAGTTAATCAACACCACCCACATGATCATGGGCAATTCAGGGACGTGAATCTTCATCGAGATCAACAATTTCGCAATTGAAGGAAAAGAAACAACTTGCATCAGTACGTTATATCAAGAGGATCAGTTGTACTTTTTGGGTGATGAGATGGTTATTGCAATGGCCCTTTTATATATAGATATAGCATGGTATTATCACGTACGCGTAGACAATAAATTAAGTATTTTTAATCGATGCATGTTGGAATATAATAAAACCTCAACTGTATGATTAATAAAGTATTTTTTACTAAATTAAGTACCATGATTATCTTTATTACTACTAATTGAGATTAAAAGAACTTTGGTTAACAATTAATGCAATATATATTGTAGTTCTTTTTCTTCTTTTGTCAAAGACTCAATGTTGTAGTTCTTGAAGGTTGACCAACTAGGGTAATGACGTAATTATACGATGTGCGCAATGAACAGGATTTTTTTTTTCCTTTTGTCAACTCGCTTGTTAATTAATCGTTGAAGTGATAATGGTCTTGGTTCCCCTTAAGCGAGGTGTCGAGAGTCTCATTAATGAAAAAATTGGATTAAATAGGCCTCTTTGTGGATTAGATGTGGGTATAATTGGTGTCGTACACCACGTGGAAACCCCTTATTACCTTGCCTAGCTAGGACAATTAATTAGTTTTTGCTTTATTTGAGATATAGTAAATTAACCACTAATAATTTCTCAAAAAAATTTAACCACTAGTCTCTTACTTTATTGCATGTAAATTATGTAGGTTAATATATAACATTGTATCATGTGCAGTTAATGAATTAATATACTTATTTCTAATATACGAATATTCTAATAAGGTGGCTCTTTTTGAATAAATTTACAAGGCTTTTTAAATTACTCTTCTATAAATTTTCTCATTTTCAATCAACCTTTTAATTACTGATAAATATAAATCCATCCACTTGATCATAATTAACTTTTATCATAACTTGCAAGTGATCCGTTCAACTAAGGCAGTTACAAACTCAAAGGACTCTTTACTAGTATATAATTTAGGATGCACTCCTAAATAAAAAGACACAATTACTCTCACCTTTAACACCAATACACAAGGACACGTTTTTTATAGGAAAAAAACAACACCCCCTAGCCTCCTCTCTTTTCACCGCCACAGCCGCCGTCGTCATCTTTCATCGTCACCGACTACCTCTCTCTCTCTCTCTCTAGCATGGAGGAGGGGCGCCTTTGGCCACCCTCCTTCCCTTCTCTCCCTTTGGCCGCCTAGGACAAATTTGGCCGCCAAGATAGGCGCTTAGATTTAGCTATCCTCTCTCTACGCTAGATCCGGTCGGGAGCGAGTGGAGGAGGTGATCGGAAGGTCGTTCAATCCTCTATGCCAAAGAGAGGGAAAGAATGAGAGGATGGTCGCCGACGGTGGTGTATGACGACGCGACGCCGTCGATGGTCGATGGTCACCTCGGCGTTGGCGGCGGCATTGGCGACGACTTGGTGGTAATCGGTGGGTGGTGGATTGAAGAAAAATGTTATGAATTTGCATGAAGGGTATTTAAGTCTTTGTGGTGTGTTTGAATCCGGATTCAATGAGTCCGTCTAGCATTACCCTTACAAATTGGTCATAATCTCTTTATATGGAGTAGTGATCGATATTTCATTAAGTTACCATAGCTAACCTGCATTTATATTTTACTCATCGTACATGTATAGAAAATTTATTTAAGTCTTGTTTGGTTAGGGGTGGAGTTAACTCCTCAAAGATAACTTGAAGGGAGTTGGAATTAATCTTGTTTGGATGCCCAATTTCTCTGCAAGTTATCTCTCAACTTACACTCAATGGTGGATATATCTCCCTCATCCCCTAGGGGAGTTATCTCCTAGAAATTTGTGGACACAATTACTCATTATTAATTACATTTTTACTACTCACATTTATCTCTTTTGTTTGAAGGGTATTTATATCAATTCGTATATTTTATTATTTAAAAATTTACAACTCCTATGGAAGTTTAAAGTTGAACCAAACATGAAAATATAATCAATCACTAAGAGTTAACTTCTTGAAGTTAATTCCACTCGCTGACAAAAAAACAAACCAAATGAGGCCTTAAAAGTCTCTCCACATTGGAGGCCCGCACCTACAATTTACTTTACCTCTACTTTAGAGCCTGATTAAAAAGGGGGATTCCAAATCTAATGTTGAAGATGAAAGGCGAATAATTTTCATATGGGTCGAGTTCAAGGAACCACACCGGCACATCATATTCGACCCCTTAAAGATCAACATGCATAATTGGTCCGGATATAGATAGTTTTAAGCACACATCCTAATAACTTACTCCTGAGTAATTAAAAATATGTTATTATGTTGACTATATATAATCAATGTCAACCAAAGATTTATATATATATAGATAGATATATATTAATTGGAAGATTAAAGTGTCTAAGTGACGATCATATTAATTAAAATTGGAGGCTGGTTAATTTCGTTAATTAATAAGGCAACTTGTGGAAAAGCTGGTGTTAATTAAAATGGAAGCTGAGCCATTCATTAATATTGTGAAAATGAAATGATGCGTGTGTAAAGAGAGAAAAAAGGAGAGAGTGATGAGATTGGTTAGAATTAAGAAGGATCGATGTGGAGGAAGCTGAGCCAAGAGTTGGTAGTGAGTGGTGTGAGAGATGATCTCATGCGCTGCCATACATGTCAATCAACGTTACGTTTTTTAGTACACAAGGATATTATTGCGCTGCTCATGCTTAATCGGCTCGAGCCAAGTGGGCTCGGGATCGGGCTCTCGGCCTACCCATCACTTTCCCCACCTACTTTAGTCTTTAATTGTCTTTTAGATATCGTCTGCGTTAGCTAGGAAAGTCATGGCGGGGGATTAATCATTCTTCCATATAAGTAACAAAATAAATTTAGGGTAGTGCTAGGGCGACCATTAACTTGTTAATTTGTGTCTTTTAAATACACATTGATTTGTATACACATAAATATGGATGCACAAATTAAGAGACACCAATAAGTCAGCCTCCAAAACTGTTCCCTAATCATTTTTTTTCACTTTTTTTTTGATATATGTAGAGATTGACTATTTTAATTGGGTGTTTTTCCAAAAGTAAGGTTGTTTTACAATTTATTTCACAAAATATGGAGGTTTTTTTTTTTTTTTTAATCACGAAAGTAGGCATAACGCCTTTTGAGAAGACATTATTGGGGTGGATGTTGGTTCGTGGTGCCGACTTGGCGATGACGTGGCGGGGTTTTGTACGTAGCGCCTTTTGAGAAGGCGCTATCTCGTACATATGGCGACCACGTAACCGCCACCTCACCTACTTCAATAACGCCTTTTGAAAAGGCGTTATTAGCTAAAGTTGCGTTTGTGAGGTGGCGCGAGGTGATTACGTGGCGGCCACATGTACGTATAGCGCCTTCTCAAAAGGCGCTATCTCGTACAAAACGCCGCCACGTCATCGCCAAGTCGCACCACGAACCAACAAACTCGCCCACGTCACCACCACGTCATCGCCACCTCACCACCACGTCACCAATCGGACTCGATTTGTCCGCCGACACCGCGAGCCTTTGCCGGACAGCGTCGTCGTAGTCGTAGTCGAGCGATCTCGACAATTACAACCAAATGAGTTTATATTTGTATAAAAAAGAAACAAATTTTGAATATATATATATATGTACATTGGTTTCAACCTTCAACTTTTTTTTTCTAAACTAAATAACCCAACCCAACTAAACTAACTAACTAACTAACTAACTAACCTTAACTAAACTAAATAAGTAACTAACTAACTTAACTTAACTAACTAACCAAAGTAGACTAAACTAACTAACCTTAACTACCCTAACCAAACTAAACTAACTAACAAAGTAAACTAACTAACCTTAACTAACTAACCTTTAACTAACCAAACTAAACCAAAATAACTAACCATAAGTAACCTTACCAAACTAAACTAACTAACTTAACTAACTAACTAACTAAGTAACTAAACTAAACTAAACTAACTAACCTTAACTAACATAACCAAACCAAACTAAACTAAATAAGTAAGTAACTTTAACTAAACTAACTAACTAACTAACTAAGTAACTAAAGTAAACCGAAATAACTAACATTAACTAACCATAAGTAACCTTAAATAAACAAAATAAACTAAACGAACTAACCTTAACTAACCTAACCAAACTAAACTAACTAAATAACTAACTAACTAACTAACTAAGTAACTAAACTAAACTAAACTAACTAACTTAAACTATTGTAACCTAACCGAACTAAACATAAGTAACTAACTAACTAACCTTAACTAAACTAGAGTAAACTAACCTTAAATAACATAACCAAACCAAACTAAACTAAGTAACTAACTAACCTCAAGTAAACTAACTAACTTTGTGCATGACATTGTGGTGTTTTTTGTGTCGAAGTTCAATGAAGACCGTGACGATTCTCACACAAACAACAAAAAATAGACTAACTTAATTGCAAACTAAACATACTAACTAAATGAAACTAACCAAACTAAACTAAGTAACCTTAACTAACCTAACTAACCTTAACTAACCTAACCACGTAAACAATACAAACTAAGTAAACTAAAATAACTAACTTAACTAACAAAATAAACAACCAAAAAACGATCCACGTAAACTACGAAACGAAACTAAACAAACATCCAAGTAGCTCGAGAGTTACTTGTTAACAACCTAACCACACCTAGGTTCTATGCGAACTAAACTCGACTAACCTAACCTAACCTAAGTATGTAAACTAAATTAACTAAACTACACTAACGAACATACCCTAACTCAACTACACTAAAGTAAACTAACCTCAACACCTAAACTAAACTAACTTAAGTAACTAAGATAATTAACCTAACCAAACTAAACTAATATAACCTAACCACCGACACCTAACTAACTAAGCTAACCACTTAAGTTAAATTAAACAAATAACATAAACTAACTTAACAAACTAAACTAACTATTGAAGAGTAATCACATATACGACATTATAATAATATAGAAAACATGAGAAATAAGTTTATTGAATGAGAAGGTTGTATACACGTACTTCGTTCACCCAAATCATAGCTATCGACAAATCACCATGACTTGAAGAAAAGTCATCATGCAGTCTATTCTCGCGGTTACGTTGACGTTGTTGCTCGGTGATGCAAACCGGATGTACTCTTTGTCTAGTTGGTCGATGTGTTTGTACATCCTGGCTGAGGTTGTTGAGGTAGGCTGGTCTTGCATTGAATCACGTCGAGTAGATTCATGCGTTTCCTCCGGTGCTTCACTCGACTCACCTCTTACATCGATGCTCCCAAAATTGGAGGTGGAACCATCCCAAAATATTGACTCCTCGTATGGGGTCGGGGAAAAGGAATATGAGGTCATGCATGGTCAACAAGTTCATGAAAGGGGGATCTCCACCATATGGCATATTGTAAGTATGAGGAGTAGGAGTATATGGACTAGGCATGTACTTGAGGCGATGATGGATACATTTGAGGATGAGGCATTTCATGGTCCACATATGAAGACGACGGCCCAGTGTGCGTATGGATCAAAATAGTAAGGAGGAAGATTTACGCTCGGCGGCACTGGTACAAACATTTGAGGTTCTTGGCTGGGTGTCGACGATCGTTGGCTACTCTCACCAACAGCCTCTATTCTACTCGCTCTCGAACGATATGAACGTGTTTGGAGGAGATCGTCTCGCTACTCTCTGCAGCAATCTCGGTGCCCGAGTAGATGGACGTGGTGGACGAGGACGCTCGGTGCGTTCCCGCACGCCTCTCGGTCGTGCTCGTCTTCTTCTCACCTCTATGTTTGGTTCGGCATGATCGTCTTCTTCATCGTCCCGTTCATTATCCTCATTAATGTCTTGCTCGACGTTAATTCCGTCATGCGAAAGAGTAGACCTTCGCCTTTCATCTTCGTCTAAAATTTGAATCCCTTCATCAAGCGCAAAGCAAGACCTTGCTCGTACCCATCCTCGATAAACACTCGCCTCGCCGATGCACCAAGTTACGCCGATATACAAAATATAAGAGGTCGAGCACGCAATATAAGATATTGAATGTTCGAGGAAAAGAAATAGTTAGAATATTACCGAGTAGTCACGTAACGCCCGTCGTGTCCAATGAATCTCCTAGTGACCGAGGATACCACGTCATGTAGTCTCGTGATCGTGGCCTCGCATTAAGTGCCGCCGTGGCAATGGTGTCCCCACGATTCTCCCACATGTGTATATAGCTTGCATGGAAGGTCACCCAATTTTCATGATGATGTCCACGCAATTCGAGGCGTGCATTGGGCGTCGTAAAGCACAATTAGGTGGCACCACTTGTACCATGCCGAATTGCCTCATAACCCTTTCTGGTCGATGCCACTCCACAATGTGGAAACAAATAAGGGGACACGTCGAGAGCCAACTCCCGTGACCATTTGTACAAAGAATCGGGAAGAGACCCCACGAGTTCTCGCATAAGGTTGCCGCACCACATCATCCTCATGCCTCTGCGAGTCGAGTGCATCACGGTAAGCCGATACGACGTGCGTCGCACTTTGTGATACCGAAAATGCATCGAGCCATCTGTAGAAGACAATAAGTTAAGATAAATGAAATTTGACAAGATTTTTATGCAAATTAATGACAAATCGACTTTCATACCCGTGTCCGAGTGGAACGTCCATAAGCATATTTTGGTCATCCACAGCTCATTCTTGAGCTCTAGAAACACGCGTGCGCCGCGGTGCTATGAATGGAAATCGTCCCATGCCCAAAGTTGTAAAAGAATTGACGCGCGCAAAGAACCTCATGTGCCCCCGAGTGAGATTCGCGACACAACTCCCCGTACAAATAAGCCAAACAAGCACTCCCCCAACTATATTGTCCAAATTAGTTGGAAATCCTCCAAGAATGGTAGGAACATCAAATGTACGAATCGATTGGACTTGTCGGCGAAAAGACATCCACCGATGAGTTGTACTATATACGAGCGAACGTACCGTTGGACCGACTCCTCATCGCTATCATCATCTATTGCTTTGTACGTGACGCTCGAGCCAATCGACCTTAAGTTTACAACCAACGACGTCATCTCCACCAGAGTTCGTCCAAGTAGCCTCTCGCAGACATCGCATATAGTCTGCGTCCGTCGTTCCCGTCACATGCATACCTTCGATAGGCAATCCAAGCCGTACTCGCACATCTTGGAGTGTAATGGTGCACTCCCCACAATGCATATGAAATGTATGCGTCTCGGGCGCCATCTCTCTACAAACGCAAAGAATCAAAGCCCAATCAATGCTTTGAAAAATGCTACCCGAGATATCCCATAAAACCCACTGGCACGAAGATATGGGATCATCATAGAATGATATCGCATCGTTCGATCAACGACCCCACGTCTTCGACGTACGCGCATTGTTTCGTACACCTTGTAATTGAAAATGTATTAAAGTATGTTTTTGATACATTATTGGTGTAAATTTGACGTATTGAGGAAAAACATGTTACCTCGCCCTCCAGGTTCGCGTTGATCTGTGTAGATTTGAGTTGCAACAGTGATGGATCCGAAGGTCCTGGATCCATTGCAGTACAACTAAAAAAAAGGTTAGAAAAATAAAATGAGTGTTGTACGAAACCAAACGATAAGTATATATCATGCAAACCATAACTCACTTAAACAAACTTAAAACTAACTTAAACAAACTAACTTATACAAACTTAATTAAGTAACTAAACTAAAACAAACTAACTAAACTTACTTAAACAAACGTAATTTAATTTAACCAAACATAATTACCTAAACTCACTTGCACAAACTTAGACTAACTTAATCAAACTAACTTAATCAAACTTAATTAACTAACAAACGTCACCTAACTAACTAAACTTATTAAACAAACTAAACTAACGTAAACATACTTAATTAACTAAACTCACTTAAACAAACTCAAATTAACTTAATCAAACTAACTTAAACAATCTTATTTAACTAACTAAACTAACTTAACTATATACACATACCTCCTCCTTCTCCTACCTCCACCACGTCGCTACGCTCGCCTTCCTACTCCGCCGCCGCGTCAAGCTCCTTCCTCCCCGCCGCCGCGTAGATCCTCCTCCTCCTCCATCGGCCGTCACCGCTGCTTTCCGCCTCACCACCGACCGCCACAAAACACCACGTTCCACGTACCACTACGTACCCCCGCCAAGCTCGACAAACGTCTCCGCCGCACGCACACACTCGCCCACTCTCTCCCGTTAAAACGTCATCGCCCCCTCCTTCTTCCTCCTCCTCCTCCGTCTCGCCTCTCTCGCCGGTTCGCTCTCCCCCCCTCCTTAAGTACCCGACCCACCCCACTCTCCACGAAACCCGTGACCGACCCCGTGACCTACACCGCCCCCTACCCCCTACCCCTATACCATAAGAAGGACGAAACCGACGCAGAGAATATATTCTCTCGCGTCGGCTTGAAGATGACGTGGGGTGCGGATAGCGCTTTTGAGAAGGCGCTATCTCGCGCCCCAGTCACGGGTTTCCGGTCCACGTGAGCCACGTGGACCAGGAAACCCTTTTTTTCCCACGCGTGGCATATGATAGCGCCTTCTGCGAAGGCGCGCTATCGATGCCACGGTTTTCCCGGTCCACGTGGATCCACGTGACCGGAAAACCCTAATGTGTCCACGTGGACACGATAGCGCCTTCTCGCGCGCGCTATCGTGTGTTCTACACGCCACCACGCCCACGGATAACGCGTTTTGATAAGGCGCTATCCACGTGGCAACATCATAACAAAAATTGTTGCCACGTAGATGACGCCTTCCCAATAGGCGTTATTGCCTACTCCCGGAAATAAAAAATTTCACCCCTATTTTCTTCATTAAATATTATAACATGTGTACTTTTGTAAAAAATTCATTTTAATTGGCCAATGCGTATGCTAGTGGCTATCTTTTTCCCGCTTAGACGAAATCTACTGGCATGAGATTTGCTAGCACCAGTATTGCTTGACACTTGAATCAGACACTGTTTGGTTAATAAATAGTGGTAGTACTTCTAAAGCAAGAAATTATAGATGAAGCGCCCGTGAGAGCCCACCGCAGGTCTGATCACATGTGTTCAAATTTGTAGGACCGCTCTATGTGTCAATCCACGAGAGATTTGGATTGGACTTATAAATAAATAAAAGTGCGTGATTATAATATTTTAATAATAATAATAATAATAATAATAATAGAATAATTATTATTATTATTAATCAAGGCAGTGGTTGAGATCGAACCGCTTGAACAATAACAAGAAGAAAAGAAAAAGGTGTTGGAGGAAACGATAGGGAGTGCGTAATTATCAGCGAAGTGGGGGCACGCACGCACGCACGCAGGCACGCAAGCAGGGCCTCGACTCTGGCGATTGGGTTGGAGCTTCACACGCTGGGCTCTCACCCCACGCGGCAGCTTACGCTAGCTACTCGCGCCTCTCTACTTCTTTCGGCTTCCTACGCTCCTTGTCATATTTCTCTCCATCGATTAGGTTTACCTTTCGCGCCTCTCCAATCCACCATAGCTGCTAAATTAACGCCCCTCGTCTACTTTATTTTTCTCGCTAGGTATTTGTTTCATTTTTTTGCCCTCTTTTCTGTATTAGCGCAATTCCAAGTAGTTGTTATTGTTGTTGTTGTTGTATCATTTTGTGGGGGTTTTATGTGCAATTTCTTTGCTTTCTCTAACCACGTGTTTGCGTTTGTGTTTCATATATGTTTAATGTAGCACTATCAAAGGGGCTGCTACATAGACTAAGGTGACTGATTTTTAGGGTCATGTATGTTTCTGCATCCCCCTCCCCAAAACAACTAATTTAGTTAACACGAAATGCTTGTGTGTTTTTTTGGATTTGAATAGCCTGATTGGAGAGCGATGTGAGATTTCGCCCTCCAACTCTGCAAGAATGGATTTTGAGCCTTTCATCATGCCATTCTAATGGTCCTCCAAAAATAAACGATCATAAGTGTGTTAAGCCGTGCCAAGTCCGCTGAGTGCACTGTAGAAAGCCAATCAGATTCTTGGAGTTAGCTGATGTCCGACTCCTCCCTACATCGAAACCAAGGAGAAAATAAACAACTCAAAGGAGTATTGGTTAATGGCTAGAGATTTAAAATATATATATATCCAAATGTTTCAATTTCACTCAAATTGCGTCTTGGTCAATTATTATTATTATTATTATTATTTTTTTTTTTTTTTTGCTTGACAGTATAGTGGCAAACTCCACCTATGTAGAACATTATATGCGATACATAGTCGGTTCCATGTCTGGATAAAGAGGACTTTGAAACCCATTTTCCATATTGAAAAATGAGGAGGGTTGCGATAGGTTAACGGCCGAGTAAAACTTTTGTCACTCTTTATGAATAGATCAAACAAATGAGATAAATGTTGGGGCGTTCCCACCTAATAACTCGCTGCATTAGTGCACTAATGCAAGCGCAATTATAGACCTCATAGGCTCATAGGCACCAATTAGCAAAGAAATTGCACATGATCGTAGTTGGCCAAACGAATGAAATATAAGTTGATTCATGTAGCCGACCTCAACTAATTTGGGATCAAGGGTGGTTGTTGTTGTTTGTTGAAAGTATAGTGGCAGAAGCATGCAGCTAATCGTAAAACCAGACTTTTATCTTTTTTTGGTAGAATACTTTTATCTTTACCAATTATTTGAATCTGTCCATTTTATAGCTAATCATTACAAACATCTTTCCATGTTGCTAGTAGTTATTTCGAGGTTACAATAGGTTGTTCTTGTTCATGGAATCAGCTGATGGTCTAAATTCTTTGTTAGCATCGAAATATATGGTATCATATGCTAGCAAAGGAACCTTAACTCTTTCTTAGCTCATTTGCAGTACTTGTATCCTTCTGCAGGAATTGGAGTCTGATTGCTGCATTTTGAGTTGCATAGTTCAAAGGAATCAATAGTATATCTATCGACGGGGTTTCATTCATAATTGAAATTAATCTGTGACCTCCTAACTTGTCATGCCTGACCACGTTGTGCATACACCCGGTGACAGAAAAGCAAAAGCCAAGGAATCTTTGTCTCCGTATCCATCGGTATGGACGTCTCATTGGATAAAAGGGTGCTGTAACACAACTGTTCCTGCATCAGAGTCTCATAGTAATGTTGCTGCTAACGATAGTGAGGAAGAGAACTGCGAAATTACTCTCAGACCACTACTTCTTCAAACTGCTGAATCTTTGCCTTCAAAATCAGACATATATGCTGGTCCAGGTAATATTTCTGATAAAGAAAAAGGATGGAATTACCAACAAGGAGAAATGTTAGTAGCTTCATGTGCTCTTGATTCTGCTAAAGCAGTTGGGACTAGAATTGCGGAAGATAGACTAGTGGTCACAAACGATGCAATGGCCGTGGACTCCAGAGACATTAAGTGTGAAAGTTCAAGAAGTGGCCCATTTCTTAAGTTCAATATCAACCAGAGAATTGATGGCACTCTGGTTTCAAAGAAAGCTCCTGTTTTTTCTGCAAAACGGACATCAAAACCCCAGATTATTGACTACTACGATCGTGGTACAGCATCTCTTAGCCCAAGTGGCCCTGGTTTTTCTCCAAGTTTGCTTCGATTAGGCCCTACTGAAACAGAACTCCCATTGGGAAATTATCAGCAAGAGCATGCTAGCATGTCAAGAAAAGCCATGCGCTTGTCAAAGCATGAGGAATCCTTTGAAAGGAAAAGTTTACCTGTTTCCATGCCGTTTGAGGATAATTTTTTGAGATTTAAGGTTCCATATGGTGTTGCTGGAGGAACGTCGATGCAGTCCGGAGTGAAAGAATCCAATCAATTGAGTCTCCAGGCTATATTGAGAAAACACTTAATAGATGCAAAATCTCATTATCTGGATGACAGTAATGAGCGTCAATTTCAACGTAGACCACCTACTCATTCTGTTCATGATGTGGAGACATTGAGAATATGTGCAACAGTTGATTCTGTTGAGGCAGTGGATGGAAGCGCTTCGAAGTTTGCCCAGACAACACACCGATTGTTGATCACAAAAAGGTCTGACATTAGTTTGTTAAGTGAAGATGAAATGATCAAAAAGTCAAAACAAACCTCCAAAGGCAAAGGAAGAGGATCTCATGACCAGTTCAGGTTTCCTATTGATTTTGGTTCTTATGAACTTGGTGGAAAGCTCCGAATTCTGGGGAACTCCACTGAGATTGCTGGAGAGATGGAAGTTGGGAAGTTGGATACTGATTCCTTAAGTTTGAAAAGTGAGTCGTCAGCTGAAACTGATATGATGGACATTGATAATTTTCCAGCTAAAGATGCTCTGACGAGTAAGTATGACTATTCCCCTTATATATTGAAGATTCAACAACAGATGTCAAACAATGTGAAATTTCAAAGAGGCGTCTTACAATGCTTCCAATTAAAGCATGTCACGAGAAAGTCGCTTTAATGATTTAATGTTTCAAAGGTCTTACAAAATACAACTTTATAGTTCTGTTTTCTTGCAACTCATATTTGATCTGTCTTCTGTTTCTTTCAACAGGTTTTGCTGCTTCTCCATCAACTAAGGTATGACTGTCACACGCTAAACTATTATTATCTTGTTCTTTTCCTTTTGTTTCTACAAAAAAGCTCTTCATATTAACTTTAAGATTCGCTACAACACACGCATACCCTAGCTTATCAACTTCGAAATATCGATTTGCTCCTGTGGTAAATTTAGAATTAATAGTTTTTCCTCTCTTCACCTCAGTTCAGCTTTACTTTATTTTTATAGTTCAAAGGAATTTACTGCTACCTCCTATTCAGAGCATGTCTGCTCACTGATTATTTTGCTTCTTTTGGAAGTAATGCGCCAGTTATTTTTCCTTGGTAATTCTTTAGGGTCTATGATCGAGGTGATTAGGTTGTGCTTTATGATATAATATTAGGAAAATGCTTTAGGAACCATTGGGCACTAACTTTGGGCACCATCCTATGTGGCACTAACAGGGAACCCACATCTACTGTAGCTCTTCTGTTAAAGGAGATGAAAATGGATTACAAAAAAAGTCAAGTCGGTCTTACCGACTGACTATACGGTTTCAGTCGGTCAAACCGATTAGACTGTCAACTGTAGCAAAATTTGAATTCGCTCACCAATAACAAAAAAAACATGCATTAAGGGAATTTATTCATAAGATTCTGCGTAGAAAACTCTAAATTTAGCCTTAGTTTGCGGGGTTAATTGAGTAATGGCAGCAAACGAGTAGGGGCAGTCGACAATATGGAGTGTAGTCTATCATGATTTTGTGCAGTATGCATATGGAGGGGCATTTTACTATGCCTATGAACGTTCAAAATATTCAATACTTCCAACACACAAGAAAAGTAGTCAATCGGAATCAAATGTATAGCAACCAATTGCAACACTTCAAAAGTTCAGAACCCATACAAAACTCTAAATCTCCAGTGCAAAATCATAGAAACAACATATAACATAAAAACAAACTAAAAAAAATCTTAGCAACAAATCCCTATACAAAACCCTAAACCCTTAAATCTCCCAACTCAAAAACGTTTCAAAACAAACCATTCTCCTTAAACCTTGAGATCTTAACAAAAAACTAAATTGAGAGAATAAATCTGCAGAGAAGCGAAGCAGAAGAAAAGAAGTGCATGCCTTAAAGGGTTTAACACTGCTTTCTGCCTTGTTTTCTAGCACTTCGTTTAGCACTGTCTACCAGCTTTCCTTGCTGCATGTCGATTGACAACCCTCTTGTATCACTCCCTCAAAACGTGGGTCGACAATGGTGAGGAAATGGTTCAAAACGGAGACGAATGGGGGAGTTGAGAAGAACCAAGGTAGTCCCCTTGTTTTGTTTGCAGGTTTTGGGGCACAAAAATGAAATCAACAGAGACACCATACAGTCAATTGGTTTGGTCGACTAACACCGTACAGTCAGTTGTTCAGATCGACTTGACATTTGTGTTTTGTAACACATTTTCATCTTCTTTGACAGGGGAGCCACATCAGATGTGGGTCCCCTGTTAGTGCCACATAGGACGGTGCCCAGGGTCGTTCAATCTAGATCCCTTAGGCATTTTCATAAGTATTATTGGACTTGTTACATTCAATTTTGCAAAAAAAAAAAAAAAAAAAAAAAAAAAAAAAAAAAAAAAAGAAAAATAGTACGAATACTCACCAACAAGAGTTGATTTCAATAATATCATTCAAATAAAACAGTAAGTTTTTCTCCATAATAACCAAGTTACTATTATTAAAACAATTTTTTGTGACAAGACTGTATATTCATTAACTGGTGGATAAAAATAGGTGCATGGCTCTGTAATGATGTACACAAATAATAAAATTCGTGCCATGAGTTATACTAAATGAAGCATCATCTTGCAAAGCTTCCTATTGTGTTTTATCATTTATGTAAGGATGTTTTTTTTCATTCTCAAAATACTCATCATAAAAAAAGGAGAGCTGGGTATGAAAAAGTAATGATATGACTGACGCAAGATGAATAAGAAAAAATGATCTTTAACTGAAGCGTATAATAATTTACTTTTGATTGATAACCTTTTATATGATAAGTTCTCTGTGAGGGGTTGGTGTCTGTGATTTCTAATCCTTGATTTACTTATTAAATGTTTGGAATCTTTCTCTCCGTCTCTATTTATTTTAATCTAATGCCTTAATGTTTCTTAGTAATAAGCAACCAGTAATTTTGGTTCCTCGGTTGGTGCAACTGTATGCTATATTCATCTTCAGTGATTCTTGTGGACATTGTTCTTCTGATGGTTAAGACATGTCTCTCAAATTGTTTGAATTGCTTTCAATGTTTCGAGATATTAATATGGTGCAATGGGCATTTTCCTCCTTAGGTGAGGTGACACCTACTCCTAGGCAGTGTGTAGAGGAGGCCTATGAGATAAAAATGGGAATTGATTCTATAATTTATATGCTTGAAAGTTGAAAATTTTAGCTTTGATGTATAGATTTCTGGAGGAACCTGCGCAAGTGGAAGAAAAGTTTAAAATCTCTTTCCCATGCCACTTTCAAAATATTTTAAAAAATGTGTGCAAGTGTTTGTAATCTTGAATATTACGAAGAAGCCCTATGGCTTGCCTTGAATATGGTTTGGTGATGGCATAGTTGATGATTAAATGACACCTGAACAACCGTTTCATTATATCCATTGCAGTCAGTGGTCTAGTAGAGTTCGTGTCACTGAAAATTGTCTTGCGATTCTTGCGACTTCATCTGATATTCTGCGATCGACAAGTTAAACTATTTGTGGCATGGACATAATGTCATAGTTATTTGTTCTTACTGGGACTAAATCAGAAAGAACGTGGTTTTTCAGGGTTTCAGTGTGAAGCAAAATACAACCAGAACTCAAGCAACGCCATTAGTGCTGGGAGATAAGAGTCGAGGCCATTTGGAAAAGACCGAATTGCATGAATTTATTCAAGCTTCTCCTTTCCTTGCAGTTGCAGAGAGCTCCATGGAAAACAGAGGCGCTAGTTCATCACAGACTGAGAGTTTGGATGCAGAGCGTCTCCTTTCTTGTGGCGAGCAGCCCAATAATTCGAGTGCCAGTCAGCCAACTGTAGGCGAGACGAGCAACAGATGGGTTAAGCGCCTCAAGTTAAGTGCCTCAGATTCAACCCCTCCAGGCATAGAAAGTTCAAGAATGAGAGCCGAAGCATTTTCTACTGAAAGTACAAAAAACTTTGGTAATGCTTCGAGTTATGATAGAAATAGCTCCAGGCCTGTCTTGATTAAGCCTGTTGACAAGGGAAGCTTGGAGATGGATGAGAACTCGGTCAAGGAAAGAAAGAGGGAACCGTTATCTATAGACTCGGCAGTGAAGGAATTCCGAAACCAAACTTTATCGCACCCATGGATTCGAAGGTGGTGCCATAATCAAGCAGCGAAGGGTAAGTCGAAGGTAACTGAAGCAGTGATTTGTGAACCCCAAAGTTTGGAGGCATCATTGGACGAGTTCCGAAGGAAGAAACTCCCGAGCATCGCTGCAATGGCCCTGATGGGAAAGGCCACAAACTGCTTCCAGCCTTGCCAATTCAGAAGAAAGGGACCTGTTGTAGTTTGGAACACTGAGAGATTCTGAAAGGGGACTCATAATACTTGCACTTGGTTCCAGTTCCATAAAACTTGTGCAAGGCAGAGATGGTGTCTGTCTGCTTAGAAAACACTACATATGAATGAAGCATAATTATGAAGCTAGCATAAAGTCCTTGTGCTTGATGTGCCCACCTAATATGATGAGACGAGACAAGTGATTGTGGTCTTACTAATAGGAATCCTTTGTAAATTTTGAAGAAGGTTTCAGTGTTTTTAATGTACGATCAATTCATTTGCTTGGTGTTGTCAACTTCAGCGTCCAATTATGGGATTTGTAGATATCTGACTTCTTAAAGAAAATTTGTTTCCGAGAAGTATCCAAACGTCATGCTTCTTGGAAAATTTGCAGCAAAACAAAATTGACAATGACACTGTGTTTTGAGGTTTTTTAAAATCAAATGCTCGAGAGTTTTATTGGATTTTCAATGTGGTATTCGACGCTAACCGCATCGATTAATTTTCATTTGGGCACTGTTGAATTTTTGTCAAGCTTCGTAGATGAGATTCGAACACGAGAGTTTGCTTAGAAGAATCGAGTCTATTATCACTCAGACCAATCCCAATCCATTATTGATCATTAAAAGTCTTAAATTAGATTAGCGTCTATCACGTTTAGAAATTGCAAAAACTTGATCCAAACTAGTTGGTTTTTAGATTAGCAATAGCGACACCTGCCCTAAGCTCCCAACTTCGTGGAACCTGTCAAAGTTTGCCACCTAAAAGTCACGAGTTTATAAAAATCCCCGTCGTTGACTTGACTTTATTACATTTTGTTCTCAAATTCCTTAAAAAAACAAAACATACTATATATGAATATGTGGGTGTAAATGTGTAATAAAGTGGAAACGTGGGAGACGGGTAGGGTTTGGTCTAGAAGGCTCACAATTGAAAGCGCGCATTTTTTTATTGCCCATTCAACCAACAACAACAACAACAACAACAATTCATCGAATCCAATCACACAACAACGGGTAAGCTAGCTTTGTTTACATTGATTTTCATTTCTTTCGCGAAAAGTTTGATCTTTGTTATTGATTTTGGATTTCTATGTATGATGGGTAGATTTCTGGAATTGGGGTTTGGTGGATTGTGTGATTTTTGTTGTATGGGATTGATTTGAGGTGATAGAGGCGGTGGTGGTGGTGGTGGAAAGCTATGCCGACTTTCACCGCAATTGCATTAGATAGGCTGTTGGAACCTGGAGGAAACCATCCCAAACCCAAGCCCCAATCTTTGAATTCCAAGCCACCCCTAAATCCAAATCCCAACCCAGACATCATGACGAGGAGGTCATCTTCGGCGGTGGCTGCTACCGCCGAGAGGCGGATTCAATGGCCTCATGTGTCGCCGTCGCTCTACGCCACTCCTGAGCCCACCCTCTTCCTCCTGACTCCCCCTCCTCCTTCCCGCCCTCGCCCTACATCGTCAACCACAAGCGCCGCGGTCCTCGCCTTCTCAAGAGCTTTTCTCAGGACGATGTGGTGGGTTGTAATCATGGAGGAGGGCTAGACCCTCAGATTGACCAAAAGTTGGTTGATCATAATCAGACGGCGACCAATGACGACCGGGATGTTGTTATTTTTGAGGCCGAAGAAGACCCAGTTGGGGAATTTTCTTTTGTTCAGTCTGCTTCTGTGAATTGTGAAGAGTTGGGCGTGGAGGGGTTCAGTAATGGCCAGTTTGGAAGTGGGGTTGATGCTGCTTCGATTAATGGGTCGTTGAAGTCGGTTGTGTCGGGCGCTAACAATGATTGCGATGATTTCTTTGATCCTAATGAAACAATGAGCAGTGCAGCCAGTGTGATCGGGGCTGATGATGGTAGCGCCATTGATTATTCTCTCAAGACACCTTCTACTCCCACGGCAGAGTATTTTGATGCTTATGAAGGTAATATTTAACTCCTTTTCATTATGTTTTGGTTTCTTTTGCCATTTTACTCCGGCTTTCAATTCTTTGAAAAGTTGGGTAGGCACAAAACTTGAGAAAATTAATGTGCTATATCTGTTGAAGCTCTTTTTATTTGTCTATCTATTGAACTTTTAGAGAAAATATCATCTCAAGCCTGGATTTTTTGTTGTTTTGTAAGTTTGTTATAGATTTATTTAACTTCATAGTGACTAAACAACCATTCACATGCATCATATCATTGATAACGCATATCTCGAAATGTTCTTAATAAACATGTATGCGCAATGCACTTGACAAAAAAGTTAAACATATATCTAGCCCAAAAAGTATTGCATGTGTTAAATGAACTCGTTTTCTTGTTCTTTTTCTTTATTTGAAAGAACCTGTTTTCTTGTTCAAGTCCATTGTGCTATCTTTGGCCTTTTATGCTATAACAATCGGCAATTGGCATACCACTCTGTCAGTGCTAGATTATATTTACTTGTGTATCTAGTCTCCTTATTGTTAGACTAATGCAACTTTCTTACTTTCAATAGAGCTTAACAGTGAGGGAGGTTCACTATATGAACTTCGTAATATGGAAGCTGAACTTCGTGATATACGACTGAATTTGTTGATGGAGATAGAGAAGCGAAAGCAAGTTGAAGAAACCCTAGATAATATGCGAAGACAGTGGCAGGGGTTTGCTGAGAAATTATCTCTTGTGGGGTTGACGGTTCCTGCGATTGAATCGGCAACATTTGAAGATGAAAATCTGGCTCCTGGCTTTGCAGAAGAGCTGTGCCAGCAGATTCACGTTGCACGGCTTGTGTCAGATTCAGTTGGGAGGGGATTGGCTAAGGCTGAGGCTGAGATGGAGATAGAGCCTGTGATTGAGGCCAAGAATTTTGAGATTGCTCGCTTGTGTGATCGGTTACGCTACTATGAAGCTGTGAATCATGAAATGTCTCAAAGGAATCAAGAGACAATTGGTAAGATCTTCACTTTAACAATTTCTTATTTATTTTGTCCTCTTGCAAAGTTACATTTCTTTCTTATCAAAAAAAGTTGAGAACAAACCTCTTACAAGTTTTCAATTTTTATATTTGTAGTTCTTAGAATCTTCACGAGCTTAGATATTCAAAAATCATATTTGATGATTTTTTGCCTTCCTGTCATAGGATGCGCACTTATTGAATATGGGAGAGATGCTCAAGATTAGCATACAGATGTGCAAAATATCTTTGAGTATGAGTCAATAGCTAACCAAAGAACTTGATTCCAAAGGGCCCTGGATGAGTGAATTAGCTTTTTTTAAGTGGGAAATTCCTTTCTTTCCTTGTTAAATTGGTTGATATAGTCAAACAAAGGTTGGGATATGAGGTGTATATGACGCATCAGAATGCTGATTTGGAACTGCAAGTCTATTGTCTTCAACAGTTTATGATATCTTTGCATGTGCAAATATCAGAAAACTAGGCTGGCTTATGTGCAATGGTTGGATGCAATATAAGCGGATGCATCAATTTGCAAATTTTGTTCGATTATAATGGTTGAGGCCTTTAAATTCCTTATTCCATGTGTCTTGGGCTTTTACCAACAGCCGGTTGTTTCGAGTGGTAAGAGACTCGGCTCCCCTTAATTGAGGTCTTGAGTTTGAGTATTGTGGATAGAAAAACTTGGGTTGGGAGGGCCGGCCCCTATACGGGGCTTAATAGTGCTTGAGCGTAAATTAGTCGGTGCAGTTGGCACCGGATACCACATGGGAAACAAAAAAAAAACCATTTGTGTTAGGACTTCCATAGAAGTTCAAGGAGCTTGTTTTTGAGGTAGAATAGTCTGATTTGCGTGATTATGTTGGATTTACAGAAACATGAGTCGAACTCTTAACCTCCACCAACCTTGCCTTGGGCAAGTGATGCATCATCCATCCCACCTTAGATGCTTTGGCTCTTGTTCTACCCATTAGGAAAAACTATATTTGACAATTATTTTCCGTGTCAAATCTTATTCCATCACTTTTTTTGGGGGGTTTCTTACTTTTTCTTCATATAAACTCATCCAAGCTCATTTGGTACATGATCCTGAGAGTTCAGATACAAATTTAGTGGAATTGTAAATGAATTTATGGATTTAGCTTTCCATTTTGCTTTAGCCATTAAAATAAGTTCGATTGTATGCTTGTGCTTATCAGAATTAAGATTTATTTTAAGATCTTGTGTAAGGCTATCTTGTTTAGCATATTCTTAAATGAATCTTTTTTTTTTTTTTTTTTTTTTCTGAAGATCAAGATTGATGAGTAATTCATTGGTGCAATCCATCCATTTTCTTGTTCTTGATATTTTCAATTGCTTCCTTCTTTTTTTTTTTCCTTTTTTTTTTTTTTGTCACAGGCAAAGAATCTATTTATCATATTTTTGAAATTGTTTTATTATTCTATATAATTTCCTAGTGAAATTTCATTACAAAATGAGTGAGCCAGATTCACTAATTAGAATGAGGATGTAAAGATTGTTTATAAAGACAATTTTTGGACTTGCCTTGTTACTTCTACTCCTAGAAACGGGATTCTCGGTTTTGCCTTGTTGGTTGCAACAAGATGTTAGATGACAATGCAGGCTCAAGTGCAAAAGTGCAACAGCTTTTGCTGTTTTTGACTTGTTCTCCCTCTAGTAAATTCTTCTAATTTTGTTTCATTTTGTCTTAAATGTAGAGTTGGCTAGGCATCGCAGGCAAAGAAGGAAAAGAAGGCAGCGTTGGGTTTGGGGTTCAGTAGGTGCAGCCATTGCACTTGGCAGTGCAGCGCTTGTATGGTCTTTTCTACCCTCACATTCCTCTAGTCCATCTCATTCTCCTGTCGGAGATGAATCTTCGGAGCAATGAACGTCCAATGAGGCAGAAGGCTTCATGCTATTCCGAACAAGAAACCATAGAATTGAGGAGGTGCATGAAGGTTTGAGTGCATCAATAATACAAAACACCCTTGGTTATACGTCGGTGACTTTCCCTTGGAAAATTTATGATCCAGATGGATGGGTGTGTGCAAAGCTTTGTGTTTTAAGCTTTTACTTGTAATAAAGAAAGAATATACCAGTTAGTGTGACATTCTTCACTCGGGTTCCATAATATTAACAGGCCTCTGCCAACGGTTCTCTCCTATCGAGCCAAGAATAGAGTTTCGACTTTCAACACAAATTTACAGTGATGTTCAGCTTTTTTGATGAGGTTACTCTTTAGGAGTGATCTAAAGTTGTTCATTCACATTGGCCCCAAAGCAGCCGCGGCGGAACCAAAAAATTTAGTGAGTTTGGTTAAATCAAACTCTATTTATGATGTAACAACCCCACTGTGTTGTAAATCAAACCACCTCTAAGATATGCTCCAACGCAACAAAATAGCTTCAATTTCAAATTAGGTTACATGGATTAACATTTTTTTTAAAAAAATTTTAGGTACTGAAAAATGGGTTTGGAAATTTCTTATTTTTTGAACTTAGAGCGTCTCCAATGGAAAATGTGGATTGTGGATGTGAATTTTGAATGTGAAGAGGATGTCCATTTTATGTGGCTCAAATTGACATTGAACTTTAAAATAGGCCTCATGTGAATATGTGGCTTAATTAATGAGGTGTCATTTTTTTGTAATTTTATTAATTAAAATGTGAAAATAAAAGTGTAAAAAAATAAGTAAATATTTTTTGAAAAAAATCCAATTATACAACATCGATGTCAATTTGAATAAGTGACATTCAAAATAGACAATGTTTATCAACGTCATCTTCATATTCAAAATGCAAATTTTATGGGAGAGTTTTTTTCACTCCAATGTTTATTTAGTCCTAGGTGGTACACATTGACATTCAATCAACATTCCATTGGAGGACCATGGATTGGGGTGGAAATGGATCCACCTAAAATACAATCCATATCCAACAAGACCATGAATTGATATTGTCTATTCTACGTGGCATGAAATCAAAGTGGAATTGATATTGTCTATTCTACGTGGCATGGAATCAAAGTGGAAGGTGTCTACCACGATGTCTACTTATAGACATTGTGGTAGACTGCCACCTCAGCATTATTAATTTTTTTAAAATTTTTTATTTTTTTTAAGCCCTTATTAATATTATTGGGCGACTATATTTTTCACCGAAAAGTCAGAGAGAGAGAGAGAGAGAGGAGTGTCGAAAACAGTGAAAACCCTAAAATTCGATTGTTAATTTGTTTCCGTCCCTGCGGCGGTGCGGCTCATAGAAGGATCGGAAACCTCCTGTGATTAAGGTTAGTTTGTGGGAAGTTGTGTTTTCTGTTTTATGTTGTATATCTTCCTTTGATTTGATTTAATGCGATGTATATTCTCTTGATTTGGTTTTGTGCTTCTTTCAATTCTAATTCGGCTTTTCATGTTCTATGTGTTAGTTTGCGTAACCCCATAATATTTACTCAAAAGTCGAACTTGATTTTTTTTGGTTTGATTAGGGAGTTTAGTGAACACTTCATGAATTCCGAATCCGTTTTTCTTTGATTCTATTGTTTGTCTATTTGGATGTGTTTAGTGTTTGAATGAATTAAGAGCAAGCTATCCCTGGAACTCCACCCATGTAATGTAGAACATTGTATCCGCTACATAGCCAGTCTCAGGTCTGGACAAAGGTGAAGGGCTCCCAAGCCCATTATCCATACCCGGAAAATGGGCGGAAAATGGGGGAGGGAAGTCCAAAGCCTACTTTCCATACTCGGAAAACGGCGGACGGTTGCGAACCACCTACTATTGCGCTTGAACAGACTATTACTAGGAAGTAACCGCATATTGCCATTATACAGAATAGTGGTGCATGGATGAAGGAATTCTACCACACTCATCTACATCATGGGCCTCATGGCCATTGCAAAGTAATCAATCTGTCCTCTATGGGAGGCTGAGCTAAAAGAAAAGATTTTTTATTTTTATTTTTTTGCTTGAATTGCAATTGCTTTCTTCCCTAGAATTATTTTTCAAGTAAATTATCTATCATTGATTCGTCGTTATAACTTGAGTATTGTTTATGATTTTGGTCACTTGGGGGGCTAAAATTACCTTTTGGTTGTTCGTAACAGAAGAATGGATTCGCAAGTAAAACTGGCTGTTGTGGTTAAGGTTATGGGACGAACTGGGTCAAGAGGGCAGGTGACCCAAGTGAGAGTCAAGTTTCTGGATGATCAGAACCGTCTCATTATGAGGAATGTCAAAGGACCAATTCGTGAAGGTGACATTCTCACCTTGTTGGAGTCTGAAAGAGAGGCGAGGAGGCTTCGTTGATGCAAGATCTAACTCAATTTTCCCTCTTTGCAACTTAAACTTTTGAATGTTTGATGTTCAAGGCTTGTAATGAGGAGATGTGGGTTTTGGTTTTTGCAATGAAGTTAAAGATTTTGAAGTTTTACTTGGAATTTTGAACTGAATGGCTGCTTAATTCTAGGCATTGCCTCATGTTTTGAATTGAAGTTTTGGCTTTGTGTTGTTAGCTTTTACTTCAATTATGCCTGAAAAGTTTGTTGTGTATGCAATGTATTAATGTAGAGTTAGAATATGATACACCTGGAGTAGAGCAATAATCTAATAGTTCTGTAACATTCCTCTTCCAACTGTTCTCTTCTTTTGAGCCAAGAATGAAGTTTCAACCCCAATTTATAGTGTACTGTTGTGACTAAACAATGTAAACATTCGCACTGCAAGTGCTTATCATACTGTTCCTAGTTGTGTTGGACCTTGAGATAATTTTAAGCCTTGTATTTCTGTTGTGGTTTCCTAAGTTTCCAAATAGAGTTCTTGCTTGCTAGTTGAGCTTATGGAGGATTGTCTTAAGTTATTGAGTCGTAGTTGGGAGGTTAAAATACAACATGAATTAATGGAAGGGAATCAGTGTGCTGATTTTTATGGCTCAACAGTTGTATATAGAACTGGAGGAGGTCCCTCCTTCCCTGAGACCCTTGTTGTAAGGGGATGCGATGGGTTTTTTAGTTGCCCAGGTTGTATTAGCTTATCCATTTTGAAGGACCAAAAATAAAAAAATAATAATAAAAAAAAAAATCAGCGTTCTCTCAATTCTAAAGGTGTGGGTTGGAAAACTTTTTCATTGTTTGAAAATGCTTTTTCGACCCACTTTTCAACTCAATTGATCTTCACTGCTGGTTTTCGCATTAATGTGTATGCACAAGACAATACATGTGCATCTAAGGATGTGAAATCCAACATCTCCCTCTTTTTCTAAAATCCTAAAACTCTTCTTCTTGATTCACTTTTGTGATTTTCTTTCTTGATCCACCGCCGATCCCCCTCTTCGATTGGCGATTGGCGGTGGTTCCAATAAAATCTTTTTTGCATTTTGTTCATACAATAATCAACATATCTAATCAGATTTGTAGAGATTGGTTCATCTTTATTGTAGTGCATCGTCATCGACGTGTTGCGTGGATTTGTGCGGCGCTTGATTGATCTTGTATTTAGTTTTATTTTATAGTTAGTTTTTTCTTCCCTAGTTGGAAGTCTTTGATTGATTGTCTTCTCTTTGTTGGGAAGTTTTAGGTTTTCTTCTTCTTGTTGGTAAGTTTTGTTATTTGTTTTGTGGTTCTAGCAGTTAGTGTATTATCATGAGTTTCAACGTTGTAGATAACAGTCCCTGATTGTCAAACTGTTTCGATTTAGCATTTACAGTCAAATTAATGACAGTTTGTTTGAACAAATAGAATTAACGAATCAATGTATTTAATTTTATGTCTAGTCTTGGTCTTGTATTGAATAATGAATGATTAATGAATTTTTTCTTCAAAAAAAAAAAAAGTGAAATCAGCGTGATGTCAAAATAGCACTAACTTTTATTCTTTTGAGTTTTGACTTTCAATATTATAACTTCCCACTCAAATTTTTTATGAGAATAAAACTAACTTGCGCTTGCTGGGGTTTGAACTCATGACCTCAAAATTTTGTACTAAATCATTGGGCCAGTTATTTGATTGGTGTTCTTCCCACTTAATTTTCTTAGTTAAGTGCGTGTCCCGACACAGTGATTCGGTAACTTTTGTTCTGACTTGAGTGATCCGGTAATTTTGAGATGTACAAAATATTTACCACGTATTGTAGGACCAAAACTGAGAGGCAATCACGGCGCCCAACACTCACGGAATGCTTGGCGCCACTAAAAAAGTGGTCGTAAAGAAGCGCAACTCACGCCGCTCTCCACTCCTCTTTCATTCTCAAAAGTTTTATTGAACAAAAAAATTGAGAGTTTCTCAACCACGCCATTCAAATTTGAATTCATTACAAATTAGGAGAGTACTTGCTACGGTATTAGTACTCTGTCTAACTTTCTCTTTCTCCACTACTTGTCTCATGTGGGGTAGAGAGATAATGGAGATCCTACGTACATCCACAACCATCCGATATATGACACGTCACTTTCTTTAAAGATCGGGTGGTAAGATCATGTGGGAGTGATCCAACGGCTAAGATGCCACCACTTGTTTCACGTGAAGGGGAAGATGGGTGTGTTATGAGGATAGGGCGCAAGTGAACGTGGGGGAGTCTTTAAAATATGTCAGATAACGTGGCTTGGATATAAGTCAGGTACACCAAACCAATATTAAGGTACATATGCGTGTAGACCCCCCACCCCTTCATCTCTACCATTCTCGTGGCTCATCTTCATTTCAAACTGCACCAGTACTTCTTCTTTGATTAAAATTACAATTACTAGCTAGTGACTTTTGTATTGAATGAAGAAAATTAAATTATGTCGCCCTACCTTCTTTATTAACAAAAAAAAAGGAACCTTTGTTTGAGTTTCATTTTCAAGTGATGTGATGTAAGATAAGAATAATAATGAGAGAACGCAATCTGTTGCATGTGACAAGCAACGCCTCTCGCTTTCCTTTTCCGCTCTGTTTTTCCTCAGATTGGATTCCCCCATCACTCTCTTTAATTGCCTTCCTTTCTTACTTCTTTGCTTTTCTTCTATTCTTAATTACCACATAGTGAAGTGAATTGTTACATAACACGTCAACTTAATTAATTACAACACAGTAAAAGTTAAATTTCATCTCTGTCGTAACATGATACTCCTCCTATATGTGTACGTGCTGTCCAAGCTTACCCACCACTCCAAAATCAAAAGGTCAATAATGTTTTGACAGAATTACATCACATGGTTGGTAATGGTAGCGTGCGTGCCCGTACGTACGTACCCCACATTCATCGAGTTTGAGTACGCCATCTCCGCTTTCAAAGGATGGGTCCTCCATTGCTCCTCCATTGCTCACCTTTCATTTGTGGTAGATCATCTGCACTCCCCCATTCGGACACACGGTATAGACACTCACTTGTTCTCGTCCCATGATTCACATTGTACAGTCTAATGTCCCATCTTTTTGTTTCGTTGGATTGTTTTGTATGTTAAAATCCAACCTCAATGAGCAATAAAAACCCAACAAGTGGCCATTGGTCTTCTGATCAGTGAACATTTTCCTTAATGAGAATCTCACCGACGCAGAGCCAGAAATCTTAACTGTGAGAAACAGCAGTAACTGTTCATCTCCTTCGATTGCCAGTATTTAAACAGTTTTCATTGGGAGTTACAAACACTCATCAATGGAGGACTGGCTCAACCTTTAAATCTTCAAATAGATTGATTCATCTATCCCCTCTAATTCTCTATTGACAAAGATGAAGCATTTGGGTCTGCTCTGTTTCTCTGTTCTTCTCATCCAACAACTAGCATTTGTTCACCAAATCGAAGCAGGAGATGGGTTTGTGAGAGCAAGAGGACTGCGTTTTCTCTTGAACGGGAGCCCTTACTATGCAAATGGGTTCAATGCGTACTGGCTCATGTACGTGGCTTCAGATCCATCACAGAGAAACAAGGTCTCCTCTGCCTTTCAACAGGCCTCATCCCATGGTCTCACCATTGCTAGGACTTGGGCTTTCAGTGATGGTGGCTACAGACCTCTCCAGTACTCCCCTGGATCTTATAATCAACAGATGTTCCAGGTTTGTCAATCTACACATACCCTTTTCTCTCTTTTGTCTATGATGCATTGGTGCTTCTGTTCTGATCTCCTCTGTTTTGCTCTGTTTTGATGAGTAGGGGTTGGATTTTGTTGTGTCTGAGGCCAGGAAGTATGGGATTAAGCTGATATTGAGCTTGGTGAACAACTATGAGAATCTTGGAGGGAAGAAACAGTATGTTGAGTGGGGTAGAAATCATGGGCAGTATTTGTCTTCCGAGGATGATTTCTTCACCAATCCTGTTGTGAAGGGGTTTTACAAGAACCATGTCACAGTCAGTAGTACCACAAATAATTAACATGTCTAATGTTCAATCTTTTTTTTTTTTCCCTCTTTTGTGATCTGCAATTGATGTTTGTTTTTGTGACAGACTGTTCTCACAAGGAGGAACAGCATAACTGGTGTTGCTTACAAGGATGATCCGACAATCATGGCTTGGGAGCTCATGAATGAGCCCAGGTGTCCATCAGATCTGTCTGGGAGGACCATTCAGGTTTGATCAGATGACCCTTTTGAATTGGTCTTGTTTTGAGGCTTAAGAGGGACCATTGATTGATCAAGTGTTGGCGTGGTTTGATTTTGTATATTGAATAGGCTTGGATCACAGAGATGGCTGCCCATGTGAAATCTATTGACAGAAATCACTTATTAGAGGCTGGTTTGGAAGGATTTTATGGGGAATCATCACAACAGAGGAAGCAATTCAATCCTGGTTTTCAAGTTGGAACAGATTTCATCCAAAATAATCTCATCCCTGGCATTGATTTTGCAACTGTTCACTCATATCCTGATCAATGGTAAGCACTCTATAGAAGATGAACAAAATTTATTAACCATGAATAATGTCAATATTAAGAAAAGCAAGATCTCCAGTTTGAGTCACCCTTGCATCCTTGCATGGGGCCCGACAGTACCCGAACATGGATTAGCTAGTTTGGTTGTGAGAAACCCAAAAAATGTCATTCTTAAGCTTGTTCATGCATGAATCAGAAGTTGAAGAATGAAATGCTGCACATTGCAATATGGTGATTATGTGAAAGTATTTCTAACAGTTTGAATGCATGAACAACAGGCTATCCAGTGCAAATGATCAAACTCAACTTTCATTCTTGAACAACTGGCTCAACACCCACATCCAAGACGCGCAATTTGTTATCCGAAAGCCGTTGCTCCTCACTGAATTTGGGAAGTCATGGAAAGATCCTGGCTACAATGCCTATCAGAGGGATTTCTTGTTCAGTACTGTCTACTATAAGATCTACTCCTCTGCCAGTAGAGGAGGTGCAACTGCCGGCGGCCTCTTTTGGCAACTACTGACTGAGGGAATGGACTCTTTCCGAGATGGATACGAGATAGTTCTAAGCGAGAGCCCGTCGACCGCCAGTATGATAGCTCAGCAGTCACACAAGCTTTACCAAATTCGGAAGATGTATGTGAGACTCAAAAATGTCGAGAACTGGAAGCGAGCGAGAGCCGTTAGACGAGCTCAATGGCTTGCAAGGAACAAAAGGGGAGAGCAAGGGAGCTGAGTTAAACTATTACTTGAGATTAAGTTATAGCCATTGAAATGGTTTGGCTTACTATGTAGGTTTTGGTTTAAAGAAACATGATATGTTGTTGGAGTTGATAGTATCTCTTAGAGATGGATGTGGTTCATCCAAGAGAGTATACAAGGGATTTACTCTCTGCAATGTCTTATTTATAACTATGTACAAGATGTTTGCTGAGCCTGTTATATATATTTGGCTAGCAAACAAGTTCCTAACCTTTCTGTTGGGATCATTTGCATCTTATACTTGACTTTAATTAAGTAGTAGCTTTGTAACATTTCCACTACCTTGTGTTTGGAATATAAGTTATTGTTGGATCAATTGAATCTTAACTAATTAAATAGCAATGCATGAGCAGTCAGTATTGTTTTAATCTTATTGTAAAGACTGAATGAAATATATGGAAACACAACTCTCAAAACTTTATTCAAGTTTGAAGGTTCACAGGCCATCTCTGACTAGGCATTTGTACAAGATCTACAAGCAAGCCTGCCCTTTTTATTTATCCTCATTAGTAGGTTCTTTCTAGTTCATGTCAGATAGTTGCTATAGGGCTTGTACTGCGAACAAGCTGCGGCGCGAACTGCCATTCTTCGAGCTTCTCCAGTCTCCCATGCGTATCCACACACAATAGGTTCCGTTCATCCTGTATGTCGTCCGAGAAATGTGTGGAATTACCGATAAGTTTATATGACAGTTCCATCTGGAATTGTTGCATTCTTCAGGATAACTGTGATGCCAGTTCTAATGTAGAATCCTTCCTTTGATCTGTCTGCTTCTTGAACACCCTGAATAGACATGAATAAACTGAGTAAGGATCTTTCATGGTCTTGAAGCAGAAATGCAAAGTCGAGTAGAAGTAGAGGTACTTACATCTTTATTCGTGATCGAGACATCTTTCCCTATCTTAGCATTCTTGTCAATGATGCAGTTCCTAGAACAAAAGCGACCAAAGATGAGAAAATGTCGAATATAAAGCGTATACAACATAAATGAACACGTTGATACTACTATATGTCAGTGGTTCCGGCATGAAATGATGTGTGCCAAACATAGGACCATCAATAACCATGAACTTTGGTATGATATGTCCCAAGTGAATCCACCAAACTGATTTCATCAGTGTCTCTGTAACTTGCGAGCTAATATCAATACATGAACATGCATGTAGAACTTCGATCTCACCTTATTAGGGTATTCCGTCCCACGCCTATTGGTACTTTCCCGTCGGCAAGCAGAGATGCAATTTCGGATTCAGTTTGGTAATAGTCTGCACCCATCATCATAGTGTCCTGAAAGCAACATTGTTTTAGTAAAATGAAGTCTTCCAAGTCCAACAACAAGAAAACTTAACATATGTAATTACATTAATTTTCATAAATTAAGCCAATAAGACTGATAGTCTCCAGAATGGCTGCAGTGCTTTTCCTTTTAATGTTTTTCATTTTATGAAGCAAATCCTGATTTAGTAGAGAACTTTGTTGCCCTTTGACAAGAGACTAGTATAAATTTACCTTTAGATCAACTCCATATTCCAAACGCGAGCGAACACCCACTATGGAGTGCTCAATACTGCATTCTCGCAAGAAGCATCCATGTGAAATTATAGCATTCAAAACCTACATCAACAGATTGACAAGTAGGCATGAGAATATAAAGAATGGCATGACTAATCCTTGATCCTTAGAAATGGCATCCATGACCTACGATTTTTAAGAAAGCTTACCCGGCATTTTTCAACTTTTGTTGGTGGCAAGAATCGAGGAGATGTAAAGAAAGGAGTGCTTGGATCATAAAACTGAAACTTTGGTGGCTGCAAGAGAAATAAAAGAACACTTAGGTACCAATGGAAAACTTCTTAACACACGGTTCTAAAATACTTAACAAACAACAGGATTGTTGGTCAGCTTCACAAGCATATAATACTCTCGGTCGCAGCAATAACCCTACAATCCACAGCCGGGAAGCTAACCTGTTCTGTGAGGGCCAAGTTAGCATCAAAAAATGACTTGATTGTTCCAATATCCTCCCAGTAGTCATTGAACAAATAGGCCTGCCAATATTGAGGATTCAGCATATGCATATACCCTATGTGTTGTTTGCATAAATAAAGCATTAGTAATCATAAGGTACATGACGTTCAAGGAGGTTTTCCTTACTTGGACATTTTGATCCATCACGGCCGCTGGAATAATTTCGGAACCAAAGTCATTAGATGTAGGATATCTCCACTTGAGAAGTTTCACTAAGACATCAGTTCTGAATACATAAACTCCCATAGATGCAATGTATGGAAACCTCTTGGCCTCCATTGGAGACAAGCCTAGAACAGTGGTATCCACTTGCTGCAGGGCACCAACCAAGACCCTTAATTAGGTTAAGACATTAGACATCAACATGATGAATGGGCTGTTCTTGTAACTGAATAATACAGTGAAGCATAAGTTAAAAACACCGGCATCTTATGTGTAAACACTTTGCTTTTTGTCATCAGTTGGTGTCTTCATGTATCAAGATTGGAAAATGTTTAAGGCGGCTTCCTCACAATTGATCAATGTGGACAACTAAGAAGACAAACAATGATATATATATAGCAGGACTGAAACATTGGAGATGCCAGACTATCATCTATTGCCTTTTTTTTTTTTTTTGTTGAAGCCTACTACCTAAACTAATATCAACACGTTGAAATGCACTAAATAATCGGTTAATGACCAGGAAATGTAAAATACAAAGAAGCATAAAACAGCATACCATAGATCTCAAACAAGCACCCTTTGGTTTTTCGGCGAATTGGATGATTTGGCCAGAACGGTCAATCTTCATCAAACCATAATCTGAAGCACGGCTGCCAAACACAAGAAGTTTGAGACAACTCTTAAGGACAGTATGTGAATATATATATATATATATATATATATATATATATATATATATATATATATATATATATATATATATATATATGCATAAAAAATAATCTAGGCCTATCTGCTGGTTGCCAACAATTGGAACATTACAAATGACTAAGGTAAATGTCAATCGAAGATTTACGCAAAAGTATGCATATTACATTGTGTACGAGCGAGTTAGGAAGATAAAAGTATCTGAAGGACTTAATTAATCAGGTGATAACTAGTATTTAAGTATACCTGTCATCCATGGGTATGCAGGACACTGTAATATCAGCATTTGTGTCTATGTGCTTCTGCAAACACATTTTGCATTAGTAAACAATTTGCTTTTATGGAATGTCTGAGATGAGATGTTTAACAACAAAGGAGACTGTAAGATACCTGCACAAAGTCCATGTAGTCCATTCGATAAAGATGGTCACCGGACAAGATTACTATATGCTCCACATTCTTATTCTTGGCATCCTACAGAGAGTATAACGTTGCTAGTTTAATAAAAAAAACCAGCAGCAAGAGGGCTGCAAAGATAAATTCTCAAATATAACCGCATTGAAACTTTGATGTTTTATAGATTTTACGAACATAAGTTGTTACTTTTGAATTTTAAATATAAATCTACAACTCTACAACTAAGATTTAGGATTAGGTCAGCTTTGAATTGTCAAATAGTTAAGTAGTTTTAGCTTTATAAGTGGAGCGCACTATGATTAATAAAAATTGCTCCTCTTTCACATTCATTTTGTTTTCCATTATTTCTTCCTCAAATCCAACAAATTGTCATATTTATTATCAAATATCGACGGGAGTTGGGAGTTGGGAGTTGAATCGACAAACCTCGAAAACCCAAAAAAACTGCCTAACAGCATCCGCTGTTCCTTGAAACCAATTCATCCCTGCTTCCCCTGGAGTCTGTGTGGCAGCTAAAACCTGCTCAAAGAAAAGAAAATTCATGCCAAAAGCATTATCGAAAATCAAACTTGATTTCTCTACAAATACATTCCAGATTATATGGTTTCGAAAGGCATTGGTCATTCATATTCACAAAGAATCTCTTATTATCATACCTCGACGAATCCATCACCAAAGTTTACTCCATTTCCGAAATTATACGTGCGCGCAATGTGGCGGTTGAGTGAGGCAGAATTGAACTGGGTCAAGATGAATATCTTGTTTATCCCACTATTGATGCAGTTGCTCATCGGTACATCGATAAGCCTATAACATCCTCCAATAGGAACCTACATATATGAACCAAACGAAGAACTTTAATACTAGTACAATAGCTTCAACAAACAAAAACCAATCATAATCTATGACAAAGAATTGAATTCAGGGCTTTGATCTTTAATTACAGCAGGCTTGGCTCGTCTGCTAGTGAGGGGAAGAGGCGAGTCCCCGCGCCGCCGCCCAGTATGATCGACACCACCTTCTTCGGATCGGCTTTTTCCCTCGGAAACACAGGCATTTCTTGATGGATCTGCAAATCAAAAACTCCCATCACACTCGGAGCATTAACTACCCAACAACCAAATCACCAATTTCTTTAACAAAATTGCTCAACGATGCAAAGAATCAGCAAAACCTCATTTGAGATTAAAAACACGCAAAACCCAAATACAGAAAAACAAAGCATTCATCAAAGAACTCTCTTTCCAGATTGAACAAACAAAAACCAGATACATACAACAAAACAATGATCAAACACATGGTGACACTAGAACTAAAGAAACAGAAACAGAGGTGCCCTGTACTACTCACAAAGGTCTTCTCGTCAATGTCCGAAGTGAGAACAGAAACAGCAACACCAACTCTGCTCTTGCTCCGCCTTCGAGCTCTCAAACTCCTCTCCAACTTCTCACTCCAAAACCTCCCATTAGAACCGCCCTTAACCCTCTCTCCCCAAAACGCATTAAGCAGACCTCCTCCATTAGTAGTATTTGCTCGAACAGAGTGGGCGGGGGTGTAAGTCTTCAATGTTGCACCACAACAAGCATCCATTACTCCCCAAAACAGAACAACCGATCACTCAAACAACACTCGTTAAAGCTCGGAAAGTCGTTCTTGAAAGTACCCAAATCGCAAAAAGGTTGGATCTTGAATTGGAATCAATCTTTCCGAGAAAATGGGCCCAAAAACAGTTGGATGAACACGAGATCCGAAGCAAAGATAGCTTGATTTTAAAAAAGAAAAAAAGGGTAGCGAGGTTTCAAGAAATTGAAGATACCCAGATCAAGAAACTTAGAATGCAGGGGAGAGCAAGACCAATACTAGTAGTAGTAGTAGTAGTAGTAGAGAAGAAACGTGAACGTGAACGTGAACAGAGTGCTTTTTTTTTTTTTTTTTGGTTGATTAAGAGAGTGAATAGACAATTAGAACCAGTCCTTTAATGGACCTGTGAGCGCTCACGAGAGAAAGCATGTTAGGCTCTCTATTTTTATGCATGTGGTTGAGGAATCTGTGATCACTTGTAAACAGTGAATCAGTCAAAACCAAATTAGCTTACTTGTCGCTAAAACTCACGCACTTATTCAATCAAAATTCAAGCTTTGGTTTTGCAAACTAAACTTTCAAGTCTTTTTATACACACCACGCATCACTTGCTTACGTTAGAAATTGCCTAAAAGTTACCATGCAAAATGTCAAAATCAACAAGACATAAATAAAAACTTTACTAAAACACTCCACTTTCTAATTAGTATTTAACACATTAAAATAGAATACTTTTTTTTTTTTTTTTTTGCAAAAACACTCAAGATGGTTAAGTAGCTTCTTTTTTATTAATTATGGGTATCCAAAACCTTATTTGACTAAGTCATATATCTCGAGATTGTGAAAAGAGACTATCGGTGGCTCGACGTTTGGTTATAATAGGTAATCGAACTTGAGATTATATGTCTAACCCACACAATTTCGCCTTCTCTCTTGCTAGAAGATCAATCCATTTGGATTACATGGTTAAGTTGCTTCTGTGGCTAAACTTAATTAATTAATTTTTTCTCTAATCACAAGAGATGAAAACGAGTTTGTCGTATTAGGCCTTTAAACTCACGTGTACACCTCGTGATACATATATGAAGGCTTTCGTGCCGGCGTGTCTTATAATGTTTTTTTTTTTTTACCCAAAGAAGAAGGGATTGGTTGCATTCGATTTTGATATGAGAATAATAAGGAAGGAATGTAAGTCGGTTGTTTTAATTTTCAATGTATTAGATCGGAGGCAAGTTCTCTGAGGCATAAAAAAGTGTCACGTTGAACCAAAAAACAAAAAAAGTGTCACGCAGAGGTGTGAGCCGTGTGACAGGTGCTAAGATTTGCTAGGATTAAAAATGTGATGGGTCCACATTTGATGATGTCGGGGTTTGTGTCAACTCTGCACCGTCTGTCATCCAACATCCGATTGTTTGATGTGCGTGTGCCCATCATCCCCCGCTTCCAAGCTCCACCAACCACCCTCGCTGCCTCGCACGTCCATCTTCTTACATGTGTCAGCTTTGAATCATTCCTGAATTTTATGCACATCTCAATGCACCATTTTATTGCTTTTAAAAAAGATAGATATTACTAATACAATGTACTTATATGTTTCTTCAAAAAAAAAAAAAAAAAAAACACAAAACATTGAATGTGAACCCTTAGCCTAATTATAACAGCGAGTTTGGAACTACGCAAGTTAAGTACAGTCTCATATTTGCTGCCCTGTTACGTCAAGTTTATTCAGACCATTAAAGTACACTCAGATTACTTACATTAAAATTTTAAGAAAATAGTTAAACTCTTCTACATACTCACGTATGGCAAAAAAATATATGTATAAAAAAAGTAGACGATGTACATTCTTGGTGAGCATTTATGTTTTTTGGAAAAAAAAAGAATTTTAATTAAAATATATTCAAAAGTTAATAAAGCTGATATCCATAAATTTAATTATATATATTAACGATCGATTATCACAATTAGAAGCGGGTTGTCCTTATAAGGTGTGTGATTCGAAGCGAATTCATCATGGTAGTCGGATAGCCCTTATAACAAGTGGTTTGGACCAAAAAAATGTTTAAAAAGGTGTTGAATTTATACTATTAGACAACGTATATTCACAATACTAATATATAAAGTTCATGTAATGAGATTTGTATGAAATAATGACCAACCAAAACTAATCTCATATATACAAAAAAGTATTTGAAACTATAAATATTGGGATTCAAAAAGAAAAAGGATATATATAGGCACAGTATTCAATCTAATTGAGATTTGTATGAAAATGCTAATGACCCTCTAAAATTAATCTAAGTATAAAAAATATTTCAAATGTCAAATTAATTAAAATATCATAACTTTTTACAATTTTATTAACCTTTACTTAAGTAAAAAAATTTAGTAATTATAGGTGATGTGATGTAATGGTCCAAAATTTTTAACTGTGTTATTGTCTTTACACAGACTCAACGACCCGTACTGTGGGACCTACACCATGATATGTTCGTTTAGTAAGGCTTGATTATGGGATTAAGCCAGGCGGTGGCTTTGTTTAGTAGTTAGGGCGTCACATGTGATAACATATATATTTCAAAGTTATTGTTTAAGTGCCACCTCATCAAATTTAGAGTTAAGAAAATGAATTAGGATACAAATTTATCAATCTATAAAGTTTAGGATATAATAACAAAAGTTGTAAAAGATTAAAATATTTTAATCAATTAAATTTATTTCAAACGATAAATATTAGTAAAGTATGCAATCTAATTGGATTCTAATAATGCATATAATGACAATGGTAAGATTTTAAGAAGAATTACGTAGAAGAACATGCATTACCCCAAAGTTCCCCTTGATTAATAAATTGCAGGGTATGATTTTTTTTATCTGTAAATCAATCTATTACATAAAATTAATAATATTATGTTAAGGATAGTATTGAGATGGTTGGTTGCCAAAAAAAAATTAAAAAAAAATTAAAGTTTCAAGAGGTATTGAGTTCGACTTTCAATGAAGTTAAAAAAAATAAAGAAAAAGTTGAATTATACCTCATCAAATAGGCCTTATGGCCCTTATAACTCTCTCTCCTCAAGTCATAGAGTAGAAACTCCATGCAAAAATTACACTGCTTAAAAGACACTTCGAACGAGCCCTAAAATATCTATCATAAAAAATAGAAGGGAGGCTTGAGTCCAACCCTGACCTTACAATTGGGAGGAATAAGGGAAACACTGTATGGTTTTTATTTTATTTTTACATAAGCGAAATGTTGTAAAGTGTTGTAAATTGGTTGACCATTTAACCAAGTTTATGAATGATCACATTGTCAAGCATGACTCTCACATTGAATTGTAACATCAAGCATGACTTCTACATTGAATGTAACTTGTACACTCTACATAACTTGTATTCAACTCCAATGTATAATCACTTGTCCATGTATTGTCATGTAACTTGTAATCATGTATGATATGAGACTTTGGTGTAACTTGCACACTTTGTGCAAGTACTTATTCTCATCATGACTAAGGGCCTATATAAGGGGGTTCCTTCACTTGTAAAGAACACATCAATGTTGGAATAAAATCTCTACATTTTCATCTCTAGCACTCTTCTCTCTTGTCCCATCTTCTCTACTTATTATAGTAGTTCGTGTTTATGTCTTCTATCTTAAAGTCTCTAGCAAGTCCAACTTAAGTTCTAGTTGGCTTACAACTTAGTTTATAGCATAAAGATTTTATTTATTTTTTGGACGATAGAGATGTTACAAGATACAATTATTACGTATTGAGTAGTTCACATAAAATGATAGAAAGGTATATACAAAAGATGGATGGAGAAAGATCAGTCCAGGCAAATCCCGTTGATTCATTTGCAGGAGCCCACTGGCTACGAACAAAAAAACAGAAGAAGCTGATTGCGAGTTTGCGACAATGGTGGACAGCGCAAGCTTAATTTGGCCGAACACGTGGCGGAATTGCAGCGTTAGTGGTCAGCAAATACATTATTACTGTACAACAACAGAAAAGACCTTCAAATATCATATGCTGCACTTGCATTATTTGACTGTTTCGCCAACAAAAACATATGAAAAGAACGGGACTGCCTGATAGGACAGGAGCCTTAGGATTTCAGCTCCTACATTGGTACAAATTATGACAGCTTTAATATATTGTGATTACTTTACAAGTTACGACGAAATTAGGGCTTTCGATCTATTGCTCACGAGACTAATCAAATCTACCTAAGTTACAAGGAACTAAAGAAAAAAAAAGTTTTCACATGATTATCAAAAAAAATTCAAGAAAGAGTGAATATAAAATTAATCCCACGTGCAATGTTAGGTGGGTCGGTTACAACATGGTGAGCCATTTGCATCAATCACAAGGAAGATTTAAAAAAGCTAACAAAATTGATTACAAACAATTAGATGGAGACAAGCACCAGAGGCAACGCAAACGGTGCATGTGTGTGGGGTATTAGCGCCTGATTGGAATGAAAGTTAAAGATGATTGAGATTTTTATTACAAAATACAGTACTACTATGTTGGAGTTGTAATCTAAATTAGATTAGTGTTTGAGTTTGATTATGAGTTTGAGTTAGAGTATGAGTCTAGTTAGGATCTCTTAGTTGGATTAGGAGTATGTTTATGTGACTCTATAAATTAGAGTTAAGCCCCCGCATTGTAATTAACGAGTTTATTAGAGTGATTAATAAAGTGTGTCATTGCGGTGTCTCTAAACCTAACATGGTATCAGAGCAAAAGTGAGATCCCGAAATCATGTGAGATTGAGACCGAGATTTTAGATCTACGGTGTGAGACTTTGTTCAAGATCGAACAAAGAATTTGGGCTTCGCATCTATTGAGAGATCGAAGCGTGCCCGTTTCTTGTTTTGGAGAAGAAACGAAGATTTGAACAATTTGTTCAAAGTGTGTGCAACAGAGAGTTAAAATCAAAATTGAGATTTTTGATTTTCTTATTTGGTGTGAATTATGGCGACATCGGGGAACGGCCAAGTTCAACCTACTCTTCCAATATTCGATGGGAAGAAGTTTGATAGATGGAGCACTCAGATGAGAGTCTTGTTCAGTTTTCAAGACTTGCTCGCAGTAGTTGAAGATGGGTTCGAAGACCCAGGGGCCACCGCTACCTCGACACAAAAGGAGCTTCGCAAGAAAGATCAGAAGGCACTTTATTTTATTTTGCAAACGCTTGATGATGTGGCGTTTGAGAAAGTGCAACTCGGCGAATACATCAAAGGAAGCGTGTGACACTTTAGAGACGTCCTACAAGGGTGTACGAGAAAGTCAAGAAAGTTTGATTGCAAACTTTGAGGCGACAATTCGAGTTGATCGAGATGGACGACTCAGAAGATATAGAGAAGTACACCAATCGTGTTCGGACAATCGTCAATCGTTAAAGATGAATGGCGAAGATGTCGCCGATCTCGATGACGAGAAGATTTTGCGCACCTTGACCGCGAAGTTCGACCATGTAGTAGGCTGCTATTATGGAGTCCAGGGACAGATTATGAGACCAAGTCGATTGAAGAAATCATTGGTTCATTACGAGCACATGAGCAACGAATCAATGAAAAAGTGAAAAAGTCAAGCATACTTGCGGACATTGAAGACTACGATTGTTCCGAATCTAAACAAGAATCATGGGTTCAAAGGCCGTGATAAAGTCAACAACAATGGCGAGGTCGAATAATAATCAGCGGTGGTGGGATAGAAATAAAGGTCGTGGACGAGACGAAGGTCGCAATCAACGAGAGAAATCGAATTCGGTGCTACAACTGTCGCAAATTTGGGCATATAGCTAGACAATACAAGATAAAGCAATCATCGAGTCGAGTCGGAGTCCGAGGAGCAGACAGAGCAAGATGGGGAGTGTCATCGACACTAATGATGGTTTCATCACTTCAGAGAATGCTCGAGTAACATGTGGTATCTCGACGGTGCATGTTCTAACCACATGTGTGGCAATAAAGAATTTTTTGATGAGTTGGATGAGTCAATGTTGACAGAGGTCAAGTTTGCTTGATGATAGGAAACTTCCGGTTAGGGAAAAAGAAGAATTCTAATTCAACTTGAAGAATGGAGATCAAGAAAGATATTTCGGATGTGTTATATGTACCGACATTGACATGCAATTTGCTAAGTTTATGGCAATTGCTAGAGAAGGGGTACAAAGTGAATTTCAAAGATAGCCATCTCACTATATTTGATTCTAAAGGTATGATCATTCTTAAGTCTCATTTGAAAAATAGGTTATTTCGATTGAGATTAAGATTGAATCTTATCCGTGTTTTAAATCAATTGTTTCGATGAGACATGACTATGACATCTAAGATATGATCATCCGAACTTCAAAAGTCCTGAAGTTGCTTGACTCATAAGAATTTAGTGAAAGGATTGCCTGTGATTCAACATCCAGAGCAATTTTGTGAGGGGTGTATTTCGGGGAGCAACATAGACGAACATTTACTTCCAACACTCCAAGGCGTGCCAAATCTCTACTACATTTGGTTCACTCGGATGTTTATGATCCAATGCGATCGCTTCACTAGGAGGAAGCAAATATTTTATGACTTTTATTGATGACTCAGCGAGCAGGATGATTTGGGTGTATACTTTAAAGAATAAGTCCGATCCCTTTAGTTGCTTTCGAAGTTCAAGGCTACTTTGGAGAAACGAGTGGACGCTACATCAAGACTTTGAGGACGGATGGTAGTGGTGACTACACGTCCTCGACATTTTCAAAGTTTTGTGATCATCATGGGATTAAACATGAGATCATGCCACCACAGACAACGCAACATAATGGTGTTGCGGGGAGGAAGAATATTATAATTATAGATATGGCTCATAGTATGTTGAAGGCCAAAGGTCTACTGATTCTTTTGAAATTTGAAGCAGTTGCATGCTCGCTTTATTTATCAATAGGTCTCCCACAAAAGATGTGTCCCATATAATCCCGTAAGAGGCTTGGAGTGGTTACAAGCCAAGTGTCAAACACTTGAAGGTGTTTGGATCCACCGCATATGTACATGTTTTTGATGCTAACGGGAAGAAGTTAGATGACAAAGGCGTGAAGGTCATATTTATTGGCTATATTCCTGGGAGGATTGGAATGTACAAATTGTACAATCCAGCTACCAATGCAAATCATTGTTAGCAGAGATGTCAAATTTGATGAGAAGAGTGCGTGGATTTGGGACATAAAAGGAAAGAGTATTACTCAACAATCAACAATTAGATGTGAGGATGAAGCTTCCACTTCGGTTGGTATTGACGCTTTAGACCTCGGCGTACCGGTTGCAGACCACAAAGAAGTGTGTGACAACCAAATCGACTTCGGGATTGTAAGATCACCCATGATATTGTTGTTGATGACAAAGGCAATCGAGTGCATTGTGTGCGTTCGAAGATTGAGGAAGGCTGTGCGAGATAGATGGCGGGTGAATGATAAAGGATGTCGTCGATGGAGCTCGAGATCGCATTTCGAGAGAAGATCAAGTGGAAGATCACGACAATCCGAATTATGGGGGGATGATGTTTTATTTTTTTAATTCGATAGGTAATTTAGATTATGGGGGGATGTTGGAGTTGTAATCTAAATTAGATTAGTGTTTGAGTTTGATTAAGACTTTGAGTTAGAGTATGAGTCTAGTTAAGATCTCCTAGTTGGATTAGGAGTATGTTTATGTAACTCTATAAATTAGAGTTAAGCCCTCGCATTGTAATTAACGAGTTTATTAGAGTGATTAATAAAGTGTGTCATTGCGGTGTCTCTAAACCTAACATACTATACATACATAAAAATCAAAAAAGAAAGTTTAGTTTTATGCGAGAATGATAGGACACTAACTTTTTCCAAGTGGAAAAGATGTATAATACTTGTGTGTGGGACAATTGCCTAGCGTGAAAGTGATTATTTTCTTTTTCTTTTATAATCGACTATATTGAACCATTAATTAACGGCAGAAAATCTTTGACAAAAAAAAAAAAAAAAATTTCTGAACGGAAGAGAAATGTCTCAAAATTCTTGAACTCTAATTGTCGTCTTCTTACGATGTCTAATCACTAATCAGTAACAGCCAGCTAGAGTGACAATAAACAAGTACTCCATTAACTGTCTAATTAATACAACAACAAAAACAACAACAACAACAACAACAACATAGCCTCTGTCTCAAATTAACGGGGTTAGGCCTATACATGGATCAAATTTTTTCATTAATTGTGCTCGATTAAGTGCAATTGATGGTGTGCAATTGATGGTGAGCTTTTCAAACCATTCAAATCCCTCCGAATTAATGCATCACATGTTAACTTTGGTCCGCCCCTACCTCGTCGAATTTCTACGCTTCTATTGAGTCAAGTTTTCTAGTTGGTGCACCAAACCACCGCAACCGCCCTTCCTTAATCTTTGTATCAATTGGTGCTACTCCTACTTGTCTTTGAATTTATATATTTCTTATTCTATCTTTACGAGTTTTACCACATATCCAACTAATTATCCTCATTTCTAACGTTTATTTTATGTAATTGTTGTTGCTTTCCTACGCCAACATTCACTTCCATAGAGCATAGTAAGGGTTAATTGCGAACCTATAAAATTTTCCTTTTAACTTAGTAGGAACATTTCGATCACAAATTACTCCTTTTAACTGTCTAATTAATATAAACAATTAAATTAGGCCTGACTTAATTGACGACTATGTTATTTCCTTAATCTGGATGACTATAAATTCTTAATGATCTTCAATGACAACTAAGAAACCTTAATTATAAGTCATTTGTTTTGTTTTTTTACTACAGAACTTGTGTTACTTTGAAGTTTGAAGGTCGCCATTCTATGAACTTGAAATAATCAAAATCAGCTCTTTGTGGCACATGCATCTACATCCCTCTTCAATTATTAGCTACAACAATAGGCCAGAAGAAAAATGAGATAAATTAAGCTAGCTAATTAGCACTATTTTAGAGAATAAGATTGCTCATATTTTACGCAGGGAGACTGATTCATTGCTAGTCCACGCCAGCAGTGAAGTCTGGATTGTGCATCTACGATCTATCAACAGTGAGCGGTTTGTAGCTTGTTCATGCTGGTCACTATCAGAAAGAACTAATGAACTTGTCACGACTGTTGGGCTCAGATGTAGATTGTGACTCATACACATTTGCTAGTGCACTAAAGGCCTGTGCTATTCCAAATCTCCGGGCCATGGGAGGGAAATCCACTGCCAAGCTATTAACGCAATTTTCGATTGGCTTCTTTCATTGTGAACACTCCTACAATGTCAAACAAATGTGGGAAGTAAGATTCCTGATTGCGTTTATTTGAAAGGATGAAGATTTGAGATGTGGTTTCTTACAACAACATCGAAGTCTTAGTCCCAAATTAATTGAAGTCGGCTACATATCTCACATGAGGTTCAACAGAATTATGCAGTTCAGACATTCCTTCAGATGAGAGAATCTAGTGTTAGTCCTGATGAGTTTACATTTGCTGCAGTCGTCTCAAAACTTGTACTAACCTTGAAAAAATTGAGTGGGATTAACAACTACTACATGGACATGTTCTACAAATGCGTTGCAAATACCATCTTTGCTAGAACTCTTTAGCATCTAAACCCATATTGCCCGATAGCGGTCGAGAGTTAAGACTTCTCTTTCTATTGGATTTTGATTCTTTATAAATATGAAGGTCTACTCATGAAATGAGAAAAATCAGTCCACCTAAACCAAACTAGAGACTGTACTCCATCACAGCAATGCAGTATTCCCCCAACCATGAGACCATTGTTACTATGAGTTTATTAGACACGCTTCGGGTATGTGAGGCACTACTGACAACATAGAAGTAGCTTGTGTGGTTGATCTTTTCATTTGTAGCATAACTCTTCTAACAAGAATGTAATTAAAAGCATGTTTTCCCTAGCAATTCAAGCACCAGTACTTCAAAAACAAAGCATTGTAAAGACCTAATCGATCTAAAACTGCGTTTCCTCTCCGCGTCCACAGCGCCCCCGCAAAACCCTAAACCCTAAAACCAGATCTGGCCTTGGGGCCGGTGACGCATCTCCCAAAAATCCAAGGTCACCTTTCTCTCCTTCCTTCCTTTTACTCATTTCCTCTATCTCCTCTCCTCTACCTCCCCCGCACGTCTCTCTCTTCGCGTCTCCCCACCGCTCCTAGTTTTCTCTCCACCTCAGTAAGTTTTCGCCCGTCCCTTTCCTCCTGCTTGTGTTCTCCACTTCTGCCTCCCACCAACCATCTTTGTTTCATCTTCTCTTTTTTTTTTTTCCTCCTTTCTTTTTTGTTGATAGCTTCGACAACTAGTAGATATAGTGTAGCTATTGGGTTTCAAACGTTACGACATTGATGGCCTCCTTTTTGGCGCCTAAAATCTTGATCGAGTTGAAAGGAGACGATGAGACAAAATGGCGAGCTTCGAGTCAAGGGCGGCGATCGCGACAGCCAAACCTGAGGAGGTGTCGAGCGGCGACTTAAGTGGCAGGCTTTGTCGACGGCTTGAGTATTCAACATGTCTTTCTAGTTACTTCTTGTTCGGTTAGATTTAGGGTTTTTTGTTTCCACTAATGATGGGATGTTGTCCCTGTATGAGATAGTTGCCCCAACTTGTGAAGTGGCATCACCGTGTGTGCGTGGTGTCAAATTTTAGTTCTGAGCTTCATTGTAAAAAATATATATTATTCTCGCTGTAATAGATTGTTGTGCCTTTTTAGGTTAAGAACATCAATGAATTGCAATGGCTTGACAGATAAAAAAAAAGCACCAGCACTTCGATAGGCCATGATCCAAAAAACAAAGGTTCTAGACCATGGAATTCCACTACGCACATATCTTAGGCCATGTTTTCCCAAGCAATTCAAGCGCACGCCTCGAGTATGTGAAGCACTACCTATTATACCTTGATTGTACCAGCACTTGTCTGTCAAGTTTAACCAACAACAAAGTTTATACATATTGTGACACCTTGAAAGGTCCCAGGCCATGGAATTCCCCCCATCTCAGGACTAACAACCGCAAATATGAATCACCAGCATGAACAAAAAATCCGAAAGTTGTAAATGCTGATTCGTACTAATCTAACAAGATAATTCTCACGAAAGCTTGAAACAAAAATAATTCCATGTCATAGAGACAAAAATTAGCATTCAAACAAAATGCAAAATGCTAACCCAAAGAATCGTTCCTCAGTCTGCACAAAGCAGCAACGCATAATGCCACGCCTTAGGTATTAGTTGCCCTAGTGTAAATCTGCTGGCTTGAGTGGGATGAAACCATCCGGATCATGCCTCTTGCCATCAATTCCCTGATTGCTTTCCGTGCCAAAGATCCATTGATCTGCATCAGAAGAAGAACATAAATGTACCAGATGAAACAGATTGTTTGTTAAAAAGAAAATATCAATGAAGTTCCAAGTGACACGGAAAGGACGAATTCTATGGACACTCATAAGCACAAATGGATGACAAGCCAGACAATAGATTAGTAGATTACATATATATACATAAAAAGAAATTCGAGTTTTTTTTTTTTTATTTTAATTTAGAAACACAAAATTATTAGGATTGTAGCATGTAAAAAACAGCCCTACAATTCTGAAATCCACCCACAAAAAAAAAATCAACCATATCTCCTCCTATTTCTTTCTTTTAATTAAAAATTCAAATCATCAGTTTTTCTTTATATACAACAACAACAACAACATAGCCTCAGTCCCAAATTAACCGGTGTCGGCTACATGGATCAAACTTTTCCATTGTGCTCGATTAAGCGCAATTGATGGTGAGCTTTTCAAACCATTCAAATCCCTCATAATTAATGCATTCCATGTTAACTTTAGTCTGCCCTTACCTCGTCGAATTTCTACAGTTTCTATTGAGTCAAGTTTTCTAGTTGAGGCATTTGTAGGCCGTCTTTGCAGGTGACCAAACCACCGCAACCGCCCTTCCCTAATCTTTGTATCAATTGGTGCTACTCCTACTTGTCTTTGAATTTCTATATTTTTTATTCTATCTTTACGAGTTTTACCACACATCCGCCTAATCATACTCATTTCTCTGCTGTTCATTTTATGTAATTGTTGTTGCTTTACCGCCCAACATTCACTTCCATAGAGCATAGCTGGCCTAATTGCGGTCCTATAAAATTTTTCTTTTAACTTAGTAGGAACATTTCGATCACAAATCACACATGTTGCACTCATACCATTTCTTCCATCCAAATTGAATTCTATGTGTAACATCATTCTCAATGTTACCATCATTTTGTATGATTGATCCTAAATATCTAAAGTGGTTTACCTTAGGAACTTCTACTTCCCCTAATTTTACCACTCAGTCATCTCGATGTCTGTGTTTCTAAACTCACGATGCATGTATTCGGTTTCGTCCTACTCAACTTAAAGCCTTTAGATTTTAATGTATTCTCCGAGTTCTAATTTCCTATTCACTCCGTCTTTAGTTTCATTCACTAAGACAATATCATATGCAAATAGCATGCACCATGGTATATCCTCTTGAATATGTCTAGTTAGTTCATCCATACAACAACAACAACAACAACAACATAGCCTCAGTCCCAAATTAATTGAGGTCGGCTACATGGATCAAAATTTTCCATTGTGCTCGATTAAGTGCAATTGATGGTGAGCTTTCCAAACCATTCAAATCCCTCCTAATTAATGCATCTCATGTTAACTTTGGTTTGCCCCTACCTCGTCGAATTTCTACGCTTTCTATTGAGTCAAGTTTTCTAGTTGGGGCATTTGTAGGCCGTCTTTGCGGTGTGACCAAACCACCGCAATCGCCCTACCCTAATCTTTGTATCAATTGGTGCTACTCCTACTTGTCTTTGAATTTATATATTTCTTATAACTAAAGTAAATAGATATGGGCTTAAAACCGATCCTTGATGTAGTCCTATCGTAATGGAAAATTCTTTTGTAGCTCCTCCAAATGTCTTTATACTCGTTACTACTCCATCATACATATCCTTCATAGTGTCTATGTATCTAGCATGCACTCTTTTCCTTTCTAGAACCCACATCAGTTTTTCTTTATATATATAAAGAGAACCATCTAAAAGATTCTTCTTTCCAATTACCATCTCACTACAATTTTCTTTGACTTAAATGCAGATCCTTGCATAAAAACTAAGAACGCAATAATCATAGAACACACCAATTGATTGATTTGCGCCTACTCTTCTTAAGTTGAATTTTATACTAAAAACTGCTATAACTAGAACAACACTAGGCAGCAGGAATCCTTACACATAAATAAGAAGAAAAATAGCCAAATGCAGGTCTGTAACATAAATTTGTCTAAAGAAGAAATTCCAATCAACACGACAAATTGATTTCCCAATGCAAGTCTAGCCAAGTTGTGCCACGCCCAGTTATAGCTTGTAACTTTTTACAGTAAAAGTGGTGAGAACCCACTCCAAGATTTGTTTGAATTGATAAGGATTCCCAAATCCATTGCTTTGACTTGCACCCACAACCATTACTAGATTATGCCCATACACGAAAACAGCCCCAAAAACCAAATCTTACAATAATAAAGCATCATCAGAATCACAACAAACATATAAAGAGAGATAATTACCCTCAAACGATCGGAGAGAACAGAGGGAGTGATGAGCTTGTACTTGGGGGCTTCCGAGAGCAGCTTATCGTAGGTTCCCTGGTCAAAGAGGACCATGTTGTTGACCTTCTCCTTCTGCTTTCCCTTGCTCCACTTCTGCTCTCCACCAAAACCAAACCAAATCAAATCAACCGAAGAGAAACAAAAACTACAGCGATATCAACAAAGAAAGAGTAGTAGTAGTAGTATTAGTAGTAGATGGAGCGATATCAACAAAGAAAGAGTAGTAGTAGTAGTAGTAGTAGTAGTATTAGTAGTAGATGGTCCTGACCTTCTTCTTCTGCTTTCCGCCGCCAGACTTGGCGGGCTTGGAGGACGGCGGTGGGGCTTTATCCTTCTTTGGTGCCTGTCGATCGTAATACATGTGTCATTGCGTATCGATCGATCCACAGAGAGATTGACAAAGTGAGTGAAGAGAGCTTACCATGTGAACGACGCGAGGGATTCCGATCAACGCAGAGTCGCTGGATTACAGATGTGATGAAAGAAGGAAAGAAAGAGGGATAGAGAAGCAGATACCTACCTAAATAAAGCCCTAGAAGAATGGGCTTCAAGTAAGAGGCCTACCATGATTAGGCCCATTATGTTTTTTTTTCTTTTTTTCTTATCAAAAAGGCCCATTATGTAAATTAAAAGGAAAATAGTTTGATGCCCCGGCTGCCAAGCGCTTTGCTTTTAGCATCCCGATGTATAGTGCACAAATACTTGACAAGTGCGTGACAATATCAGGGCACCATAGCTGAATAAGAAAAAATATTGTGTTAAGATCTCATTTTTTTTTTCAATAATTTTCCAAAAATTAATCTTCTTTGTTCAATTTTTCTTTCGAAAAAAAAAGCACAATTCCAAAATTATGGTTCTTGCAAAAGTAGGTAAATTTATGGAGTAAATACTTCCCTCTACCTTATAACAAAAACAAAGCATCAATCCGAACCTTTTTTTTTTTTTTGTTACTTCAATCAATCGGAGTCAAACGGCCCACAACATCTCCATACCTTGCATTTTGGCAAGTGAAATCTCGTCCATCTCCCCCATGATAAAAGCGTGGTAGAATTGTTGAATGGTGAAAATATCCCACTCAATCAACATCGCCACATTGTTTCTCTTATTCGGCAACTATTGCGGCGAAGATGGTTCATTCGTATCGTTCACATCCATCGTGAGGGGGCAACGGTGATTGGTTGGTTGGCGTCGTATGCGGCACATCACGCGATGGGAAGCCACATCCTTGAACATTGCCCATCGGCATTATCTACGATATTGAGAGAGGATATTATTGGGGTATCATTTCCTAGATTTTGTCGATTTGTAACCGATATTCTGTCTCCTTTTGATATAAAAAAAAAAAAAAAAAAAAAAAAAAAAATCTCGTCCATCTCCCCCATGATGGTTTGGCAAACTTCAATCCCAACTTAATTGAAGCTAATTATATGAGATCCTTCACTTTGATTTAATGCAATTAATGGTATGTTTTTCTCCTACATACTCCTAAACAAAATAAAAATGCAAGAAGAAGAAGAACCCCAGCGGAAAAGTAAGCTTGACAGTAATAAAAAGTAATGCCAGGAGACAAAAATGGTATAACCCATATTGAACATACATACAAAAAAATCAATATCTTACCGTGTTAGAAAACAAAAGTTAAAGTTCAATCTACAAGCCAATACCGAATTACATAGAGTAGAAAGCCCAAACAAAATCCTGCACCCCCCAAAACAACAACAATCCGCACCCACAAATGGGAAACAAAAGCTTTCAACACAAATGCATCCCATGACTTAAACCATAGGACTGAGAAAATTGAACCAACGATGGCGCCCACAACCACTTGCCCGACCGTGTGACGTCTCATAGATACTCTCAACCATGACTGCAAAAAACATGAGCCGAGTTAATACCAATCTGCAGACTATAATAGGATTGAGTAAGCCTTCGATGAAAAGCTTCCAGTTTCAGCATTAAGAGACTTCCGCGAGACTGGCTACGAGCCTATATCAAACCTTGGTCAATATGAAAGGCAACTTAATTTTCATCTCATGTTGATAACAATAGAATCGTAGCAAAGAAAGAAAACACAATTACATTCTGGTAATGACAATGACACTGCGAAAATAATACCAACAAAAGTAATGTGCCAATGAAATATAATCTAAAGTTACTCGACTAAGAGATGAAGTATTGATTCTTACAAAATATAAACCCATGGTCAAAGTTAGAATCCCTATGGTCAAAGTTGCTCCGTTCATCCCGAAATACTTCACCACTGACAAAGAAATTGATAGAAACCAGCATCAATAATAACATATGGATGGCAACAAAAAATAACATATAAGAACAGCAAGTTGTATGCAAATGACTTAGGTGACAAAAAGATATAGAGTACTCACACATCAAGGTCGATTTTCAACTTTACTTGACAGGAAAATTGTTTACACTATCACATTCTAAGCAAATTTAAATTCAAAATTAACAAGCTTGCTACTGCATTTCAAAACCAATGATTCTACTATAGACATGGGTTCATGAAGTGCAAAGATGGAGGTCTAAACTCACATGACAAAACAGTGAAGACAGCAGCATAAAGTAAAGATTGGGCGTGCGAAGATGGCATTCCATGGTCAGACTCTGAGGTCGACACGGGACGTTCTTGTTTGAGTGTATGTTTCAGAGCAATTGAGAGCAGAACGTTCAAAATGGATCCTATCACAGCCCACATGGCCTCAGCATCATGCCTCCAAATAACATAAGCTCCAAAAAGTATAGCCACTATCCACTTACTCTGCAACCATATTGAAGACCATTGAATCGCAAAAATATATATATATATACATATATATATATATATATATATATATATATATATATATATATATATATATATATACAAGGACATACCAACAACAACAACATAGCCTCAGTCCCAAATTAAAAATACGAGGACATAACAACCTGAAATATTTCAAGATGTCTGATTCTGGCATCAAGCACTAGTTTGTGCTCAATAAATTTTTAGAGACTCCCTAAAGATGGAGATAGAGAGCAAATGGCAAGTATAAACATATTTGCCATTTTGTACAGATTTATACAACAAAGTGACAAACAAAGCACCGAAAGAATTTCCAAAAAATAACAAGTGAATCATCAAACTAAAAGCCAAAAAAAAGAAAAAAAAAAGAAAAAGGAAAACAACTGGAGAAAACCTCTAAATCAGTGTAGGGGAAAAAAATAACGATTCCAAACAAAACTTCTGGACCTCCAGTGAACAAGTTCAGCATTTATAATTTTTCAATAACATTCTTTAATTAACTATTCTTTGCTTCTTTTTCAAAATAGTTTTGAGAGAATTGACGATTCTAAAGTCAGAGTAAGAATGCCAATGTCATTTGGCTTGATGCTTTCATACATTTAGAATAGGATTTTACAGTAATTAATTTAGGGCATTATATTGACCACTATGTAACTTCCCTGCTAAATATCTCCAACATCACCCACGTAATCTGGATTTGGGAGATCCTCTATTTCGGACTTTAGAGTTGATCATAAATTCAAATTCCTAACAACTCAAATGCAATGGCACAGTCCAACCTTTTGCTTTCTCTTATCCTTACTTGTTTCATATTTGTGAACCTATTTCATTCTTAGTTGTAGGCCTTGTGGCTCGTGTTTGAATCTCAGAGGCTAAGGTTTCCTCTACTTTCCGCCATGTGAGTTTTCGTTCAGCCTTAGAGGCCACTAGACTTCATCGCAAATCAATATATGCAACTATTTTTTATGCCCCATTCCCGCAAAATTTAACTTCCCGCTTCATGTGACTCTTTCAACACAAGCTCAATTTGTGAGGATCCGTCTTGTCATGAACCGCACTGGTTAGCAACTTGATGCATCTCTTCTAACAGATATGCAGGCACAGTGAGAGCTATGCTCTCCACTAGTCAAACAATCACATATGAATAGCAGAGAGCACAGCTCTACCATACGCGTTTATTACTACGGCTATTTGAGTAGTTGATTATAATAAGAGTTAGATTGTCATGAATTAAGATTAGTAAAGACATTTGAACATGAATGAACTAAGCTTAATGTAAAGTGCATATGCTACTACAAATCTCCTAAACATTATTTTGATATCCGTATGTATGTATCCAGGGAAGTCTGACTATTCCAAGTGTATCCCTGTGACCCGGACAATAAAAGGTGAAATAACACATACCTAAGAATAGTTCCACAGATACTTCAAAACTAAGTAAATTAAAAGCGCTGATATGATGAGAATTATTACTTTCCTTGTAAGCATAAATTACACGAAACTCACAACAGAATTGATGTTGGTAGTCTTGCCAAGTTGATTTCAAAGCCAATCAATATAAACAAATCAGAAACTGCACTACTGACCAATCGATTGAGAGTCGATTGCAGTCCCCCAGAAGCCAAATCTGGAGAGAAGTCCATCTGCCCATCAATCAAAACATGGTCTTTCTCCAAAGCCCTAACCCCTCGACTCCATCGCCGCTTCTTAGAGGGGAAATCTCGACCCATCCTGACATGGGTTTTGAAGAAAAACGATTTTTTGAGGATAGAAGAACACACCGAGAAAAGCAGCAAACAGGTCTCGCAAAATCAAAACGCGCGAATGGGCGAGGAGACAAAGCGGGATTGAAAGAAAAGGTAGAGATGGACATGATCATGGTCGTGCCAAATCCCAACCCAACAACAAGTCAATCGAATGGTTGGTCTTGGTCCGTTCGATTTCTTAGCTCCGAAACTTACGTCAAGATGCGTGTGAGCATATATCGATGCAAAATCTGACGGACATCAGTGTGCGAAAACCGGTTTGTATCATGAGTTTCCCTCACAAAATTCCAAGGAGGGAACCTGGTAATTCCATTTCCAACCGAGAGAATTACACTTCCTTTTTTTTTTTGTCCCTGATACAGTGTCCGAGCATGGGGTTGTTGTCATCTTTTAAGAAGTTGTTGTCTCATGCATAGCTTTGTTGCACTTCCTTGTGATGATGTTGTTTGAAGCTTTAAAATATGTATTTTTATTACTCTCGTTGTAATAAATTATTATACCCTTTTATGGGTGTTGAACATCAATCAACAAATCGTGAAAAAGAAGAAGATATAGTGTCCGAGCATAGACAAGCAATAGAGACATGCTCTTGTTAGTCGTATTCATGCGGTACACATTAGGATGCGTACATGTGCATCTTGATGTGATAAGCAACGTACACTAACATGTTTATGTTTATATATTCATTTATATAAATTGGTGTATTACATCTAATTTACCGATGAAATTATATCAATAACAGCGTCTTCCCACATTTTAAGATTAAAGTGTCATTGTAAAAGTTTTCAAACTTACATGCCACTTATTCGTTTGTCGTGGAATGTGTCGAGTTGACCATTTTTTGTACTTTTAATAATTATTTTGCTTTTAAAGGCAATAGTCCCCAAAAAAAGAAGAAGAATATAAGTGTTATTTCAACTTATGTCATTCACGTATATAACAGTCTTTTCCACACCTTCTAAATCCCTAAATCAACACTTGACTCAAGGTTTCGGCAAGACCCCAAGTACGGTTCTAACTTATGTCATGCGCGACTCCGGCTTGCATACTCTGCGAGTCTCGTCGATTTATTTTTTGTAATAAGAACTCCAAAACTAAACTTTCAACTTTTTATCCAAATAATATCATACTCATATCAAACTAACAAGCCATCCACTTAATTGGTAAAACTCCACAATAATTAAAAAGAGAAAAAAATTGAAATTAAACCTCTCTACAATAAAAGGAAAAAACTCAAACCTAACACGTGCATGTTTGTGATGGGGAACCCAATCATTCAATGCATCTTTTGGATGGTTGGTCAGTTATTAAATTTTTAGTGCATTTATCCATTGAGTCAATTTCTTAAATTCTATTTTCATTCCACGTTATATATTGACAAATCTTAGCTTGATGTTTAGAATTTAACTGCGAGAAGGTCATGAGTATTTTTAATTTATTAAAAAGGTGTCAAAATGTAAAGTTGGGGTGGCGTTGTCATTCTAACACTTAGTGCAAAAGAAAATTAATTGAGAAAGTGGGTGAGGTGTGCGATACACCCCAGGATGCCAATCACGCGCAGCACTAATGTGCGTTTGGATGTATGAATAGAATGTGGGTTCATCAATGGATGAGATGTCAACTTGATGAATGAGTTTGGGATCTCAATTTAAAACCAAAGCAAAGAGGGGGAAAACTAAATCTTGATTTTGAACTTGCTTGAGCTCTCTTAAGCTCGCTCAGACGTTTTCGTATACGTTTTTGTATAAAATCTGCGATGCATGGTTAAAAGTTTTTTGGAAAGGATCAATGTCGGTGTTGTGAATTTATAAGTTTGATTAACTTAATTATTTTTTATTTAAATCAAGAAAATCAAACATAATTTACAACATAAAAATTATTGTTTATAACTACATTGTAAAAATATATTAAATGCATAATTAATATATAAAAATAACTTTTTAAGTAAATTAAACATGTAAAGATATGTCGGTTGTTACATTACTAATTAAGTTTATATATTTCTTGATAAATCATTACATGTGATTTTTTAAAATTAACAATATTTTATGAGATGCCAATTATATATTGATTAAGTTTTACCAACAAAACATTCAACGATACTTATTTGTCTTAAAAAAGTATTTTATTTTGTATACATTGTATCTAATTTTATTATTTTTAGATTTATAAAATTTTATAAATTATATATGTTTTTGTATAAGGAGCAAATATATAATTTTTATTAACAAAGTTATAAATAAATTATTACAATGTTAATTTTGATTAACTAATTCGCTTAAAAAATATGTGTTAATTATATTATTTTTAATTGTAGTGTATAAAGACTTTAAATAATACATTTTCGAAGTAAAAATTTATCTAAGCTTTATCAACAAATATTTTTTTAAAATAAGAATTTATCCAAGTTTCTTCAAAGAAAAAAATACATTCTATCACAATAGTATAAAATATGCGCAATTCAAACATTATTAGAATACACACTATACATTTTGTTGAAATATTAAAAATATGCATGAGGGAGAGAGAAAGTTGATCTTATAAGGATATAATATACTAATTGTGGTTTGATAATAAGAATCTAACATATTGATTATTGAGTTGAATAAATGAATTAATTAAAAGAAATGATCAAACCCACATTTTTTTTTGTATAGTCTTGTGATAAAAAGATTAAAATATAAAAAAATATTTTTATAACCCATAAACTTAACCTATCTGTTTGTATATTTGTGTGTCAAAAAAATTAATTAATTAGTTAATATTGATGTATATACTTTTCCTAATCCTTTGGGCGAAAGGATGGAATCTTAATTATGTGAAAGCAAGGCTGTTGGGAAAATTAATGGGAGAAAGACTTGTGAGTGCTGAATACAGACTATCTCGCCTGGAGATAGCTGTTGGAAAGCTCGACAAGGTGGTTGATTATGTTCATCATCCGATCCCTCAAACAGCCCTCCACGCATGGGTTTCCACAGCCGACCAGGTCGGGGCCTCAACCACAGCCAGACCCACCGACCACCGATGTTTCAGCCACAAGTTTAAGTCTAATCGACACTTCCCTGATTAACATTACATGATAATCCCTCTCAAATGTTTTGAAACTTTGCGTTTGTGATTTGGCAAAGTAAGCTCGACGATGCAATGGGTGTTCAAATGGATTTTGAAAGCCGTGGTGAGGTGTACTTCACCTCTTTTTTTAGCTGCGATTTGCATGATTTAAGTAACTTAAATGGTATAAATGGACACGAGGGACTTAGGATGCTAAAGTCCGTTGTCGGGTGCGCATATCGAGATGCAAGCGAGACGTTTTGATGACGATTCGCGATTTCTTGAGGTAAGTAAACCAGTGAGGACTTGTACAGTATTTCATTTCACTCCATTGGCTATTGTTGTTCACTGCTTGGTGATAGCTTCCTTTCACTTTATTAATTATTGTTGTTCACTGCTTTGTGATGATAGCTATCTTTGGAATTGTTATTGATTGAGTGGGTCCATTGGCAAGCGAGTCATGGTTACTGTTTATCTGCGATATGAGCTCTTATCTGGACGCCGTCGATATCTCCCAATTGAGTGTACGTCGGGGGCTCTTATCCGGATCTGTGGATATCTCATAGTCGCGAGGTTAGGGGTGGGAGGCGGGGTCTCGTCCTAAACCCGAGTCTGCTTGGGATTTTGCCGCGACTCAACGATCTTTTGGTCGGGACTCCTTGCTATTTGGCCTCACTCATCGATTGATTTGTTTACAGTCTTTTATATTCATGCGTTATATGTTCATTTCTTTCTATTTGCATGAATTCGATTGTTCTAGTTGTATTTTGAAATGCTGTATATGTCATACTGGCTTTACTTACCTGGGCTCGTCATTTTTGGGTTTGACTGAGTGCAGATCCACGGTCCAGCAAGGGGAAGGCTTCATAGCTAGGTGAATTTTTGTATATCTTGTATTACTCTCCTCTGATGATAACATGTTTACTGGGTTCCACAATTAGGTTGCCTAACTCTTTTCAAATACTGTTGAGTTATTTATTTGTAGTAATTGCTTCCGCTAAATCGTAAAACTTAAAAAAATATTAATAACTCAACTTAAAATTGTGAATTTACGTATAATGAAGGATTGGAAGGCTGACTAGGTCTGCGTTGACCTTGCGAGACTGGCTCGGGGGTCCACGTGGGCTTAGGCCGGGCGGGGTCCAATTTATGGAAAATTGGGGCCGTCACAGTTGGTATCAGAGCCTAGTTGTGAGAATCTCATGGCTTAAGACATTGTGATACCAACGTCACAGTTGGTATCAGAGCCGAAGTTTTAAATACTCGACTCTTGATTTAAATCACAAGCCATGGAGACGCAAACCAGCGGAAGTTAGGAATGGTTGAACTTAAAGTGGAACCCTATGATCCTGACTTAAGTCTTCGTTGGGAAGTGAGGAGAGTTGGGAAGTTACGATATAACTACTTTTATAGTCGTATTTACTATTGTGTATCACGTGAGACACGATGAGTAAAATTGAAAAAAAAAGTGATTGACGATAAATTTATCGGATTCGGAGAAATTGATTACTTTGCCTATGCATACGTCCCTAGAAGAAAATCGAATATAAGTACATAGGAAAGTAAAGTTTGCAAAAAAAAAAAAAAAAAAAAAAAAAAAAAAGACGAACATCGGACTAGGGAGGAGAGTGTTGAGATGACTTGAGAGCTAACGATTACATCATGTACGGACTCCTTAGCTTTGACGAAAGTTTTGGAGTAGTAGTGTTGGATCGAAGCCCAAGTAACTCCACTTTAGTGACACTAAGCATGTATAGTCTCGGGGTTGGTGAAGTCGACCACCACCTTTAGGGACTTGTAAATGAATTACGTGTTGAGGTAGAGTCTGCAAATCGTTCTAAAATTTAGTTGTCACCTAAGTATAAATCATACGAGATTGTACATATCAAGAATTCTCACTGCTAAAAGTACAAGGAGTACATGTTGTAATAAAAATAAAAAAAATAAAAAAATAAACAAGTGCGTTCGAATGAACGGGTTACTCGAGAGAGAATTTGAAGAGATAAGGCCATATTCGAGTGGGTGTGTTTTTACGATTCACAACCCACCCAAACATCTCCGATTCGAGCGGGGCCTACGGTGGACGAGGAGGCACGAGTTCGAGTTGAGCTCGTACTTCCTACACTTGAGACACTACTTGAGGATACGGCGAACACGCCGACGATACGGGTGTTAGGGTTACGGTGAGCGAGCGAGCTCGCGAGTTTTAAAGGCATTATCCGGAGAAATTTCACGGGGTACTAACCTTGAGGCGCGGTAGATAGCCACGTGAAGATACATGATGTATTGGCCACACCACTTCTCATATGTAGCCAAATATCTTATCTGTTTCGTTGTTCGGCGAGGCGATGTGCAGTTGCGCACTACGGTGGCGTCGATGTGGACGCTCGGGATTTGGGCTGATTTCAAGGATGGAGAAGTACATTCTTCCTACGATTCGTAACACGAAGAGAACGATTCTCAAACCATTCGACGAGAGGACCGGAGAGAGTCGATTATGCACGGTCTCTTGGACTCGATTGGTTACGAGGTAGTGACGACGGATCGAGCACATTATAGGAGGCTTATAGCACACGCATCGAGTGCGGTCGCATAATCGGTATCGTCACATTCAGTGCGAGGGTCTAGAGATGATCAGAGGAAAAACGAGGGTTAGACGGTCGTGGCAAAGAGATCGACCTCAGAGCGTATTGCGTTTCCACCATATGCGGTGTATATGGCGCCAGTGTTAAATGGTTCAGCGCAGAGTTATGCTAGTGCATTACAGCAACCAGCACCGTTAGATCCTTAGCATAAGTACCATCAGATGGTTGATGGCAGAGTAAGTGGCCAGAGACAGGGTCAGAGATCCAGTCGAATGCACTAACAGGGACATCGATCTAGTCATGCACAGGGACAAGGACATGGACATGGTCCATTTGGATCGGGATTTCAACGTATCTGTATGGGCGTATGGACAGCCAGATACAGCAGAGCCAGAAACATATTCATGTATTGCCACGTCAGGTCCGACTACTATCCATCGTAACCTGATAGAGGGTACGAGTTGGGTTGAGACTCACTCGATCAGGGAGACTAACGAACAGTCAAAGATACTGATTTACATTCTCGCGGACATACAACGGATATACGTATGTTAGTGACAGTGGATCATGAGATTAACATGTTCATTTGTATTCCAATATATGTTGCGAGGATGTTGCCCTGACATATATTGATGGGAGGAGACAGATGATGTGTTCTTTGTTTGGAGGTCTCGGATGAGCCCGCTCGTCACGGAGGAGCCCAGCCCTATAGAGTAAGATGGGGGTATGGCCTTGGGCGAGTATGTCCTTGAGCGGGTATGGCCTTGGGTCTTCATTCATAAAAATATTTCCTTTGAGAATTGTGTCAATTTCGAGGACGAAATTCTAATTCGTTGGGAAGGTTGTAACGGCCGAAAATTTGACTTGTGCCACGTGTCAGGTCAGGGTCGTATGTGGGATCCACTCGTCGAAATGCGTACGTCCGAATCTCAAGTTGAGACACCGAGAATATCCAATTTGAGATTATAATGCTAATTGTTAAGAAAAGTATATGCGGAGAACGCGGTGGCCGAAACACGAACGTGGACGCGCCTCGAGTCGCGTTACGATGTGGGACCGAGATAGTGGCTTAATGTGGCTATATTGGCTATAGTGGTTTTAATGTGGTCACATTAAAACCATATACATTGGATACGCCTCGTGATGCGAGTGACGCGAGTATCGAGATTAAGAAATGAGGCGGGTTGGTGCCTCGAGATGCGCGCTTTGCTCAATTTATAAGGAAAGCTTAAAAATATGTTTTTGATGTGCATCGAGTTTCGCTTCGCACGGATCTCGAGGACACAAGTTTACTTAATGAGGATGAAATCAAAAAATAAAAAAGTGAAAAAAAGAGAAAAAGAGATAGATCGTGAAGCGAGAGAGAGGTAGAACCGGGAAGAGAGAGAGAGAGAGAGGCGGAGAGAGAAGGAGTCCGACGAGCGACGATCGCGGCGGCGATGGAGGGAGGTGAAGCCGGCGACGGACGGCCGCCGCGGCGACGGCGAGCTCACGGGTGCGCGACAGACGGCGGCTCGCGGGCGGCGAACGAGCCGGCGCGGACGCGCGCGCTCAACAGCAACGCGACGCCGGCGAGGTGGCGATTGCGGACTGGCCGGCGCGGCGGTGGCGTGGCTTCGACGTCGGCGCGGTGAATGGCGCGATGGCGTTGTCGGACCGATCGGAGTCGTGACTTCGGCGAAGCTTGACGACGCAACGAGTGTTCAAATGGATTTTGAAAGCGTGGTGAGGTGTACTTCACCTCTTTTTAGTTGCGATTTGCATGATTTAAGTAACTTAAATGGTATAAATGGACACCGGGACTTATGATGCTATAGTCGGGTGTCGGGTGCGCATATCGAGACGCGAGCGAGACGTTTTGATGACGATTCGCGATTTCTCGAGATAAGTAAACCAGTGAGGACTTGTACGGTATTTCATTTCACTCCATTGGCTATTGTTGTTCACTGCTTGGTGATAGCTTCCTTTCACTTTATTAATTATTGTTGTTCATTTGCTTTGTGATGATAGCTATCTTTGGAATTGTTATTGATTGAGTGGGTCCATTGGCAAGCGAGTCATGGTTACTTGTTTATCTGCGATATGAGCTCTTATCGGGCCGTCGATATCTCCCATTGAGTGTACGTTGGGGGCTCTTATCCGGGTCTGTGGATATCTCATAGTCGCAAGAGGTTAGAGGTGGGAGGCGGGGGTCTCGTCCTAAACCCGAGTCTGCTTTGGGATTTTGCCGCGACTCAACGATCTTTTGGTCGGGACTCCTTGCTATTTGGCTTCACTCATCGATTGATTTGTTTACGATCTTTTATATTCATGCGTTATATGTTCATTTCTTTCTATTTGCATGAATGCGATTGTTCTAGTTGTATTTTGAAATGTTTGTATATGTCATACGGCTTTACTTACACAGGCTCGTCATTTTTGGGTTTGGCGAGTGCGGATCCACGGTCAACAAGGGAAGGCTTCATAGCTAGGTGAATTTTTGTATATCTTGTATTACTTTCCTACGATGATAACATGTTTACTTGGGTTCCACAATTAGGTTGCCTAACTCTTTTCAAATACTTTGTTGAGTTATTTATTTGTAGTAATTGCTTCCGCTAAATCGTAAAACTTAAAAAAATATTAATAACTCAACTTAAAATTGTGAATTTACGTATAATGAAGGATTGGAAGGTGACTAGGTCTGCGTTGACCTTGCGAGGCGGCTCGGGGGTCCATGTGGGCTTAGGCGGGGCGGGGTCCAATTTATGGGAAATTGGGGTCGTCACGAGTTGGTATCGAGCCTAGTTGTGAGAATCTCATGGCTTAAGACATTGTGATACCAACGTCACGATTGGTATCGAGCCGAAGTTTTAAATACTCGACTCTTAATTTAAATCACAAGCCATGGAGACGCAAACCGGCGGAAGTTAGGAATGGTTGAACTTAGAGTGGAACCACTATGATCCCGACTTAAGTCTTCGTTGGGAAGTGAGGAGAGTTGGGAAGTTACGATATAACTACTTTTTTAGTCGTATTTACTCTTGTGTATCACGTGAGACACGATGAGTAAAATTGAAAAAAAAAATGATTGACGATAGATTTATCGGATTCGGATAAATTGATTACTTTGCCTATGCATACGTCCACAGAAGAAAATCGAATAGAAGAAAATCGACGTGGACAACTCATGCAAACGTCACGCATGTATGTTGAGGTGGAGAATTCATGCAAATGACATGCACGTACGTCGAGGTGGGCGACCCATGCAACCTGGTGCAATTCATGCAACTTTGTTGCAATCCATGCAAACCTCGCGTACGTATCTCGAGGTGGACAACTCATACAACCTCGCCTAATCCATGCAAACCATGCGAAGGTCCGCACGTATTTCGAGGTGGACACCACATGTAACCTCGTAAAGTCCAAGTAAATCATGCAAATGACTCACACGTGTCTCGAGGTGATAAAACCAATGCAAACGTCACACACGTATCTCGTGGTTGACGACACATAAAACGTCACGCACGTATGTCGAGGTGGGCAAGCCACGCATCTTCGTGCAATCCATTCAAACGTCACACACATATCTCGAGGTGTGGACAACTCATGCAACCTCGTGCAATCCATGCATGCAAACCATGCGAATGTGAAGCACATATTTCGAGGTAGACAACCCATGCAACTTCTTTGCAGTTCATGCAAACCATCCAAACGTCATGCACGTAACTCGAGGTGAATAACTAATGCAAACGACAGACACATATCTTGAGGTGGAAATCCATGCAAACGTCATGCACGTATCTCGAGGGATAACCCATGCATATATATCCACTACGGACCATGCACCCCATGCAAACGTCACGCACGTATCGCGAGGCGGACAACTCGTGCAACCCATAGTAACCATGCAACTCATCCTTTAAACTTTTGTCTTACTTCTATCTGTGTACCCAGAGTCCACGTGGCAAGGAGCACCGCTATTCGTGTGCTCTTTCCCACGTGGACATCCCAACGTGTATGTCCATGTGTACGGAAACAAGAATAGTGCCTTTTGAAAATGCGCTATTCTTGTTTGGCCAATCCACATGGACATCCTACGTGGACACCCAATACTATTTACATGAATAGCGCATTCTCAGAATGCGCTATTCGTGTAATAGGCTCCAACCAATCCACATGGACATCCACGTGGATAGATAACACGAATAGCACCTTTTGAAAAGACGCTATTCATGTTATTTATCCAACGTGGATCGGAAAACGAGAATAGCGCATTTTCAAAATGCGCTATTCATGTGTCCACGTAGGCCGAAAATTTTTCCTCCCCTAATAGCGCTTTTTCAAAATGCGATTTACCTTAGTTAACGAATAAAAAGAAAGCCCAACTTATTTTACTCATTTAAACCACTTTTCACTGTACGTTTGTAATTTTTTCGCTTGAATCGTTCATGGCGTCGTAATAACGTGAATAGTTCACAGCAGAGTAGAGAAAATAAAATTGAAAGAGATGTACACAAATTCACGTTAGCTCTCTCTCTTTCTCTCTCTCTCTATATATATATATATTGTTCCTAAGAATTTTTGAATGTTAATTATACACACAATTGTAAACGGAAAGGTCACCAAAAATAAAAGGAAAGAAAACAAAAAGTATTATCTATCTATATATATTGTGAGGAGCTATAATTAAGGAAGTGACACGTGGCAGATTTGAAAAGTATTTCTATTATCGGATATTTAAGGTATTTCTATTTCTTTTTTTTTTCTCAAGCTTTTTAAGGTAATTCTATTTATTTCTCAGGCTATTTTTTGGATATCTTTCTTTTCAAAGATGCTAGGGTGATATGGTGATGATATCTATTCATTTGGCATTGAGATTTGCGTGCACACGTACACATCAATGCATGAATGGATGAATATTATCATTTGGGTGTTTATCTCGTGTGTTTCAAAACGAGTAATCTTAATATTTTTTTTTTTTTTTTTTTTTTTTTTTTTTTTTTTTTTTTGGTTTGGCGTCGGCAACAGAACTCGTCTTCGACACTTGTCTTAAATTTCCGAACCTTGAATATGATATCTTTGCTAGAGTAACGCACTTTGTACATTGACTCGGTTAGATGTTGTGCAATATATGCCAAGATGTATGCACGTGCATCTCGAGACAAAAAGGCACGACATCCAGAACGGGGTCGGTGCCCAAAGCGGGTTGCTTTTGCATTTTCCTTTTGGGATTTAGGACAGCACAGGGGGCAAGTCACATGGAACCCCTATCTATACATAGTTAGGCTTTTTAAAAACATTAAGTTTATAAAAGACTAGCCCACCTTATGAAGAAGATTTTCACACCTAGTCTACCCCAATTTTCTTTTTTTTTTTTTTTTTTTTTTTTTTTTTTTTTTTTTTTTTGATAGGAAAGAAACAACATTTTGCACCCACCAGGGCTAGTCCTTTTAAAAACTTCAAAAAACAATTTTAAAGAGGAAAATAAAATAAAGTTCGTTTTGTCATTGAATGAAATATACACACAAGGGAAAAGTACAATACGTTTAGCTAAATTTGTATTTGGTTCATTCTCTACCATTGATTAGTTCTTCAATTTTTCATCTTCAATTATTTCTTCAACCAAGGACTTATCATGACCTTCAATTAAAGCATATAATATCTTACTCTAAGTTTAGTATATTGTTTTTTGTCTATTTTTTTGTCCGCACTTTTTTTAAGTTGGAAGAGTTATAACGGTTACTAAACTTTACAAAATAATCAAAAGCGAGAGGAAAATAAAAGTTCACGAATCAAAAATTTGATGGTCACATTAACAAAAAACTAAAAGTTTGGTACCAAATGAAACTTTATGCCTAAAGTAAACCACATTGAAGATGTCTTCTACATAACGTTTAGTACGTACACACACAGATATTTGTACTGCTCATGTTTAATCGGGTCGAGCCAATTAGTGGGCTTGGGATTGGGCTTGGGCTCGATCTTTCGGCCCATCACTTTTCCCTCCTAGCCTAGGACTCTGTTTGACACGCACGAACTAGCTCATTAGCTAGCTTATAAGCTAGCTAAATAAATAAGTTATATTTGGTAAATAGCTTATTTTGTAAATAAGCTAGATGAAATTTCAATATTCTAAACGCTACTCTGCAATAATCCAGCGTTTGTAATTTTCTTCTTTATTTTACCCTTCATTGCCATAGAAATATAACGATTTTTTACATGTATATATATGCATCTCAAATGCCCAACTTTTCACTTCTTAAAAAGACAAAAGGGGCCCAACTTTGAGGTGGTGAATATATGCATCTCACGACCCAAAACAAAAATGCATCTCACACTTGACAAGAATAAAAAATATAGGCATCACGGGCCAAGTGTTTACCATGATCAATTCTAATTTAGTTAAATGTTTATACATCTAACATTAAACATAATAATGGAAAAGCATGTAGTAGAATATATTAATAAATTAGTAAAAATGATAATTGAGTTAATATTTGATAATATATGTTAAAATATTATACTCTTACTATTTATATGTCATTTCGCGTCATTTTGCATTTTTCGACTACTTCATCGCTATTTTTTCCAAACAATTTTAAATAATCAGCTAGATTATCAATTTTCGATTATCGGGTACTAGATTATCGGCTATCGGCTAGATTATCGACTTTTAGCTAGATTATCGATTAGTGTTACCAAACGAGAGCCTAGGTATGGAATCATGGATAACGTCTGGGTGTAGTAGCTAGGGTTCCAAAAATAGTTTCAATTCGTTAGAGCATCTCGGTGCAACCATACGTGGTGGTCTTTGGAGGATCCATCTATGACACACACGGACATTTAACTCAAAAGGCTCTCCAATCCACCAATGGATTATGGGTTAGTGGTATTATAAAAGGGTGCGATTCGAGTCCTAATGAAGGTAAAAATTAAGTTGGTTTAATTTGGGGGGGGGGGGGGGGGGGGGGACCCAAAAAAGGCTCTCCAATTCAACAATAGATCGATTATGGGTTAGTGCTATAAGAGGGTAGAGATTCGAGTCCCAATGAAGGCGAAAAGTTGGTTTAATTTTTTTTTTATAAGAAAAAGATAAACGAAAGTCTAGCTAATGTGGCGATAATCAAAGTCTCTTATGGTAAGAGTCTTACCCCGTGTCTACTTGTAGACATATTGGTAGACATGCATTCTTTTTACTATCATGTCATCACTTATAATTATAAAAGTTAAGGTCTCGTTTGGTTCGTTTTTGCCAACTTACAGTGCGAGTGAGGTTAACTCCATGGAGTTAACTCACAGTGTAAGTTCATATTTCATGTTTGGTTGAACTTTAAACTTGCAGGGAAGTTGCAAATTTTTAAAAACAGTAAAATGTAAGAATTGACATAAATGTCCTTCAAACATATTTTTAAAATAAAAAAGATGATTTGTGAGGACTTGAGAAAAAGATGATTTGTGAGGGGTATTTTTGTCCGTTAAACTCTTGGGAAATATCTCCCTATGGGGGGATGGGGGAGATAACTCACCCCCTCCCCTGTAAGTTGGGAGATATCTCACAGGGAGTTTGACAACCAAACAAGATTGTTTGCCCAACTCCCCGTGAGAGATATCTCATCCTCATACCAAACAAGGGCTAAGGAAAAAAAGTTTATATTCCACATGATGATTAAAAAAAAAAAAAAAAAAAAAGCAAATGTCCCGATCAACGTTGCCCAGAGACCATTTTTTAGTCAAAATATTTATCTAGTGAAAGTTAGTGTCATATAGGATAAACATCCTTCCCACATCCATAAAATGACACTCATCCATGGTCTAAATCTACATTTACCATTGCGAGATATTCTTACTTGGTTAATTATAACTGGTTATTGTTAATAAGGCTGCTTTCTTAATCCTTCAAATCTTATATAACTAAGTTGATTTTTTCACCATCATCATTTAACTGAACAAAGTTCATAATTAAATTTAACTATTTAAGAAATAAGTGTTCTCCAAACAAGATTTTTTGTATGCAACCAAACAAACATGATACTTTTATTGATAGAGAAGCAGTACAAGTGCGTTTCACGTACACGACTGGTAACATACAACGAATAATACAAATTACAACGAACAAACTTGACAGCATCCCAATTAATAGAACAACTATACTGCATACATCATATATATGCACGTGTCTTTTTATAAGACTTATTATAAAAACAAGGGCTTCATGACGACCATTAACTGTGCATTAATTGGCTTTTATAAGTATGGATCGATACTCTTTAATTACTCCACCGATGATATATGATGATGATGATCAATGGCAGTTGTAGTAGCAGTAGCAGTGGCCGTAGCTGCATTTCCCATACAAGGCCTTCCCGTGGCCGTGGGAGCTACAGTAGCTGTTACATTTGTACGAATGCCAGCAATAACCCCACGGCTTCACTTTCTTGTAGCAAATATTCTTTTCGTGACCGCCACCATGCGCTTCAGCTATCTCTGCATCGCCAACAATATACTTAATATATCATCGAAAAAGCCAATTATCAATTACTCCATATATATAGCGATATATATATATATTTTTATTTTTATTTTTTGAACCAAGAGTTCAATCAATAATTAATTAGAGAATTAACATAATTTGGTTGTGCATGACGTACTATATATATTTTTTTCAAAAAAAAATTGGTAGGTGTGCAAATCTTTTTTTTTTTTTTTTCCCCCTAGCTCCTTAGTATGATTCAACTAATTAATCTCCTGAGTGGTTAAGCATGCCCAACACCATAACAACTCAATATATTTAAAGTTAGATAACAAAATTCAATCCTCTCAATATATTCTTGTTTATTTTTTATATTAATTTGAAAGTACTCAAAACACGTGAAACCTATGATTCGAGGTACATGGACTATTATTTTTTGATAAGAAAAAAAAAAAATCACATTTTGCTCTTCGTGGGGATCAACCTCTTATACAATTATTTTATATCAACCAGTGAGCCCCGAACATGGTTGGTGGTACATTGACTAGTATTTCCATTTAATTGCATGCCTTGGTAACCCCTTATGTATAGTTGATCAAAATTGTGTTATATACACTTCTATCAAAAATTAAGCTTGTGTGAAGAGAAAGAAAATACTGACCAGGAGCTGCAACGAGAAGGACAAAGAGAAGAACGATAAAGAAGGAGAAAGCCTTAGCAAACTTGGAAGCCATCTTAATTTGTGATCAATCTAATTAATTAGTTGTGTGTGTGAAGAGGAGAAGAGGGTGTTAACCCTATTTATAGAGCGACATGGCCATTGGCCACGGTTGCTTGGAATGCAAGATATGTAAAACTAATGAAATTAAATATATATTACCAAAAAAAAAAAAAGTTGAATGATTAAAGTTGATCGATTCAAATGTACGAATAGTTGGACTTAATGTGTACTCTGTGTTGGTGACTTAATATTGTATGTATTATACTAATCAATTTGACTTAGTACTCGATCCGTGCAGGAGCGCTTCTGTTGTTTGGAAAATTCAAAATGCCTACTAATCAACTTGGCCATGTTGATCTAACGCTAAGGGCGGATTTGAAATTGTCTGGATCAAGCGCACGATTTCAAATTCGATTCTCCGCTGTCAAAATTAATGTCTGGGCTATTGCAGTACGCTCAAGTCGATTGCATCAAGGCCTCATGAGAATGGTCGGGCTCACCTTATCCGTTATTTTATTTATTTATTTTTTGTAAAGAAAAAAAAATGTTGAGTTGGTTTCAACTACTTCTAGTTAGTTCCCACTTCGAACACGTTTCTGAGGTTTATATCTTTATCTATATATATTGAAACATGTGTAAAGAGAAAAAAATACACAAAGATATTTGAGAGAGAAAAACAGATAGATAAGGAAGTAGATGGAGTTTTAAGGGAGAGAGTTTGATATCTAAACTTTCGTCGAATTCGGTATTGCTTTGTAAACTTTCTTCGCAGTGGAGTTTTTCTGCTCTACGGAGCCGTGGATGTTTCCTGATTAGGGTTTTACCACGTAAAAAAAATTCTTTTCTCTTGTTTATTTTGATTCTGCAAATTCTATTTCTTTTATTTTATGTTCATTGGGATATTAGGATCAAGTTTTTGGTATCATAACCTAGTTTTGAGGATCCTTTTTTTCTCGAATCTATTTTGGTGGGGGTTTCGTTGAATGGACAGACTCCGATCAAAGGGGGAAGAAGTAGTTTCAATAAATCCTTAAATCGGCAGAAAAAAGCGATCAACAATGTCTACTTCGCAAGATCCTCGGGGTGCTTGTTGAAAAGCTTGCGAGAAGACATGAATGAGATGAAAAAAAAAATATATGGAAAAGATGATGGAAACCATGTAGAGTCTCTTAATGCAATGCGGTACAAAGGCTTCTTAAGTTTTGAAGCACAAAATGTTTCATCCTCAAATCTTCGAATCAGAATACTAAAATGGTGGATCGATCTTCGTTCAAAGTAGAAGTGAAAATTGAGATTTCTATCTACAACGGAGAATTAGTTGTAGAACAACTCGATGCTTGGTTAAATTACTAAGATGTATTCGAGATATGCGAAAGTTGTTTTGCAAGATTGAGATTGGGAGGACATGCTCTTACTTGATGGGAAGCACATACCACATGGTGGCTCTTAACAATGAACTTCTAGTTACTACTTGGGCTAAGTTTTCTCTTTGCGAGTCAAAATTCAGTTCTACCCTATTGGCTACAAGGAACGGCTAAAGAACGTTGCCGAGTTTCTCGGAGTAAGGAAAATGGCACGGTGTGCAAGATTACACAAGCGAATTCAAAAAACAAGCGAGAGGCTTTGAATATCAATCCTCAAATCGTAGATAAATATAAGGGGTTTATTCTCCGTCTTGAATAGAATTGTCGCTCTTTCTAACTACGAACATTGACAATGCTTAGAAGAAATCAATGTTTCTTAAGAAGAAAAGTCGTCCTCACAACAATTGGGAACTAGAAAATTCTCAAGAAAATAAGTTTTCAAAGGAGCGCAAGAAAAATAATGTAGTGACAAATAAGGGGAAGCAATATTTTGACAATTGCAAGACATACCGCCGTGTCGAAGAAAAATATTAGAAATTAAATCCGAAGTTGAGACCGAGTTGTTGGAAAGATCACAAGAAAACAATAACAATTGCTTGTGTTGAAGATGAAGTGATTGAATGTTCCTCTGAACCTAATGAGAAACTACTATTTACCACCTGCAAAGGAGAGTCGAGCACTTCCTAACTTGTTCTCAAATTCCTGTTGATGTACTAAAATCCACCAAAGAAGAATTATTTTGGGTCTATGCTCAAATTGGTAGAACTCCAGTAATCACTTTATTTGATAGCGGATCACAACAGAACTTGATTGCAGAACAATAAAAGAAACAATTGAAATTGAAGACTTCGCTACATCCTCAACCTTACCCACTGGGATGGTTGAAGAAAGCTTTGGAGTTGCAGGTAAAAAGCCAATGCATTTTCAAGTTTGCAATTAATGAGAAATTTTATGATAAGGTGACTTGTGATGTTGTTCAGTTGGATGTATGCCAAATTCTTTTTGGTAGCCCTTATTTATGGGACTGAGATGCTACTTACTATTGGCGATAGAATATTTTGCGGTTAATGAAAGATGACAAGGGATATAAAATTAAGGTATCAAAGAAGAAAAAGAAGTTGCAACTTATGATTGCACAATGGACCAAGCATATGGTTAACTCCAGCCAAAAATTCAATTTATTGACGATTCAACCAACCCAAGATGAGTTTGTCAATTCAATATGAATTAATTTTACAATAAATCTACTTGGACTCATGAGACCGGACTCATAGGGAGGTTTTTAAAATTTTTATAAATATTTAAAGGGTATCAAAGTAATTTTACAAGTGATTATGGTCGTTTCATTAATTGCTCGATGATGTATTTGAAATTAAAAAAAGTTTTGAGTCCGAACTCACGAGTCCAAATAGCACTACCCTTAATTTTAATGATTAATTGTTCAGATGATTAGAAAAAGTAAATTCATCAATCATTGAATGATTTTGAAGGTGTCATGCAAAAACGTACAAGTTTACCACTTCATATGATGCTTTCCAAAAATAAACCAACTATATGTGGTTTGAAGGAAAAAAAGAGCGTGGAAGAATTTGAAGAAAATAACTTGTAAGGTAACAACTCTTCGAAAAGTGGATGATCTAGTTCGAAGTGAAGCAACTACAAAATACTTGGTTTTAGATAGGAAGGCACAACAAACAAAAAGGGAAGTTAAAATTTTTTCTGGATCTGTGAAAAAGGACAGTTTTCAAATCGAGCAAAGTGGTACTCTGAAGAACAAGTCAGAGAGAAGTTTCCTAACTTAATTAGTGGAATGATTTTGAGGGACCAAAAACTCTTATAGGGAGGTCTGATCCATTATTTTTTTTTTTTTTTGTAAAGAAAAAATAAGAAAAAATAAGAAGTTGAGTTGGTTTCAACTACTTCAAGTTAGTTCCCACTTCGAACACATTTTTGGGGTTTATCTCTTTCTCTGTATCTATCGAAACATGTGTAGAGAGAAAAAAATACACAAAGAGATTTGAGAGAAAAAAAAAAAGAGAGATCAGGAAATAGATGGAGTTTTGAGGGAGAGAGTTTGATCTGAGACTTTCAGCCGAATTCGGTAGTCTCTTGTTTATTTTGATTCGGTAAAATTCTATTTCTTTTATTTTTTGTTTGTTGGGATATTGAGATCATCACGTGAGACTTACATACATCAATAAAACAAAAATGTATACTATATAATCTCTCTCTTTTTTCTTTTTTCTTTTTTCTGAAGTCAAATTGTCTACCATCATATTTCCCGATTTGTTAATAGAAGCGTGATCATTACCCAGGAGATTTCCATCTAATTGATTATTTCCCCTCATCATGTATATTAAGTATATAATATGGAAGGCGGACTACTTCTTTTAAGTACGACTTGGCAAAATATCAAGCTGGCAAATAATCATAGATTCATATCCATCAATTAATGGATTTAATGTTAAACAATCACACTTGCACTCACTTGTTAATTTATAAATAGATCTCTATTTTTTATTACACATATATGAAGTTGCAAAGAATAGTTTCACAACAACATCCGGTTGATATAAGTGGTAAGAGACTTAGTCCCCTCAAGTAAAGTCTCGAGTTCAAATACAACAACAACAACAACAATATAACCTCAGCCCCAAATTAATTGGAGTCGGCTACATGAATCAAGCTTTTCCATTAATTGTGTTCGATTAAGTGCAATTGATGGTGAGCTTTCCAAACCATTCAAATCCTTCGTAATTAATGCATCCCATGTTAACTTTGGTCTACCCCTACCTCGTTGAATTTCTACGTTTCTATTGAGTCAAGTTTTCTAGTAGAGACATTTGTAGATCGTCTTTGCAAGTGACCAAACCACCGCAACCGCCACTTCCCTAATCTTTGTATCGGTTGGTGCTACTCCTACTTGTCTTTGAATTTCTATATTTCTTATTCTATCTTTACGAGTTTTACCACACATCTACACAGAAGCATCCTCCACTAGAACAAATTCGGCTTTTGATAGAGGTTTTGAACCTCTATGAAAGATTTTTCATAGAGGTTCTTGACCTCTATGAAAAGCGTTATCTTTTAAAGCGTTATCGTATCTTCAAAGCTTACATATGGGTTTCAAACATCTATCAAATTTGATTATTTCATAAGGGTTTGAAACCTCTATAATATCTTCGAGAGGCTTACATAGGGTTTCAAACCCCTATCAATTGTAGTGATTTCATAGGGATTTGAAACATCTATATTATCGTCAAATGCTTACATAGGGGTTTCAAACCCCTATCAAATATAATTTTCTAAAAAATAATAGTGAAAATGCTCGAAATTAATTTCCATTTCCATTTTCAATTGAAAATATAACAAATCTACATTCCACTTCGCAATATTATTATTCCATAAAGAAATTTGCAGTGTTCTACAACCAATCAACAAAACAACAAATCGATAACCACACATTTCACGAAACCAGCTAAAATGATCGAAAATCAAACAAATATTGAATCTTGAACAACAACGATTCCTTTAACAAAAGGGAAGCGGGAACCTTAAGAACATAAGTGATTCCTTCAAATAACAACACCAACATATCTGGAAACAAGCACAATAGAAGAACATCGGTGATTCCTTCAACATAAAATCACTTGATCTATGGACAATTTTTCATTGTGATATAAAAGGCCTTTAATTGCTACTTTCAAATTTATTATTGTTTTAAAATCAATTATTAGACATAAGAGACTAAGCACCCACAAGATATAGGCTGCTATAGAGCAGACCATATGGTAGTACATTATTCAAATTCTATATGTTAATTTACGTTTGTAGGATTTTTCTCTTCTATAGCAAGACATTGCGAGCACGAGCCTAGCGGTATTGTACAATACAACACCGGTGTGCATATGTTGCATTATGTGCTATACTTACGAGAACTAGTAATGATTTTCGAACTAGTATTAGAACTATGTCGTTCATAAAGTAGTTTCTTGGCAATAAGGTTTCATTTAAAATTTGTTAAACTCAAAACATGTTGTCATGATTGAAAAAGAAGAAATGTCTTAAGAGCGACAACATAAGCCGACCTCTTTCAAGAATTCATTTAAATATGAAGCAACTAAGTTACGAGCCATAGTAAGAATGAAATCCATTTCATCCCCTATGAGTAGTTCTAGTTCCATCCTGCCGATGGTTGTCTTGCTCGTATCGGTAGTCTTGTTTCTTTGTATTGCACTATTAGCCAAACGGAACAAACTATCTCAAATGCGAGCCTTATTTTCATATCCAGTGAAAATGGTAAAACTATTTTCAATGTGATTGGGATTGAATTAATGTAAGTTATGTTTTTAGATTGTTAATCATGGGAAAGAACATTGCATGATTTCGGTAATGATAAAAATACTTACGAACTAGTAAGTGATTTTCGAACAAGTTATTCATAGTATCGATAAGGTTCACCATCATCATTACGTTAATGCACAACTTAAAAAATTAATTGTCAACATTTTAAATTAGATCAATAGGGAAATATTTTCGAACGAGAACACGATCCCTTTTGGAGGAAGTAAATCACAAAAGAAGCACGTTACTTTAGGAGCTCACTTTGGTAGTGTGTGCATCAAGAATAGAACTCTCGACCAATCGTTGAGTTTGAAGTGACACGTTGAGAGAAAAATAACTCATTAAATGAAAATAATGAATTTATTACCGCAAAATCTAGAGAAATATGAAGTGAAAGCGCCTCCTTAACTAGTTAAAGATAACACATTCGTGTTGATTATTGAGTATAGCATAGATTGAGATCAACCAATCAATTGATTTCCACTTTAAACTAATACATTATCATAATCCACTTTGATATATTAAAAATCCAAAAGCAACGATTGAATGGCTAGAAGAAAATTAGAAGGTTTTTTCAATGAAAGGGATGAACAAACCAAATACCAAAGCGAGACTTGTCGACAAGACAATCAACAACATCTTTCGCATCCCATGAATTCTTATCAACGATTTTATAAAGCTGGAAATTAGGAGGACCTATAAGAGCCAAAGAAAATTAATGTTATGAAGCGAAGGCGATTATAAATTTATATATATGTTCAATTCGATGTCAAAAAATATTTCTACATTTGCATTTTCTTTAAGCACATTGTACAGGTATGAATTTTTAAGTTGCTTTGGATATAGTCAATTCTTACGGATTTGGTTGATTTTGAATGTTTATGTGATAGGTGAGGCGCTATGTTTACCACGACGTTGTCCGATTGGATGATCTTGAGAAGCTCATCGGCGCTCCTATGTTCGGGTGCGAGAATTTGAATTGAAATTAAATTAAAGATACCAAAGTAGTAGTACTCGAAAAGATTTTTATTTTTGAGTTGTTTGGTCTCTACATTAATGAATTTATTATGATGTGAAGTATATAAATGTTGGTGGGTGTTGCAGCCTTACACTATATGTGACGGCCCCAATTTTTCATAAAATTGGGCCCCGTCCGGCCTAAGCCCCCGAGCCAGTCTCGCAAGGTCAACGCAGGCCTAGTCAGCCTTCCAATCCATTATTACAAGTATTTTATAGGTCCCTAGCTGGTTTACTTACCTCGAGAAATCGCGAACCTCAAAACGTCGCTCGCGTCTCGATTTGCGCACCCGACACCAGACTCTAAGTCCCTGGTGTCCATTTAGACATTTTAGGCATATTTTACTTCAAATCACTCAAATCATCTTTGAAATTAGGTGAATAAACATCACCTCCATCGCGTCGTCGCAATTTCGTCGAAATCGCGTATCAACCAGATCGACAACACGCAACGACCATTCACGCGCGTCGCCGCCAGCTCTGCGCGTTCTTGCCATTCTGCCCCCCTACTGCCCAGCCAGCGTCAAATCGGCCGCTCATTCGCCAGCCCATTATGACCATTCGCCGCGGCGCGCTCTCATGCGCGCCATCATTGCCGTCCAGACCAGCTCGTTCGACCCTCATGTGCCGCCGATCATGCGTGGCCGCCATCGCCGTCCGATCGCCGCCGATCTCTCCGTCGTCTTTGGCGCCGCTGCCCGCCAAATCCACGCCGTCTTGCGGCGCTCTCTCGCGCCGTCTGCGACCTGCTTTTGCTTGCACGGAGCCGCTGCTCCACGCCTCGCGTCGTGATGTTCGAGGCGGCGTCGATCTCGTCGGATCTGCTATCTTGCCGCGATCCAGTGGAGGGCGCCCGCCAGCCGCCTCCGCGCTGCGTTGCTCGCGTCGGCGCTTCGCGCGATCACCGCCATCCACGCGGCGCTCGCATGCCGCGGGACTTGCCAACTTGCGTTGCGCCGCGCCGGAAGCCGTCGTCGCCGTCACGTCCGGCTCGTCCTCGCGGGAACTCGACCACCTCCATCGACCCTCCGCCTCTCTCCTTTCTTCCTCTCTTCGCCGTCAGATCTCTCTCCCGATCTCCCTTTTTTTTCTATTCTTTGATCTTATCCCCTCCTTTTATATATATATATATATATATATATATATATATATATATATATTTCTCTCTTTTAATTTCAAATCAAAAGTGTCATCGAGATTCGTGCGGAGCGAAACTCGAGGCACATCAAAAACATATTTATTCAAATGCTTTCCTTAAAAATTGGGCGGCGCGCATCTCGAGCACCAACCGCCTCATTTCAAAATCTCGATACTCGCGCCACTCGCATCACGAGGCGTATCCAATGTATACGATTTTAACGTGACCACATTAAAACCACATAAATCCACTATAGCCACATTAAGCCACTATCTCGGTCCCACGCGTCGGCACGCGACTCGGCGCGTCCCCGTTCGTGTGACGGCTCACCGAATTCCTCGCATAGTTAGCATTATCATCCCAAATTGGATTCGGATATACGTATTTCGACGAGTGGGTCCCACATACGACCTTGACTTGACACATGGCACAAGTCAAATTTTCGGGGCGTTACAGTCTTCCCCACGAATTAAAATTTCGTCCTCGAAATTGAAACAAATCGCATAGAACAATTGTGTTTTATGAATGAAAACCCAGGCCATACACGCCCAGGCCATAATCGCCCGAGGCCATACCCCATCTTACTCTGTAGGTAGGGCTCCTCCGCGACAGTTTGGGTTCCTCACGCGACCTCTAAGCAAAGAACACTCCATCTGTCTCCCCATCAATATATGCTAGGGCAACATCATCGCCACATATATTGGAATATAAATGAATATTTTAATTTTAATCTCGATCCACTGTCACTAACATACGTATATCTGCTGTATGCCCGCGAGAAATGTAAATCGATTTCTCATCGAGTGAGTTTCAACCCAACTCGTACCCTCTATCAGGTTACGATGGATAGTAGTCGGACCTGACGTGGCAATAGCACGAATATGTTTACAGGCGTCCTCCTCGCCCATACAGGTACGTTGAAATCTCGCTCCAACTGGAACATGTCCATGTCCTTGCCCCTGTGCATGACTAGATCGTTGTCCTGTCTGTGCACTCGGCGGATCTCGACCACTGTCTGCAGCCCACTTTGTCTCCTTATGCTAAGGATCGACGGTCTTGATCTTTATCTTGCACTAGCGTAACTCTGCGTGGACCATCTATCATTGGCGCCATATACACCGCATACGGTGGAAACGCATATCTGTATGAGGTTGCTCTCTTTGCCACGGCCGTCAACCCTCGCTTTCCTCGATCATCTCCAGGACCCTCATGCGACTATAACGATGCGATAATGCGGCGGTACTCGGTGCGGGTGCTCCCAAAGCTCTCGCCGACCATAGCGCTCGCTTAAGCCTCTGTCTTGTGCTCGGAGCGTCGTCACCCAACAAAACCAATAAAATCCGAAAGCGTGTATGACGTAGTAAGCTTGGTCGGCGCAACCCCATCATACTTCATCACGCGTATATATCGATCCATACTGCCGCAAGCTCCCAGGTCCTCTATCGAATGGTTTAAGAATCGGGTCTCTTCGGGTTACGAGCGTAGGATGAATGTACTTCCTCGTCCTTGCACTCGGCCCGATCATTGAGCGTCCCCATCGACGCCACGAGTGCGCAACCGGACATCGGCCTCGCCAGAACAACGAAAGGCGATAAGATGCTCGACCTCATATGATCGGGTGTGGCCAAGACGTCATGAACATTTCTTTGCTCACGAGATTCGTACCACCGTGAAACTTTTTCGAATGATACCTCCGAAACTTACGAGCATGCCTCGCCTCGGTATGCCCACACACCGTATCAATCGGCGTGCTCGGCGTATCCTCGATCGGTGTCTCGGGTATAGGAGATACCATCTCGGCCGAACATGTGTCACCTCGGTCACTGCGGGTTACTGCGGGCGAAAGTTTTTCGGGTGGGTTGTGAAGCTGTAAAAACACGCCCGGCTGAATAACTAGCGTTGGTGACGTGACAACGACGACGGTGTAACATGTGCCCTTAACAATCGAAAAATCTCATGCGGTTGTTGGTAGTGCGATGTATGCGGTGCGATGTATGCGGCTCATCGGCACTCGCAAACCGCGAACACTGCGACCTCGATCATTCTTAAACCCGATCAAAACGTCGTCGCATTTTCCATAGCCACGAATCCTCGATATCGTATATATATTACAACACAACAAATATACCATATCGGATACATTTTTACAACATGCATTACTTGCACGTAAAGTCTCTTTCAGTACGTTTACTAACGCATCGAACAAATTTTAGCATGTGAGAATTCTTGAGATATACAATCTCATAGGATTTATATTTAGGTGACCCACAACTTTTAGAACAAATTTGCAAACTCTACGTCAACTTGTAACACTTAATTCATTTACAAGTCCACTAAAGGTGGTGGTCGACTTCACCACCACGAAACGATAAATGCGTAGTGTCACTAAAGTGGAGTTACTTGGGCTTCGATCCAACACTACTACTCCAAAGCTTTCGTCAAAGCTAAGGAGTCGTACATGATGTAATCGTTAGCTCTCAAGTCATCTCAACACTTTGTTTCCTTAGAGTCTGCAATTCTTCATTTTCCTTCTTTTTCAAACTTTACTTTCCTATGAACTCCTATTGATTTTCTTAGGGACGTATGCATAGGCAAAGTAATCAATTTCTCTGGATCAGATAAATTTATTTACGGCTACCAAAGTAGTTCTATCGTAAGTAGTATAATACAACACATCAATACTCTCCTCACTTCCCAACGAAGACTTAAGTCGGGATCATAGGGTTCCACTCTAAGTTCAACCATTCATAACTTATTTGGTTTGCGTCTTAATTTCAAGAGTTGAGTATTTACAACTTCGTCTACGATACCAAGCTTGTGTTGGTATCATATTCCACTAAGTCATATAGTTCTCTAAATTTGGCTCGACGATACCAAGTGTGTGACCCCATTTCCCATAAAATTGGGCCCCCATACCGCCTAAGCCCACGTGGACCCCAGAGCCCGATCTCGCGAGTCAACGCCTTGAGACCTAGTCGACCTTCCAATCCATTATTACAAGTAATTTCAAAATTTTAAGTTGAGTTATTAGTTTTTTTTTTTTAAGATTTAAAAATTTAGCGGAAGCAACTAATACATTAAATAACTCAACAAAAAGATCAAGGAGTTAGGCAACCTAATTGTGGAACCCAGTAAATATCATCAGAGGAGAGTAAATACAAAATATACAAAAAAATCACCTAGCTATGAAGCCTTCCCTCTGCTACTCGTCAACTCATGACTCTGCACTCGATCAAACATAAGAATGACGAGCCCGAGTAAGGAAATCCGATGGGACATATACACAACATTTCACAATATCCAAAACAACGATTCACGATATCCAAAGCGATCGAATTCATGCAAATAGAATGAAAGGAAATCAAGAAACGCATGAATATAAAGGCGTAACCAATCCATCGATGAGTGATACTCCCAGGTAGATGTATATGCCTCCCCAATTACTACGAAAGACATATACATCTTATATGTTCCCCCATATGTGCGTGCGAGCGGGTTAACCCCGATGAACTACACATATGGGCATAGTACTTTCACTCCCAGAGGTAGATGTATATGCCTCCCCATTACTCACGAAAGACATATACATCTTCTATGTTCCCCGATATGTGCGTGCGAGCGAGTTAACCCCGACGAACTACACATATGGGCATAGTTTTGCGGTGAACAACAATAAGTTATCACAAAACGATAAATAATAACGATCGATGGATAAACATGAAATAATGTATAGGTCCTGTTTGGTTTACTTACCTCGAGAAATCGCGAACCTCAAAACGTCGCTCGCGCGTCTCGATTTGCGCACCCGTCACCCGACTCCTAAGTCCCCGGTGTCCATTAAGACATTTTAGGCCTATTTTACTTCAAATCACTCAAATCATCTGAAATTAGGTGAATAAACCACACCTCCATCGCGTCGTCGCGATTTCGCGTATCCGGCCGGTCGACAACGCGCCACCGCGCCATTCACCGCGTCGCCGCCGCTACCGCGTCGCTGCCGCTGCCTCGCCAGCGCCGGCCGCTCACCGGCGCCGCCGCCGACCGCTCGCCGGCGCCGCTCTCGCGCGCCATCGCTGCCGATCCGACCCGCTCGTTCGACCCTCCGATCCGCTGTTCCGCGAGCTGGCCGCCGCCGCCGTCCGATCGCCGCCGATCTCCCCGTCGTGCTGGCGCTGCCTGGCCGCTGTCCGCGCTGTGCTGGCAGCGCTCTCCGCGCCGTGCCGCGACCCTGCTGCTTGCGCGGAGCCGCTGCTCCACGCCTCCGCGTCGTGATGTTCGAGGCTGGCCGCCGATCTCGTCGGATCTGCTATGCCGCCGTCCAGCTGGAGCGCTGCCCACCGCCGGCCTCCGCGCTGCGTTGCTCGCGTCGCTGCTTCGCGCGATCACCGCCATCCACGCGACTGCTCGCCGGCCGGACTTGCCACTGCGTTGCGCCGCGCCGGAAGCCGTCGTCGCCGTCACGTCCGGCTCGTCCTCGCAGGAACTCCGGCCACCTCCATCAGCCCCTCCGCCCTCTCTCCGTTCTTCCTCTCTTCGCCCGATCAGTCTCTCCTGATCTCCCTTTTTTTCTATTCTTTGATCTTATCCCCTCCTTTTATATCTATCATATATATAAAAGCGCGAATCATAAATTTTTGAGTCGTAATCAAATTTACCTCTTTATCCCTCCCCTACACATATTTTTTTTTGTGCGTTCCTTATCTTTTCCTTTTACTCCTTTCTTTTCTCCTGCGTCCCTTATCTTTTTTTTTTGTGCGTTCCTTATCTTTTCCTTTTACTCCTTTCTTTTCTCCCGCGTCCCTTATCTTTCCATTTTACTATTTCCTCCTCTCACGTTTCTCTCTCTATTTCCGCTTCTCTCACGTCTCTCTCTCTCGCGGATCACTTCGATCAATCCATTTGCCTGCAGACACTCCTACTTCGCGTACATCGATCAATCCATTGGCTGGTCATCGTTTTTGAATATCCATTGGTCGACGGAGAATCTCCATTGGTTCTCTTCTCTGACGTCTCTCTCTCGCGATCACTTCGATCAATCCATTTGCACTGCAGACACTCCTACTTCGCGTACATCGATCAATCCATTGGCTGGTCATCGTTTTTGAATCTCCATTGGTCGACGGAGAATCTCCATTGGTTCCTGGCGGTCATCGTTTTTCAACAGCATTGGTTCCTGGCGGCAATTGGTTTGAATGAAGGTTGAGAGCGCCTATTGTATATTTCTCTACTTTTTCTCCATCAACAATTACCACAACAGCACCCATAAAGGTAAGTCAATCATCGCCCTATTTTCTTTATCTGCTTCCAATTCTTTCTCTTGTTGGTTATACTTCATGCTCACCAAGTGTTTGTTGAATTGCCTCTGTTGTGTTTTTGGTTTTGTTCTTGAATATTCTTTAATGGTTTGGGAACCAGCTTCTATTGACTCCTTTGTGACTCGAACTCCACCCTTAGGCCATCCACTTTGTTGGTATGGATCCAACTCTTATTTTCACCGTCTCTATCTTGTCTGAATATATGTTTTTGTGAACAATCACATCCAAGTTTGCAACAATTTGGTTTTGTCCTATGTACGTATGCTTGTAATACCTATATGTACGTATGTGTATATATAAATCAAAATTCAAATTTGAGAACTAATGGATTGGTTCAGTATTTGGATTCTACATTGGTAAACCCAATTAGACCCGAACCAACCATGACCACACTAAACAATTGTAAAAGATTTAGATGTAGTTAATTTATATATGCATAACAAAAATTTAAATCTCAATCGATCTCAAATATCTTTTGATAGATTTTCTCACACTTGTATCAATCAACGCTAACAACTAATAAGTATTTGGTTTAATGGGTGTTCCTATTTGATATGTTCCACTCGTCCGCCTTTTAATAATTTAGCCATTTTTTAAATGGTTACTCTTTTATTTTATCTTTAGACTTCAATTTGGTTTTACGTTGAAGAAATATCTATAATTTGCATCTTGTTTTTCGAAGGCGAGGAACTTCATATGTGGTTTAATAATTGTGCTTCAATATTAGTTTGATAACAATACTATATTTTTGTTGCCTTTTGATCATATTTTTGTTTGGGTTATTTTATTTTGAAGTGAACTAGAATTTGAAATTATATGTTGCAAGAGTATATGCTTGGTAGTTTACTTCCTCATTTTTGGAAGAAAAAATATTATGATTTATAAAATCAACCCGACGATTGAAAGCGAGGCCAACCCAATTTATAGAGTTGAAATTTGGTTTGATTTTAAAGAGCAAATTGGTTTGGTTTGGTTCTAAAAAAAATACAAACCCGAATTATTCGGTTCGGTTTGTGTTTGAGGCTAAACCCGAATCAACCCAACCTTTGTACACCCCTACTCTTCACGACTCTTCACGAAATGATACAAACATATATAAACGTTAGGGCATTGTTGTTGTTTGTGTTACTCATGCTTACTTGCTTCTTTTTTTTTTTTTAATTACACGATGCAATGTTTGGTGTTTTATTCATTTGTTTGCGAAGGTGAATCTGTTTTGCTTATGTAGTTATAGGAGAAGGTTATCTGAGGCCTATTTGGTGAAATCTATGGTGTTTAATGGTCGGTAATTTGGATATTATTAACATAAACGATTGATTTGAACAGTTGGTTCCACATTTCAGAGTCATAACTACAACTAACAACTATTATGAACCCAAAACCCGCAATATCAAAACCGTTGTTAGAACTAACAAGGAATGTCATTTTGAGGAGGAAGGACTCATCCCAACAACAACAACAACAACAAATTTTTGGGTAAAATCAGTTTTTTTGTGGCATCTAATATGCAAATTATGAATAAGAGTCCTGAATTTGATGGGCCATGATTGTTGTGGCCGTTACTTGAGTTTGGGCCTAAATCCAACTTTTTTAATTTTGTTAGGCACTATGTCCACGTAAATCCTTCTCTCTTTTGCTGATTTGATTATTGTTTTGGCTTTTGATGTAATGTTTTCTGTTTAGTAGATGTGGTGAGGCCATAAGGTTATTATTATTGTTTTGGATCCTATTGTATATTTCTCTACTTTTTCTCCATCAACAATTACCACAATGACACCCATAAAGGTAAGTCAATCATCGCCTATTTTCTTTATCTGCTTCCAATTACTGCAATTGAATTCTCTCGTAATAGTAACTACTTTATATTGAATAACGATTTCGTTGATGCGTTTGGTTTATATTTACTTAATGTTCGCCAACTACTTGAGACAATGCCAAAAAGAGAATTTTTAAGTATAAGATGTTTAACTATTTTTTTTATTGTTGGAGCAAGTTGTAATGCAAGATGTGGGCATTGTAACTGCTTCCAATTCTGCAATTGAATCATCCCTTTCTCTTGTTGGTTCAACTTGATGCGTAAATATTCTCTTGTTGGTTGTTTCGGTTCGCTCAACGTGTTTCTTAAATTCCCTTAATTCTATAAATAACATATAGTATGTTAATGGTCAATTGCTCTGTTTCATCTTTTTAGTGGAAAAGCCTTGTAGCTGAAGATATGAAAAATTACCTTCTATCAATAATGGTGATAGTAATTGTAGCTTATTACATTCGATGTACATTTTTTGCACAATTTTTGATACGTCGTGTACCATATTGTTTTTCTCTGTTATCTATTATCTTCTGATTGAAGTGGCATTACATTGCTTTCAACAAAGCTGTGAATATTAGTGCAGGTGATGCTGTTGATAAGGGTCTTAATTTCATTGTTCTGTGTCCCTTACAATTTTTTTTTCTTGGAAAAGAAAAGATGAAGCTGAACTTATGAGCTTCACATGAAGAAACATGGTTTTTCTAAAAAATAAAAATAAAAATAAAAAAGGAAGGTTTTCAGCATCACTGTTTTTTTATTTTTGGTCCAAGTCATTTGGTATCAAACTATCGACAAATCTGGTTTCGCCTTGTGTCGCACCCGTAATGAAGAAGGAGCTCCCAATGGTGGCTCGAACTTGAGGCACCGGTAAAGGAACATAACTTTTGACAAACTGTTGTTCCCATGAAAGAAAAGAAACCTCGGAGAAGATATTTGAAAAAGGAAGTGAACGGCTAATGAATGAGCAACTCTTTAGATTGAATAAGGAATACCCAAATTTTATCCTTCAACATTTGGCATACGAGTTCATAAATAAATTACATAATACTAGCTAACCTTGAAAGAGAGTGAATTGATCAATCCTTGACTGCATAAATGTTGTTTACAAAGGTTTGAGCTGCTCATGAGAAGAGAAGAGGAGCTGGTTGTGAGCTGCATTTCTCACTTCACCTCTCTCAATCCTACTTGTTGGTGCACAGCTCTTGAACTGCTATAGTCTTCAACATATCTGGATTTGTGATTAAATTAATATTTGTGATTAAAAAGTTTGTGATTAATAGATTTGGTTCACATTTGAAATATATAAATGTTTGAATAATTGGATTAAATGAACCCTCGTATGATTATTATTTTGGATCCAATTGTGGCCTTAGATTAATTGTACATAATGAGCATTATGTTAGAGTTGTAATCTAAATTAGTTATATGTTTGTGTTTAAAAGACACAATAACTTCATTGCTTACTTTCCACCTCATTTTGAATATTAAATTAACATTTTTTTTTTTTATTAGTACTCTAATGTTTGTTTCATTGCATTGTAGTTTAACAATCTCATATTAAAACTCATTAAGTATAACCATTTTACCTTGCATTAGCGAGTAACCATGGTTAGAAACTTAAGAGTTACCAACAATAGTGAAGACTTTGTAAGGAAAGCAAAAAATACTAATCGTAGGGAGGTGGATAGTTTGAAACGTAAATTTGTAACGGAGGAAGAAAAAGAAATGAAGCGGTCTCGCCAAAGACAACTAAGGAGAGAAAACAAAGAGTTGAATGATCGAGGTATGAATTTGAAACTTCACAAAATATTCTATGAAATATTGAGTATGGTAAAAGCTATAAACCAAAATGAATAAATTTAATTAATAATTTATAAATTATGTTACCTTTCTTTTTTTATTTTTTATTTATAGGTCCCCGGAATGCAAAACCACGTTATGTCGCTATGGGTTTTTACCACGTTGCAAGTTCAGCAGATGTGTTACCATTAGTAAACTCTTGTCGAAATTGCAATGCGAAGAAGTTCTTTCATGAATCTAATAGTTTACTTTGTTGTTCAAACGGTCAAGTAACCCTCGTTCCTAATGTTGTTCTGAAGAAATGTTCGACCTATTTACTTCAAACAATGAAGAGACACGTGAGTTTTTGATGTACATCCGTACTTATAACACCAATTTTGGTTTTACTTCTTTTGGCGTAAAGTGCGAAAGAGTATGCCAAAAGTAATATGGGTGTATATACATTTAGAGTGCAAGGCCAAATTCATCATTTTATAAATAATTTACTTCGACAAGGAGCATCCTTCTTATTTGCATTTTGTACTTTTATGATCTTGATCATGAAGTGCAAAACCGAATGCATTGTTACGATAGGATGAAAGAGACAATTTTGGCAAGGTTAATTAGTATTATTGCGAAAAATCCATATGCAAGTTTTTTTCGCACTTTACAAAATAAAGAAAATTTAGAAGATCATGTTGTTCAATTAGTTTCAAGTGTTAGTCTTGATCGAGAGTATTTAATATGCCCATTACTTCTCGAAGTTCTTTGCTATTTGGATAGATGATAACACATGTGCTCAGCCAACTAAAAGGGATATCCTTGTCTATAGTCACTCCGGAAGTAGCCATATAATCAATTACTACTACGGTTGTTATGATCCTTTACAATACCCATTATTATTCCCGTATGGAGACGTGAGGTTGTACACGATGGAATTCGGAGAAAATTTACCACTGAATCACATGGAAATTACAACACAGATGCCATTCTTGATCCTCATTTAGTCAACTCTACTGAAGAGTTACTTGATAATGAAAATGAAGGTAAATGTTTTCATTTCCTACCTTTGTTAAATAATTTACTTTTTTATATTTGTTATTTTTATATTGAACTTAAATATTTTGTTCTATTTTCACAGTATATTCTAGACGGAAGAGGAATTGTGTTTCTTGCTTGCATGAGTATTATTGTTATAAATTTGAGATTAGGGATGTAAGGAATTCTATTCTATTACATTACGGAAGACTTTGCAATAATACGTCGTTGACATGTATGTCAAGTTAGAGACATCTAGGTTAGATTTTATTAAATCATAGACAAGATGAGATACGTTCGAGTTGTACGAGGGATTATGAATTCTATTGATATGGGTGAAAGCATTGGTTCAAATATTGGACGTAGGATTGTTCTTCCAACATCTTTTATAGGTGGGCCAAGAGACATGCGTAAAAGGTACATGGATGCTATGGCATTGGTTCAACGTTTTGGCAAACCTGACATATTCCTCACTATCACTTGCAATCCTTATTGGCCAGAAATACAACAAGAGCTTCGATTTAATGATGACGCACAAAATAGACATGATCTTGCTGCTCGTGTTTTTAAATCAAAGTTGGAGTGCTTGAAGAATGAAATAATTAAAAAGCAGGTTTTTGGTCCAGTTGCAGCATATGTTTATGTCGTTGAATTTCAAAAACGAGGTCTTCCCCATGCACATTTTCTTATTGTTTTACAACCAACAACAAAATTAATAGAACCTGCAACTTTTGATTCGTTCGTATGTGCGGAGCTTCCCGACAATTCAGTTCACCCCTTGTATACTGCATTGTTGTGAAACATATGATGCATGGTCCATGCGGTACTTTGAACCCAAATAATGTGTGCATGGATTCGGATGGTAAATGCAAGAATAACTTTCCAAAGCCACTTTCGTGATTGTACTTAGCATGGCAAAGGATCTTATCAAAATATCGGAGACGTAATGATGGAAATACGTACGTGTTAGGAAACACAATTTGGACAATCGTTGGGTGGTTCCATACAATCCTTACTTACTTGCTAAATTTGATTGTCATCTAAATGTTGAGGTTTGTTCTACTATCAAGCGATTAAATACATGTACAAGTACATATATAAAGGTCATGATCGCATTGCGATTCGATGCCTGACAATAATGACAATCTTGACATTGATGAGATCAATATATTCCAATCATCACGTTGGGTAGCGACACCGGAGCAATGTGGCGCATATATGGTTTTCCTTTGAATGAAATATATCCACCGATCATCGCTTTTGCAACTACATCGGAGGAAAGCAATTGGTTAAGTTTAATAAGAACGACGTGTTGCAAAACTTGGTTGATAATGGATTGTCATCCGTTCCATCTTGACGGAATACTTTAACATGAATCGGAATGATAATTTAGCTCGTACCATCTTATATAGGGAATTTCTGAGTATTTTGTGTGGAATCAACAAGTCGGAAGATGGACACGAAGGCAAAAGCGTCAAGTTATTGGCGAGTTGTTGCGGCAAATCCAATGGAAGGTGAAAGATATTACCTTCGTTTGCTATTAAATCATATTAAAGGTTGCACATCTTTCCGGGAACTCAAAGTTGTCGAATGGTGTTCATGCATCCTCATATAAAGAAGCGACTATTTTGCACATGTTACTTGATGCTTGACAACGGTTTAGATTTGTGCTTGGAAGAAGCATCGACGTATCGAGATCTGCCGTTTACTTTACGTCGATTGTTTGCTACAATATTGTTACAACGTGATCTGAGAACCCTCGTCATTTATGGGAGAAATTCGAAGTGAATTATGTCTAGATTTTGAACGTCTGCAGCTATCCGTAATTGAAACAAACTTAAGAGCTCTGCAGCATATTAACACATTTCTAGAATCAAATGGAAAGAATATTCCTGATTTTTCTTTAGTCGATTACCCAATTACTATTGATGATGCTTATCAATGCAATAGAGAAATAGATGAAGAGTTGAGCTTGACTGTTGATATTAATGATTTAGAAGCCACATCGAAGTTGAATCTTGCCCAAAAAAATGCATATGATTCTATCCTTGATAAAGTGTTAAAAAATGTACCAGCTTTATTTTTTATAGATGGTCCAGGTGGTACAGGGAAAACCTTTTTATATAGAGCAATATTGGCAAAGGTTAGATCTGAAGGAATGATTGCATTGGCAACTGCATCATCAGGTGTTGCGGCTTCATTGTTACCTGGAGGTCGAACGGCGCATTCGAGGTTCAAATTGCCGATAAATCTTAATGGCATCAAGACATGTAATGTTAGCAAACAATCAATGTTGGCAAAATTATTATTGAAAACACATTTGGTCATTTGGGATGAAGCACCGATGTCAAATAAACAACATATTGAAGCATTGGATTCGATGCTTAGGGATGTAGAGATAAAGACCTTCCATTTGGCGGAAAAGTGATAGTTTTTGGTGGTGACTTTAGACAAGTACTTCTGTTGTTCTAAAGGTAATAGACAAGATGTAATGAAGTCGGCATTTGTGACATCATATATTTGGCCTTTGTTGGAAAAAATCAAGTTAGTCGAAAATATGAGAGCAAGACTTGATCCAAAGTTTTCAAAGTTTATACTTCGAGTTGGTAATGGTACGAATATGAACTTGAGGAAATATGATTTCTATACCTTCCAATATCACCTTACCATATGTTGATGAACATAATTCTTTGGAAAAATTAATTACGAGTGTACCCAATTTGAATAAGTATCTTTGAAATAGATGCAATGTCAAGTCGTGCTATATTAACAACAAAGAATGAATTTGTAGATGAAGTTAATTCTCTACTTATTCAACGATTTCTGGTGAAGTTGTTAGGTACTACGAACTTTGATGAAATTCTTAATGAAAACACGAATATGGTCAATCTCGAATTCTTGAATAGTTTATCCTTGAGTGGTTTTCCTCCACATGATTTGATGTTAAAGAAGGATTGTCAGATTATTCTCTGCGCAACATTAATCCATCGAGGGATTATGTAATGGAACACGATTAATTTGCCGAAGATTTGAGAAAAACATCATTGATGCGAGAGATAGCTACGAGTCATTACAAAGGGAAAAGGGTTTTTACGCACAGAATACCTTTCATTCCAAATGAAGAAGATAAAATGCCATTCAAATTCAAAAGGAGACAATTCCCTATTCGATTATGTTTTGCAATGACTATTAATAAGGCTCGAGGGCAAACATTAAACTTCGTTGGGGTTTATTTGAGAGAACCGTTTTCTCTCACGGTCGACTTTATGTTGCGCTTTCACGTGCTACCACTGCGACTTCCATCAAAGTTCTTATTAAACCTTCTACTTACAATAATCAACCAAACACGACAAAGAACATTGTTTACAAAGAGTTGTTGTCACTCGTGGATGCTTCTATTGCATAATCACTTTAATTGAAATGTAAGTTTTCAACCATTTTATAATTAATATGTTTTATATGTTTCTCATTCTTTTAATAATTTCGTTTAAAATATTTAAACTTTTAAATATAACGAGGGACAAGCGATAAAGAAGTTGAAGAATTATTTCATGTTGGTTGTGTTTGTTTTTATTGGTAAATTGCATTTCATTCTCGAGGCCAAAGGACGGAGATGACAAATGTTGAGATGTTAAATTCGGCGAACAATAAGGTGAACTACAAACCTCAACTCTTAGTTATTTAATTTCATTCTTGGTCAACAACTCGTGGCCTCTCATTGAAGTGTATAAATATGTTTGATGTTTCTCCCACTTTGTATCTCACAAAGTTTTATCTATTCTCCATCACAATCAACTTTTCTTCTTGTTCTATCTCATTCAAATTGGTCGATCTCAATTACAAGTAACTTAATGAGTTTTAGTTCTTTAATTTATAAAAATAAATTAAGGTTTACGATTATGGTGCATTTTATGAATTTAGTGGTTCGCGAAGGAAGTGTGAACCCCTTCTTTTCTATGCTTTTTTTCATTTAAATTTTAGGGTTTTGTTTAGGGTGTGTCTTATTGGGATCCTCAAATTCATTTCAATTTTCGATTAGATGTTTGTCATTGTATACGATTTTTTTTTTTTTTTTTGCATTTGGTGAACGGTGATTTCTTTAATTAAATGGTGAAACAGGCATTGCTAATGGGAGAGTCTTCACCAACATACATGAATGGAGAATATAGTAGTCCCCCAATCCTCAACCTCTTGGTCTACAGGTTGTTGGAATTTGGATTATTCCCACATTGATAGGTGCTATAAGTTATATTACTCAAGTGGCGATTGGGAACCGACATGCTAAACCAAAACAAAAGCTTCTCTTGAGTATTTGTTACGGAGTAGCTCTAGCAACATGTGTTGTGGGAGGTGTGCTTTTCATATTACGCATTATTCGGTGGAAGAAGAATTCTGGAAGGCGCGGCCTTATAAATAACTGCATGATGATGCTTGGGTTTTGCTTCGACCTTTATGAACATAGTTGTGCGGCATTTGCATTTGGTTTCCTTTATTCCTCATGAAAGGCAAATCAAAGCTTTATCTGGAGCCTACTTCACTATATTATTTTTGCTTTGTAATGGGAAAATTGTTCAATTGCACTAAATTGAGCACGGTGGAATAGTTTGACTGTAGACGACCTCAAGTGATTTGAAATTGATATGTATTGTTAATACAAAATGAAGAATAAGGTTGTGCCTTACTTCGCGGATTATGTCAACTAATATGATTTATATGCTCAACGATTGCTTTGGAACCATTTTAAGAGCATTTGTGGTGAGAATTATATTAGTTAGAAATGTCCTTCATTAACAATACTATGTTTTTATGATCTCATTTTTTTTTCCATACAAACTTATTATTCTTGTTTTTGGTGGGGGAAATTATATATGCGAGAGAAGAAAGAGAACAAGAATAAACTGAGATATCTTTTGGGGGAATCAATGGGAGGAGCTGTTGCGATTCTTTTGCACAAAAAACACCCAAAATACGGAATGGAGCGGTCTTGGTTGCGCCCATGTGCAAGGTCTGTCCCTGTTAATTAATATAATTATTTTCCTTCCTGTTTGCTTCACTGCTATGTAACAAACTTTTAATTATCTAAAAAAATACAAAAAAAAACAAAATTGATTTGTTTTAGTGCTTTTCAGATCGAAGATGATATGACGATGGTAGGAACCTTTTCTTCTGTCATGTTCTCTTTCTAGCAACCTAAGATTGAATATAATGAGCTTTCGCTTTTGTTTATTTCTATATGTTCGCAGAGCACATGAATCCATTGTTGGAGCATATAGCAAAGTTGGAAGATGCTCTTTACAACATCCAGTTTTAACAAAATTGGTTGGAGGCTCAAACTGACCACCAAGTATAAACTATGTGAAAATTGTTCAATAATTTGGAGGAGCAGGAGAACATGTATAGTAGTTCAACAGCGATGCCACCTTTTTGTTTGTTTGCTTTTTTCTTTTTTTGGTTACATTCTGAAACATGGTTTTGCTGTGCAGAGCTTTTGCGGGAGAATAAGAGGATGATAGACAGATCTATTAGAGAAATAGAAAGAGAAAGGCAAGGTCTGCAAACACAAGAGAAAAAGTCATAGCAGAGATAAAGAAGAGTGCCAAACAAGGACAGATGGTGAGTTTTCTTATTAACTGCCAATTAGATTGTTTTATTGTATCAACTAATGTACACATGACCTCATTATATCTAATGGTTATTTGCAACCACGGGTATTTGTTTTATTTTCTTACATTTCATTAATTTAACCTTGGGTCTTTGGTTTTTAATATAGGTTTCTGGCCATGTTATCATCTCTATGTTATGTGTATGTTACTAGAATTCTTTGCATCGGTGGTACTTTTTGTTTGGCAGGGTTGTGTGCTTTTGTTTGTTTCTTTCTTTCTTCCTGTGAAATTATATGTTACAAAGTTTGTTACTTTTTTTTTTTTTAAACAATTGAAGTGATTTCCAAGGGAATGGAATTGATTTATGACTGAAATATGAACTAATGGGACAGATGGCATTGTATACTGTTGGTTGCCTTTGTTAGCAGGCCTGTGTGCATTTGATCTATATCTGTGATAGATTAGCCATATGATGATGAGTGCATGTTATTGCATTAGTTAGCAAGCAATTGGAAAGGAATTTTTTTTTCAAGTTGTTAAGAAACTTTAACTTGGTAATATGTCTGGAAATATAAGCAAAGCAAAGCATCTATACATTGGGCTAAGAAATGCTAATCCATACCATGTATCTGGAGAAACTATCTAATTATTTTATTCGAGATTTACTGAGAAATATGGAATCCCATTACTATGTGAATGCTCGGGCGCATGTGACGTGTGTTTCAGTTTTTTGATTCATCTCTCTGTTCACCTGTTGAACTGTTGGTGATCTGATACTTCTCTTTTTGAAAATGTGGACTGCCTTGATTTGATTGTAACAAGTCTCTGTGTTTATACTTTCTGTCATCCTGCATTTTTTGTTCAACAGCGATGCCATCTTTTTGTTTGTTTGCTTTTTTCTTTGTTTGGTTACATTCTGAAACATGGTTTTGCTGTGCAGAGCTTTTGCGGGAGAATAAGAGGATGATAGACAGATCTATTAGGGGTTTGTGTATAGCTGATGAAGTATAGCTGATGAAGTTCAGTCTGGCTTTGATCGAACGGGAAGTCATTTCTGGGGTTTTGAGGCGCATGGGGTGATACCCGATATTGTCACAATGGCTAAGGTTTGTTGCCATTTAATGTTATGTCTTTTGTCTTTTTTGAATATGCTAGCTACTTCATTTTCATTCTATTATGTTTCCTGGACATGATTTATGAGTTGGCTCGTAGGTTTCCTAAACATGAAGTTTCTATTTAAAAAAATATTGATAGTGAAAACTATTCTTCTGAGATTCATTTACTTAATTATATAATCGAGTCAGTGCTTACTTCTACGCAATTTCTCAGAAGTCTCGGATGTTACTGATTTCAAATTGTGACATCTTCAGGGAATTGGAAATGGTATTCCTCTTGGAGCAGTGGTGACCACTCCTGAGATCGCGCAGGTTTTGACACACCGCAGTTACTTCAATACCTTTGGCGGAAATCCCCTATGTACTACTGCAGGTCATGCTGCATTGAAAGTATTGGAGAAGGAAAAACTGCAGGAGAATGCATTTGTCGTCGGATCATACTTGAAAGAACGCCTTACTTCCCTCAAGGAGAAGTATGAAAGTAAGTTTACCTTCTAAACGCCCTAAAACAAGGACAAAAGAACCATCTAAACATTGTAGATGTTTCAGCTGCATTACTTCAGAATGTTAGTAATTGTGGGGAGACATGATAAAAAAAGAGAAGAAACATAAATAAATGTGACGAATTCACAAATAAATGGAACCTTTGAGGCAGTTGCTATGGCAAGTAACTAGAATTCTTTCTCCGTTGATAGAACTCGTGGTCAGTTCGTTTAATACATGACACATTGCCTTACTTTATTTTCCTGATATTATTTTTGTTGATGGATTTAAGTGTGTTGTCTATAAACAGTTATAGGGGATGTACGAGGAAGAGGTTTGATGCTTGGCGTGGAACTTGTTACTGATCGACACTTGAAGACACCTGCCAAAACTGAAATCCTTCATGTCATGGAACAGATGAAAGGTATCTCTTCCACTCCCCTTTGCGTGCCATTAAGTGACACTTATATTTCAGACGTTCGCCTTGTTATCTAATGTACCTCCAATTATATTTGCAGATGTCGGGGTGCTCATCGGAAAAGGAGGATTCTATGGCAATGTGTTCCGAATCACGCCTCCTCTCTGCTTCACCAAAGAAGATGCAGGTGAACATCTCTTATTTTCATGACTACACTAAAATCAAGATTATCTCTACCATGATAGATTTCATGAGACGGAAAGCAACAAAAGGTTCATTTTGAGGTCGCAAACACCTCTCCAAGACAAAGCTCCACCTTTGGTTGGCGCTTTAAAAACTTCTGCAGAACAAGATGTGGCTTGTTTTCACTTCCCCGGACATATAGCAAAGTTGGAATCCCTTGTTGGAGCATATACCAAAGTTGGCAAAGTTGGAAGATACTCTTTACAACATCCGGTTTTAACAAAATTGGTTGGAGGCTCAAACTGACCACCAAGCATAAAGTATGTCAAAACTGTTCAATAATTTGGAGGAGCAGGAGAACATGTATTGTAGTTCAACAGCGATGCGATTTACAACTTTTTAAATCAATGGTTTTGTTTGATGTAAAGTAAGTGAGCCCCCATTGTAAAATCACAAGCATTGGTTCCTTATTGCTGAGTTTGTGAATGATGGAACAATGCAATTTTACATAGCTTATATTTCAAATAATAATCTCAATTTTGTTTACTGCAATGGTTCTTCATGTTGTAATTCATGCAGGTTTTTTTCCTTCTCTCTATTCATGACAGCTTATCACTTAACCTCATATTTAGATCTTGTTGCGTGGACCTTTAAGATTCTATTATGAGATAGATTGCAAGAGCTTCTTCTACGCCTATAATCATGGCATTGCTAGGAAAGCTTCAGTAATGTTCTCTACACTCACTTTACTTCGAGTTTTGAATGGCTTCGCATTCAAATTGAAAACAAATCGAATAACACACTCATAAGGAACTCTCAAATGAAACTTCTCCCAATTTAACTATTCTTTGTAACAACCCTTGCATAGAATTCTTGAATTTAGCTTAATATCGAGACTTAAAAACAACACGTATACCAATTTTTTGTTTATTAGTAAATTGCCTTAAACAAGATCTTAAACCTTTTGTAACGACAGCTTCGCTGCTTAGAAGGCCCGCTAAGGCGGAAGGCGACCACGTCGTGCTGCATTTTGGCGAGAGCCGGGCCATTCCCCCTCCCACAACTCGGGCAGGAGCCCCTAGGGACACAAGTACTCGGGCTCATCGAGTTGTGTACCTTGGTTGTCTTGGCTCGGTGGTACACAACTCGATGAGCTGTACTGTGTCCCTAGAGCTGGGGTTCGAGGTGGGAGGAGAATGGCCCGATTTCTACTGCGCGGCGGCAGGTCGGCTTCCCGACCTTAGCCCTTCAAGCCTGCTGCTTATTACAAAAAGGAGCACCTTTTGATGGGGCACACGACACCGCCTTATGGCTGCTTAGAACCCCAGAGTGTATGGAAGCTAGCCGATTTAATCGACCTCGCACACACCTCCCTCACCCCCACGGTTCGAACCGCGCCTACGAGGGATATAGACGTGGGCTCATGGCCGTGTACCATTGAGCTGTTAAATCCCGTCTGAAAACACAACCGATTAAAACCGCACAATTATCCTCGTTCACAATTAAACCCACACTCTCTTAAATCCAGTCACAAGATCTTAGTTTATTACTTAACATGCTCATCACAATCGCTACAATTCTCTCATCCCTTTGGTTTAGAGTGACAAACTGTAGAGAGAGAGACGAAGAAGCATTTAAATTGCACAAACAACATCACAGACAGTTAGAGCGAGAGAGAGACGAAATCGCATTGACATAGAAGAATCGATTCTTCGCATCTATCGCTGTGTCTTAATCCGTGATTCTCTCCGTGATTCTCTGCGTTATTTTGTATGTCTGGATTGTTGCAAATCGTGCTTGAATCCCGTACCATCAGAATTGGATTGTTGCAAACCGTGGTTGATTCTCTCCGTGATTCTCCCAATTCGACCATATCACTCTTCAACAACAATTCCAACTCCTCTAATATCTCTATAAATATGAGATCAGTTTTTTATTTTATCTCTATCAAGGCACTCTCAATTCTAAATTACAATCACATTCTCCTACTGATTTCTCTCATTAAAATTATTCAATCTCCTTTGCAGGTAATTTATGCATCAAAATTATTCGATCTCCTTTGCAGGTAATGTAAGAGATTCAATTATAATCAGTTGTATTGTTTAATTTATTAAACTTGTTTATGGTTTATTGAATCATCCATTTATCTTGTTGGTTCGACTTGATGCGTAAATATTCTCTTGTTGGTTGTTTCGGTTCGCTCACCAAGTGTTTGTTGAATTGCCTCTGTTGTGTTTTTGGTTTTGTTCTTGAATATTCTTTAATGGTTTGGGCTGAATTTGGGTCCTTTTGATCGATGGGCCATTGCCCTTATGAGGGTAAGTAGAGATTTTTATTGGGAATATATGGTATATAGACATGGGTGTATGATTTATAGATTGCTATGGTTGTTGGTGTAATGTATGTGACTCTGTAATGCACAAGTATATGTATTAGAGATTACAAGTGATGCAATCTAATACAAGTGATTACAACACGCCTATGATTTCATCAATGAAATCGTGTTTTTGCATTGCATGCAATCTAATACAAGTGATGCGATGATCATGCCAAACAAATTTTCCTAATTAAAATTCTGGCTTCTATGAATGAACCACTCACACAGTTTCACTGCTCACCTTGTTTAGTGGTGTTGCTCTTCATCTTCACCTTCTTTGGTGGCTTTTGTTCCTTAGATACTAAGTAGCAAAAAAGTTTGATTACTTGCAGTGTTGAGAGATGCAATGAGTTTAAAATCCATTCTTACCAGTGTTTGCTTTTGAAATTTCACTGTCACTTTTATAGTCTTTCATTGAATGATCGATTTTGACTGAAGAAGCTTATCCTAATATCTAATAGAACTAAACAAGCTTGTCGATAAGGTAGAAAAAAAAAAGGGCGGTAGGGGATGGAAAACACCTTATAAGCACCTTATAAGAAACCACCCTGGAATGATCTACCGTTGCTTTGTTTGGAAAATTCTGCATTTTTGTGTTTTTGTGACGCTTGTTTAGTTTGTAGATGATGCTTGATTGTTTGATTGGCAATGTAGAAGAAGTTATTGAGTTTTAAATAGTGATTAGTGAGGTTTCGATGATTATTACTTGGGCTTTCGATGTGAGAACTTTAGATGCATTTGTTCTATGTGGTCAATAAATGAGCAAACTTTTGAACTTAACGCAAGTATAGCAAAGCCAGCGAGGTTTAGTTTGTGCATATTGTACATGTAACTGATATTGATTATCTTCAATGGCTGCTTATGCACTGGTACATCCGAATTAGTCACTATATTCTCAATCAATATCAGGCTTAAAAATTGCTTCAGCTTTGCCTGTGAATCTTTTAAATTTTCTCTCCATTTGTGTTAATGTCTCTTGCTGCAAATTGGTACTGATATCTTCTGGTTCTGAAAATTTTTCACGGTTCAAACAATGCCATTAATCACAGATGAGATGTATATACTTGTTAACAATTAGAGTGTATATTAATTTGTTTTCTATTACTAATAACATCTCCTTAATTCTACCTAACATTTTTTTCCTTTCACTTTTATTGATATATCCTTTTACTTACTTAATAAAGATTCTTGATAATGTCAACATCAATGACTCCAATAAGAGATATCTGCACAACAGAACATGCACTTGAGGTAATAGCGAAAATAACAAGAAAGTGGTATTCGACGAATCTAAAAACAGATGCGCTCATATCAATGGATATCATTTTGCTCGACGAGCATGTGAGTTCAATTTTACATTCTTTTAAATTTGATTATTTATTGTAAACTATGTCTTGCATTAACAGTCATATAACAAAATTTTTTTGTAGGACGACCATATACATGCAACCATACCCATCTATTTGGCTTCTGATTTTGAGTACCTCACAGTAGGCAAGGTCTACAACATTTCGAACTTCAAAGTGGAAAGAAAAAAAATTGATAAGGTTGTAAGTCACGACTACATGATACACTTAACAGGTGATACCTCTATACAAGAAAACATGAAGCGTGCAAATTCGAAACCACAAATTTGAAATAGTTCAATTCGAAGAATTGACAAAACGGCAAGACAGTTTCATTCAATCATCAGGCAAGAAAAAAAACCATCATTAGCAAAAATACATAAATTTCAATTTTTTATATAACTTTAAAAAATAACTAATTATTTTGTTATTTACAGATGTACTAGGGCGTCTTGTTCGAATAGGCGAACTTGTAGATCAAGAAGTTAAAGGAAAACAAAAAACAGTCAAAAAACTTGTTTTACATATTCAAATGAACAGGTATATATATTTTTTGGTCGAAGTTAATTTTTATAAAAAATAATAAATTCATTGTGTTATGCAATTTAATCCTACATTTCATCTAAAGAAACAAGCAAGTGAACGCAACTTTTGGGGCGAAAAAGCGATTGAAACAAGCGATGAGTTTAGCAATTGCAAATCATCGGACTCGATGGTAATTATAATTACCTCAAATAATGTGAAGACTTATAGAGGTAATTGATGCAAGTTTATTTATTATAATACATGTATAAGGTTGCTTCATTTCTACATACGTTGTAACATTAATGATGAATTTATTTATAATTTTCAATCCACATAAATATTTAATTTTTATCAACAGGTGAGCCAACACTTTCATCAACGAGTGCAACAAAGATTTATACAACTCCAGATATTGAAGAAATCGCATCATTCATGAAAGGGTATAAAATTTCCTTTAAACATATGCGTTTTTTCATATGTAATGCGTAAATTAAATTCCATGACATATTATTTTCCTTATTTTTTTCAATTGCAGAGAACAATTGAGTAAAGAAGTTCGATTGATTCGAGGAGAAAATGAAAATTTTAATATGAAGGCAGAAACTATGACTATAGAGGAAGTGAAGCGCCAAAGATCGAAAGTTACGGTAAAATATTATTATATACAAAATAATATTATATAACTTCTTCACGATATAAAACTATATTTTAATTTTTTTACACAGGAATTGTATGTTGTTTGCAAAGTGAAAATCATGTCAATAAATTCAAGTGGATCTTGGCATTACAATACTTGCTATTCACATTACGTCAAATTAGAAAAATCGGGAACACAATATTATTGCGAAAGGTGCAAAGAATTTGTTACAACGCCATATCGGAGGTAAGTTAAAATTATATAATACAAATGAATGTCACTTTTATAAATTACGTATATAATTTTAACATTCATCTTTGAGTCTTATTAGCCATACCTTTAAACTATTTATTATTAATTTTAAATTTTCTAATATTCTTTGTTGTTGTCTTGTATATACATATATCTTGTAAAAAATTTAATTCATGACAATTTGATTTGTTTTTAGATTCAAAGTTCACATGCGTGTCGAAGACAATACAGGGTCCACAACTTTTGTTTTATTCGATAGCATAGTGAAAAATATTATTGGAAAAGACAATGGCGAAAGAATCTTGAATGAGGCATCTTGGTACATCTTTTTCTAATTAAGAATACAAAACTAATTGAATGCAAATGCAATATTTTATAGAATCTATGTCTTCTTCATTTTTATGGTCCTTTTGTTCTAACTTATTTTTTGTTTATATTGTCAGACAAACGAAAAGATTGTCCCAATAGAACTCTGCGAGATTGTAGGAAGAAGTTTTACTTTTAAACTAAAACTCACTAATTACAATTTAGCCAGTGGAAATGAAAATTTCACCGTTTCGAGTATATGTCATGAAGAATATGGAGATAATTTTCGTCATGATGAGGTATTTATTTTATTTTACAATAACTTACAAGATCACATTATATAATTTAATTTTACATATTCTCTTATTTTGGAAAATAATAGGTCAACTCGTCAAATGATATTTCAACACATAAAGACGAAGTCGACAACAACAAAGAAGTCAACATGAAGAGAAAAAGTATTGATAATGAATTTGGAATAAATAAACGTCCAAGAAAATATTGTTATGTTGAGTAAGTTATTTGAACTTACATATTATTAATTAGTTACTTATGTTTTTATAAATAAACTAATATAATGTGTTTCTTATGCAGTGATGACGAAGATGAAGTATAGTCAACATCATCTTGAAAATGCTACAAAATACAAAAGAGTTTTTATATTTAATTTTTAGCAGTATGCATTTTATATTTTCAATATCATATTTTCAATTTATTTACCATTGTATATTAAATTTAATATTTAATATTTATATTACATAGTTTGTTCAAACTCATAAATATTATTTAAATTTTTATTATACATTCAATAATGACTATAGACTACTAATTGAAGGTAACTAACTCTAACATTGGTGTGGCAAAAAAATTATCTAGACTTATAGGCCCATTTTTGTTCGGCCTTGATTAAATAAGGTTTGAGTTAAGTTTTGGACATGACCCTCTTGGTCTGGACTCTGGACTTTGGACCCTTGCTATTATTTAAACGCATATTATAATTTGGTCTGAATTATTAGACTATAGAAACCCACTATATATAGCTATACACTACTCCAACACATGATATCTTTGTTTTTGAGATGACTCAAATTTCTCATTAGAATGATTTTTATTTGTATATCAGTTTTTAAACTATAATGAGTACTGAATGGGATTATAATATGTATGGCAAGTTTATATTTATTATAATTTATATTATTGGAAAATTTAAATGTAAAAATACTTTTTAGTAATTCGATTTCATTCACTCGAGCCCTCAACGATTCGTTACCAATTCACGATTTTGACAAGTATCTATTCCACTCACTAAACTCACTTTCTCCTCTTGTACTTAATTTTCACTTTCTATACCTAACCCCAAATTAAATCATAAACTCATCTCATTTATCTAAATTACATTAAAGAATATTGATAAGTTAAAAATGTACTTGTATTTATAGTTTTTAAATTTTAATTACAATTTTAAATTTTGTTAATAAATTCTTAGGAATTAATTCCCGCGAGCGAAGCGAGCGGGTCAATCGTGCGTAGCACGTCCTGAAACTAGTATATATATATATATTTCTCTCTTTTAATTTCAAATCAAAAGTGTCCTCGAGATTCGTGCGGAGCGAGGCTCGAGGCACATCAAAAACATATTTATTCAAATGATTTCCTTAAAAATTGGGCAGCGCGCATCTCGAGGCATCAACCCGCCTCATTTTAAAATCTTGATACTCGCGCCACTCGCATCACGAGGCGTATCCAATGTATACGATTTTAACGTGACCACATTAAACCACATAAATCCACTATAGCCACATTAAGCCACTATCTCGGTCCCACGTCGGCACGCGACTCGAGGCGCATCCCCGTTCGTGTGACGGCTCACCGAATTCCTCGCATAGGTAGCATTATCATCCCAAATTGGATTCGGATATACGTATTTCGACGAGTGAATCCCACATACGACCTTGATTTGACACGTGACACAAGTCAAATTTTCGAGCGATTACACTATAAATAGTGCCATAGTGGTGTTTTTGAAGTAGAGGCCTCGGTCGAGACCTTGTAAAGGCTCGGCCAATATCTGCCTCAAATGTGACGAGAATTCTTGAAGACCACTTTTCACTTGCTCTCTTTCGGTTCATGAATTCAAACCATCGATCAACTTCATTGATTTCTAGCATTATTTAGTTGATTAATGAATAATTCAAAAAACTCCCTTGATCAAAGACATGTTAATTAATTAGATCAACGATTGCATCATGATTTGCCTTATAGTATATATGTACTACTGATCACTAAAACAATTGTAAGGTGTGCACGCCAACTATTAGCCTATTAGGTGAATCACAACAAACTTGCATTCCCTCATCAATCTTCCCATTGAACAACAACATGAATTCTTACAGCGGCTATGGTTCACATTCAATTCTACAGTAAATTTATGGAAGCATAGAAGAGAAGTTCACAATTCATCTAATTTACCTTTTAATACTTGATTACCTCTCAAATTCCTCGCATTCGTACCAAAATCACAATCAAACACGCATAATTCAAATACTTGATTACCTCTCAGTCCCAAATGAAGTAGATGCCCTCATTTGGTCTCTCCATCTCTAACCACGTACTCATTTGGATCTACACAACACAATCATGATTGCAATTCAACATTGCAATTGTGAAATAGTTAAAACTTAAAAGCATCCAATGAATAATTGACTAAATCATAGCAATAATTCACTATGTCCATGAGAAATATATTTACAATCCCCATGTAAATATACTTTGAAGAAGCGATGCCTAACTTAGGTAGATATACTTACTAGAATTTGCTTTGTGTCTTCATGTTATGGATAGTGCCAAGGTGTTGATGCCGGCTTGAATTGTTTGAGATTTAACAAGAAAGCGCGGTGGTTTCGTGGGGGAATGTATTTGGTGCTACATGATTCATACAGGGAAGGTTTCATTGATATTTTTGGCCCTAATTGGAGTCTTCATCATTTAATAGAAATCAAATCAAGGTAGAAGTAGAACATTGATTTCAACATTATGTACTCGGGGTATTGATTAGGCCCATGTAATAAGGTTGGGTGGCATCGGCATGCTAAACGGGATTCGAATTGAAAAGTTATTATCTGCCTAATTTAGTATTTCATTCAAAAATCTACTTCAAATAGTTTGATAAGGCAAGTTGGTGTCTCCAACAAGTTGCGATTGCAAAGAGAATAATAGGCTCGAGTTTTCCAGAGGTTTTTTTTTTATTTTATACGTAATTCGATAGGATTTTAGGAATAGCTAACGATTAGGTTTTTTGAGAGGTTTTGAAACACATTTGAAGCATCTTATATGTGATAACTTATGCGATTAATGGTTCATTTCGATGGTTGATTTACTTGTGTTTGAATCTGATTTTTCTTTCAAGACTTCATATCTTAGAGCTTTTTCTCGATCGGCATTTGTGATGTTTTCGAAAATATTTGTTGATTCATCGGTGAAGCTTTTTCTCGATCGGCGTTTGTGCTATAAGTATGATTAAAATAAAGCACATATGAACCATAAATTAATTCAAGTTGTCTGTCACATTGTATAAACTCAATCGAATATCCACAACACTATCAACAAATGCATTTCACCTTATCTCATTGAGTTATTTTCACAAATATAGACCATATTCAACCAAAAAACTTGAATTTGAGAGCCAAAATTTGAGATCTCGCACAAACATAACAAATCAACAATGCGAATCGGTGAAATCGCTTATCCAAATCCAAGTGTTCAAACTTTTGATCAATCTAGGTCGAGTATTGTGCTCAAATCACGAAACCAAATCAAATCAAAATCGATCAATCCCGAGAGAAAACTTTAACAAGGTCTAAATGATTCGAGATCCATAAACATCTATAATGAGAGCAAAAACAACGGAGAAGAATCGAAAAAATACCTGGTGTTGAATGTCGAAATTTCGAGCGAAAAAAGGTTAAAGAGGGATTGAAATGGAGGTGTTGATGAGGAGGTGAGGGATATGGGGAAGATGAAGCTATCGAATGAAGAGAGGGTAAGCGATAATTGCGAATTGACGAGGAGGAGAGTGAGAACCCTAGTTAGGTTTTTGAAGACGATGAGACGACGAGACAACCTGGTGTTTAATGTGTTTTGTTTTAATTGGATGTAGTAGTTACATAGCGGTTTTTTTAAACCTTCATGTATTAGTTGCTATTAAAAGCCTAATTACCTAATACATATGGGTTACTTAAAACCTCTATGTATTAGGTGCTATTAAAAGCTTAAATTGTTTTAGTGCTTATTTCTGCTACGTTCATTTTATGTAATTGTTGTTGCTTTACAGCCCAACATTCACTACCATAGAGCATGGTTGGCCTAATTGTGGTCCTATAAAATTCTCCTTTTAACTTAGTAGGAACATTTCGATCACAAATCACCTCTGTTGCACTCAGCCGTTTCTTCAATCCAGTTTGAGTTCTATGTGTGACATCATTCTCAATATTACCATCATTTTGTATGATTGATCCTAGGTATTTAAAGTAGTTCACTTTAGAAACTTCTACTTCCCCTAATTTTACTACTTCATCATCTCGATGTCTAGCGTTTCTAAACTCACAGTGCATGTATTCAGTTTTCATCCTTCTCAACTTAAAGCCTTTAGATTCTAATGTATTCATCAAGAGTTCTAATTTCCTATTCACTCAATCTTTTGTTTCATCCACTAAGACAATATCATCTGCAAATAGCATACATCATGGTATATCCTCTTGAATATGTCTAGTTAGTTCATCAATAACTAAAGTAAATAGATATGAATTTAAAGTGATCCTTGATGTAGTTCTATCGTAATGGAGAATTCTTTTGTAGCTCTTCCAAATGTCTTTATACTCATTACTACTTCATCATACATATCCTTAATAGTATCTATGTATCTAGCAAGTACTTATTTTCTTTCTAGAACCCACCAAAGAATATCTCTAGGAAAAAAGAACATTTATAGGAAAAAAAAAAAAAACATCTCTAGGATGTAGTCCTATCTCGAGTTCAAATCTTGTGAATAAAAAAAGCTGAATAAAAAATGGGAGTTTCCACTTATATATATTTACATAATATATGTCATTGCAATTACCTTGCTAGTTTTTTTTTTTTTTTTTTTGTACATAATATATGTACAATGTCCCAGAAGAAAATTATTTCAAAGGACTAGAAAACCACTAATGCCTGTCAAAAAGCCTTCCTGTATCCAAAAAAAAAAAAAAAACACTTCCAAAAAAACTCAATAAAATTCGAACCTACTACATTCCCGAATCAAATAGGCAACCCTCAATTTAATGACAAATTTAATGACGCCTCACCCCATCAACCCGACGAAACTTAATTCTTCTCATCAATTTCAGTTTATTAAGAATATATATCCTTTGATAATGACCAATCAAATGAGTGGTTCACTTGTTTAATTAATACTCCATTCGTTTCTATATAAGTGTCGTTTTAAAATTGTTCATAATTTTTAAAAAAGTCATTTAATTACTTTGAATGAGGAGAAAGTGGTAGTTAAATAACTAAATCACCCTTCATCTCTCGATTCTCTCCTAACCCCATCACTTTTACATACACTAGTTATTAATGTGTAATTAATAATATATTTTTTTCTATGAAGGGTATAAAAGTCAATTAAGTAATTAATGTGTGTTGAAACTATCAAATGACATATATTGTGAAATATTTCAAAATAACTAAAAAGTCCCTTATAAAAAAACGGAGAGAGTATGGATTATGGGACCTCTTGTACAATAGGGTTATTAATTATATATAGAGACATAAAAGTAATTATAATACTCATATGATTATAAAATTAATGTAGTTGTTGTTCTTAAAAAAACGCAGTTGTTTAATAATGATAGGATTAGTTCTAACTTCTCGGCTTTTGTAACCAATTTGGTTTATTATATACAAAAAAATCTATTTGGACTTTTTGAGTCCGGACTCATATAACTTTTATTAGTAATTTAAGATACCTATTAAATAAAAAGACTTAATTGCCCTCACTTCTAAAACCAATACACATGTACACATTCCTCTCCACCACCTCCACCTTCACAACCGCAACAAGCGCCAAAATGTCGACGACCATAGCCGAACCGCCGCCAAACGACAGCCATCATCTCTCACGAGTTAGATAAAATAAACGTTGATTTATTCACCCCACCCAATTCTCATATCTCTCTCTCTCTCTCTACCTCTAATGGCTACCTAAACTCTCATATCTCTCCTCCCTCATTTCTTCTCTCTCTCTCTCTCTCTCTCTCTCTCTCTCTCTCTCTCTCTCTCTCTCTCTCTCTCGGCAAGGCGGCCACATCTGGCCATCCTCTCTCCGGCCAAATGAGAGAGACGACCGAATCGACTATTCTTTCTCCGACGAGATCGATCGGAAGAGGGGAAGGCTGACGATAAAGAAGAGGAGGGTGGCCGACGATGGTGAATGATGATGGTGATACTTTCGATAGCCGGTGATTACGGCGAGGGCGACGGTGATCACGACGGCTGCAACGGTTGCGGCGGCGACAACGAGTGGATTGAAGAAGAAGATAAGGAATTTACATTGAGGGTATTTAAGTCTTTCTGCTAGTTTGAGTCTGGACTCATTGAGTCCGTCTAGCAATGTCCTATTATATAATATTATAACTTGATGTTGTTCCTTGAGCCTTAATTTCGATCTTTGGCCTCATAATTTTATGTTTTGTGACGGATGTGCATGATAATTGTGATTTTGTGAAGAACACAATTACATATTTTTCTTATAAGAAAGAAATATTTTGCCCCCACCAAGGCTTGAATCTATAATCTCTTACTCTCAAACGTCATACCAAACTATTAGGTAAATTAATTGGTTGTGACAAAGACACAATTACATATTCAACCATGTATAGGTATTAGGTGGGTCACATTAATTAAGTTTGCAGAGCCTAGCTAGCTGCAAGAGTAAAGCAGATTTTTAGACCAACGACAACTTATTGGCCCACTTAGTAATGGACTTGGTTCCCTTAAACAAAGTCTTGTGTTTAAATCTTGTGAATGAAAAAATTGAGTTGAGAGAACCGCTCTCATATATGGCCTAACAATGTCCGGGCTTGGATTAATCAGTGCGGTTGTCACTGAATACCACATGAAAAACCAAAAAAAAAAAACAAACGAAGAATTAAGTATATATATATATATATATATGCTTTGAGGACAAAAGTATGCATATCAATGCATGGTTAATTAATTAAATGTCTAACTATCAAAAATAACACTATCTTCATCATTTTTTGTAAAATTAGTACAATTTTAATTTTAATTTTGTTAGAAATAACAAAAACTTTCAACATTTTTTCAATTATAGCATAGATATCGTTAACATGGCGCGCAACATGAACCCATATTTTTATTCGATTCATTTGAACCAATTCAACAAATACCTAATTTCTACGTCTCTTTTCTTAAGACGAAAGAAATAAAAAAAGAAAGAAATAAAGAAAGAAATCTTATTAGCAGAGTTTTTGTTTAAAAAAAAACAATTATTAGCATAGAGGATGAATCGTAGCTTTGATACTTATTTTTGCAAAAAAAGAAAAAAAAAAGAAATATATATATATATATATATATATATATATATATGGATACATCTTTTATCTCTACCACATATGAAAGTTTTTTGATTAAAAAAAAATCCAACCTTAAAAAAACCGTTTAGATGAAAGAGAGTATTGAAGATACGTGGAGTGAAAATTAGTCCTGCATCTATTAAATTAAAGAAACTTAAATCATAATGACGTATATAAGATGATTTTGCTTAAAACATGTTCAATGGGTGGACCCGAGTGAGCTCGAGCCGAACCTAAGTAGGCTTTTTTTTCTTTTTTCCAGTCATTGCCCAAGTCTGCCCAAGCTCGACTTTACATATGTCGGGCATAAATAGGGTTTCGGAGATCGAGCACATATAGGGGATTTAATCTTTGAATGGTGACCGCTGAGATTGTGCTTTTATCTCTCTCTTTTGTGTTCTAATTAGGGCTGGCAATTTAGTATCCGGACCCGTCAGCCCGATTTTTCCGCCCGAAATGAAGGGTTCGGACAATATGTTTTAATAAATTCGGGTCGGGTCCGAATAAAGATTTTTTGTCCGAATTTAAAATCGGACCGGGTCCGGACAAGGCCTTGTAAACTCAGACCCGATCTGGATCCGGTTCGAATTTTAAATATAGTTAAAAATATATTTGATAAAAGAGTATATCAAACATTAATCTACTATAATACGTATAAAATTTAATGTATTAAAGATATTTTATGATTGCGAGAATGAATTGAATGTGAAGGTACTTTTTCAAATTACATCGCATGAGATTATAATGTGTGGGTATTGTAACGACCCATTTTCCAAATGAACCGCCACGGGGTCGATGCGGGCCCACAACCTTTGGCCTACCGTACTAAACTTTGTGTCCGCATCTCAACTCATCCACTTTTTAATCATTATTAACCTCAAACTACAACAATTTATCTTGTTTAAATTGTTCTTGAACTCCGATCATCTGCTAAGTTCATTTTAAACCCAAATAAATCACAACGGAAGTTTTTAACATGATAAACAATATATAAAACATTAAAGTCATGTAATTAACTACGATACCTACGAGTGGAAAACTCATATACCATCATATATCACTCATGTACCTCGGTGTATCAAAATATCAACGATATAGAGTCTGAGCTATCTCACAATCCCAAATCCCAAAATAAAACAAAATAGATATGTACAAATGTACAAGCCCAATGGCTAAATGTCTCTAAATCACAAATTAATATTAGAGAGGATTTGCACTTAAGCCATCAAAAAAAGACAAATGACGAGTCAGAGTGAGTATTTCCAAAGAAATTAAGTGAGCAATACGGAGAGTAAATACTTTGGAATTTAAACAAAACTATTAAATAAACATGCGGAAATAAAAACAGTAATTGTGCTCATCGCATGCATAAGTAATAGTGAAAGCTTAAAGTGTGTGTGTTCTTAGAGCTAGGGTCGGACTAGCGCAATACTTCGGACTCCCATGACACTACGTCGGCGAGTAGCACTCAAAAGCAAGGCCATTATCTGGATTCGGTAGGTGGTCGCGTGGAACCTACGATGCACCCACACGTGCCGACACGACTCTCGGGTAGCCACTATTCACCGAGATGGCACACGTGTTATGGCCCAGCGCACGTACGCAAAATGGCATGGAGGAAAAGCCTCAGCGTCCATCCATTATAGCACGCCAAGAATAAAGTAATGAAAAACAAAATGTGAATTCAAAAGCAAAATAAAGTCTTTGCTCGAGAAATTTCGGTTGGGATACTACACACCTCAAACCACACTCTGCGTCCGTCAATCACCCCCGGTCAGACTTTTCCTAGTCCCGGATATCTAAATTACACTTAGAAATGACATATTTCCGTTTATAGTTGATTTTTAGTCATTTGGATGTGTTTTTGTATCACTTAACAAAAATATTGTCAAAACAACAAATATAGCGCCCTCGGTTTGGGAATAAGCGCGGCGATTCCCGAGCGATTATACATTTTTCATCGGGAAAAACATTAGCGCGCTAGGTGACGTCATTAGCGCGCTAATCGCGTTACGGACAGACAAAGCTATGAAAATTACGGATTTTTGGCAACCCCACCAACACCAACAACAACCACAACACCAACAACTCAACTTCATAGCACTATAAACTCGTCACAACAACAACCTAACAACTACCAAACCATCACTAACAACTCTAAAATTGATATCAAAAGATATAGAAAGTTGAGGTGTATGTAGTTCTCACCTTGCTTTTGATGATTTCACCCCTCCAAGCTCCTTGAATCACCAAGTTTGATCTCCAAAATCCTTGGCTTCTTGTTTAAGTTTTTGGATTATGAGATGAGAGAGAAAAGGTGGTGGTTTGAAGTCCAATAAGACTTATAGTTGATTTTGGCATCTCATCTCACTTTCACATCTCAAGGCCATCAAATGAACCTTATTTGCTCCACTTCCAACCTCTAATGACTCTAATTGTGACAACGATGGCACACACACCCTTGTATTTAACTCAAAAAGTGGTGTTTTGGGTGTTACGACACCGGATTTTACGTCCGACAGGCGACATACGCGTACGACCTTGTTCCTAACCACTAAATATATATTCCATATTATTATTTAACTCATTTTATTCATTTTATGTGTGTATTATTTCCATGAGACCTAATGTTAAGTCGGTTAAACTAAAATACCGCGTCGACACGCATATCGAGGCAAATACTTAATACACAATCTCGTACGTCAAATGAAATAGAATCACACACATTGCGACGTCATTTACTCTATTTCAATATAAACATCGCAAATTAACCGATTCTGCATACAAAGTAACTATTTACCTAGCTCCAGACGCGCAGAAGCCTAACTACGGGTCTCACGAGCGTCTGAGCTGTCAGCCTCGTCTGCAACCACGTCATTATTAACAGTAAATTAATTTTAGTGCGTTATAGCCATTTTAATATTTCAAGAGGTTTTTAATATAAAAGTTAGTTTTCAAGATTGTAACAAATCTGGACAATCGCACAACTCAAGTTTTTAGCAAAACATGTCTGGATAAGCTAGTATTGTTTGAATTTAAAAGCGGTAGGGTCCAGGACAATAAGTTTACTTTTTATGGCAAGGGTTGTCCAGGACTGGACCGGTCCGGACTCAATTTTTGCCACCCTAATTATCATTGTTTATTTTTTTGGACCTTTTGCCAAAAGGAAATGTGTATAGATTAATAATTTAGGTAGAGTCAATCTTTTTGTAAGTCCTTTTTTTGACACAGTTACATGATATAACTTTCTTTTATCGAGAATATATATGTGTGTGTACTATACTTAGTAAGCAAGGATGATCAATTTTTTAATCGTCGGTTGAATATACTATTCTACCTTTAATTAAGTCTTTCAAGCTTGTCACTTAAATTTACTATCTCACCCTTAATTAAAGGCATAAATAATCTTTCAACCGTCACTTGAATTTACTATTTTACCTTTGATTAAGTCTTTCAACCTTCACATAAATTTATTATTATACCCTTATTTAAAGGACTTCCCGCTATTAAATTTAAATAATATAATTTGTTGTCAAAAAAGTCAGAATAGAAATAAAGCAGTACACTTTTTGAAATATAAAAATAAATTGTAAAATTAAATTCCCGCGAGTGCAGCGAGCGGGTTCAAGCGTGCACAGCGCGCTCCAAAAACTAGTGTATATATATATATAAATGGTATGGTGGTTAAGTAGAATGTTTACTAGGTATATTTTCTATTCAAATATGGGGTATTATTGGAAATTAAGAGAGTTTGAATAGAAAACTATTTAGGTCCACATTGCTCACTTAAAAAAGAGTACAAACTCTTTATATACAAACACCATCTCCTTAGCTTAGAAATTCAATGGATCGATAGAGCTGACGACATTGGTAATATAGCGTACATATATAATATTTAATATTTAAAGTCAAAGATAGGCCCTGGTTAGATTAGTTAGCTTTAAATAAAATCAAGTTATTTTTAAAAACTTAAATATTTTTTAATTTCGGGATTAATTGTTATCGAGTTAATTTTGTTATCTTGATTAACGAGGCCGGTCTTTGTTGAATAATACCAACGGGTATTGTTTTAATTTATCGTCACCTTGGTTTGAACCGGTGCTTCAAGTTCTATTTAAGTAGAGCAGAAACACTAAAAATTCGAGTTTTCTCGAATTAAATATTTTTGAGCAAGAAGCAAAAGCTCAGTTTGGCATACTTTTGAACTTGATGTTTTTCATTTGAAAACATCCGGTTGTATCATGGGGACAGATTTTTGGGAAAAATTCTTTCATCGAATTCAAATATATTTATGTCTTAGGACATTGCTTACATGCGAGCCTCAGGTTAGAAAATTTATTTGTTGTTCAATTATGTAGTATTTATTTGTAAACAAATTAGATGAAAGAAAGTGTTGAAGATCCGTGTAGTGAAACTTAGTCCTACATAGATTGAATTAATAAAACTTTATAATGAAGTATATAATTAATGATTTTCCTTAAGACATGCTCAACGGACGAGTTGAGTGTGCTTGGGTCGGGCTTTAGTAAGCTTTTTTTTTTTTTTTTTTTTTTTTAAGTTATTGCCCAAGCCCGACTTTAAATGTGGTGGGCGGGCTTTTGGAGATCGGACACATGCGGGGATTTATTCTTTGAACAGTTACCGTCGTGCTTTGGTCCCTTTTTTTGTGTGTCTGATCATTTTTTTTATCATTGTTTATTTTTTCGACCTTTTGGCTTTGGTGGCCGGTTTACAAGGAAATGTGTATAGATTAAATTAGTGGTAGAGTTATTTCTCGGAAATAACTTATAGGGAAGTTGAAAATTTATCTTGTTTGGTTGCCTAACTTGCTGCAAGTTATCTTCCAACTTACACTAGGGTGTGAGATATCTCTCCTTCACCCCCTATGGAGTTAGCTCTCGGGAGTTGTGGACACAATTTTCCCTCATTAATTACTCATTTACTACTCATCTCTCTCTTATTTGAAGGCTATTTATGTCAACTCATATTTTTTATTGTTTAAAAATTTGAAACTTCCCTACAAGTTTAATGTTGAACCAAACATGAATATATTAACTCCAGGAGATAACTCTAAGAAGATAACTCCCAACTAACAACTTGTAAGTTAGCAAAAACAAACTAAATGAGGTCTAAGAATATGGGTACATAGTCATTTTTTTCTAAGTCACTTTTTCAAGACACAGTTACATAATATAGCTTTCTATATATATATATATATATATATATATATATATATATATATATATATATATATATATATATATATATATATATATATATACTAGTTTCAAGACGTGCTTTACGCACGATTGACCCGCTTCGCTTAAGCGCGGGAATTAATTTCTAGTTAATCAACCAAAATTGAAAAGAACCACTACAATTAATAGAAAACATAAAAAACAATAAGTAGAAAGCGACTAACACTTGAAACTAATTGAACAACATTTTCTTCTAAATCTTCCTTATTTTGTAAAGTGCGAGAAAAAATTTGCATATGGATTTTTCGCAAGCATACTAATTGACCTTGCCAAAATTGTCTCTTTCATCCTATCGAGCAATGCGTTTGGTTTTGTCTTGTCATGAAGTAAATTATTTATAAAATGATGAATTTGGCCCTGCATTCTAAACGTATATACATCCACATTACTTTTGGCATACTCTTTCTCTCGCACTTTACACCAAAAGATGTAAAATCAAAATTGGTGTTATAAGTACGGATGTACATAAAAAACTCACGTTTCTCTTCGGTGTTTGAAGTGAATAGGTCGAACATTTCTTCGGGGACAACATTAGGAGCGAGGGTTACTTGGCCCAGTTTGAACAACGAAACTATTAGATTCATGAAAAACCTCTTCGCATTACAATTTCGACAAGAGTTTACTGATTGTAACACATCTGCTTGAACTTGCAACATGCTCAAAAATCATAGCGACATAACGTGGTTTTGCATTAGGTGACCTATACATAAAAAGAAATAAAGACAACTTAATTTCTAAATTATTATTAAAATCATTCATTTTGCTTCATAACATTTACCACTACTCAATATTTCATAGAATATTTTGTGAAGTTTCAAATCCATCTTGTGATCATTCAACTCTTTCTTTTCACTTCTTAGTTGTCTTTGGCGAGCAGCTTCATTTCTTTTTCTTCCTCCATTGCAAATTTACGTTTCAAATTATCCACCTCCCTACGATTAGTATTTATTGCTTTTCTTACAGCGTATTCACTATTGTTGATAACTTCTAAGTTTTTAACCATCACTACAAGAAATTATAGTTTTGTCACGGCTTCGATTAGTAGGGACGGGTTGTTTTTCCGTCACCTATAGTTTTTGTCACGGTATTGTCAAGAAAAAATTAAAGTTGCGTATACTCAGATTGCAAAAACTTTTTTGTCATGAAAATTAGCGTGACAAATACCTTTTATGATGGATCTACGACATATTTATTACGGGAGTATTGCACGTCATAAAAAACACATTTTTGTTCTTTGTATTTGCGTCACAAACGTTTCATTAAACAACGAAGAAAAATGTTTTACGTCACAAGACTTTGTCAAAGTCACAAATACATGTAGCTACGACTTTCTCTTGGTGACAAAAAATAACAATATTTTATATGTACATTGCTCCGTCACAAAAAAAAAGTATTTATATAAAAGTTGTTGTAACTATCTTGCATCTGTCAATATAAAAATATTGCATCTATTAAAATATTTAGAATTTACTTTACTTGCATTACAAGGCCAACATTATCAATCTATTCAAAGTTTGATTTTTGTGATTTTGAATCCAAAGTACCAAAAAAATGATAATACTTAATTTAGAAGTCAAACATAGCAAAATAAAATTAAACTTTGACAGGTTTCTTCATGGCTTAAGTCTAACATAGTAAAATAAAATAAATCCATGTTTTCTTCAATGTTTTCACTCCATGCATCTTCTATTTCTTCTTCACGTGAAGCTTTCTTCAGTTCATCATCTTTACCCTTTGAAGTCTCATCCAATTGCGCATCTAAAATATCAAAGTTATAAATATAAGTAATTGCACTTAAACACTTACATAAATAAAAAAATCTTTAATAAATCATAACGTAGTAATAAAATTTCAACAAAACCTTCACTTAAATTAAAGATTAGCAAAAAATTTTAAACATTTTGCAAACTTCCGCATGCATCAAATAATTCTACAAGTCAAATATAATCACCTTCATGAATCATAATGTATTACAGAAATTCCAGCAAAACCACCCTTTAAATTTAAGATTCTTAAAAATTCCACTTGCATCAAATAATTCTACAAGTCAAATACATTCTTCTTTAGTGAACCATAATGTATTACCAAAATTTTAGCAGAACATGCCCTTAAATTAAAGATTCACAAAAAATTTTAAACATTGTGCAAACTTCAACATGCATCAAATAATTATCAAAGTTATAAATATATTCAAACATGCATAGTGCTTAAATTATTGGTGCAAATTTATGAGTTTCATTTGTATAGAACATAAAATAGTAAAAAGCTCAAAAAATCATCAAAAGTTAGAGGGTCAACATATACTAAAAGCATTAACAATTCTTGAAATAGTAGTTTACCTAGCAAATGTCATTCAACTCAATGATAGAATAAATTGTCAAGTTTAGGAGATGAGTAAATGTTCAAAATAACAATCATGAAGGTTGATGCTCTTAAGTTGGTCACATGGAGGCAACTTAAGATATTCTAGCAAAACTTAAATTATTACCTTTTTTATCGTTAAGCTTTTTGATCGTTCACTTTAAAAATCTATTGCAACACTCCTTGCATGGGCAATAATTTTTTTCCTTTGTCCCGTTATTGGCATATTCGAAATCTAAAAATTGTTCATACCCATCCATACATTCTTGAGAATTTCGATCAACTAAAGATATCCAACTCTTATCCATTATTTACTTGCTTGGGATTATGAAACATGACATTAACACAATTAAATTAAGATTATTACAATAGAATATATTTATCATCCCTAGCAAGTGTACGAACATGAAATTACAAACAACTATAACATCAAAGATTAAGCAATTACCTCAATACATGATTCTAATGCATTATAATGTTGATCATGACATGCTTTACTGGTAAAATAAATATGAAATATCATGACATGCTTTACTGGTAAAATAAATTTGAAACTTAACACTGACTTGTATCTGTATGATTTGATAATGTAAATATTCAGCTATTCATATATAAAAATTACTGGAGAAAAGTATAGAAGGAACACAAGAAACTCACCATGAGTGAGATCAAAATGAAACTACTACATCCAGAAAAGCCATAACATACTTGGAGCAAAAATAATTTGAAGGCCCTTCATTGCATATATAAGTACCAAACACCAAAAACCAAAAACAAAGACGTGAAACAAAAGATAGTTCATAACATCATCAAAAGAAAAGCTAGCAAAAAAAAAAAAAAAGTCTATTGTCAACAAAAACCATCCGAGAAATAACGTTAAAACCTGATGACCAAATGGAGGCAACACTTCTATGAATCATTCTCTGACTGCATTTTCAATCCTATTCATCGCATTAGATAGAACCAACTTGGAGTCTTTCAGTAGGTTGACACTGTCATTAAGTTTCGCACGCTTTCTAGCTACGTCGGGCGATTCGAAGAGCAGCCTCTCAAGAGACCCATTACCTGATCCGACGAATTCCTTCACAATCACCTCTTCCATTTCCTTGCACAACAAATTACTCAAACTAGTCTGAAGATACAAAGCCAAACTGTCGACGAGCCTCAGTATCACAATCTTCCAATATGTTGTTATCCTCATTTTGATGTCAAATGCTTCATCAACTTCGGCACCAAATTGTCTCAGATGCCCAACTCACATTGTCATAGTCTTTATTTTTATTTTATTTTTTATTTTCTACATTTTTTCAGGCTCTTTGCATCTTATTTTCTTATGGCGATTGGTACTCCAGCCTCCAGGCCAGAATGGAACTTGAGTTGGAGGGATTATGGTGTTCAAACTTTTAATGGTTTGGTAAAAATGGGATGTTTGGGAAAATAGGAAATTAGGGAAAGCCCTGATTCATGCTCTACACATCGACAAAGAGGCTTTTGCATATCATAAACACTAGGTGGAAGTCTACCTTTTTTTGCCGACCAGGGAGCAGCGGCGCCGACCAGGGACCAGGGAGCAGAGGTGACCAGCGACCAGCGAACGGCGAGCAGAGGCGACCAGCGACCACCGAGCAGAGCCGACCAGCGACCAGGGAGCAGAGGCACCGGCCGACCAGGGAGCAGAGGCGCGCGTCGGCGAGATGCAGGACGACCAGGGAGGAGGCGCGAGGACGATGACCAGGGAGGAGGCGCGAGGACCAGGGAAGAGGACGACGCGCGAGGACGACGACGAAGTGGAGGCGCGACGACGAGGATGACGACGACGAAACGATATCGGTTTCGCGCAAATACTAGGGCGGATGAAGGAGGTGGAGTGGGACGAGAAGGGCGGAACCAATTTCGGTTTCGCGCAAAAATATGGGAAAAAAAAATGGAAAGGAGGTTGCTGGGGATTTCGGTTTCGCGAGTGTGTAAACAATTGTGTTTTCTTTTGTTACGGAATAATGATTGTGAGCAAACATACTTTACGTGACGAATAATTTGTACCTATTTGTGATGGAAACATGTTCATCTCTAAAGCTTCTTTTCATCACGCAAAATCTAAATCGTGACAAAAATAAGTGTTAATGTATAAAATCTTTGTTTACGATTAATGTACCGTCACTAAAACGCCTATTGGATACGCTTATTTTAAACCGTGACAAATGATTAGTCAAATTTATAGTAAAAGCTCAAATTTCTTGTAGTGCATGGTAACTCGCTAATGCAAGGTAAAATGGTTATACTTAATGAATTTTTAGATGAGATTGTTATTACAATCCAATGAAACAAACATTAGAGTAGTAATTAAAAAAATAAATAATGTTAATTTAATATGCAACTAAATATAAAATTTAATTTAAATAATATGTATGAGTTTGAACAAACTATGTAATATAAAATCCAAACGTACATAATTTGAATACGTAAGAAGTAAAAGTGCAATTCAAGAAGCATCATTTAGCAAAGAAAAAAAAATAGAAAGAAAAAAAGGATCCATAGGAACGAAATATCAAAGCAAAAGACGTGACAAAATTGAATTCACAATTGTGGACACATATACTATTAACATTGTTAAACATTACATGAAATATCTTGACGACATGAACCGCTCATCTAAATACTATCTTTTTTGAAAAAAAAAAAGAACTATACATCAATATTTAGCCACGAGGTTAATGGCTTTTGAGTGTTAGTCCTCCTAGTCTTCCACTAGATTAGCACACAACTTCGCAAATATCTTCTTTTGAAAAAAAAATATAACTATACAATAGACTTTTGATCAACTCTCAAATATGCCTTGTTAATTTTTATAATGTTTAATTATTTGTTTTAGAAAATAAAAAAGAAACAGTAGCCTAAAATTTGAAAGATGACCAACTTTACAAATTGGACTTGTTTGATGAATAAAGTGGAAAGCAATAATGAAAGATTAAAGAGTTATGTCAAAGCATATCTAATTAGATGAATTAATATTGATGCAGATGTCAAAAGAAAGGTTGGGGGTTGACTCATTTTGGAGTCAAGTATGTTGTATCTAATTAAGTTGACTTCTTATCAAAACAAAAGATTATGAAATTATTGTTTATGAGTTAACTCGATCTAGAAGAAACTCTTTCAATTTTACGATGTTAAGTTATAACTACAGCCACTAAATGCAAGTAGTTTAAGCCACCCATTGGAGGATTGAACTTCTTATGTGTAACTTTACCTTAATTAGACCTTTAAAACTTAAATACATTAAATACATTAAAACTTAATTAATTAGATCTTTACAACTTCACCAAATGGAAGTAGGTCTATATAAATATCAAATTACAAGTTCGAGTTCATATTACCTATTAAAAAAGATTTATCACGAGTTTTTCGAAGTCGGATTACTAAGAAGAATTGCTTATATAGAAGATGCAATTTTTAATTCCAACTTGTAAAAAGACAGAGATGAATCAAACATCTATATATTTCTTATATAAAGGAAGAAGATGAATATTATTTTGGTATTCGGCAAACACCTAGTATTCAAGATCTTAAAGCCCATTCGGTTTCGGCTTAGTGTCTTCAAGAAATCGCTCACTACAAATAGTCAAACATATATGTATCCCATGAATCTTAAAAACCATACAATGAAAGATGGGTTGATCATATTAGCTTCCAAGGTATTGTTTCAAAAACCATGAATCAAATTGAACCATATAGACCAGATGAAAAATGACTTTTGTGTTAAATTCAACATTGAATCAAGGGTGGATTATACACAAATTTCTTTCAAAAATCATGAATCAAATTGAACCATATAGACGAGATGATTAACTCACCTTTGAATCAAACCTCTCCGGAAAAAAAAAAAAATTGGAGAAGAAATGTGGATTAACTCACATTTGAATCGAAGAGCAAATGAAGCAACGAATGAGTCGATGAAGGAAAGCAATGAATGAATGATTTGAAGAGGAAGGAAAGTCGTTGATCAATTGAGTTGTTGATCAATTTGAAGAGGTAGGAGAGTCGGCCCGAGTTGTTTGTCGATTTGAAGGAAGCTATTCAAGATGTTGAAGAGGTAGCGTATATATATATATATATATATATATATATATATATATATATATATGATAGGTATATAGTTGTTTTTATATATATTATAGATATATATTGGGAAAGAAGTAAATATGATAATTAAAATAATATATTGAATGTTAAAATAATCTATTTGCCTCTACGTACTGGGAATATCTCATAGATTGTTTTATTAAAATTGTAACATTTAGCAAGATTTAGTTTAAATGAAGATATACGTGGGATCGTGACCAAATTTGTTACACATTACAATTGCTTGTAGTGTGGGACCCACTTGGTAATTGTGTTGGTGTTGGTTAATTAGTGTTCACCGAATACAACTTTCGTTGCATTAATACTTGAATTTAGAAACATCAAAATAGGAAGGTGATAAGTGGCTAAAGTTGATTTTGAGAACAACTTTGATTCATGTGACGTATAGTTGTAGTATGAGTTAGACTAATCTATCATATAAGAGAAGTGTGGGCGAGGGACAAAAAAGTAAATTTAATTACGACTCAAAAATTTGTGATTCTTTAGAAACATCAAAATAGGAAGGTGATAAGTGGCTAAAGTTGATTTTGAGAACAACTTTGATTCATGTGACGTATAGTTGTAGCATGAGTTGGACTAATCTATCAAATAAGAGAAGTGTGGGCGAGGGACAAAAAAGTAAATTTGATTACGACTCAAAAATTTGTGATTCGTGCTTTTATATATATATATATACTAGTTTCAGGACGTGCTACGCATGATTGACCCGCTCGCTTCGCTCGCGGGAATTAATTTCTAAGAATTTATTAATAAAATTCAAAATTGTAATTAAAATTTAAAAATTAGAAATACAAGTACCTTTTTTACCTTATCAATATTCTCTAATGTGATCGAGATAAGATGTGAATGAAAAAACAAGCTAGTCATGCTAGGACATTACTTCCTCAAAAAAAAAAAAGGAAACAAGGAAAAAAAACACAAATGGTTTGACCCATCAATTTGTAAACACTTGCTTGTGGAGATTACGTATAATTGTACATAAAGTTCAATCTTTACTTCAAACTCTATAGATAGAAATGATAGTTTTTAAATTATGAATGTAAATAATTGAATTAGTTGAGATTAAAGCTTTAGACACCTTTTTTTCACATGATTAATCGAAATTTTTTTCATTCAAATTTCTTACGGGTTTTGGGTTTGTTCCCTCTGACACCTTCTTCAAACCACCTTCTTTTTCAACCCCCACCTTTTTCTTCTCCCTCTCGGATTCTCTCTTCTTCATTGTTTATATATATATATATATATATATATATATAACCGAACCTTCTCCTCTCTTCATCACACAATCAACAACCAACCACAACAACCCCTCCTAATTCCAATTTCGAACTCATAGACAAAACCAGTCCCACAGTCACTAAAATCAAAAATTGAAATATTATCTCACCTTCAACTGTTCTTCAACAACACCACCAACACTCACGGCTTTCCTTGAATTTGATCTCCAACCGATATATATATATATGGGGAAGAACAATGAGGGTTTGGGTGAGAATGATGAAGACGATGACCAGTGGTATGCACCCCCTTAAAATGTATCAAATGGTAGCATGCAATTCAAGCTTTCAACATATACAATATTCATATAAACCGATTTGCCCCAGAAACAAGTGCACACTCTAATTTAGAAGTCTCTATCAATTTATCAACCTCTCTTGTCCCGTGTATTGGATTGATGAGAAGGAGTTTGTGTATTGGATTGATGAGAAGGAGTTAAATCGGAACACGAGTGATCGATTGAAGGCGAGAGAAAGAGAAAACCGTGTATTGGATTAATGATAAGGAGTTCGGGATTGATTTGGAGATAAAAAAAAAAAAAAAAAAAAAACAACGTGTGATGGATTGATAAGGAGTTAGAGTTTGATTTGGAGACAAAAGAAAATGTTTATTTGGAGATGAAAAAAAAAAGAAATATGGGCAAATAGGTAAATTTGATTACCACTCAAAAATTTGTGATTCGTGCTTTTATATATATGATAGATATATACTAGTTTCAAGACGTGCTACGCACGATTGACCTTTTACCTTCGCTCGCGGGAATTAATTTCTAGTTAATCAACGTTGATTAACTAGATCTATTAAGTTAATTGTATATTTAAGTTTTAGTTCTATTAAGTTAATTGTATATTTAAGTTTTAGGTTTACTTATTACTAGTTAAGTTAATTGTATATTTAAGTTTTAGGTTTACTTATTACTAGTTTCGCTTGCATATATCATTATATCGGATACGCGGACAGGGAAGACATTGATAGCAAAGACATTAGCTCGATCCGTGAATGTGCCCTTTGTCATTGCAGATGCGACAACATTGACACAGGCAAATACCTACTCTCTATTATTTCCTTTAACATACATCATTGAGTCTGATTATATAAGGGCTGCATTCTTCCAGTTTTGCCAGCATGCTCATGTTTGAAGAGCTGGCCCGATTGAGTATTGCTATCATCTATTGTGTAAAGGCATTAGTGATTGAAGGCAAACCATTGCATAATAGGTTTTTTTTTTTTTTTTTTTTTTTTGGGATTGTTCTTATCATTCTTTCATTAAAAGCACATCATAAAGCGTGTTGAGTTGAACAGAGTAGAAGATTTTGATCCATGTATTGTTAAATTAGAATCTATACCTTTCCTCGCACCCCCATCCCCTTCCCTTTGGAATGTTGTCCCTTTGGAAGATTTTGATCCTGTTGGTTTTTTTTTTTTTTTTTTTTTTTTTTTTTTTGGGATTGTTCTTATCATTCTTTCATTAAATTTCTTTTTCCCATTTGCATTGTGGTTGATGAACTATTTTCATATGCATGGAGACCAATTGGGTTTTTAACATCCTATCTATTTCCTCATTTGGCTTCTTGAACATGAAACACATGTTGTGTTAAAAAATCACTGGTTGGATATTGCAAGATTATGCAAGCCTTGAAAGAGTATTGCGCAGTCAAAGAGGCATGAAAATAGTTGGTAGGATTGTATTTGATTGCCGGCACAATTTAAAAGCCAAAGTGAGTTTCTGGTGCAACAGTGATGGATATTTTGTTTTTGAACTCATCTCTTCAATATTTTTTAAGGTAGGGATATATGAGATCATTTCATATTTGATTTTCTGAAGTTGCTGGATGCATTCTCGTGCAGTGAGGTTGAGTGAATCAATGTACAGCGTGAAAAGTGTTGCAGATAGTCATCTTATCAGTTCACAGAAATCTTGTCTTCCAGTTAGTTTGTATGAAGATGCTAAGAAGTCCAATGTTACTTGTCAGCCGCTTCTACATTCCTCTGAAAAAGAGTCTGGTAGGGATGTGGACTTGGCACTTGCTGGCCACTTGATGTATGTTGACCCAGATATTTCAGATGACCTGAAAAGTAAGGTAAAAAGAATAGTTTTTAGTTTATTTCCTTTTCAGTTCCTTCACTGATTTTTAGTTTTCCTGAGTTTCCTTTTCAAATTCCACCACCAGAATTAACTTTAAGAAAAAAAAAAAAAGTAGCTAAATATATTTAATATGTATTCCTTCAGACGTAAGAGTTCATTAATATTGAAATACTTTTTGAGTTTTTGTGGTAGGTTCTTGATGCAGCTTCTCGAGAAGGCGCTGTAATTATTGATCACTGGTTTGTTGGCTGTGCTGCAACATATGTCGTCTGTGAAGGGCTTCATATCCACAGATATTTTGGCCGTACAAACAATCTCGTCACTGTAAGTGCTACAAACAGCATCCCTTTATTGTAGTTTCTATAAATAGCGTTTGGGCAGTAGTTGCCATTCTGGTAAGAAGTACTTGCGAATTAGGATCATGATTAGTGATAGAGATTGCCTACGCTTGGGCTTTTTTAGATCAATGTAGTGTAGGATTTATTTTTCTTAGTATAGGTATTCATTTTGGGAGCAATATGCAGTATGCACTACCTGAGGCATTCTAAATGGAGATAGTTTTTTGCACTGTAGCCATGTACCGTCGTAAATAATAAATTGTGTTAGTTGGACATACAAGTAGCCATGTACGAAGTCGGAAATTATAGTAAAATATATTGTTTTCTTTTGCCTTTGTAAATGGAGATAGTTTTTTTGCGGTTTCGTGTTTTTTATCATGAGTTTGATCTATTTTGCAATATTTGCGAGAGCGTGGCCCTATCGGTAGGTGACTGGTTCTTCTATCAAGTGGGAGTTAGTGCCATTGATTGCCCATATCCCTGTGACAATACCTGCCATAATCTGGTTTCCAAGTGAGAGATGAGGAATTTAAAGCATATCATGTAACTTTTATAGTTGTTTACATGACTTTTAGATTGATAATTCTTTTTGTGCATATTTAGAGAATTGTAAGTTTTTTTTTTTTGTGGTTGTTGAACAATAGGATTGATGGTTTTTGTGAGTACTTAGAAATTTGGAGCATTTGTTATACTAGACAATTTTTCGTGGATATATAAATCTTTTTCAAATTTTGAATTTTACATTTTTTTCTCTCATTTGAATATTTGTTGATATATATTGTCGATGTATGAATGTCAAATTTTGCTTTTTGGGGGATGTTAGCACCCCCAGGAGTTGTTGGAGGGTGCGGGCGATGGAGTAGGTCTGTGGTTGTAATTTCAAGTTATAGGTTGGAGAACCAATTGGATTATGTTTATGTTTGAAAATTAAACAAAAAGGAAAATTAGAGACGGATTAGCAACGAAATTCGAGACATTAGTTGCTATTAAAGTCTCTAATTTTCCGGGAATATAATGAATCGACAACGGAATCGAGAGACGGAAATCATTATTTCCGTCTCGATTCCGTTGCTAATCAACGGAATCGAGAGACGGAAATAATGAATTCGTCTACGATTAAAGTTATATCAAAATCGGAATCGAGAGACGGAATTCATGAATTTATTATTTAGTCTCGATTCCGTTTGATTAATTAACGGAATCGAGAGACGGAATGCAATTACAAATGTACCATTTTGAAAAAATCCATTTACGTTCGTCTACATTCAGTTTCTAATTTCAAAATCTCTAATCGAAAACGGAATTTATTAGTTTCTAATCCGTCTCTAATCGGAAGCGACGACGTTTTAGAGACGGAATAAATTCCGTCTCTGTTAGTTTGATTTCAATTAGAGACGGAATTTATGCAAATCGAGAGACGGAAATTTTCGTTTCGATTTCTTTGTTTTTTTGTAGTGAACCAAAATTGAAAAGAACCATTACAATTAATAGAAAACATGAAAAACAATAAGTAGAATGCGACTAACACTTGAAACTAATTGAACAACATGATCTTCTAAATCTTCCTTATTTTGTAAAGTGCGGAAAAAACTTGCATATGGATTTTTCGTAAGCATACTAATTAACCTTGCCAAAATTGTCTCTTTCATCCTATCCAAGCAATGCATTTGGTTTTGCACTTCAAGATCAGTATCATAAAAAATACGAGTTGCAAAAAAAAGGATGCTCCTTGTCGGGTAGTAAATTATCTATAAAATGATGAATTTGGCCCTTCACTCTAAATGTATATACACCCGCATTACTTTTGACATACTCTCTCTCGCACTTTACACCAAAAGATGTAAAATTAAAATTGGTGTTATAAGTACGAATGTACATCAAAAACTCAAGTCTCTTCAATGTTTGAAGTGAATAGGTCGAACATTTCTTCATGGACAACATTAGAAACGAGGGTTACTTGGCCGTTTGAACAACGAAAACTATTAGATTCATGAAAAACCTTTTCGCACTACAATTTCGACAAGATTTTATAGATGGTATTTGCTTTGAAATTGCAACATGCTCAAAACCCATAGCGACAAAACGTGCTTTAAAAAATAAAAAAATATCGACCGCAAGTTCGATATAGATAAAAAGACACAAGAATGCCATTGCATACTTTCCATCTCCTACATGCATTTATTGGAGGCTTTCATTTATCTCAAATGTGCACAAAAATTTTACATTCATTTGTGTAGGGATTAATGAACTAAGAAATTAGTTTGTCACCAACAACACAACAAGTTCAACAAACAAAGATTCAAATTACTTCATGTCATTTTTTTTTCAAGTATGCTAATATAAAAGATGCAATTTTTTAATTCCAACTTGTAAAAAGACAGACAAATCAAACATCTATATATTTTTTATATAAAGGAAGAAGATGGAGATTATTTTGACATTTCAACAAACACCTAGTATTTAAGATCTTAAAGCCTAATTCAGTTTCGGCTTATTGTCTTCAAGAAATCGCTCACTACAAATAGTCAAACATATATGTATCCCGTGAATTCTAATAACCATAAAATGAAAGAGGGGTTGGTCATATTAGCTTCCAATGTATTGTTTCAAAAACCATGAATCAAATTGAACCATATAGACCAGGATGAAATAAGACTTTTGTGTTAAATTCAACATTGAATCAAGGGTGGTTTACACTCAAATTTCTTTCAAAAACCATGAATTAAATTGAACCATATAGACCAAATGATTAACTCACCTTTGAATCGAACCTCACCGGAAAAAAAAAAAAAATTGGAGGAGAAGAAATGTGAATTAACTCACATTTGAATCGAAGAGCAAAGGAAAGCAACGAATGAGTCGATGAAGGAAAGCGAGGGAATGAATGATTTGAAGAGGGAGGAAAGTTGTTAATCGTTGAGTTGTTGATCGATTTGAAGAGGTAGGAGAGTCGTTGAGTTGTTGATCGATTTGAAGAGGCAGTGTTCAAGGCGTTGAAGAGATAGCGTATATAGATAAATATATCGATAGATATATATAGGGAAAGATGTAAATATGATAGATATATATGGGCAAAAAGTAAATTTCATTACCACTCAAAAATTTGTTATTAGTGCTTTTATATATATATATATATATGATAGGTATATATAACACAAGTGGAATGTGGTCTGGTGGTTAATTTTAACGTTTGCTAAGTACTGAGATGGTTTTGTTATCAGCGACGTCATGGTTTGAGGCATGGGTACGTGGAGGCACAATCAGTAAGGAGGGAGAAAGAATCACCTGCAGAAAGAGAGATTTCGTATTTGCAATGGTCACCACCAAACTCGAATTGGATTAAATGTAATGTGGATACAGTTGTTTTGCAGAATCTAGACAGATCGGAATGGGGGCAGTGATTAGAGATAAAAAAAGGGCGCTTCATCAAAAGTTTAATTAAGTTGATGCAGGGTAGATGTAGCTGGCCCGATTGAAGCGGAAGCAATTGCACTTCGTGAAGCATTAAGCTGGGTGAAGATCTTGATTTGCACAAGGTAACCTTTGAGACAGACGCATTGGACGTGGCACGGGGCATGAAAACAAATTTACTAAACATGTCTGAATTGGGGTCAATTATTAAGGATTGCAGAAACTTAATGAATGAAAGGAGGGAATAGAAGATTCAACATGCTCGGAGACAAGCCAATAGTACGGCACATGTGTTGGCAAGAAGCACGCAACGTCGCGATACTCCCACTATTTGGGATTCAGCTGCTGTTAATGTACTGGAAATATTATGAAAAGAAGTACTGCATTAAAAAAAAAAAAGGGTTTGTTTCAAACCTTGCACGTGGGGCTTTAACTAGATATTTAGGACCCAATCCCTGTTCTTGTTGGTCGGGCCGGCCGGATGGGCACCTGGCCCAATAAACATATTTACCCTTAACTAGTATTTGGATCTTTTGGAGTAAAACACTAAAATTATGAATCGAAAAATGATTAAATTGAAAACATTATCGAGATATTGGCAGAGAACCACGGGCTCGCTCTATCGAAGTTAATTTCACATTAATTAAATAAAATTTCATGATGAAATTGGAGACAATTATTGTGAATCTAAAATCTATATTCACATCTTTTAACATCTTTGACCTCATCGGTCATTTAATTTAGAAACTAAGCTCTAGAGGCTAAATGAAGTTCACCCAATAAATTTTTATGATATATTTAGTTCATACACATTTGACACAACAGGACCCGTAACACACAGCACGAACGGGCAAGCCTAGAAAAACGTACAGTACGTATACACGTGCCTTTTTACAAGGCTTATTTATTATAAGCACAAGTGCGCATACATGTAGCTTAGCTATATGGAGTACTATAGTAAAGATGGTTAACAGTTATGGTAGCAATAGCAATAATAGCTGTAGCTGCAAAGTCCGTACAAGGCGTTACGCTGGGTGTAGCAGAAAGCGTTGCAGTAGGTTGAGCAGTACAATGAAAATCCCCCGTATTGGTAGCAAAGGCCGGTGGTGCCTGCAGTGACATTCTTCGCCTCAGCTGTCTCTGCATTGTCATTTATTAATGTCATCATTAGCTTGTAGTATATACTATTCATTAATTAAAAAAATATATTTAATTATTTGAGATGATTTATGTAAGTTGGTTTCTTATTATTAAAAAAACTGTATAAATATGTGTATGCATAAACCCGTTTTTTATTGCCTTTTCTATGGTAAAACCAATTGACTATCCTTAAAACTTATTTAGAAGGTCTCAATCCTCAACTTTCCTCTTTTATAGACTAAATACCAAACTATTGAACTACCACTTAATTATTATATACACGAATCTTACTCACAAGTCATAACACGTAACTCAAGATACAAATACGAAACAAGTCGAGTAAAGCAATTGAGTAAGTCAATGACTTGGTATAAGTTTGAGAGTAAGAGATTCTGATTCGAAATTTCGAATCCCTTTTGAGCTGCGTTTGTTTTATCAACGAGATATAATATATATATATATATAATCGATGCGAGCTAGTCTTGAGAAGAAAAGTATGTATCTTGACTAGGTGCGACAACGAGGAGAACGAAGCAAAGAACGACAATGAAGCTTATAGCCTTAGCAGACTTGGAAGCCATCTCTACAAGCTAATTAGTTGAGCTACTTGAAGAGGAGAGGTCCCATTAGCCCTATTTATAGATAGCTAGCAACATTGCCATGGTTGCTTGTAATTCTATAGAAATTAATTAAGTTACGAAATTAAACAAATGCAATTGAAAACTTAAGTAATTAAGTTGACTTGGTAATCAGGTGCTTTGGTAAACCTTTCGTGAAAAAGTCCACATTATCTTTTTTTGTTTTTTTCTCTCATTTTTTTATCTATACAATTACTGCCGTTTGCTGTTATTTAGTTGAATGCGCGTGCTTGCCTATACCATATACAGTACATCTAATATCCTATAGAATTTAGAGAAGGATTGTTCGATGATGAAGCCATTAAGTTGTATTTAATTAATTATATCCCCTTCAAATGAATTACACTCCATAGTACGGTAGAGACTTGTTCCTTGCGTGGCTTGCAAAATTGTGCCAAGTGGATTGTTAATTAGTTCAGTTGTCAAACGGAGATATCCAAAAAATAATTAAACAAAAAAAGTTATATATATATAAGAACTATCTAAGTTTCAACGGAAGATATACGTATATATAATCAATTAATATAGATAAAAACGAAGAGAAAAACTCATAATTAACATTTATCTTAAAAAAGTCGTAACGTAGTTAGAGGAAGCTAAAATATTTATTAAGAGTTAATTATAAAAAATAACACGAACTTTACTCATTTTTGCTGGTTTGGTATGAGATTTGATAGTAAGAGGTCATGAGTTCAAATCTTTATGGGTGCAAAAGTTATTTCTTTCCTATAAAAAAACAAAGATATCCAAAAAATAATTAAAAAAAATTATATATTGAAAACTATCTAAGTTTCAACTGAAGATATATGTATATATAATCAATTAATATAGACAAAAAACTAGAGACAAATTCATAATTAACATTTACCTTAAAAAAAGTCGTAATGAAGTTAGAAGAAGCTAAAATATTTACTAAGAGTTAACTATAAAAAAAAAAAACACGAACTTTACTCATTTTTGCAGAAATAACATAAACTTTCAATTTCGTCAATAATAACATAAGTTTAATTTGGTTCGACCTTGAACGGGGTTTGGCTAAGTGGCATTAAACACCAAAAATTGTCTTTTTACGAAAAATCCCTCAAAATTGCCTTACATACCAAAATTGAAGAAATATAAAAAGTTAGTGTTATTCTTAAAGAAATTGAAAGTTTGTGTTATTTATGAAAAATGAATTTGGTGTTAGACTTTATTAATTATATACAAAGTTACCCTTGCAGTAATTGATTGATTATCTTATGAGTGCATTGGAATCATTCTTAGAAACTTCCTTAATTAATTTATCAAGTGGATTGCTGATCCATTGTCCGGGGTCACAGCACTTGGCTTAAATATTAAGTGTATACTATATATATATAATTTATAATATCGATCAGTTTCAATGCGCTAACAATTAATACTGATGTCACACGGAGTATATATATATATATATATATATATATATATATATATATATATATACCTTGCAATTAATTATATAACTATCTGGGAATTTAGTCTCAAAATCAATCTACGTCACTTCCTTTTTAGGTAAAATAATTAAAAATCCAAAGTTTAATATTGTATACTTTGATTGGACAATGATCCACCAGACGCAACACTCAATATATAATTAATGAGTCGACATAACAGGATAATGTTCTTGGACCCAACTGAAGCCTATCTAGTGGAGCAGTCCATAATTCCATCTCATTCACAAATTTGCCTCGTTCAGTCGTTCACCATAACGTTTAAAATGTTAACGTAGATGGAACCTTAATTTAATTCTAAAGGAAAAGCAGCGGCTTCTTATTCGTGTCACCAGTGATCACCTCCACAAACACTGCTACTTGAATATTTATGGAGAAACCAATTGATGTCCATAACATTTGATACAATTTTCATTTCCCGGGGTTCCAAGACATGATGCACAAATTGATGCTTTATATAGAACTATAGTTTCATTTCTTTTTTTCTTTTCTTTTTTTTTGCTTATGGTACGTTGCTTTAGGGTTAATATATACTCGATACATATATCGATCTAAATAATACTGGGTATGAGATGTTTATTTGGATTGGTTGTTTATTTAGACTAAAATACGAATCTATTTAGATACGAGGTGTTTCATTTCCATTGCGGTTGTTGGATTCATCGATGACTTCAATCGCTGCTCCTCTATGTCTGCATCATTTTTTAACGGTTGTGTGTAGATATGGATTTTTGGTTGCGGGATTTGTATTTTTCAATCTTAGTTGGGTCATTTTATTACTAGCTAAACCCGGCCGGGTTGCCACAACGGTAAGGCGAAAGCGGGGTTGTGTGAGTTAAGCGCACGACCTCGATTTCGATTCCCCGATGTGGCAAAATTGCTCGGGCCACTGGGGTACGCTTACGTTGATTGCACCAGGGCCTTGTGGGAATAGTCGAGTTGGTTTGGACATCCAGGATATCAATATATATATATATATATATATATATATATATATATATATATATATATATTACTAGGCAGGTTATCTTCCCATGTTAAAAGTGTTACTTTGTCCTCCCTTATTAGAAGTTTTCTTCCCTCTTAAAAGTTTCTTTTTTCTTCCCTAAGAAAGTTTTGTTTTCCTTTATGATTCAATAACTATATGTGTAAATATCAACCAATTGAGTGATCCAATGGTTTGGTATGAAATTTAGAAATAAGATGTTACGAGGTTCAAACCTTGGTAGGTGCAAAAGTTGTTTCTTTCCTATATAAAAAACTATATATGTAAATTAAACAATCTTAGATTGTCATACTTAGTGGTGTCAATTTTTTGTCTGACTCACCGTCTCGATTTTGTCCGGCCCGAAAAAAAAGGTTTGGACAATAATTTACGAAATGATGTAGAGAGGATCAAAGAAGGAGGAGTGAAAGAACAAACCAACAAGAAATAACACACACAAACACCAATCCAAGGTCTCAAGATTCCATTCCTTAATTCATTTTATAAAAGCTACCTATTGTGTCATGTTTACAACCTTTTATACTAAGATATCAAAAACCCTAGTACATGAAGACTATTATATTACTAACATACCCTAATGTTATATTATATTATAATTTTAACATTAGGCCACATTAACTACCACATCATTCGGTTAAGGCCTAAACAATACTTTGATGTCCAAATTAAAATCCAGGTCGAGTCTAGACAAGGGAAAATGCTAGAATGACACCCCCTATGACGTGGCAGGCGGGTTCTACGTAAAAATGTGACGTGGCGTCTTGGCCCGCATTCATAAGAGCCATCGCGCGCGAACTTCGAGATACACGCCACGCGAGTTATGCACCGGGAACTATTTTGCGCACACTAATTTTTATGTGGGACCCACTGATGGGGCATGTGCCCTAGGTCAATCCATTAAGCTTGTCTTTATGAATACTTTTAGTTAATAAAATAGAGAATTTCATTTCTTGTTTATTATAATTAATTTGCATGTTTACATTATAATAAGATCCATGGGTATTTACATAAATATCCTAAATGTCCATAGTCGATCATTATACGGGGAACTATAATGAATTAAGACTAGTGTGAGTCTTGATTGATGATCATATGATGATTATACGTATAGGGATATGAATCAAGATCACGAATACTTGTTAGGGAACAAAAATCTTTGACCAGACCGCTATGAGAACATCACATAGATTAAGTCATAGTTGTTTCTCATGATAGGTATATTTTTCGGTCCTCGACTTGAGATTGCCGAGAGACTTCAACATTAGGAACACGATAATTTGACACAATCAAACGTTGTCTTTAACTTAGGACGATTATAAAGGTTGTGATTGGTTCTTGTGTGAGCAATGTGATGAAGTTGTGTAATCGAGATAGAATTTGTCCTCTCATATAAAGAGAGATATCTAGTGGATCCTCGATGTGTTAGGCTTGTTAAAAGGCCTAGTCTAAGTGAATTGATATTGATAAGTGTCAACTTGGATGTTTTCGATCTACTAGAGATCGAGACTAGTACGATTGAACATGTTGGATGACAATTCCATGCCTTATGTTTGATCAAAAGGATATCGTGTGACAAAAGGATGTTATATACACTTATTGATTAGGTTGTATCGATTTGATATTCGTACAACTTGGGTAGTCATAATGTCTTGCTAGAGGCGCTTATGACTTGTATACCAAAATATGTTTTGGTACACGCGCCAACGTTGTATGAGCCTATTGGGTCGCACACTAAGAATGGTTTTGCGAGATTTTAAGATGATTGAGAAAAACGAATTTTATGTGATAAAATTCATGACGAAACGTCCTTGTGGTGTATTACACTTATACTTCTTTAAGTAAGGGTATATGTGTAATTTACTTAACCGTCTATATCTGAGGTTGTATAAATAGACGCTTTAAGTTAGAACACGATACTGAAAGAAAAAAGGCTGAAACTCTATTTTCGTTTTAAAAACGACTTAGGGTTTTTGGTATGCTCTGGATCGTTTTGGAGAGAAACAAAAAGGTTTGGTATTCTCTCGAAGCTAGCACTTCAAATCTCGGCCCGTTCGTGTGTGGATTGCTAATTTCGATAGAGGCGTTCGTCGTTAGCGGCGCCTTAGAGATCGATTAACCTTGAGAAGGTATATTGCGATTGAGGTATGATTAAGTTTTTCATGGTTTAAACGTTTTTAATGGAATTAGATTCGGATCTGTTGGGGTTTTTGTCAAAAGCTGTTTTGTAATCTCATTGCGTATGAACCCCAAAACCCAACACCCACCCGCCACGTCATAGAGATGTCACTTAGGGTGTCATTCTAGCATTTTCCCTAGACAAGAACCTCTAAGCTTGGATCCGGCTCGAGTTTCCAAAATAAATATTTTATCTTGAAAATATACTTCCATACATATATATATAATTCACAAAAAAAAAATTACATGTTTTATATATAAAACGTACTATTTTAGTTTCAAGACTTAGCTAAATTGCTTGAGACAACATTATGCGTTTTGTCTTTTAACAAAGAAAAAAAAACATTATAATTTATTGTTAATTAAAATAATAAATACAATTTGAACATTACTTTTTAAAAATTATGTCAAAGGAAATTATATTGAGAGAAATTTGCACTGATTTTATTAATTAAAAAAACTTTTAGACACATGATATTTTTCAAAAAAACTCGATAAATTCAGACATTTGGACAACTATGATTTGAAGTAAATTGAATATGAGCAAGACACATGTAACGGCCTTTAATTAATCCCGATTAAGCGACAAATTTCAGATTAAAATTCTAAGCTCGGACCACGTGGACGTCGCGGAAAAGTCTAGGGCACGCCTAACGAGGTGAAATTTGTTATTTTTGTGTGGCGAATGTTTATTTATTTTACTATTATTTAATAGTTCGCACTGCGCTAATTGAGAATTACGCTTTGGTCGCGTTATGCGTTTGTGGTGACGAGTGTACGACATCGCGGTGTGCGCGTAACGCGGGTGTATGGGATACTATGGGATTTAGTTGTCACATCACACATCCCATCACATCACCTATTCAATCACCATACCTCACCTCATTCCCTTACTTTTCTCTCTCCTCTCCAAAGTCAACCAAAAATAAAAAAATAAAAAATTTTTTTTTTCTCTCCTCACTCACTCTCCTTCTACCCGAGCTTCTTCCTCCCCCTCTCATTTTCATTTTTCTCCCCTACTTCCAACTTCTCACCACCAAGCTCTCCATCACTCTCTCAACTCGGTTGCACACATCTCGCGGTGCTCTCTTCACTCGGCGACGCTCGAGAAGATCGCCGAATCGAGGTGAGTGTGTCAATTTTTGTTAAATTTTGTGGAGAAATTAGAGCTTAATGGTGTTGTTGTTGTTGATAAGTTGGTGGTGTTGTTGTTGAAATTTTTGGTGTTGTTTTTGTTGTTGTTGTGCATAAACAACAAAAAAAAAAAAAAAAGAGGAAGAAAATCGTCTCTGCTATGCAGAGACGATTTGGAGAAGAAGAAGCCAGCAGGCTGGGCCTGGCTGGCCAGGCCCACGTGGGCCGGGCTGCCCAAGGCCAGGCGGGCTGGGCAGCCCAGGCCCGGGTCGGACCGAGCCGGCTCGACCCGGGTGGCCCTGGTTGGGCCGAACCGGGCCTAACCGAACCGGGCCCGGTTCGAGCCCAACCCACCCAAATTAATTTTAATTAATTAAAAATCTTAAAAATTTAAATAAAATACATTTTAAATTCAAATAAATATCAGAAAAATAAGAAAAATAGCTAGAAAATCATGGAAAAATTCAGAAAAATCAAGATAAATATAATAAAATGGGAAAAATATAAAAAAGTAGTTTTGAGGACTTTTTGGGGCATCAGCACCCGGTATATCTCGAAAAATGTCTTAGAAATTAAACTTTTTGGAAACAAAAAGCTCAAATTTTTAGTCGCACACTATAAATTCACTTAATGTGACTCTAAAATAACAAAATTAGTATAATTGGATACCAGGGGACTTAAGAGACCATAATCGGGTATCGGGCGCGTATCTCGAGGCGTAAGCGGGACGTTTTGGAGAGATATTTGCGATTGTTTGAGGTAAGTAAACCCACGAGAAAGTCGGCTTAATTTACTTATTTTCATTGTAAATTATTTATTTCACATTACTTTTCGTCGATTCGGTTTTCATGTTTACTCTATTCCGCGTGTGTACGTGTATGGTCGAAAGGGACGGTGTGACCCCTTTCGGCTCTCTCGTTGATGATGATCCGATTGTTGCTACGATGTTGGTCATACCACTAGACTACGCGTGAGATTTCTCTCGGCGAGTCGATGATCTCGAGAGCGAGTTGACGTGAGGCCCACATCGTCGTCACGATTTCCTCTCATTTGAGGCGTTGGGCGGAAGTCTACCTTCCGACCAACGAGTTCATCATTTCGGCCGTGAAGAGGGGGTGTGGATTTCCTCACCTCCGGGGCCTTCTCGGTTTAGTATTTACATCCCGGTGCTCGGCGGTTGTACACCACACTCGCGTTCCATATTCTTGATTATCTCGCGACTTATATTCATGCTTTACATTTATATTCATTTACTTTATATGCATGAATTGTAGCGGTTTTCTTGGATTTCTTGTGAATACTAACTTAATTTCTCTGGGATTTACTCACCTGTAACTTGTCATTGTTTGTTGGTTGCAAGTTGCAGATCCTACGATGAGCCGGGGAAGGCGGTGATTGGCGACTACCTCTGATTTGGAGCGCCTCCACTAGCTTACTCTTAGGTGATTGTATTTACGTATACATACTTTTTGGGATCATTTTGGGAGACGTTTCACATGATACATGTATATTGACGCATATTATACATTTTTGTCGCCTTAAGCGATATACATGATATCCTTTTCTTTGGGTTTCCACCCATAGGTTGTAAATTAATGCATAACTTGTTTGCATTAATTATATGCATGTTATTAAGACTTAAAGCTATTAAAAATAACACGAAAAGAATTAAAATAAACAAATTGAGTTGTAAAACTTCTTAACTTAGCATATTTCGATAGAATATTAATCTTTTAAAACAACGAAATTTACTAAGTCGGATTACAAGACGGATAGCTCGCGGGCCGTCATAGACAGGTGTGCAGGTGATGTGTCCGTCGACGTGGCGGTGCCCGGTTTGCCTCGGAATTTGGGGCCGTCACAACACACATGTTCAAATTTAAAATTTAATCAAGTCTGAACAACGCAAATGATCGTTTATATCGATGATGCCCAAAAATATATTGTGTTTAAAAGTTTTTTTAATATTAGAGCGGGAGCCGGAGCGGGAGTACTTACGGTGTCGACATTATCCGCTTCAGCAGTTTCTGCATATATAATTATAGACCTTAATTGGTTAAGTATAACTCACTTTTGACACCATCAAATGGACAACGACATAATTAACATGTGTCTATTTGGCGGACCCGACCAATTAATCATTTTCATATATATATATATATATATATATATATATATATATATATATATATATATATATATATATAGTTTAAGTTGGTTTCTTTCTTATCAAAAAAATAACGTAATTTGTAATGTGCGGTTAATTTTATATACTCAAACTCAAACTCAGAACCCTCAACCTCATTAATATATTCATATATTAATTACTATTTGGTCACAAGCCTAAGTACTCATAAATCATAATACTCGCGTGATATATTCAAGGTATATAAATAAATGTAAAACAAGTCATGAGTGCCCGTGAGAAGAGAAGTAGTTTACTGACAAGGTGCAACAATAAGGAGTACGAAGCAGCAAAGAAAGCGTCAACAACCTTGGAAGCCATCTCTACAAGCGAATTAGTTGTCGGTGGCGACAAGTGGAATAGCACTAGCCCTATTCATAGAGTGATGGCCATGGTTGCTTGTAATGCCATAGAAAGCTAATTAATGAAATCTTATATATAATTAAATGCAAATGACAATTTATCTTGTACTCAACTTGTACTCCTATGTGGTAAGCTAATTAAGTTGACAATTAAAAAAAGTTAAGAGTTAAATATTGGTATTTTGGTGCTTTGCATGAAACTTTTTTTTTCTTAAGTAGAACATAAATTTCATTAATCATCAATTGTGTGATACAAGAGTGAATATAGAATCGATTGCCCTAATAAATATACATTGACTTACTAAATCTATTTGTTCAAAAGAAGTATTGTCAAGAATTTGGTTTGTTGATCTGGCCAGTAAAATTGAAGCGATGTAACAATTAGAAGCTGCGATTAATTTACAAACATTTGGAATACATGACTATACACATACACCATTAGAACTACGTAATGAAAAGCAAAACTTTCAATGAGAAAAGACAAACTACCTAAAAAAAATAAATAAGATAACTAACTCAGCAATTGTACATATCTACGAACCATCGATCATTTGAGAAAAATGTCTGCATCAAGAATGGATTCAATCTTCATAAATATGAAAAGATCTGCAGTTTATTGAACGAATACAACATAGATAGATGTATTGATTGGAACCACCGCCGATCAAAAGAGAAGATGGTTCAAGTTCTTGAATCACATGAGAAAAAAAAAAAAAGAAAAAGGCTTTAGAGCTGCTTATGCCTTAAAGCAATAGTTATTAGTTGACTTGATTTGAATTAGGTTCTGCAATTGTTTAGTGTTCCTTCTCTTTTTTGTGATCTACATAACTAGTGTCGTTACGAGTTAGTTATTTAGTCCAACGTTCGACCATGCCTACTGTTTTTTTTTTTTTCAAATATATTTGTGAGTGTTCAGGCGAGCCTCATTATTCCCACGATGCCTCGATGCAATTGGTATGAACGTACTCCAGTGGCCTGAGCAATTTTGCCACACCATTGAATCGAAGCCAAGGTCATGCGCTTAACTTACACAACCCCGCCTTCACCCTTACAGTTGTGGCAACTTAACCAAATTGAGCGTGCCTACTGTTTGATGATGAAGCATGATCGTCACATAAATATAAGGTAGAAAAAATGTCTACCAAAAAAAGTAAAAAAAAATTCATAATAGTTTTTTTTTTTTCAATTAGAAAGAAACGAAAATTCATAAATATAAGGTAGCCCACCAAAAAACAATAAATCATAATAGTTGAAGGAGCTAAAACAAAGTTTAATTTGTGGAAGATTCAATTATATAAATTGACTTAATTGATTAATTATCTCCCGGTTCCCCTTGCGCTAACTAATGAGATGTGAAATCATTCCTTTTTTTTTTTTTTGTGGCAATCGTTCTTTTTTGTTGACAGCGTAGTGGAATCATTCCTATAACTTCAAAATTAATGTGTCAACTGTCAAGTGACTCAAATGAATTGCAATCCCAGCAAATAATTCATCCGGGTCACACTATCACTTGGCTAATTAATACTAACATTGATCAGTTTCAATGAGCTAACAATTAATAATTTAATACTGATAGGATTATCAATTAACACTCAATTATGTCAAAGGAAAAGCAATAGCATACCAACCATGTGGGACCCAATGGTTTTGGGGTTAGATCTAAGGCTTTTCAAAGAGATAAGAGGCATATGGTGTAATAATGGTGAAAGAAAAGATCAAGCAATGATGAAGATTGACTAGAGATTTTGGGAGATTTATGAGGTGTTTAAGGATTGTTGATAGCCTTCCACAATGCGCGGGTAGAGATGAGTGAGTGTTGCGGTAAAGCAGACAAAGTCTTGACAACAACGTTAAGATCACAGGGTTTCATCTGCGAAGTAATAAACAATTAATCATTTTATCCTTTTGTCAAAAGTGTTTGGGGTGCTCTCCTTTTTCATATGGTTCTTTTGTTAGAGTTTAATTTTTGTTCTGTTTTAAATTTTATGTTTTAATTTAGGTTTTGTTTCCTTAAGCCGATGTTTAAAAACAACATAAGAATAAGTTCTAGTACCTGGACCCCCAACTAAAGAGTAAAGCCCATAAACAATTAGTACCAAAAAAATGCCCATACACAATATAGTAAGGGTAGCGCCTCCTTTCATTAAAAAATAAAAAAATAAAAAAATGTTAACAAATAATTTATACGAGCACTTTACAAGGAGATCGACTTAAGTCCCTTAGCCAAAAAAAAAAAAAAAAAAAAAAAAAAAAAAAAAAAAAAAAAAAAAAAAAAAAATTTGACAAAAGAGAGAAATATATAAAATCTAACCTAAACATAGCACGTCCTCAAGTCATGCTCTGATCTCCACTGTTTAGGGGCAAGAAAGTTGCATTTGTTGTAAATTGAGTCGGAACTTGCTAAGAACTAGAGAAGGAAAATAGAAGACTAATGTAACGGCTCGAAAATTTAACTTGTGCACGTGTCAAATCAAGGTCGTATGTGGGATCCATTCGTCGAAATACGTATATCAGAATCCAATTTAAGATGATATCTAACTATGCGAGGAATTCGGTGAGCCAAAACACGAACGTGGACGCACCTCGAGTCGCATGCCAACGTTAGAACGAAATGATACGTCTCGTGTTGCGTGTAGTGCGAGTATCGAGAGTTTGAAATGAAGCGGGTTGGTGCATCGGGATGCGCGCTACTTGGTTATTGAGTTTGCCTCGAGATTTGTGTTGCACGAATCTCGAGGATACTTTTGATTTGAAATAAAAAGAGAAAGATATATATATATATATATATATATATATATATATATGGATATATATAAAAAGAAAAGAAAGAAGAGGATAAGAATCGGGAGGTGAGGATGGAAAGAGAGAGAAGAGAGAAAGAAGGAGATCGGAGAGAGGGATGCCGGCTGGAGCTCCGGCGTGGACGGCGGCATGGACGGCCAGCCGCGGACGAGCTGCAGCAGCCGCATGAGCTACGCCGGAAGCTGCAGGCGCGGTGGCGGATGGCGAACCAGCGGGTGGCGGCGGCTACGCGGGAAGCTGGCGGCGGTGCAGCAACGGGTCGGCGCGGCTCCGGGAGCTGGACGCGGACGCCGGCGGGCTCGTCAGTAGCTGGGCGGCGGCGGCGGCATGCTTGCGGTGGCAGCGGCTCGGCTGCGAGGTGAAGAGATGCAGCGAGGCGGTGGCGGATCGGCGGCGAGAACGGCGGCCAGCGGCGGTCGGCAGGCGGAAGCACCAGCACGGCGCCGACGGCGGCCGGTGAGCGGCGGCGCGCCGGCGAAGGCTGCGACGCGAGCGACGACGCGTTGTCGACCGGTCGGATGCGCGATTTCGACAAAATCGCGACGACGCGATGGAGGTGAGAATTTCACCTAATTTTGTGTGATGTGAATGAATTGAATAAATAAGGCCTAAAATGCCTAATTGGACACCAGGGACTTAGGAGTCGGGTGTCGGGTGCGCAAATCGAGACGCGAGCGACGTTTTGAGGTTCGCGTTTCTCGAGGTAAGTAAACCAGCTATGGATTTATACAGTATTTCATGTCTCTCCATTGGCTGTTGTTGTTTACTGTTATGTGTTAGCTTTATTGTTGTTCACTGCTTTGTGATGATAGCTATCGTTGAATTGTTATCGATTGAGTGGGTCCATTGGCAAGTGAGTCATGGTTACTGTTATATGTGATATGAGAGTGATAGGGCTGGGAGGCAGGGGCCTCGTCCTAAACCTGAGGTCTTGCATGGTCGTCCGTCGATATCTCCTAATTGAGTGTACGTTGGGGGCTCTTATCCGGGTCCATGGATGCTTCATAGTCGTACGGGCTAGGGTTGAGAGGCAGGTGTCTCGTCCTAGATCTGGGTCTATGGATATCTCATAGTCGCAAGGGTTAGGGCTGGGAGGCATGTGGCTCGTCTTAAACCCGAGTCTGCTGGGATTTTTCTGCGACTCAACGACTTTTTGGTCTGGACTCCTTGTTATTTGACCTTACTCATCGATGGATTGTTTACAGTCTTGTATATTCATGCGTTCTTGATTTCTTTCTTTCTATTTGCATGAATTCGACTGCTTTGGATATCGTGAACTGTTGTTTTGGATATTGAAATGTTGTGTATATGTCATCTTGGATTTACTTACACAGGCTCGTCATTCTTATTTTTGAGTGAGTGCGGAGCGCATGACAGTAGCGAAGGAAAGATTCATAGCTAGGTGAATATTTGTATATTTTGTATTTACTCCCCTACGATAATATTTCTTGGGTTCCACAATTAGGTTGCCTAACTCCCATATTTTTTGTTGAGTTATTTAATGTATTAGTCGCTTAGCTAAATTGTTAAATCTTGCAAAATACTAATAACTCGACCGTAAAATGTTGAATGTACTGATAATGATGGATTTGAAGGCTGACTAGGCTCTCGTTGACCTTGCGAGACTGGCTCGGGGGTTCACGTAGGCTTATGCCGGGCGGGGCCCAATTTGTGGGAAATTGGGGCCGTCACAACTAAGAACTTCTACTACTACAAACTACTACTACAAATGAGAAGATAAGAAAATAGATAGTTGGAATGAGAAGTTTTAATTCAACTTCGTGTGCTTACAATGAGGTTATCACCCTTTATATATGTCATTTGGTATGATGACAAATGTGCCTTAGCAATGTAGGACAATTAACATATACACCCCATGTCATACAACACTTTACAAGTAATCAATGTGGGACAATTAACACATACACCTCATGTCATACAACACATTACAAGTAATTTGACAATACATGGAATAGTTGGTGTACATTGGAAATGACAATACAAGTTACATGACTACACAATATGGTGGTGTGCATGCATGGTCATCAACACTTCACAACACTTCCCCTTGGATGACACTTGCTTAGAGATTGTACCTCGTTAAAACTTTTACTAAGGAAAACCCTATGAGAAAAAATATAGTAAAAGAAAAAGAGTACACTATTCTCATAAATATTAAGACGAGCATAATATTGTTAAGATTGCCTCATTAAAAACCTTGCTAGGAAAACCCAATAGGATAAAATCATAGCTAAGGGAAAAAGAGTGCAATACACTAATCAATAACTCCCCCTCATGTGAACATGGGTGAAACTTGTTCAGTTTCTTTGCTTGCAATGTCTTTAAGTTTACGCAATCCAATACCATATGTAAGCATTTTAAATGTCGTAGTTGGTAAGACTTTTGTGAATAAATCAGCAAGATTATCACTTGATCGGATTTGCTTGACATCAATTTCATCATTCTTCTGAAGCTCATGCGCATAAAAGAATTTTGGTGAAATATGTTTTGTTCTGTCCCCTTTTATGAATCCATCGCTTAATTGTGCAATACATGCTGCATTATCTTCATATAATATGGTTGAAGAATATTTTATTGAAGACAATCCACATGATTCTTAAATATGTTCAATCATGTTTCTCAACCATACACATTCACGACTTGCTTCATGAATTGCAAGTACTTCAGAATGTTGGAAGAAGTAGCAACCATTGTTTGTTTTACTGACTTCCATGATATAACAGTATTACCACATGTGAATACATATCCCGTTTGAGAACGTGCCTTATGGGGATCAGATAAAAATTCAGCATCAGCATAACTTTGGAGATTCAATTTTACCCCTCTCGAGTATAATAAACTCATGTCACTTGTTCCTCGAAGATATCGAAAAACATGTTTAACCCCATTCCAATGTCTTCGTGTTGGCGAAGAGCTATATCTTGCTAGTGGGTTGACAGCAAAAGCAATGTCAGGTCTTGTACAGTTTGCAAGATACATAAGTGCACCAATTGCACTTAAATATGGTACATCCGGACCAAGTAGCTCTTCATCACTTTCGTTAGGTCGAAATGGATCCTTATCCACTTCAAGTGATCTGACAACCATTGGAGAGCTCAATGGATCCGCCTTGTCCATATAAAATCTTTTTAATATTTTTTCAATATAATTTGATTGATGGACAAATACTCCACTTGAAAAATGTTCAATTTGCAAACCAAGACAAATTCTTGTTTTTCTAAGTTCTTTCATCTCGAATTCCTTTTTCAAGTATTCGGATGTTCTAACGATGTCGTCGTGGTTTCCCACTATATTTAAATCATCAACATATACAACAATAATCACAAATCATGTTGATGATCTTTTAATGAAGACACATGGGCAAAGCGGATTATTTACATATCCTTCTTTCAATAAATAATCACTAAGGCGTTTGTACCACATTAAATCGGATTGTTTCAATCAGTACAAAGACCTTTATAATTTTATAGAATGCATGTTATGAGGTTTTGATTTTATTTCTTCGGATATTTCAAATCCTTGAGGGATATTTCAAATCCTTCACTTTGTCTAGAAATCAGTACATATATCTTTATGCGACATCCATTAAATGCATATCGAGCCACTTCGAAAGCTGCAAGGCTTATTAAGAACAGAAATGTAATTGCATCTATAACGGAGAATATGTTTCCTCATAATCAATGTCATGTCTTTGTGAGAAACCTTGAGCTACAAGTCTTGCTTTATACCTTGTAACTTCATTTTTTTCGTTTCTCTTTCGTACAAATACACATTTATATCCAACGGGTTTTATGCCATTTGGCGTTTGAACGATCGGTCCAAAAACCTCTCGTATCCTTAACGAGTTTAGCTCTGCTTGGATAGCTTCTTGCCATTTTTGTCAATCATGTCTTTTTCGACATTCGTCACTGATCGTGGTTCTGGATCATCATCATTTTCACATATTTCAAAGTACACATTGAAAGCAAATATATCATCAGGAACAATTTTATTTCGATCCCAAATCTTACCAGAGTTTAAATAATTTATTGAGATTTCATTATTTTCATCTTTTTCCTCTTTTTCTAGAGGTCGTTGTCCCTCGTCATGAACAACTGGTTCTGATAAATCCTTATCAAAGGATTCTTGTGCTTTCTCATGAGTATTTTGATTTGTATTTATTTTTACTCCCATTTTTCTCTTTCAAGGAATTGTATCCTTTGAACCAACTAGTCTTCCACACTTTAAGCGTTTCGTTGGTTCTTGTGCATTTTGTTGCACAGAGACATCAATTCTTGCAGGAGCATTTACAGCTGGAATATGTGATTTTGTCACTTGTTTTGCATATGTAAATGCATCAGGTAATTGATTTGCGATTTGTTGCAAATGAATGATCTTTTGAACTTCAAGTTCACACTTTGATTTGTCGTGGATCATAATGTGATAAAGTTGATGCATTCCAAGCAATTTCGCGCCATTCTTTTTGAATTGGCTTCTTATCTCCCACAATGGTGGGAAAATTGCTTCATCAAAGTGAAAATCAGCAAAACGTGCGATAAATAAATCTCATGTTAAGGGTTCAAGGTATCTTATAATGGACGATGAGTTAAATCCAACATAAATCTCAAGTTTTAGTTGTGGACCCATCTTAGTTCTATTGGGAGGTGGTATATGAACATACACGCACGACCAAAAATTCTCGAGTGTGAGATGTTTGGTTGTCCTAAAATAAGTTGCATATGGGAATGTTCATTGTATCCGGTAGGCCTATAACGAATGATAGATCTTTGCATGAAGGAATTTGCATGTCCCAAAATTGAAATTGATAACTTAGTTCTCATGATTAAAGGTCTGGCAATTAATTGAATGCGTTTGATCAGAGATTCTGCCAAACCATTCTGAGTATGCACGTGTGGAACAGAATGTTCAATGGTAATTCCTATAGACATGCAATAATTTTTAAATGCTTGAGATTGAAATTCCCTGGCATTATCAAGACGGATGGTCTTGATTGGGTTGTCAGGAAATTGTGCTCTTAGCTTAATGATTTGTGCTAAAAGTCTAGCAAATGCAACATTGCGGGTCGAAAGCAAACAAACATGTGACCACCTAGTTGATGCATCTATCAAAACCATGAAATATCTAAATGATCCACAATGAGGATGAATAGGTCCACATATGTCTCCCTGAATGCGTTTTAAGAAAACAGGGGATTCCACAACAATTTTACTTGGGGATGGTTTAACTATCAATTTACCTTGTGAACAACTAGCACAATTATAATCACCAGCTGAAAATATTTTGTGACTCCTTAAAGGATGTCCATGCGAATTATTAATTATTTTTCGCATCATTGATGATCCTGGATGACCAAGCCGGTCATGCCATAAAATGAATGTCTTTGGATCATTAATTTTCTTATTCAAAACGACATTCGTTTCGACATGCCTTATATGAGTAAAATATAATCCAGAGGATAAAGCTGAAAATTTTTCTAACACTTCTTTTTTCTCATTTGAAACCAATGTGACATAGAGAAATTCTCTATTATTTTCGTTCACGATTTCAATGTGATATCCATTTTGTCGAATATCTTTAAAGCTCAGTAAATTTCTTCTGAATTTTTCAGAGTATAAGGCATTGTCAACATGAATTGTTGTTCCCCCATGCAACATAATATTTGCTCTTCCAGAGCCATTAATCAAATTGGAGATGCCATATATTGTTTGAACATTAGCCTCAGCTATGTTCAAACTAGAGAAATATTCTCTGTTTTTAAAGATTGTGTGCGTTGTAGCACAATCAGCAAGACATATATCGCTCTTGTTTGATTCATGATTTGAACACATGATTTGTTGATCCATCTGGACAAATAATGTTTGGCAAATTAGAAAAGAGTTATATTTCATTGATAAAAATTCATAATATTTTGCTATTGATTTTGAAGGCATGGTAAATGTCACAAAAATTTCCGGGTATATATATGACAATATTTAGGCAAAATAGCCTTTCATATATGACAAAAAAATGTCATAATTATAAGCGCTCATTGTCAATAATTATTTACTATTTGTAGTGATGCACCACATTTGTTCCACCTTTTGTTGGAATTGTCAATACGACATTTACCTGATATTTTCACCTTTTCCACGTCCATAAACTTATTATTGCGATCATGATCATGATATGCAACGTATGCTTCTTAATTTGAAGCTGAACTAATTGGACGAGAGCGATATTATATTTATAATATCTTATTATTTTACTCAAATACCATGAGACAAGAAATCAATCCTTAATATTTATTGAATTGATGTGCTTTTCGATATTTGTTGCGACAATAAATCGAGGCGAGGCCACGTAACTTTATTTTTATTGTCTCATCAGATCATATTTCCACGTAGCCTCAACATAGAGGTAATTAAAATTGTGAAATTATAATTAATATTTGGTGATTAAATTTTGTAGCATGAGACTCGGCTAGCTCATTTTGAGCTTTTGGAGCATTACCCTTTTGGTATGTATATATATAACTCCATAAGGTGAAAATATATATGAAATATTCACTTTTCAAATATCTAAAGAGATATTGGCAAATGATTGTGTACAACATACAGCCTTGAATAGATGCAAGCTTTATTCATAATTTGTAATATCTAATTATCATGACAAGAATTATAATAAGGTAACAAATTCAACTATGGTTGATTAATATTTTGAAAGTAAATATAATAGAAAATAATTTTATCTTTTCTTTTATGTAAAAAAAAAAACATAGCATATGATTAAGTATATGTTAACAACTTGATTCATTAATAATCAAATGTACTATTCGTATGAGTTGGTGGGACAACCTCCAGGTTGGGTGGCGAGACAAAGTCTGCTTAAATGTCATGCCTCCTCGAGCGGGATAACCGTCTCCCTTTCAATGTTTAGCTTTCTGGGACAAGGCTTAAAAAAAAAAAAAAAAAAAAAAAAAAAAAAAAAAAAAAAACATAGCATATGATTAAGTATATGTTCACAACTTGATTCATTAATAATCAAATGTACTATTCGTATGAGTTGGTGGGACAACCTACGGGTTGGGTGGCGAGACAAAGTCTCGCTTAAATGTCATGCCTCCTCGAACGGGATAACCGTCTCCCTTTCAATGTTTAGTTTCTGGGACAAGGCTTACCCACTATCAACTCAAACTTATATCATTATTTGTATTATAAAATCAAGAATAGAACAATAACTAATCGTTTGTAGTTTTAAGAGAAAACTAGTTATGTCACATATTGACTTTTGATTTCGATGTAGAAGATCGTACAAGACGCAACTACAGAGCATACTTTCGCAATCGGTGACGTTATAATGTATAGTATATGCATATAGAAGTGATGCATGTAATAAAAGGAAGCAACCATGATAATATATAAATAAATTGAACTTATTTAAATAACAAAAGTTATACGTTCTTAGCTTTGTCTCCTTAACAAGCCTTATTGAACTTCAAGATCTCCTTAATGCTAGAGCAAGCTCGTGCTGATAACGTGTTGTAAATTGAGTTGGAACTTGCTAAGAACTAGAGAAGGAAAATAGAAGACTAAGAACTTCTACTACTACAAACTACTACTACAAAGGAGAAGAGAAGAAAATAGATAGTTGGAATGAGAAGTTTTCATTCAACTTGGTGTGCTCTTACAATGAGGTTATCACCCTTTATATAGGCCATTTGGTATGATGACAAATGTGCCTTAGCAATGTGGGACAATTAACATATACACCCCATGTCATACAACACTTTACAAGTAATCAATGTGGGACAATTAACACATACACCCCATGTCATACAATACATTACAAGTAATTTGACAATACATGGAAGAGTTGGTGTACATTGGAAACGACAATACAAGTTACATGACTACACAATATGTTGGTGTGCATGCATGGTCATCCACACTTCACAACAGCATTAATTTATTTATTTTTTATTTGTGGCCCTTGTGGGTATCTAGACACACATGATTATTCATGTGATACTTTGGTGCAATCAACCTAAGCAAACACTGATGGCCCGGACAGTTTTAATGCAGCGAGGAATTGAATTAAACTTGAAACTTTGTGCCTAACCCATAGAATTCCAAGCTCACGCTTCTTATTAGGTCAACCCATCGAGGTTAGAAAGTTGCATTTACTTGAGATCTCAATTTAATAGGTTTCTTATTTGTGTCACCAGTCTGTAAGCACTCATTTAACATTAAAAATAAATAAATCTCCTAAAATCATACCAAGACCTTATCGTTCTCACGTGCTTCAAACATTCGACACTTTATAGGCTTGAGGGGAACTATTGAGCTTCTACAATGGAGCTTAAATATATACCCATGTCATGGGTACTACATATCTTACCATTAGATTACTATGGAATTTCAATTTAATGGTGATTGATGTAGTGCATTTAATGCAAAACACATTAAATAAGCAATAAATGTTATGTAATTGGGTTCCATGGTAGAAGCATTGTATATATATACAAGTCAACCGGCACGTGACATTTGAAAAAAAAATTGCTTTAAATGTGCGGCATTGAAATGAGAATTGACGTTTTAGTTGGACATATTTTGAGTAGACCGTTTTTATTGAAACAATTTGAAACCACGTTTTAATTGTATTGAGAAAAAAATGAATTAAAATAAAGAAAAGTAAGATACACTTCCATTTTGATAACTAACTAAAAATAAGTTTAATTATTTTTCAAAAATGCCCTCATTATTTACTTTATTAAAGTTGTCTTGGGCGAATTAAAAAAAAAAGTGCATTTGAGGGCATTCTTGGAATTATGATAAGTTTGGGACTAATAGAATAGCAAGGAGGATTGACATTATGTATAGTGTGTGTATATATATATATATATAAAGAATAATGTTACAAAAATCAAGGTTTAATTTCTCTTATGGTCACCCAACTTTATTAATTATAACATTTTGATCACAAAAGTTATCTTTCTAACACAAAAGTCACAAACATTTTACAAATCTTGATACCGCAATCACCAATACCCTTTTTCGAACAATTTTTCAGCGAATGTGCCAACGTGACAATGATGTGGCGCCACATGACAATTAAGGGTAAAAAAGACCACTATAAATCGAGTAACTTTTTCAATTTTGTAAAACAATTTCAAAAATCCGTAACCCAAAAGACTACAATACTTATGTTTATCTTCGAAAATTGTTTCAATAGGATGAATACGGGGTTGTCACGACAATAAGCGAGTGTGACTAATTAATGCTATTGGAATCTTTGTGAGACTGTAAAGACTGCAATATCATCGTAAACTAATCCAAAAGACCGCAATACTTATGGCTGGACTCTGGACTACTCTAATTCTAATTCTCATCAACATCACAATCCAGTCGGGTTGCCACAATAGAAAGGACGAATACGGAGTTGTGTAAGTTAAGCGCACGACCTCAGTTTCGATTCTTCGGTGTAGCGAGATTGTTCGGGTCACTGAGGTATGCTCAGACCAATTGTACCAAGGCCTCGTGGGAATAATACTCAGGCACGCTTGAACACCCGCGGATATCAAAAAAAAATCTCATCAACATCACCTAATCCTCTTTCATATATACAGCTAATTTAATTTTCCTCAATTGCATATTAACATAATCATAATGTATTACTTTTTATGTTAGGATGTATGAATAAAAGATTTTTGGATAATTCATCCAAATTCCCAGTGTTTATTCTAATTATTGAACTGATGTAACTAACTAGTCTTAATCCACCTTCCACACAAGCTCCTTTGAAAAAAAAAAAAAAGAAAAAAAAAAACTGCTTTAACTTGACCACAATCAAAGTTCACATGGACTATATAATTTTTTATAAAGAAAAGATTAATTTGTCTCCAATGTTGGGTCTCAAACCCAAAGTCGTAACACTCGTAACTATATACCAAATTGTTGAGCTACATAATTAATCGATAACTTATATTATATAATTAGATATATTACAAATGTTAGAGCTTCTCCAACTAGCACCATTTTGAGTGGAGAAACATTAAATAAGATAATAATTTTTATTGGTTCCTATAAATGGTTTTTTTTTTTTTTTTGGTAATTCAAGGTCCTTTCGGGCCAAGGAAAATGATTATTTTAAATATAGTTTTTTTAGTTTTTTAATACAAAGAGGAAATTAATAATTCAAAGTGCTCAAATTCTTTCTGTTCAGACATTGATAATGCTAAATTGATTGAGGCATAAATATTAGATTGGATTAATTGTCATGAGACATATGAAGTCAACAATGTTCAAAGGATGTAATCATGTAATAATGATTTCGAACTTGAAGAAAAGAAGAATTATCAACATTTAAATAATGAAGGGGGTGGCATAACTAGCTTTTTTGACCCTATTAGTAAAAATGGGTCCATCGCTTGCTCTAATTAAGGCCTAAACAAAAGTGAAGGCACAAACCCACTATTTCCACAATCGCAAATCGCATTTAACTACGTAAGTAGGCTTTTTTTCAAGTCATTGCTCAACCCCGCCCAAGCCCGACTTTAAATGTGACGGGCCTAAATGGGCTTTTGGAGATCGGACAAATGTAGGGGATCTATTCTTTGAACGGTGACAGTTGAGATTGTGCTTTGGTCTCTCTTCTTTTTTTTTTTTTTTTTTTTTTTGTGTTCTGATCGTTTTTTATCATTGTTTATTTTTTAGACCTTTTCGCTTTGGGGGCTGGTGTACAAGGAAATGGGTATAGATTAAGAATCTGGGTACGGAGTCAATCTTTTGGTAAGTCCCTTTTTTATGGATATAGAAACTAAGTTTTAGAGGCTAAATTGAGTTCTCCAAATATATATTTTTATGGATATATAGTTCATACACATTTGACATTGTTCGCTTCAGCTGTCTCTGCATTGTCATTAATTAATGTCATCATTAAAATATACTCGGTCACAAATAAAAAATCATTTAAGGTAAGGTCACAAGAATTAAGATAACATTAATTACAAGTGTAATTTACATATACGCCATTAGACATTTAATGAATTGAATAATTGAAAAATCATAAATATTTGAATTGTATGAGGGTATAATTGGTAAAAAAATAATAAATACATTTTCGAATTTCAAAATTGACTTATAATTTTGACCAATAAGTTTTTGCTATAAAGACTTATATTTTTGACCGAATGAAGTATATAATATCCATTAATTAAAAAACGTTAATGATCAGTTTCCTAATTCAGAAATATATTTAATTATTTTAGTTGATTTATGTAAGTTGGTTTCTTATTATTTAAAAAAAAAACTGTAAAAATAAGTGTACACACAAACTCGATTTTTTTTTAAATTACAAAACAACCTTCTTATCCCTAAAACTTACTCGCGAGAATACTTGAATCATCAACCTCATTATAGACTAGATATGGCAAACTACTAGCTACCACTTAATTGTTACATGCACAAACCTTACTCATAAGTTACAAATGTGATTCAAGATACAAATATAAAATAAGTCAGAACTAGTACTTGAGAAGAAAAGTATATGTATATACTGACTAGGTGCGGCAATGATAACAACGAAGCAAAGAACGACAATGAAGCTTATAGCCTTAGCAGACTTGAAAGCCATCTCTACAAGCTAATTAGTTGAGGTACTTGGAGAGGAGAGGTCCCATTTTAGCCCTATTTATAGAAAGCTAGCAACATGACCACGGTTGCTTGTAATTCTATAGAAATTAAATAAGTTATGAAATTAAACAAATGCAATTGAAAATTTTACTAATTAAGTTGACTTAGTAAGCAGGTGCTTTGGTAATCCTTTGCTGAAAAAGTCCACATTACCTTTATGTTGTGAGATCTCTTATTTCGTCCACTCCTTTTTCTTTTTGATCTATTACTGCCGTTAGCGGTTAGTTAATTAGTTGAATGTGCGTGCTTGCATGTACCACATACATCTAATATGTAAAAAAAAGTTAAAACAAAAAGAATATATATATATATATATATAATCTAAGTTTATATAAATTCATAACGTTTACCTTAAAAAAAATCATAACGTTAAAGGAGCTGAAACAAGGTTTGTGGAAGATTTAATTATTTATTTCCCCTTGAATATCGGCATATGGTACTAAAAACCCTAAGCTACCTGGTAATAGACAATTCAACCTTTAAAGTAAATTATGTGTAACGGTCCAAATCAAGTAAACTAAGATTAACATTAATCTCGGAGATTAAAGGTCGTAATTCGGGCGTTACATGGACAACTCGGTTGACTCGGACACGAGAACCGTAAAAATATGTTATTTATGGGTGGTGGTCGTGTATATGTGGTGTTAAAAATTATTATCATTATATTGCACCGCATGTGTGTATGTTGCTATCGGGCGAGTTTGTGTGACGGGTGTTCGTCTCAAAAGGCGTGCCAGCGCGGTAGTGAGTAGGCAAACTACTGGTACACTGAGAAACTAGACTAATCCATGTCAGAATGACTAGTTAATCAATTAAAATGGCTAATATGACCATAGGCCAAATAAAATTCAATTAAAACAATAGACTATGGTGTACCTCGAATTGCATGCCGAGACGTGGGGCATCGAGTGTCGGGTAGTCGAGGGTTAGTGGAATCAAAAAGTTTGTCAATTTGGTGAATAAAAACACTAACCCTATATATTATAATGGGCCTATATAAGTTAATGTAATTGAATCAAATAAATCAATGCTTATAGTTTGGTTATTTAAATTAGAAATCATGAGATTGTCTTGGAGATACGTGTTGACACATCTAGGAACCATGTGAGTAGCAAATTAGTGTCACTTTGATTGGGTTAGTGGGAGTTAGTGGGATACATGTCAAGGTGTAGATCATTAGATGAGCTTCAAGATACATAAATACATGGAGATCAATGGCTAGGAATCAATATTGCCTTAATATATAAGATCAACATATGCAAGGAAACCATTTTCATTTTTAACTTATGAATCAAGAGAACTTGCTGGAGAAGAATGAGGTTGATGGAGAGAAGGAATCCATGGAAGATTGGTGAGAATTTCTCAAGCTAGGTGGTACATCAACTAAGTACACATCTATTTATGTCAGATTGAAATCATTTTTGATTTTCGGCTAATTCCGGAGGATAAATGATTGAATATTTGCAATTGGTTTAAATATTCGGATTTCTCGTTTAAAGCTGATAATTCTGCTATATTGAATTTCTTAATTTTGATTTGAAATCATTAAGATATGAATTTTTTAAGTTGCAAGACCAAAACTAGAATTATGTATGTTATATTAGGAATTAGCCTATATAATTTGGTCATAACTTGCTCATTTTAAATCCAAATCGACCCAAACAGGTGGCATTTGAAAGCTTACTCAAAGGGTAACAACTTTTCTTAACTAGAGATGTTGTAATTCAATTGTTTTCATGTCCAAAAGTGCTCTACAAATAGGTGCTGAAATTCAAAAGAAAAGTTTTGAAACTAAACTTATTAAATGCATAACTCCCTAACTACTAATCCAAATGAGCTTATCTTTTAGTATGTTGTGTTTAGGTATGTTTGCTGCCTTGTGACAAAAAATTACCTTTTTTGGAAATATAGATTGGGAGGAATAGATTTTCTAAGTCCGCTGGTCGGATTAGGTTCCAATTAGAGCTATGTTTAGTAGAATCTTGATATCTCTTTCGTTTTAAATCGAAATTCTGCAAACTGAACCTTTTCAAAAAGCTAAGATAGAGACCGATGATCTTTGCATTGGTGTAGAATTTAGAGATTTGGACCATTTCATGCCTAAAAATGTGTTGTAACATAAGACTGAAATTGAGACTTAATTTAGTCTTTAGGGCTGATTTGGGAAGATCAATTTGAAACATATTCAACCAATTTGAATACACAGTAAACAAACTTAACGGACTTTAGAGACTTAGGGAATCGTAGCTCGGGTATCGGGGAGCTTGTCGGGTCGAGTTCGAGTGTCCGAGGGAGTTGGAGCGCGGATTGAGGTGCGTAAACCCATTGGAATGCCTAACAGAATTCATGATTTGGTTTATCGACTTCGCTTTTCATGTGTGACTGCTGGTGGGCACACATGGGGTTTTCACTCCTATTTCAGTGTGCGTTTATATTGGTTGTGGGTAAATTGCATGCACAGGTTACTTGTGATAGTGCTTATGTCGATGACAATAGAATATATCTACGACTGTCGAGAGGGATTAGGGTGGTCTTGATGTGTAACAGCGTCGAGAAATGACCATGTCGTTTACTGAAGTTGGGGTTTAGCCAGTGTAAGCCTGTAAGTATATATGTGGTTCCTATTTGATTTATCGATTACTGGCTGGTGTAGGTCAGGTTTTCTCGTGATTATACGGATGTTTACTGATTAATGCTTTATTTCTGAACTGGTTTAATTGGTATATGTTGTTTATTTATTTCACGCTACTGCTTTTGCTTGTCGAGTGCTGCTTACATTCATGAGAATATGACGTACTGTTGTCAGGTGTTATATGCGTATGTCTCGTAGTTTATCAGTTTTATTTCATGATGATTTAGTGGACTTCTCTTGGGATTTTACTCATTGGACTCGTCACTTGTATTTGTTGGGTGACTGAGTGCAGATCTTTCGACGAGTAAGGGCAAGGGCAAGGAGGTACGGGGCGACTACTTCTGAGATTGTGGAGCCAGCTCGCGTGTGATATCAATATGTATTTATTTTACTTTTGTTGGGTTTTGGGGTCCATATAACATTAATTACATGTATATGAAACTTTTGTTATACTTAACTCGCCTTAATATATACATGGTATCTTTTGCCGGGTTTTTCACTACTTATGATTGTTGAATATTGTATAATTTACTTAAATTAAGACTTCCGCAGTAAAATTTCATTATAACTTGATAAACTGATTAACGGACTAATAAAATCATTATTAATTATATGGAGATTAATTAGCTAAGTTAGGATTAAATGAAAAAGTGTAAGTAGCAAGGTAGGTCGCGGAACGTAAAGGATAAGCAGGCCATGACGTGGCAAGACTTGGTGACGTGGGATGCGACGTGGTGGGTAGCAAGTCGGCCTGAGATTTGGGGCGACCACACTATGAGACATTAAATCCCTTAAAAACAAGGAGAACTAAAAACCCCTTTTGGATGGATAGTTTGGAAACCATTTAACATCTTTTAACTTTATTGATGTGGCTTTAAAAAAAATAAAAACAAAAAAAAATGTTATTCATACGAATTTTGAGGCGGATCTTCACAACTCTGCTGACTCCAATGGTTTTTTCTTTTTTTTTTTTTGAGAGAATAAGGTCTTCAACTCGGATTTGACTTCTTTTCCTTTGCTAGATTAACTAACTTGTAGTTACATAATATTGACTACTTGGATTGAAACGAACTAAATAGTAAGTAATGAGTCAAATGGCTTGCTAAACTCTACTGATTTGTTGTTTGATTGAATCAATTTGAATGAGTGGTTGCCTTTGTCAAAATAATTAAGTCTCTCAGCATTCAAAAGGGGTTTTTAGTTCTACTTTTTTTTTACTTTAAAGGTTTCAATGTCTCATTACTTACTTTAAGTATTGAATTGGCTATTACGTGTTAGTTTAAGGGTTTTTTAGTATCTTATGCCCTTGAATATCTTATGAGATATGGAATCATTCTTAGAGCTCGCTAAGTTAATGTATCCGAATGGATTGCTAAAAGCATCTTCAATGAGACTATGGATTGGGATGGAAATAGATCCACATTTGATACAATTCAAATCCAACCCAAAAAATGTTCTCCAATTGGACCATGGATTCATAATGTTCATCTTATGTGGCATGAAATCAAAGTGGAGGATGTCTACCACAATTCTTACTTTTAGACATTGTTGTAGAGGCGCCACATCAACATTATTAATTCTTTTAAAGTTTTTATTTTTTTCAAGCCTTTATTAATATTATGAAAATTGAAAATAAAAGTGTCAACTCATCAATCCATTGTCTAAATCCACATTATTATTGGAGATCATTTTAAGAGGTGAATGTCTATCTAGTGCCACATAAGATATACATTCTCTCCGCATTCATGATCTAAATAAATATTACCATTGGAGATGCTCTAACCAAGTGTTCATGTCACAATTGGCTTAATTATACCTTGCAATTAATGATACAACTATCTGGGAATTTAGTCTCAAAACCAATATGCTTCGCTCGCTTTATAGGTAAAATAATTAAATGTCTAAAGTTTTTAATATTGTATACTTTAATAGTTTGATTGGACAATGATTCAGTAGACACAACACTCAATATATAATGGACGTCGATCAATTGGGTGACCCAATAGTTTGGTATGAAATTTAAAAGTAAGAGGCCAATTATTCAAACTTTGGCGGATGCAAAAATTGTTTTTTCATATAATATATATATATATATATATATATATATATATATATATAAAATAATAATGGACGTCAACATAACAAGATCTTGTATTTGGGCCCACCTAAAGCCCATGCACAATACATCAAGGCACTCCATTTAATTCACAAATGACCAGGCCGGCCTCGTTCACAATGACGTTTAAAATGTAATCTTAATTACCAACTGTTGGTTGACGCAACAGGAAGCAGGTTGTTGTCTTTTAATTAGTGACTCGAGTTTGAGTCTTATGAGTGGAACATCAACGTCGAGAGCTCCCCACATGTATAAGGTGTCGGACTCGAGACGAATCTGGAGTAGTCAGAGAGTTCGGATAACAGGTGGTTAATTGGACTCAAAAAACGAAGAAGGCGGAATCTTAATTAATTTGTAAAGGAAAAACTGGAAGACCATAAGACCCAAAAAACAAAAACTGATTTGACTTAAGAGCACAAAATCTAACCAAAAACTAGCATGGCTTCCGAGTCATGCCTTATCTATTCCCAACTCTTTACAGGCAAGAAAGTTGCATTACTTAAGATCTCAAAAGGCTTCTTATTCGTGTCCCCAGTCACCTCCACAAACACTGCTACTGGAATCTTTGTGATGTTTATCAATTGAAGTCCATAACATTTGATACTATATATTTTCATTTACTGGGGTTCCAAAACATTATGTACAAAATTAATGCTTTATAGATCTATAGTTTCGTTTCATTTAATTGCTTATGTTATGTGTTGCTTTAGGGTTGATACATGTTAATTAAAATATATCCCTAATGAGATTATGAACCACCGCGAATAATACTAGGAACAGAGAATAAAGCCAAAGTGAAAAAATTATGGAGCGAATGGAGCCCGCAGATAGATCTTATTGTAGAAAATTATGGCCCCATCATAGCGAATCCCTATGAGAAATTGTCTCACAAGTGGATTAAAGCAATCTTTTATAATTTTTTCCTACAAAAAACTAAAGCTTTTTTAATTTGATTTTGTTAAAGTTTCTTAATGTGTGAATATGCGATAAAGTTTGTTGATAATACTTGAGAAATGTTAAGAGTCTTCACTTTTAGAGAAGTTGCAATTTTTATTTTTATTTTTTTGATAGGAAAGAAACAACTTTTGCATTCACTAAAGTTTAAACCTACGATCTCTTACTTTCAAATTTCATACCAAACTGTAACGCTACTCAATTGATTGTGGTAAGTTGTAAATTTTTAAATAATAAAATATATGAATTGACTTAAATACATTAATTTCAAATAAAAGAGATAGATGTGAGTAATAAAAAATAATTAATAAGGAGTAAACAAGTCTTCAAACTTGGAGATAACTTTATCATATAAGTTTAATGGAGTGATGTCTCTTATAAAATATATAGTTAAGGTTAATCCTGAACATCTTATAATGTATAAACATCTCATAATAATGATAACTTATTTTAAGGTTTTTTAGGAACATTTTAGAGTTTTTTTTTTTTTTACTCTGCAGTAATATTTAAAATTGACTCTAAATTTTCCTCAAATAAAATTGACTTTAAAATATCATTACATCGAAAGTAATTAATTATTTTTTGAAAAAATAATTATTATTTTATTGATGAGAGTCTACAAGATAAAAACAAATTTTAAAAAAAAAGAAGGAAAAAAGTACAATGTGGTCGAAATCAAAAGTACAAGAGAGCGGAAATTTGTATCAAAGAACAAAAAGAAGAGAGGAAATTGGAACACTCCATAGTCCGCCTAAATATCCTAGGCCGCCACGTGTCGATGTTGTGACAACGACCCGCATTATTGGTGGGCCGACCCATAAAAGTTACCAATCACTATGCCTTGAAAGTTGAAAGTGAAAAAGCGAAGCTATTTAGTTTCAATAAATATAATGGAACTCATGAGTCCGGGTTATAAAAGATTTTTAAATTTTTTAAAAAATTTTGAAGAGACATCAAAAAATTTTTATAAGTTGTTATGTTTACTTTATTTATTACTTGATGATGATCTTAAAATTAAAATTATTTTTAAATTCGGACTCGTGAGTCCAAATAGCACTATCGAATTAGTTTAGAGACAACCCCAAAAATAGGCCCTCCTTTAATTAAAAACAATAAATCTACTTGGACTCATGAGTCCGGACTCATAAGAAGGTTTTCAAAATTTTTGTAAATATTTAAGGGGTATCGAAGGAATTTTACAAGTGATTATTGTTGCTTCATTAATTGTTCGATTATGTATTTGAAATTAAAAAAAAAAAATTGAGTCTGGACTCACGAGTCCAAATAGCACTACCCAATTAAAAAAGGTTAAAGGGGTTGGATAATGTAAGGGCGTAGGTACGTGTTTGTTTGGACTCTTTAGACTATTACTTTATTCATTTCTATATAAATGTCGTTTTAAGGTCGTTCACAGTTTTTAAGAAAGTTATTTAATTATCTTGAATGAGAAGTAACAGTTAAATGACTAAATCACCATTTATCTGTCATAACTCCACTATTTCTACATACACTAGTTATTAATGTGTAATTAATAGATTTTTTTCTATGAAGGGTATAAAAGTTAATTAAGTGATTAATGCATATTGAAACTATCAAATGATAGATATTGTGAAATGGGATATTCTATAATGAAGCTCGAATATATATCATGTCATGGAACCCTCTCAAAATGTGTTGTGCATTAAATGATTTGTGCATTTATGACGCATCGATTAATGTATTGGATTAGAATTCAATTGTTGTAAATAATGTACCACGACATGGATATTTCAATTTGGCTAAAAAGTTTATAAATAAACGAAGGGAATACCTAATAAAATTACCATCCCACATTATGTTGCATGTTTTTTTTTTTCTGTGTAGGTTTCATTTGGTGCTTTATTCTAACTACATTGATTGTTAAAGTAGTGAAACAGTTTTATCCATGCCAACCATATTTGCAATGCCGTAGAAAAGACTGGTCTCCCCTCTATGAGGTCGGATGTGGTGAAATCCTAAAAAAAGAAAGAAAAACTGTTTCATGACTTTGAAATCCACACATAACATCGTTTTGAAAGCTCAATGCAAAAGAATTAAGGTACCATGTAATTGTGTTACACAACATTTCTTAAATCTCTCATTTCTTAAATCTCTCTCTCTCTCTCTCTCTCTCTCTATATGACTTTTTGCTTGATTAGTACATTTAGCCATAAAATTTATCAACCCAACACACCCACGAAAATATTTTCAAAAGTAACACATTTCTTGCCACGTCACTTTGCCACATCACGCGCCATCTCAGTGGTAAGGTTGGTCACTGGAAAACGTGACTTCAATACACGTTTTATACCAACTGAAAGTCGTGACTTGAAGTCACGTTTTCGGTTTAGTGGAAGTCGTAACTTGCAGTCACGACTTCCCTTCAAAGAAATCGTGGATTTGCAAGTCACGTTTTCCATTCCAGCTGAAAAAAAAAATCTAACAACTTGGCAGAAAATTAAGAGTATCACAACTAGTAAATCAATGCTCGTACCCTAATGCTCGGGGTTTCCTAGATGGACTTGTGTTACTCTATATTGAAGACAGCTTAAACAAAACTACGCTAAGAAGAAAGATGTCATCTGAAATGCATCTGCTGTTCCAATCTTCCATCAAGGGAACCATACCCTCCATAACCTACTAAAAGATGTATCAAAAAGACCTTCGACCTTGAAGAGGATTAAACTCGGTATGATCTTATCTTTTCTAAGGTGGTCTAGACGTAATTAAGGAGCAACCTTAAATTATTTTCATAACTTGAATACAGAGGCATGGGGGAAATGGATTCATGCAGCCGACCTTGAACAAATAGGAAAAAGGGCTTTTATTGAATTTTTTATTTTGTACTCAAGTTATGATCTAAAAACTGGAAATGATAATACATCATAACAATTTAAATCATCGTTAGAATCTAGAAAAAGATTATATGACTTAAAGAGCAATTCATCTTGCTCAAAGAAACAAATGCACAATTGAAAACCTTGCTCCAGCTATTTTTGGAGGATAAAGGTAGAATTGGAAAATCAACATTATAAGATTAGAATTGAACAATCAACAAAGTTAACCAAAGTTGTTGCTTCTAGCAACCTAAAACACAAACCACAGATGTTGAAGGCCTTTTCCATGATAAGATTTCATCATTTCAAGAATACAGGCAATCATATACTGCAAAACAACATTTTAATTCAACAAATTCACAAAAAAGATTTGCTATAAATGAAGCACTTGCAATTTGAATTGCTATAAATGAAGAAATTGCAAGGTGATCGACTACAAAGCAATAATAAAAAGAAAAAAATGTCTTATTATAGTTAAAAACAAGTCCTATTCTGACCCCAAATAATGACTTCCAGTCCCACAACGTGTTCTCTTTACGACTCGGACATTACGATTTAACGCTAATGGGACATTCGAATGCCCCACATCAGCAGGATTTTGAGCATCTTCTCTTTGAATATCATCGATATCATGCATTCCACCGTCATGAGTACTTGTACTCTCAGAGAAATTCATCATTATTGGAGTTGCATTGAAATGGCGCGAAGATGTAGGTGCTATGTCAAATGGAAAGGCTTACGTAGCCTCGAATGCCATGTAGGGAGGAACGATGGAGTATGTGGAGTCTCAAACTCATTGAGAGGTGCGATGGAGTATACACTTTGGAGTGTCATGCCTCGAACGCGTATCATCATGAGAAGTTTGATGAGAAGCTTCAAATGACATGGGCATATTATGCATGCGATAATCTGCTTGTACTGCAGTCAAAGTCGATGCAGCTACATCTCTAATACGTGCAATCGACACATCATCACCCAATGTCAACTGATGAATCGATGTCATTCCATGTGCCTACATATAAAATATTTATGAAGTTGTATGCGAAAGTAAAATGAAAACAACTATTTGAAAGACTTCATGACTGAAAAAAATAAAATTGCACTTACCAATGCCTCAGCAATAGCTCCACGACGATACGTGAATCGTCGTGTAATGCGACGATACCATAACATATACGGGTCGTAAAAGTCCAATGGCTCCTCTAATATTTCATCAGTTGCAATATTGGAGGCACGTTCGTTCCACAAGCAGACATAAGCACTATGTTCTGCACTCCAATCCTTATCTGTTTTCCCTCTCAAGGCAATCTTATGTAGCTCCATGCTTGTGCTATGTAAAGGTGGTATCCTTTGTTTCAAACCGAATTGTCGCATGACTCTATCAGGATTATACATTTCGACAACACAGAAGAAAAGCAAAGGTGCCCTCGTTCGCCAAATAGCACGACCACTGCTACAATACGCAGGCAAGTCCCTTATCACTGTTTCAGGATACGGTTCCCAAATTACCTGTAGTCATAAAAAACAACTTGAAATGAATAAAATTATGTCATCAACATGATGTTGACATAAGCACTAGTTAGAGAAAATGATTAAGTATATTTCTTACTTCATCGGGTGCTTGCATGTCAATCATTTATCTGTATTTTGTCAGTACGTGCATCGATGTTCCTGTGGTCTCCAACGCATGTCTCCACCTTTCCAAATGTAGAAAACAACACAGAGCATGCATGAATGTACATGTAGATAAATATACTCAAATTGAAATTATTATGTTAAAAAATACTAATTACCTATGACCAAATGGAGGAGGTGGAAATAATTCTTCGTTTTGTATGATGTCATCTCGAAGAACGTTTCCCATAATTGGTGCGAGAAAATGCAACCTATCCCATGCCCATAATTGCAATAAGATGACCGGTCCTGCAATCTCTGCTCCATCAATGTCGGCTGCAAGACATAATTGTCTATATAGGTGAGCCAGAGTTGCACTACCCCAACTGTATTGTCCTGCCGCCTCAAAGTCTTCCAAAAATTGCAAATACGTGATGTGAACGAGATTGTTAAACTTGTCAGCAAATAAAGTTCCTCCAAGAAGTTGTAGGATGTACGCTCTCGCATAGCGTTGCACTTCCACATCATCAACATTATTTGGAAGGTTTGGAAACCATCTTGACAGTTGGCGAATTTGAATCCGACCACCAGTCTGTTATTTTCGGGGAATGGGAAGCCCAGTTGTGTCAAGCATAAGGCATCGTAATCTTGCTCTACACGACCAGTGATTGGTAATCCATCGACGGGCAACCCTAAGATGATTTGTACATCTTGTAGGGTAATAGTCATCTCGCCAACTGGAAAATGAAACGTGTGAGTTTCTGGCCTCCACCTCTCTACAAGGGTAGTAATGAGATGCCAATCAATTGATATGAAACTTATTCGCGCCGTCCCATAAAAGCCAACTTCCTGAAGATGCTCAACTATTCATTCATCAAGTGGGACCAATCGATGTAGTGCAGCTGAATTACGCCTAATAGTCAATATACCAGGCTCCTATGGAAATACGAGATATAAGTTACATTAGTTAAAATATAGATACGAAGCTATAAAATTATGCAAAAAGGCGAGAAGAAGTACTACCGGTCCATTCCAAACGCGGGTAGATCTATGGAGAGCTTGCATAGTCAAAACCGAGTCATCTATAGGGTCAGGATCCATATCGCGCTTCAACCCCAAATCATTACCAATGTTGTCATTAATTCCATAAACCAATGAAGAAACAACACAAGTAGCAATACATTCCATAGAAGAAGCAATAAAGGTAAAACAAAAGTGTGTGAATAATATGAAAACATGGTTTAATTGAAACAAAGTACATGTACCACAGAGTCATAAGAAAGTAAACAAATACAATGAATATATAAGTGGATGCGAAACATCAGACTTGAAAGAGCCTTTCACTATGGAGCATTAGGCAGTTGGTCTTGCTGACGACGAGAGCAAGTACGTCTATTGTATTATAACCACTATATTGAGGTAATACTTGGTAAACTTAATAAACTCAATCAATCACTAATAAATATTGTATATTACCTAGAAGTTCTGCTTCTTTAATTATCAAAACAAGACATCAGAAGATGACACTCTTTTGTTCTTTTTTTAGGGTGGTTTTCCAATGACTTTGTTGCTATCACTTTTAAGGGGGTGAGCTCCAATAAAAAAAAATGATATTATGGAACTACCTTTTTATGTCATTAGATGAGTCTGATCAGGCTTATATGGAATGAAAACAATAGCCAACCACTCCTACCTAGGGCTGGCAATTTGGGTCATGAAACGTTTAACACGACACGACACGACACGACCTTAAACATGTCGTGGGTTTGGCAAAAATGTATGTGGGTCATAAACAGGTTAACCTGTTTATACACGGTTAATAAACGAGTCGTTAACGTGTTAACCCGTGTGACTCGTTTATGACTCGCATAATTATTTACATATAAATACAAATTTTTCATTTTTGCAACCCTAAAGTATCAAAAGTTCACAACTCACGGCTACGGCTTCTTCACCACTTCGGCTGTTCGGCACTTCCAGACTCCAGTATTCCACCACTTCGCCGGCTCTTCTTCCACCTTGGGTCGACGACGACGATGACGACGCGGAAGAGCCAACAAGGAAGAAGGAGATTGCCTCAGGTAACAAAATCTCTCTCACCCCCTCTCTCTCTCTCTCTCTCTCTCTCTCCCTCTCTCTCTGTCTCGATTGCCTCAGCCAACAAGGAAGAACTGTCGCGGCAGACTTTCCCTTCTGCGTCTCTTGTTCTTCCTCTTCGAGCCCTCCGGATCCCCTTCGCCGTCACCGCGACGATTCTTCCTCTTCGAGCCCTCCGGATCCCCTTCGCCGTCACCATCGTCGCGGCGGACTTTCCCTTTCTGCGTCTCTTGTTCTTCCTCTTCGAGCCCTCCGATCCCCTTCGCCGTCACCCTCGTCGCGGCGGCCCCCTCGTCGCCGTCGTCATCTCCGCCTCCTCGTACCCCCCACCACCCACTATCGCCCCCCATCACCACCTCCAACGGAGCGCCGCCGTAAACGAGCACTCTCTCGTCCTCCGGCTCTCCTCGGGATTCGTTCTCGGTGATTTCGCGGTGGCGAGGGAGGGTTGGGGGTTTGGCGGTGAGAGGGAGAAGTGATGGTGGCGATGAGAGGGAGAAGTTGTGAGTAGTGATGGTGGCGATGAGTGGCGATGAGAGGAGAAGTGATGGTGGCGATGAGAGGAGAAGACAAATCATGGTTATATATATAAAATGACCTTTACGAAATAATGGACGAGTTATACATCTGGTCATTTATATTTCAAATATAATAATGTTTGCATAGCGGTAGAGAATGTTATCATAGGTATAAAATGACAATTTTTAGCATAAGAGGTAATTGTTTGAATCTCTTAGCAGTAGAGAATGTTTGCGCCTTTTGTTTTTCTTTTTTACTGTGATTGTTGTTTTAATCGGTTGTGATTGTTGTTTTAATCTCCAAATCAATTCGAGGTTGTTCTCAGTTGGGAATAAACGTTATAAATATTGTATTTGTGTTGTTGATTTTAATTTTTAATGTGCTGCAGTTGAATAACATTCTTGCTTGCGAGATTGGATATGTGCAGGATTAGAAGGTTATATTATTTTTGACATTTTTACTGTTATTTATCTTTAGTATCTCAAGCTTTATAATTATTAATAAACTCCATTTTTTATTTGTTGTAGGGCAAGATGTCAAGTTTGGATTTGGAGAATATTACGAGAAGATGTACTTAACTTGAGTGTGAGTGATGATCCACGGTCAACTACTTGCTCAAACTCTGTTGGAAACTAGAGAACTCGAAGCCTTTTTGTTCATTAACCTTGAATTTATCTCTTACTTCTATGTTAACTTCATATAACCTTGTAGTTGGGTTATTAAACTTGAACTTGACTATTTGAGAACTTGTATTTTTAATTTTTCCTTGTATTAGATGGGTTTATCATTAATCTAGTAGCAACTGTAGCATGTTTAACAGGTTGATAAACATGTACACAAATGAGTCGCGAGTTAAACAGGTTAAACATGATCTGTTTAATAAACGTGTTAAACAGGTACACAAACGAGTTGAGTTAAACAGGTTAAAATATGATCTGTTTAATAAACGTGTTAAACGTGTCATAAACAGGTTACATGTTTATTAAACGTGTCGTGTGTCGTGTTTACAAATAGTGACTCGTTTAATAAACGTGTCGTGTGCGGGTTTAGGATAATTATGACATGACACGTTTACGACACGACACGTTTACGACTCGCTGACATGAATTGCCAGCCCTACTCCTACCTGACTTTGCTTTAACCTTTCCTTACTATATTTTTCAAAAGATAACTCCTCAATTTAATTGATCTTTCGTTTATAAAATCTTTTCTCAAAACAAACACAAAGAAACCCTTAACTCACCATTTCCTATATGTAAGGCTTTTATTTGTTTGTGTTCACTTGAGTCAAATTTTATCATTTTAGATGGTTCAAGAACCACAAGACCTTATAAGATGATCTTTTAAGAGAATATGAAAAAATACCAAACTTCAAATGAACTCAACCTTAGATTTTTTTTACATATATATATTTGGTATTTAATTGGTGCAATTTGTTTCTTTTTTTTTGGATTTCAAACTTTATCGCTATTCAATCACTATGTCTTCCATTTCAATGTCGCTTTCAAGGGAATATATAGAGAGGGGGAGGGAGATTTTCGTGGTGTGATGGTCTCTCTATACCTTAATTATATCTTTCACAATAAATTAATTCAGTTTTTAGGCTAAATCATTGATTAATAGGTATTTAAGGGTTGGCACTAGGGCTTGGCTGAATCTCTATATATTGTGGCCTCAAGTGCAATCAAGCAATAATTAAGTAATCAGTATGGGAATTAAGCAACATTTATGTCATAAAGACTTTGGAGCACGGGTTGTTAAATAAGCCAATGATATAAGTGTCTATGTTGCCATCTTTGCCTCCAAGCTATGTAACAAATTCACCCTCTTAAATTAGACTAAATTGACTAACTATGCTTAAGAGAGTATGTACATATATATATATATAGTTGTATGCTATATATGTAGACGATCTCCACTTCAACTCCACTGCACCCAAGTTAACTGGATTTTCCACTTCACACTTCAACCACAACTTATGTCAAATCTTGGTTTTTCTCAACTTTAGCTAACATGCCGAAAACAAAGAAAAAAAAAAACAGTACAAGACAATCCACCATTGTAATTCAAGAACCACAAGAACCCTAAAAAAAACAAAATCTCCCAAAAATTGATCTTACAGAGTGAGTATTCAGTCGATTGGTTGATTGACCTCATCCGAACCAACAGTGGAGACGATCTGGAGTTGAAGATGGAGAGCACCAGTGGAGCCGATCTGGACGTCGTGCAGTGGAGTTGAAGTGAAGATCGTCTTGTGCGATCTCTGTTTTGCTTTTGGGTTAGTGGAAATCGTGACCCGAGGTCACGATTTCACTTAAATGGATATCGTGACCTCGGGTCACGATTTAAGCAAGTAAAAAAAAAAACTTCGGTACAAATCGTGACCTTGAGTCACGTTTTTGTTCTACAATGCCACCTTAGGCGTGATGTGGCAGTGACGTGACCAAAAATGTGTTAGTTTAGAAAATATTTTGGTGGGTGTGTTGGGTTGATAAATTTTATACCTAAATATACTAATCAAGCAAAAAATCCTATATATATGTATATATATATATGTGTGTGTATATGTATATATAAGTCGGAGGAAATAGAAAATTAAGAAGCTACCTCTTCTCACCATTTCGATTTTCAATTTTTTTCAGTTTTCTTATTTTTTGCTATTTATTTATTTTTATTGTCGGTTGTTTCAAGAGATATAATTATATATTATGTACGCATCTATTAATAATTAATAATGGTTAATTAACATCAAATGGATGAATAGAATGAATACGTTCAACTTGAAACCATGTGGAGATACATGGAATGGATTGTAGTGCAAGTTGTATGAAACCATGGACAGATACATGGAATAGAGTATAGTGTGTAAGTTTTGTGGTGCCAGTCACATAGCCAAAACAAATGGATGATAAACAACTTTTTTTGGCGCCGAAGCGCTTTATCGGCGCCACAATGCTGAGAACAAATAGATGCGATTTTTGGGTGTTATTTGGTCCATTTTTTGTCTGTTTTTTGGTACCTATTCGTACAAAAAACTCACATCTTTATGGATAGACACCAAATCTCTTGATTTTCTATAAATCAAAGTGATCTGGTACGTACAAAACATATTGAGATGTATTGAGAAACATTGAAACACAAAAGATTTTTGAATCAAAGTGTGTTATTCAGTCATAACATCATTCTCTCAAAAGTTCTTCAAAGAGTGTTCTTGATCGGAGTTGTGTTATACACATATCATCCAACAACCGTTAGAGACTTGATTGTATTCTGAAGGCAGGTTATGATTAATCTCATTGTGTATACGCGGTTTTGACCGGTAAGGAGAAATCTTGTCTAAAAGAGAGCAATTACGCGTCTCAAGTCTTTGTTTGGTTCCCCTATTCTCGTCTTGTAATTTCTGTTCGACGCAACTTGTTCTAACATAGTGCAAGTTATATTTCCCTTATAAATTTCACTTCTCATCTATTCTTTTAGAAATCCAGTTGGTTTTTTTTCCTTTCCCCCTTCAAAGAATCAGTAGAAAAAAACACATTACATTTCCATATACTCCCTTCATTTCATATTTTTTTTAGTTTAGCTTTACAAAAAATATGGTGTTGTTTTGAATTTAGCACTTGAAGAAGAGGTCCAAATGTTTACTTTTACTGGTGTAATTTTTAGTATTGGGAAAATGATCGATATAACCATAATATCATCTAAAGATATCAATGTGGATACTTAGTTAAGGGTGTAAAATAATTCAATAAACCTTAGATTGTATAGTTTCACTAACACTCCCGCGGTGTGCAGAAAAATGACTAGTTAAATATAGTACTTAAACTTAAATAATAATTACTTTAACTGTTGTGTAGTTTTAGTAATATATAAAATGAAATTATTGATTTAAATGTTAATTTATTATTATTAATTATTGATTAATTTATAAGGTGAGTGATTTGACTAGAGGATTAGTTGAAGTCCAACATCAACCAAAATGGAGCAAAGAGATTAATTAGAGTGGCAAAAGAATGTAATGATGACAATTAGATTGGAGTATCCATTTAACATATAAACTAAATCTTTTTATAACGTGATGCTTACTTGAATACGATCAAGTTGGCCGGATTTGTTACTTTCACTAGTTGGCTGCCAGAAACTTAAAGAAAACTATGAAAAAAGTGGGTTTCAATGCCCACTTTTCCGTTGAAATTATGCTCGTATAATTTCTTTATGTTTGCTTGCTAGCTAGCTAGGAAGATAAACCTCGTGTCCCGGGCCTCTACTTTTTGTCTCCAATTGCTTTCTAATTCTAATCTAACATCACCTAATCCTCTCTCTTTCATATACACAGCTAATTTAATTTTCCTCAATTACATATTATCATAATCATAATGTATTATTTTTGTATGTTATGATGTATGAATAAATGATTTTTGGGTAATTCATGCAAATTCCCGGTGTTTATTCTAATTATTGACCTGATTTCACTAGCTAGTCTTAATCCACCTTCCTCGTGCACAAGTTTGCATTGAAAAAAAAAAAAGGAAAAAAAAAAAACCTTAACTTGATCACAATCAAAGTTCACACAAGGAAAAAAATTAATTTGTCTCTAGTATTGAGTCTCAAACCCCAAACTCTTAACACTCATAAGTACATATCAAATTGTTGGACTACCCAATTAATCGGTAACATATATTATATAATTAGGTAGTATATTACAAATGGTAGAGCTTCTCCAACTAACACCGTTTTGGCCGTGGAGAAACATTAAATAAGGTAATGGATTTTTTAAATTTGTATAAATGATTTTTTTGGGCAATTCAAGGTCCTTTCGGGGTCAGGAAAATGATTATTTTAAGTATAGTTTTTTTTTTTAGTTTTTTAATACAAAAATGGAAATTAATAATTCAAAGTGCTTAAATTCTTTTTTTCAGACATTGATAGTGCTAAATTGATTGAGGCATAAATATTGGATTTGATTAATTGTCATGAGTCATGTGAAGTCCACAATGTTCAAAAGATGGGATCAATAACACAAAAAAGATGTAATGATTTCGAACTTGATCAGGAATAGAAGAGTTATCAACATTTAAATAATGAAGGGGGGCGGCATAAAAAGCCTAGAGAGGGGGCACTAGCTTTTTTGACCCTAGTAGTAAAAATGGGTCCATCGCATGCTCTAATTAAGGCTTAAACAAAAATGCAGGCACAAACCCACTATTTCCACAATCGCAAATCGCATTTAACTAAACCTAATCACTCCCTTAATCATGGAAGCCCAACATGTTAAAACATCATAAAATCCAATCATAAAAACACGAGCCACACCCATGTCGATGCACCAAGTTTGAGGTGGGCGTGGGATATGTAACATATGTACTTGAGGGTGGTGGTAGTGGTGGTTCGTGCAGTACCTCTACTACTTGTCCAGTACGTTCAGGGGGGGTCACGTGCCTTCATATTGACTAAGTCACTCACTCACTCACTCACTAACTAGTCAGTAATGCTGTAGTGCTGTCCAAGTCCAACCTATTTTCTTCACCGTGACCACGTCCACATTGAAGTCTTTTGAATGCATGAGATACCAAATTAGCTAGAGAGCGTGCACGTTATGGTGCGGGTGTGTTAGTTGATGATCGATCTGAGCCACCCAACCCAACAAGAATCGGTCTTGCGCGTACAACTTTTCTCAGGTTTCATCAGTTCAGTCTCACAGTCTGTCCGTGTCCATCATTGGGAAGAGGTTTCGACTCTCTCGCTCAGCACTCGCGCACTTACTCGACCTTCACATGCGCTCGTGCGTGCTAACTGCCAAGACTAATGAAGGCACTGTATTTGCTACTAACATAAAACGGTTCAGAGTAGTCTAACCGTCAAAGATTTCGTCCAGTTTGGAGAATAAAGAGGACCGCCTGGACTTGAATTGACCATTTTGGATCAACGAAATACGGTTACAACCAACAATTTTACTCCCACAATTACCTTTATGCCCTCAATGTCATATATTCCAGTCTCGCACAGATTTTTATGGAACGAGAATAACTTGGCTGTATATATCTATATCTATATATATATATCTATATATATATATATTATATAAGTTGAAGCTAAAAGAAAGTTGACATACATTTTCTTTTCACCAATATAATTTTTTAATTTTCTAATTTTTTTATTTTAAGATATTTATTTATGTGTTATTGATTATTTCAAGAGAATATATTCATTCCCCCATTCATTGAATTTATTTATAGTTTGTATTTGATCGAAATAACAATTAAGTGTATTTAAATTCTTTTCTTGATCAACGAAGAGTTATTTCTATGTATTTAATCTACGTTTCAAATCGTACACCATCCATTTGGTTACTTTGCAATATCATTTATACAAATCATTAATCTTCTTTATATATATATATATATATATATATAAGTTCACAATTATCATATGTGTTTTAGCAACATCAAAATACCTCTCATAGAATTCTTCACACTCGAATGCAATGGTGTGGCGATTGTTGAGCGCATGACACTCCAAAACGTATAAGAGATCTTGTGGTGCGATCAACAACTTCAAATCTCTATGTTCGTTGTTATAAGGATTGTTCAAGATGTTTGATAAGTGCGTGGTTTATAACTAAATATTTTTTTACCCTTTATTGTATATTTCGAGTTGATTATCGTGAATTATAATTTTAATTGTAAAAATATTACAATATATTCATGTAAATGAGTAGTTTATTAATTTTTTCTTAAAGTTTTAACTTTTGCGCTTTTAATCAAAATAAGCGCAAAAAATCGACTAGTACAACTAAAAGTGAGTTACATATTCATTTTTAGCATTTTTAATCAAAATATGCCAACAAAAGTTATCCCCTTCTGTAAAAAAATATAAGTGATTATTTTATTTTTGAAAAAATAAATTTATTTATTATAGTCTAAGTATATACAATACTATAATTATTTACAAAGCGGTAAACAATTTGTTTCAAAAATATAAGTAATTATGTAAACGCTATTTTAGATGAAAATTTTAAAATTCAAGACAACTTTTTTTTACTTTTATATTTATTTTACCTCTATTTTAACTCAAATATATTTAGTTCTATTTAAACTTAAACAATTGTTCTTCTTTTACGAGATGGCATAAATAATTAAATTATTTGCTCTTAATTAAAGTCACCTCCCTACATGGAAACTATGCAATGTAAAACAATGTTTAAAAAAAAAAATTTCTTATTTTTAAAAGGAAAACGATCGAGGAGCTATAATATAAAAGTTCTACTAGCTAGTCTAGGAGTAGGACTGCATAGAGGATGTTCAAATTTGGCCCATTGTGGAAGTACGTACAGTAGGTGCACTTTTAAATAATTTGATGATGACAAACTAATAATGTTTCTCTCAATGAGTGTCAATAAAATAGTTAGTGGCCATTTGTAGGCTATTACTAGTACTTTTTTTTTTGACACACTAATACATTAGGAAATCAAACACACTTGAATTTGCTTTAATTTCTGGTGTCCCCTCAAGTCTCACAATTTTAATTGGTAATACAAAGCTGTGATTCAATGAGCCCACACAACAAGGGGAATGCGTGTCGCTTTTCATTTTTTTTTTTTTGTTTTCCTTGATTTGATTGAAATTTGAGTCGTTAGTACCCTTAATAAATCTCTGTAATTGTCATCTTTGGATTAAGAAACAAATTTGTGGGGTCAAAGAAGAGTTGGACCTCCACGTGTCGTTGGCCTCACTCCATCTTTCCGTGACACAGAACTTAAACAAAACATTAATGCGCCGTAGCCGTTTGTCTTCACACTATTATTCTTCTGATTAAACTTTCTAATTATCCCCAAACTGCCCCTAACTAGATTTTGCCTAGCCTATATAAGGAGCCCCTCCTCTCCCCACCACTCTCCACTCTTCTTCTTCTTCACTCTCATCCAAATCCCGCCCAAACGATGAATGTTTTTTCGAGTCGAAATTGAAATTGACGGATGGATTTATTCGAGATCGATAATGTGAAGGCGGAGAAGGCGAGCGCAATGAAGAGGTACAATCGGCTGCGCAAGATTGCAAACGTGTTTCGCATGTTCGAGGTTTCATTGGCGTTCGTCTTCTTCTTATGGTTTTCGGCTCGAGTTCCCATCGCTTTCCAGGCTTCTGGAAAGTACTTGAAGTTTCTCGGAGATGTTGTTGTGAGTCCGCGGTTTGTTTTCTTGGTCGGAAACGCCATAATCCTCACTCTATTCGTCAAGTCCGGCCAGTTCTCCGGCCATAACTCCTCGTTGAACGGATTCTCCGGCGGATCTCTCTTCGACGAGTTCGTTACCAAGAACGAGAACCGGCAGAAGATCCGGCCGGAGAATCCGTCGCCAGTGCTGGCGACGGAGGAGGAGTCGGACGTCGTGTTCCAAGACAAGGAGACGATCTGCGAGGAAGCCTCGGCCGCGGACCTTCCTCGAGATGCGGTCATCTGCGAAGTGGAGGCGAAGCCGCATCAGAATCTGATCCAGATGAGCAAGTCAGAGAAGATGATTAACCGTGATCCGAAGCCGGAAAGAGAGCTCCGGCGGTCGGAGACGGAGAAATGCGGGCAGGTTGAGAGATCGGGAGATGAGGCGGTTATAAGTTCGTGTCCCGAGGACGATATGAGCAGCGAAGAGTTCCGGCGCACGATAGAGGCGTTCATCGCTAAACAAGTGAGGTTTCATAGACAAGAGTCCATGGCCATTGTTCTTCGGAACTGAACCGAACATATGTCACAAATAAACGCATTGTAAAAATTAGTGAACAAATTAATGCACCAAATTAATCTCCCGTCTCTGTTACCAACTTACTGTTGGTAATTTTTCTAAGTCTCACACAGTTACAACAGACGATACTAACTTTAATTAGTGATGGGGAGTGGATTTGGTAAAGTTGAAATTCGGATTTGGAGGATTAATGCTTATTCGGGATCCTAATTCAATGTTCCGGAGAGTACAAGTGGCTGTCTCGCATAATTGGTTAATTTTTAGTTACTGCTAAGATGGGTAAGTAGCATATTATCCACACCACCATGTCATGTATACGCGGAAGGAATGGATTCTATGTTCTTTGGAAATGTGGTGGTGGTGGGGAGCATTTTTTTTTAATGAATGGCTCTCCTCTCTCACAAAAGCGTTTTGGAAAATCTGGCTTATTGGAATTTCATGTCTCCTTCTAGAGATGGGTCCCCTCTCCTCCCACTTTCTCACTTTACAGAGATTAAATATCCTAGGTGAACAATATGTAACTGTTAATTATTACTAGCTCTCATCAATCTTTCCGGTTAGGACTATTATTAATGAAATTAACTCAAATTAACTCTTAATTAGATGATGTAGACAATCAATTTGAAGGGCAGGTACATTGCATGTACTATACGACGACGAAGAGGACAACGCCTCGCTTCTAAATTAGTAGAGGTCAAGTAAATAGATGAAACTCTTTTATTATGCTCGACTTAATACATCGCATGTAGAAATTAAAAAAAAACAAAAGAAGTTCAGAGAGCTAAGAAGGGGAAACATTGAAGCTGCACAAAACGTGTATTGCTGAGTGTGCGCTGCATCATAAATTCATTTTTGATGGCTCATGTGCGGAGGAATGTTTTCATTACTTCAATTGAGGGCATATGCCCAGTTTTTGGACTTGGGGACTTTCATGACCGTAAAGTCATAAAAAATGCGGACATACCAACACGTTTGTGTTTGTTCAACAAAAGGCAAAAATAATAGATGCCTCTCATTCTTAAACGTACATTACTTGTAATGATGCTTTTTTATTATTGTTCTAATTCTCATAGGCTCTTATACAAATTGAGTGAATTAAGGTGTTCAACATAATATAATACTATATAAAGAAAAAGAATTATAGTATTTTTACTAAAATTTATAAGGAAAAATAATAATAGTATTTTTTTTTGTCATTAGAGGAATTTCTGGTGAGAAATTTTTTAAAAAAATGAAAATAAGGAGGGAGGGATGCATGTGCTAATTATTGTTTACAAAGAAAAGTTGACAAAGACATAATTATAGGGTGATTGCTATGTTTGTCACAGCATCTACAAATATCACACACCCTATTATGATGCTCTTCTCCATCAAATCAAAACACCTAGGACTTTCACATCAAACACTAGCTCACTTTCATAGGGTTCGCACACATTTATAATTTACTCCCAAGCTTACAACAGTTAGAGATTTTATCACCAAAATTAATGATACTAAAATAGTTCCATTTTTTTTATAAAAATAATAGTTGTAAATCGACTAATCATTTTTTATGTATAATTAATCAAAACTCACCCTCTCGTATTTAATTTTTTTCTCGAGAGTTCCTTGTTAATTAATTATTTATTTGGCTAATTACTTCAATTAATGAAGGTCGACTTTCTGCAAAGTAATTTTTAGTTTAGGAAAATGCTAAAATGACACCCTTCAAGTGATACCCATGTGATATGACGTAGGGACCGACTGCATCCATGAGAGTCTTCATTCGTGCTTGAGATACACATCACACGTATTATGTATCGAGAATTATTTTGCATACACTCATTTTTGCGTGAGACTCGCACATCACGTCACAAAGGTGTCACTTAGGGTGTCATTAAGAGTGTCATTCTAATATTTTCCTTTAGTTTTTAGCATGATCTCGAGACTTTTGATTTAAAAATACTATCGAGTGAACTTCAAAAAAAAAAAGTACTAGTGAGTGAATTATTAAACAGTCATATTAATAGTACTGTTGCATACATTTAAAATTAATAAGTATAGAAAAGCTGCTCTGTGATTTAATTACCTCTTTAGCCTTTACATTACATTATTTTTCAGATTCCTTTGAACGTAACTTCTGTTAATTACTGTGTAAACTTTTCATTAGTTAGTGTATCATCATGATTAGCATTTCCACTAATACCAGAAAGTGTTGGCTCGTGGGGTGGCTGAGGGGCCTTTGTTTCCATTGTGGATTTATAAAGCTAATTTCCAATGTTTTCAAAGTTACCTTTACCATCACTTCTCACAATTTATATTCCTCCTTTGCGTAACATGACTTCCGCCCTTTTTTCTTCTTCTCTTTCCTTGTGCTTTCTTTCAAACTTTACAGTTTTTGATTCTTATATTATGGATCAAGGGACCCAAGTTGAGATATATATAAGAAAGAACCCAAAAAAATGTAGGGTTGCCGTGTCCTGGTGAGAGTTTAAAGTGGAGATTTTGACACCAAACGACATCTTTTGTCAATTTATTTAATTTGTGTATTTCTGGTTTAATTATGATGCACTTGCTTGCTTTTATTCATAACTCAATCCCGGAAATTTTGCAGGAAAGGCTAAAGCCGTAGTAATTTATTTAAACTACAACGTTTGCCTGGTGTGGATTTAAAGAAAAGGAGTAGCACTAATGGAAGCATAAATTAGGGAAGCGATTCCGGTTTAGACTCATACATAAAATGACTAGCTAGCATGCAAATGTTATTCTAGTTAGAAAACTCTACATAATTGAAACTAAAAAAATTCGTCAGTATATAAGTAAGCATGATTATAAGATAACTTGAGATACAACGAAGCTGATATATTCATAATTTTTGTTGTTGTTGTTGTATGCTTCTCAATAGCGTTTGCTTTTTTGCCTATTAATCAATCAAATGTTTGGGATTTTTTTTTTGATTTTTATGAATATAAAAAACTAAATTTTTACCTCTTAAACGAGAAATCTCAAACCCTCGACCCTCATCATGCATTAGTGGTCACATACCAAATTATTGAGTAGTTAACACTTGGTTGGTAACGCAACCTTATTATTTTCAACTTCAAAATGAATTAAGGTACGACTTCCTCGAATCTTACCTTTTGACAAGATCTAGATGCCTCACCCATATTCTTTTTTATTTTTTTTTGGATGAAGGGAGATGCTCATATTCATCCAAAAGAGTGTTACAAAAAATTAGGAGGGGATTAATCTTCCCATTGCCCTTACATCTAAAAATATATATACAAAAAAATGGGTGGTGAATACCTCCACATATCTCAAAAGCACCAACCTTGGGAATCGCAATTCTCCTCCACCATGCCCTCCGTCATCACGCTTGCTTTTTGTTCTTCTTCTCGCCCCAAGTTGGGCGCACTACCCCGACAAAAGGAGTTATGCCCAATTGGCTCCCCTAACTTGGTGGTCCGAAGAACACTGAGCAAGCTGAGACTTCCTCTACCGTGAGCCTATCGATCAATAACCCAAGTGAAAAAGATTACTGTGAGAAATATCATGATTAAGGAGGTTCACTCAACAAAGGTTGTCAGTTGTTCAATAAGTTATTTAGTCCTCAAGGCTTGAAGCTCTTATTGATTGACAACCACTTGGCGATGTTAAGCCTGATGTTCTCCCACAACTCGTTGTGGTCCATCGCTGTGTCCCTCTCGCGTTCCTTTCTTTCTAGACTCCCCACACTATAGCATAGCCGCCACATCTCCACAGCGCATTCCTCCTGGCGTTACCGATGAACCAGCCATCATTATAAAAAATGTACTCGTCATGTATCTAGATCGTTTTCAGTGCCTCCCCCTGACTCAGGACGTCAATCCTCACCCTTCTTCTCAAATCGAGCTCCCACTGCACATCGTTGCCTTCCCCAGTTGTCGACGTCGATCCCAGCTCTGCCACCAAAGCATCCTCGCTTCGCACCACAGCGTAAACAAACGGATAGGCCACGGATACGTGCATGACGTTTACATGGATTGTCTACCTCGAGATACGTGCATGACGTTTGCATAGGGTCCATGGTCTGTAGTGGATATGCATGGGTTGTCCCCTCGAGATACGTACATGATGTTTGCATGGATTGTCCACTTTGAGATACGTGTCTGACGTTTGCATTAGTTGCCCACCTCGAGTTACGTGCATGACGTTTGGATGGTTTGCACAGATTGCACCAGGTTGCATGGGTTGTCTACTTCGAAATACGTGCTTCACATTCGCATGGTTTGCATGGATTGCACGAGGTTGCATGAGTTGTCCACACCTCGAGATATGTGTGTGACGTTTGAATGGTTTGCACGAAGATGCATGGCTCGCCCACCTCGACATACGTGCGTGGCGTTTTCATGTGTTGTCAAGCAGGAGATACGTGTGTGACGTTTGCATTGGCTTTACCACCTCGAGACACGTGCGTGACGTTTGCATGAGTTGCACGAGGTTGCATGGGTTGCCCACCTCGACAGACATGCCTGACATTTGCATGAAATCTCCACCTCAGCATACATGAGTGACGTTTGCATGAGTTGTCCACGTCAATATGCGTGCGTGTTGTTTACATTGGTTGTCTACCTCGAGATACGTAAGTGATGCGGGTCGTCCATCTCCATATGCACGTGTCGTTCATAGGGGGAAAAATTTTGTATAGATAGCTCATTTTCAAAAGGAGCCATTCATAGAGTGTATAATTTTGTATAGATAACTCATTTTGAAAAAGAAATTTATCTATAAAAATGCCTTCCACCTCACCACCATGCATGCCACCTCATCATCAATAGCTCTTTTTCTAAAGGAGTTATACCTTACTTTTGGAATTTAAAAGTAAACCTCACTATTTTGTGAAATACAAACTAAACCCACCCCACTTTTTGAAAAAGCCCGCTAATGGCACTCCATGGACATCGGAATGTGCTTCTTTCTCGCCGTCCGTGCATCCCATGAGTTCCGTTATATTTCGTATTTTCTACGGATTACTTTCGCCCACAACGAGCCTTGTTCTTGTGAGAATCTCCAAAGCCACTTGAGTAAAAGCGCTTGGTACTGCAGATAGCATTACCAATGTCGAGGCCTCCGTGCTCCTTGGGTCTAGTCACAATTCCCCAATCCATTAGCGAGCGGCTACCTTCTCCGTCAAAGTTTTCCCATAAGAAGAAGCGCATAACATGTTCGATGCGATCCGTGATGCCATGGGGGATACTAAAGACAGATAAATAGTGTGTGGGGATGACATCATGAACGGAGTGAATCAGCGTTAGCCGTCCTCCCTTGGATAGGTACGCTTTCTTCCAGCCATTCGGTCTCCTCTCAATCTTGGCTACGTGCACTGGTTCCCAAAATGATGGCGCCCTTTGGTTGTCGCCCATGGGCAGCCCGAGGTAAGAGATGGGCCATGAGCCCACTATCACCCCTAAATTTGCCGCATGAAAAGCCACCTCTTGATCCTCCACGTTGATTCCGAGATTGGTGCATTTTCCTTTCTTAAGCTGTAGTCCTGAAATTAAACAAAAGCCATCTGTGTACCAAAATAATAATCCTACATCGGATAATTGAAACTTCATAATAAATTATATAAGTGATGATCTCCCCTCAACTAGTACCGAAGCCTTTTGAGATAAAACTCACACCTATAAGAGTTGAAGGTAGTTAAGTTGGGGATATTATTGGTGCTAGTGGAGGAGATCCATGGGCCATGAGAATTTTGACATGATATTATCCCACATACTTTAGCAACAGGGAGTTTTTGCAGTCTTGCAACTTTAGAGACATGCGTGCTTGCTTAATTAGTATACATAATCTCATTTCTTTCTCAAACAAATATTAAAACACATGTATATATTATTTGATAAAATAGATGTGTTTGCTTTATTCTAGCTCTTTAGGGTCACTAAAGATTAGCTTATCCTATTTCGGTCTTCAATCTTCATCATTATTAGTTTAATACAACATATACCCCTCAAAATACATGGGAATTAATTAATGAATAGAGAATCAGACCTTATGCCAAAATTACGACTGTGCAACAAAAACTTTGAACTAGCAAAATATAATTGTTCAGTTTCATCACTAGCTAGACAAATATGCCCTGTCTATGATGAAAAAAAAAGTGAGAATTCCAAAACATTAATATATCTTTCTTTCTTTGTAAGAAGACTTTAACATAGAAAAAAAAGGAGAAGAAATTCATATAATTTTATATTGCAAACATGATTTATAACTAAGTGAATGATTCAATCATCATTTTAATTTGTTAGTTGGCCTTGTTTGGATAAGAACATTGTTTGGTTCTACCATGGATTCCTTCTCCACTAGGCCTTAAATAATCCACATTCCAATAATTTAATTGTGGTTTTCAATCTGTTTAATCCCAATTTAAATTCTGCTGAGTCAAGTAGAAGAACAATGCTATACGCACAAGAAAGAATAGAATCTTAGTCCATTTAGTCACTGATTAACAAAATGTTTATCTAATAACAAGTAAGTGGAGCCACGCATTAACTGTATCTATATCAAATCAATCCGATCGCTCAAATATTATTCTCCGATCGCATATTCTGCGGTTTCGTCATGAATTTACGCCACTAAACTCAACTTGAGTGCATACTTTTCATTCATATATATAGATTAAATCATTTTGCAATTTAATCCCACATACACTCAGCATTGCCTAAGAAAAAAAATAAAGATGTACTTGTCACTGATGTGTGACATTTAATTAATGTCCCTATTCTTTTTTTACCTTTTGACGTGCCACATAAACAAATGATATTGCAAAATAAACAGAGTTCACAGAATCGCAAACCAAAATTCAAAGTCCTAGTTTCAGAAAAAGAAACAAAAAAACAAAAATGTACTCTTCATCTCCAAAAATAGTGAATCTATACAACTAGTTTATCGCTTGTCCTTCTCCAGTGGCCTAAAATGGCTCAATCATAGATAGCCAGGACAGACATGTTACATGTACACTCCTTTGAGAGATCGGAGTTTGACAAACATGCCAACTAGCAATGCTACAATACTATTTGTACAAAATGCACCAAAAAACTTAAAAACATGAATTGAAGGGCCCTCATAGAGATGTAAAAGCAATATATATCCAAGTGTCCAATTATGAGTTTTTTTTTTTTTTTTTTTTTTTTTTGTGTACCAAATAATGCATAAGAGTTTGGGTGAGTTTGTCTGTGTTTTGATTATTTTTCTACATGCTACATAGCATCGTTATCTAACATATGAGCGTGCGGTGTGTGGTTGAGGGAACATTGCTGCTTAGGCAAAAGAAGAGGTCAAGCTGGCAAGCCCGTGCACATTGAACAAAAATTGGTACTATAACCTAATCTATGCCTATTTTTTAAGGACTTCGAAGTTGGTGTCGTTGTCGTTTACTTAGAGGGCTAGGTATTAGTTCCAGTTTAGAACTCTCAGATTTGCAATTTTGTTCACTCTAATGATTAGTGGATGTAATGAGTGAGTACGTGTGATTTGTTATTAATCTACAACAATATTGTTTCTTAATGTGGTGGTTGTATTGTTAAACATTCACTTTTTCTTTATTTGCCTCACATAGTCACATGTACCCGTTGAATGAATTGCAGACATTGACTAATTAAAAAAAAGACAGATTATTAATTAATTATACATTCGGAGTGTGAGCTCGAACTGACTTCGGTATTTTAAAGAATTCGCCACTCTCAAACTTAGGTGTTTTTCATGGAATAATGTGGCATTAATTTTTTTATTCATCAAATAGTAGGGCTTACTTTAAAATTACAAAAGTAATGTATAACTTCTTTTCAAAAGGAGCTATTGATGATGAGGTGGCATGCATCGTTGATGAGGTGGAAGAAACTTATATGAATAGTTCCTTTTGAAAATGAGCTATCTATACAAAATACTAAACTCTATGAATGACTTCTTTTGCAAATGAGCTATTTGTTCAACTCAAATATCGCACATCGAGGTGAATAACCCATGCAAACGACACGTACGTATCGAGATGGACAACTCGAGTCACTCGCGTATCTCGATGTAGACAATCCATGTAAACGACACGCACGTATATCGTCATGAACAACCCATGCACACGCCACGCACTTATGTCGAGGTAGGCGACCCATGCAACTGTAACATCTCTCGATTTCTAACACGACTTATGTGACACGTGTCGGGATCGTGACCGACCACGCGATCTTTGGACGATATTTCGAACCTTGGGAGTCGACAGAGAGTAATTTTACGATTTTTTTTTGATATGTGTAATAGCATTATGGATTAAATGCGTGTCACGAGCCACTCGAGCGATTTCCTTTTTTGTTTATGCGTGAGTTCTCGCCTAGGTAACCGGGGGAGGAAATACAGTAAAAGTGTGCACGTGACGGAGAAAAATACGGGTCGATGAGGTAAGGTGAGTCCGGGAGGGTTAAGGTTGGGGACTTGTGGGTGGGTAAGGCACACCTAGGACACACCTCACCATATTGGTTTGAATTTCAAACAAAAAAACCAACCACCCCACCCACTCCCATCACTCACACCTCACACTCCCACTCACTCACGTCACACTCTCATCACACTCTCTCTCCTCCCGATCTTTCTTCTCACTCACTCACGGTTTCTCTCACTCTCACACATCCCTCTCGGTCAACTCTCTCCCACTCATCTCGGTCTTCAAACCTCTCTCACTCACGCCTCTCTCTCTCCCGGCTCACGCCGCCGCCTCTCTCTCGCATGGTGGCCGGACCGGGACGCCGGAGGAGGCCGCCAACCGGAGGTAACACTCTCACCTCGGTTTTCTCTCTCTCTCGCGTTTCACTTCTCTCACGGGCTCTCTCTCTCTAGGTTCGCTCACCATTCGGTTGGCGAGACCAAGCCGTCGTCGGAGGTCCGTGGTGGCGAGGAAGGTCGCCGGAGGTCTCACACTCTCTCTCTCTCCCGTGAGCACTCGACCACTCTCCCTCTCCTCACGGTTTGCTCTCCTCTCGGCTCGCGTTTCTCTTCATTTCTCTTTGTTTTTGTTGTTGTTCGTCACACTTGTTACGTGTGCATGTGGTTGCGTGACGAGGGCGGCCGTGGGCGACCTCCGGAGACCCACCGGAGTCCAAGACGTCCGGAACCACCCCCGCATGGCCCATGCAAAGTACTTGTTGTATACATACAACAAACTCGGTTTTGCTAGGTGTTGACCCTCTCGCCGGAAAAGGCCCTCATTGTGGCGGCGCCACCGCCGGACCACCAGGGCCGGAACGTGTCGGGGACCCCACCAAAACTCGTATGTGGGTCCCACAACCCTAAAAGTGGCCAAAAACAGTTTTATAGGTGCAAAGGAATCGATATTTCATGTGATGTGTACGTTGGAGGCTCGCCGGAAACCACCATCGCCGGCGGTCCTACCGGTCGAACCACGATCATTAAAGGTTGTCGAGGTCTCACTTAATATTAGTTGACGTCTAGCAATCCTCGGCTAAGTCCGAAACAAACGTACGTAAGGCTTTTGGAATTAGTTCGTGTGATGCCATCGTCGAGTCGAAAAAAATGTATAGTTGCTATTCAAACGTCGCGTGGCGATGAATGGCTATGACGTCGTGATCATGTTGCTGCGGTCCGCGAGACCATGACGTGACCCGCATACGGCGATGAGCCGAGCCTATGACTCGCGATAAAGCGAATACGTAGTTTGTCTTCAAAACCCGAGAGAGAGTGTCTTCTTTTATTTATTAAAGTGTATGACCGTCCGAGCCATTCAAAACATTGGAAATAATGATAAGTTTAAACCTAAGTGTTAGTGAATGACTCGACCTAATAACACGAGTTTCGACCTTGTCGGGTAACGGGAAACTTGAGGATACGCGTTAGGAGTCGCGGGAGTTTTACGTGGATTACGATAATCTCGAGTAAGTACACTTGCCTTAAAAAGCATTTGTACGTTAGTAAGCCGACTAAGAAGATATCATGTGATTCATTTTCACTTTTCTTGTGTTCGTTATTATCCCATCATTGGCATTCCATTCTATGTTCTTGTATGTATGTTCTTGGCATAAGTACGTCTCGAAGGTACATGCGGCACACTAGAAGGGATAAAACGCGGGCACTCGAGCGCACGAGTGTTTGACCACCCCAGTGATTGTGTGATACCATGTCTTGGATTGTTGTGGATGGTTGTGGATTGTTATGGTATTGTTGTGGAATATGAACTACTTATTGCCTCTCTTGACTCGTAGAACACGCATGTTTCGATTGCTATCATTTCCGGTCTGTCTATCATGCATTCTTGCTTATTTATATTCCTGCATTTCGGTACCGCATGATATTTAGATTGTCTTGTTTGTCGTTTCATGAATTACTTGTTATATTCTTCTTCGGCTTTACTTTCAATTTCTCTCGGTTGCTCACCGTCTAGTTTGTGACGGTGGGTGCGATAAGACGGAGAGCGTAGGGGCAAGGGACCGTGTCTAGGAGACTTTTTGTGAAGCGGTGGACGTGAGGTACCGAGATGTAGGCTCGTACCTATCCTTTTTGTATGACGTTTATGTATATACATATATGGTTGTTTTGGAGCAGGAACTAGGTTTGAGGTGATTTCCATAATTTCATTTTGTTGACTTGGATATGGTATTTGTCTTGGGGTTTCCACATTTATATAGATTCCTAATTTCCTTGATTGAGTTATTTCCCATTATTTGATTAGAATATGATTTTTGCTTCCGCTGTATTATAACTGCAATAACTCTTTCATAAACCTTAAAAACCTAAAAATTTTGATAAGTTGAGGCCGACTAGGCTCTGTCCGATTCATTGAGAAATCCCGACTTGGGACTGCACGGGTCTAGGCGGGCGTACCCAAATGCATTGGGAATTTGGGGCCGTCACAGTTGGTATCAGAGCCTACGGGTTTGGTTATATAGACGACTCATGTTGTAAATTCATAAAACACAAGCCATTGAAACCGGCGGAAGTTAGGAACGGTCAAACCGAAAAGTGGAAACCACTAGGATCCGTAGAAACTTAGTCGGGAAGTAATTGGGCGAGTCAAATTATTTTAATACATATTATGATTGCTATGTATATTATTGTAGTATACGGTAGCTATAGGCGATTCGAGAAGTTCGTTTTCTTGATTCGACGACGATGACGGATCGAGCCGGTCGGGCGACGATAGCGGCACATCGGCACACGATATGCCGTGCGGACGATGTGCATGCCTTGACTCGAGAGAGTTGCGACGCGGATTCGCGGCTACGGGAAATGTTACGACCGTTGAAGACACTCGTACCATACTGCTACACCATCGACTCCGACTACACCATTGCCACATACTACTACTCGAGGGCGAGACCCCGATTCTTGCTGCGGCATCCACGGCTCCGACTCCGTTAGAAGCGGTACGAGGAGTTGTTGTTGCGCCGAACACGCGAACGAGGCGAGAGGCACATACTTTAGCGACATGATAGCTCGGCGCGACAGAGGCACCAGTTGCGCCGAACTAATGCGAAGTCACTCCGATTACGACTCCATCGAAGAGTCCGGAGCCATCTTAGAGCGAAGCGATGGAGGAATTTAAGAGACATGATCCCATGAAGTTTTATGGCGGCACGAGATGTTAAGACAGCGAGTTGTTTACGAAGAATCATGAGAAGATTCACTCGACCATCGCCACGGAGGACCACATGCGACGCGACTATCTCTTCGTCGATGTTACATGGAGAGCGATGATTGGTGGACGACGATCATTACTACCGAGGGTGTTCCGAGAGATTTTGGATCGACTTCAAGACCCGTTTAATCGAAATACTTCCCACCGATGTACTTCGAGCAAAGAGGAATGAGTTCATGGCGTTGAGCGAGGCGCTAATGAGTCGGTTATGGAGTATATGGGTAGATTCTCATCATTGTTGCCTTATCTTTGGAGGATCGGCGACACCGAGACCGACCGAGTGTATTATTTCACCGAGGGTCTATTACTTACGATCGGTGGTTACGTAGTCACTACACAAATGCCGGAGACTTTACAGATTGCATACGAGCGGAGTTTAGCTCGAGAGAGTTACCTACTTACTCATCTAAGGAGTCGGCTAGATGACTTGTTAGAGTGGGCTTCATCGGTCAGAGTATGTCGCACTTGGGAGCACCGGTTCTATTTGTGAAGAAGAAGGATGGAAGTTTGAGGCTATGCATAGATTATCGTCGGTGAACCGAATTACGATGAAGAACAAATATCCGTTGCCGCGCATTGATGATTTGTTTGACCGATTGACAGAGCGCGATGGTTCTCGAAAATAGATCTGCGATCGGCTATCACCACTCGGGATTAGGGATGAAGATCGAGAAAAGACGGCGTTCGAAAGACGAGATACGGTCATTTTCGGTTCTGATCATGCGCGTTCGGTTTGACTAATGCACCGAGCAATGTTCATGGATCTCATGCATCGTGTGATGAGGGAATACCTTGATCGGTTCGTGATTGTGTTCATAGACGACATCCTCATCTATTCCAGGACTCGTGAGGAGCACGAGGGCATCTACGAACAGTGTTGCGACTTTAAGAGATCATCGATTGTTTGCCAAGTTCGCAAGTGCGAGTTTTGGTTGTCGGAAGTCCGATTTCTTGGGCATGTTGTTGGAGCTACCGGTGTTCTTGTTGACCCGAGAGAAGGTTAGAGCGGTGATTGAGTGGCCTACGCCGACTACAGATTACGCAAATTCGCGAGTTTTACGGGATTGGCGGGATACTATCGCCGATTTGTGCAAGACTTCTCCAAGATTCTTTGCTCAGATGACAAAATTGACTAAGAAGAATGCAAAGTTTGATTGGGATGAGGAGTGTGAACATGCATTCAACACTTTGAAGCGAAATTGACTACCGCGCTTTGTGTTAGCGTTGCCAGAGGCTGGAAAGACTTAGTGGTGTACACGACGCGTCGAAGGTTGGCTTGGTTGTGTATTGATGCAAGAGGGCAAAGTTATCGCCTATGCATCTCGACAGTGAAAGTGCACGAGAGGAACTACCCGACACACGACTTAGAGTTGGGCTCGCAATAGTGTTCGCATTAAAAATATGGAGGCACCACTTGTATGGCGTACGTTTCGAGTTATTCACGGACACAAGAGCTTGAAGTACTTATTCACTCGAGAGAGAACTGAACCGAGACGAGAGACGTTGGCTAGAGTTCTTGAAGGACTATGATTTCTCGTTAGAGTATCATCCGGGGAAAGCTAACGTGGTTGCGATGCTTTGAGCCGTAGGGGATCGATCTTTGAGGTGGTCGTATGTCGGATGACTCACGAGTATGGTCTTCTTGAGGCGGCGAGTTGAGGAGTTCGGCGGACGTGCGGGGACTACCAGGATACGATTTGTGGTCGGATGAAGTTGCGAGACCGTTTCACTGCGAAACTTGATTCTCGAGGACGACAAGGCGATGAGTCGTACCAACAATTCAAAGAAGATGGTGACGATTCGAACATCCAGTTGGAGTCGGTCGACAGGACTCTTGTTTGAGGTATCGTGGGCGTCGTGGATTCCATTGGCGGGTGACTTACGCACCGAGATACTCCAGGGAGGCTCACCGTTCTCGATTTTCTGTGCATCCGGTCGAACCAAGATGTATCTTGACATGCGACGTCTCTTTTGGTGGCCGGGATGAAATCGATGTGTCGGAATTCATTAGAGCGTGCGAGATATGCCGGCGTGTGAAAGGCGAGCATCGACGGCTGGAGGATTGCTGCGGCCCTACCTATTCCTCGATGGAAGTGGGAGCACATTGCTATGGATTTTGTCGGTGGCTTGCCCCGATCTCCTCGTGGCCATGATAGCATCCGGGTAATTGTGGATCGATTGACGAAATCTGCTCATTTCATACCGTATCCACTACACAGAGTTGACAGGACCGAGCATTCTTTACGAGCGTGAGATTGTCGACTACACGGAGTTCGTTGTCGATCGTGTCGATCGAGGAGCGCGATTCACTTCGTTATTGTGGCGAGCATGCGAGCTCGGTTCGGCACCGGCCTAGAGTTGAGTACGGCGTTCCATCCACGACGACAGACGGACGTCCGAGAGGTTGATACAGTGTTGGAAGACATGCTCGGGATGTGTGTGTTAGAATACGGCGGGTCGTGGGAAGAGTATCTTCATTTGTGCGAGTTTGCTTACAACAACAGATTATCGAGCAAGTATCGGTATGGCACCGTTTGAGGCGCTCTATGGCGAGCCTTGTAGATCACCTTCTTCTTCAGGCCGAGCCGAGAGGATGTTGTGACCGTTGGTCCCGAGGCTTGTTGTTGATCACACCGAGAAGGTACGGCGAGATCCGTCGAGAGGCTTAAGAGTGCTCAAGAGCGGCAAAAGAAATACTATGATCGGTATCACGATGAGCTTCAATACGACGTGGGGGACTATGTATACACAGAAAGTCTCGCCTCGAAGGGTCACAAACGATTCGGAATCAAAGGGAAGCTTGCTCCTAGATTTATCGGTCCCTTCAAAATTGTGAAGAGGGTCGGTAAGATTGCTTACCTGGTTAGAGTTACCGCCAGGCGCTCGTCGGTGTTCACCCATATTTCACATTTCAATGCTTCGACTAGATAAGTCGAGGCGGAGGGCGACGACCTACCGTGGACTGAGTCGATCGAATTGCAAGACGATGCCACGTACGAGGAACGACCAATTCAAATTGTCGACCGTAAAGTCAAGATATTGAGGAACAAGGAAATCCCTTCCGTTCTCGTGAAATGGCAATTCCACGGGGACGAGGAGTTAACTTGGAACTAGAGTCATACATGCGAGAGCACTTCCCTATCTATTTGATTAGGTGAGTCGAAGTTTAGTTTACTTATTAGTAAATTTCGGGGTCGAAATTCTAATAAGTGGGGAGAGCTGTAACATCTCTCGATTTCTAACACGACTTATGTGACACGTGTCGGGATCGTGACCCGACACGCGATCTTTGGGACGGTATTTCGAACCTTGGGAGTCGACACCGAGGTAATTTTACGATTTTTTTTTGATATGTGTAATAGCATTATGGATTAAATGCGTGTCACGAGCCACTCGAGCGATTTCCTTTTTGTTTATGCGTGAGTTCTCGCCTAGGTAACCGGGGAGGAAATACGGTAAAAGTGTGCACGTGACGGAGAAAAATACGGGTCGATGAGGTAAGGTGAGTCCGGAACCCGGGGTTAAGGTTGGGGACTTGTGGGTGGGTAAGGCACACCTAGGACACACCTCACCATATTGGTTTGAATTTCAAACAAAAAAACCAACCACCCCACCCACTCCCATCACTCACACCTCACACTCCCACTCACTCACGTCACACTCTCATCACACTCTCTCTCCTCCCGATCTTTCTTCTCACTCACTCACGGTTTCACTCACTCTCACACATCCCTCTCGGTCAACTCTCTCCCACTCATCTCGGTCTTCAAACCTCTCTCACTCACGGCCTCTCTCTCCCCTCACTCACTCCGCCGCCTCTGCTCTCGCCGGTGGCCAGGACCCAGGGACGCCGGAGGAGGCCGCCAACCGGAGGTAACACTCTCGCCTCGGTTTTCTCTCTCTCTCTCGCGTTTCACTTCTCTCACGGGCTCTCTCTCTCTAGGTTCGCTCACCATTCGGTTGGCCGAGACCAAGCCGTCGTCGGAGGTCCGTGGTGGCGAGGAAGGTCGCCGGAGGTCTCGCACTCTCTCTCTCCCGTGAGCACTCGACCACTCTCCCTCTCCTCACGGTTTGCTCTCCCTCTCGGCTCACGTTTCTCTTCATTTCTCTTTGTTTTTGTTGTTGTTCGTCACACTTGTTACGTGTGCATGTGGTTGCCGTGACGAGGGCGGGCGTGGGCGACCTCCGGAGACCCACCGGAGTCAGACGTCCGGAACCACCCCCGCATGGCCCATGCAAAGTACTTGTTGTATACATACAACAAACTCGGTTTGCTAGGTGTTGACCCTCTCGCCGGAAAAGGCCCTCACTGGCGGCGCCACCGCCGGACCACCAGGACCGGAACGTGTCGGGGACCCCACCAAAACTCGTATGTGGGTCCCACAACCCTAAAAGTGGCCAAAAACAGTTTTATAGGTGCAAAGGAATCGATATTTCATGTGATGTGTACGTTGGAGGCTCGCCGAAACCACCATCGCCGGCGGTCCTACCGGTCGAACCACGATCATTAAAGGTTGTCGAGGTCTCACTTAATATTAGTTGACGTCTAGCAATCCTCGGCTAAGTCCGAAACAAACGTACGTAAGGCTTTTGGAATTAGTTCGTGTGATGCCATCGTCGAGTCGAAAAAATGTATAGTTGCTATTCAAACGTCGCGTGGCGATGAATGGCTATGACGTCGTGATCATGTTGCCGGTCCGCGAGACCATGACGTGACCCGCATACTGACCGAGCCGAGCCTATGACTCGCGATGAAGCGAATACGTAGTTTGTCTTCAAAACCCGAGAGAGAGTGTCTTCTTTTATTTATTAAAGTGTATGACCGTCCGAGCCATTCAAAACATTGGAAATAATGATAAGTTTAAACCTAAGTGTTAGTGAATGACTCGACCTAATAACACGAGTTTCCGACCTTGTCAGGTAACGGGAAACTTGAGGATACGCGTTAGGAGTCGCGGGAGTTTTACGTGGATTACGATAATCTCGGTAAGTACACTTGCCTTAAAAAGCATTTGTACGTTAGTAAGCCACTAAGAAGATATCATGTGATTCATTTTCACTTTTCTTGTGTTCGTTATTATCCCATCATTGGCATTCCATTCTATGTTCTTGTATGTGTGTTCTTGGCATAAGTACGTCTCGAAGGTACATGCGGCTGCACTAGAAGGGATAAAACGCGGCACTCGAGCGCACGAGTGTTTGACCACCCCTAGTGATTGTGTGATACCATGTCTTGGATTGTTGTGGATGGTTGTGGATTGTTATGGTATTGTTGTGGAATATGAACTACTTATTGCCTCTCTTGACTCGTAGAACACGCATGTTTCGATTGCTATCATTTCCAGATCTGTCTATCATGCATTCTTGCTTATTTATATTCCTGCATTTCGGTACCTTCGCATGATATTTAGGCTGTCTTGTTTGTCGTTTCATGAATTATTTATTATATTCTTCTCGCTTTACTTTCAATTTCTCTCGGTTGCTCACCGTCTAGTTTGTGACGGTGGGTGCGAATAAGACGGAGAAACGATAGGGCAAGGGCCGTGTCTAGGAGACTTTTTGTGAGCGAAATGGACGTGAGGTACCGAGATGTAGGCTCGTACCTATCCTTTTTGTATGACGTTTATGTATATACATATATGGTTGTTTTGGAGCCGGAACTAGGTTTGAGGTGATTTCCATAATTTCATTTTGTTGACTTGGATATGACTTGTCTTGGGGTTTCCACATTTATATAGATTCCTAATTTCCCTTGATTGAGTTATTTCCCATTATTTGATTAGAATATGATTTTTGCTTCCGCTTTGTATTATAACCGCAATAACTCTTTCATAAACCTTAAAAACCTAAAAATTTTGATAAGTTGAGGCTGACTAGGCTCGTCCGATTCATTGAGAAATCGATTGGGACTGCACGGGTCTAGGCGGGCGTACCCAAATGCATTGGGAATTTGGGGCCGTCACGAAGAACCTCGTGCAATTCATGCAAACGTCACGCACGTATCGAAGGGGGTGCAACTCATGCAACTGTTGCAATCCATGCAAACGTCACGCACGTATCTCGAGATGGACAACTCATACAACCTCGCATAATCCATGCAAACCACGTAAAGGTCATTCACGTATTTCGAGATGGACACCCATGTAACCTCGTAAAATCCAAGTAAATCATGCAAACGACTCCCACATGTCTCGAGGTAGTAAAGCCAATGTAAACGTTACACACGTATCTCGTGGTTGACAACACATGGAAACGCCATGCACGTATGTCAAGGTGGGCGAGCCATGCATCTTCGTGCAAACCATTCAAACGTCACACACATATCTCGAGGTGTGTACAACTCATGCAACCTCGTGTAAACCATGCGAATGTGACACACATATTTCGAGGTAGACAACCCATGCAACCTGGTGCAGTCCATGTAAACCATCCAAACGTCATGCACGTAACTCGAGGTGGACAACTAATACAAACGACAGACACATATCTCGATGTGGACAATCCATGCAAACGTCATGCATGTATCTCGAGGGGACAACCCATGCATATCCACTACAAACTATGCACCCCATGCAAACGTCATGCAAACTATGCAAAGGTCACACACGCATTCGGAGAATGCGATATTCGTGTGTTCTATCCCACGTGGACATCCACATGGAAAGAGCAACAAGAATAGCGCATTCGTGGATCGCCCTTAAGATTTACACGAATAGCGCATTATCTGAATGTCCTATTCGTGTAAATCCGTTACAACCCATCCATGTGGGGACGTCCACGTGGATGTCCACGTGGATTGATATATCACAATAACACGAATAACGCATTTTCAAAAGGCACGTACTATTCGTGTGATGTGCCAACGTGGATTGATACACATGTGTTTTTTGAAAACGCACTATTCATATGTCCACGTGGCCCGCAAAATTGTCTCCCATGATGGCGCATTCTCAAAAGCCGATATACATTAGATTAGGAATAAAAAAAAAATCACACTTGTTTTACTCATTTTAATTGTATTGTGTTGTACTTATGTAATTTTTTACTCAAACTTAAGCCTAAACATAAAAATTAGTCTATCGAGCCATACATGACCCCTGACAACACCTATTATACCAAGCCTTAAAAATCACCCATGAGCCTAACTTATGAATGATATATTACAATTGTGTTGATTTCTTTTTTTACTCCGAGCAAACCTCGTGGTGATAACTCTCTCTTGACATTCTTAAGAAGAAAAAGTAACTTGCTCGTTAAAAAAATATTTCGACTTGCAGTGAAGTAACAAGAAACACAGAGAATCAACATAATCGAAAAGTGCCTAAGCAATTTAGCTACTGTTATTGAAAAGGGTTTGTGAAACAACTTGAAAGGAGCAGCCCTTGTGGCCTTTTGAAGCCAAGTCACTGCTTACATATATGGCATATAATATACACTTTTCACACATACCCTCCACCTTAAAATTACTTAGTAGGGTAGATCAATTAGTAGAAGAAGTTTGACAACGAACTACTCGAACTGGGCATCCACTTTTCAATCTTGAGAAAAGTGCCCTCTTTTCCAAAGTTAGATCCGAGTCCATGCTTTCCCATCTGCTTCAAATATACCAAATTCAACCATATATAAACATGTTATGGTAAGGGCAGGGCTCATCTCTTAATTAGTAACAAAATAAATCAATGTAGGCTGAGCAACACTAGAATATAGTAGGTGATCATTTACCTATAAGTGGTGATCAATCGATGTAGAAACGCGAGCATCATATATTTGGCAAGGTTCATTCCTAGGCATGTTCTCACGCCTGCTCCGAACGCCAAGAAGCTATATGGCTTTGACAACTCCTGTATTTAAACCTCAATAGTTTGTTATTCAAGCAATTGATCGTGACATATACTTGCATAAAATTGTCAGTCAAAACTAGTATGCTGCATTGCATATATATGTATATATGTGGTGATGACTTACATGAAACCTTGGTGGATGGAACCTGGTAGGTTCTTGGTAAACTGATGGATCTAGGTGCATTGCCTTTGCATCAATGTTGATTACCCAACCTTTCCTGATTTTAAAACCTTAGGATTGGACATGAACATAAGAATTTATGAATTTGGATGATGAACTGAATGAGATGTTGCGCATTCTGTTTTATCGACTATTTGTACCTTCTAATTCGCAATCTTCAAGTGCTACTCTCGGAAACCATGGTACAATTGATGCCATCCTCAATGACTCCTTAACCACCTGCACATAACATATTTAATTAGCACTCTCACTTAAGCTTAATTAAGCATAGAAAATTCAATGTTCTTCATTCAAGATGTAGTAGGTAAAAGTACTTCATAGGTTTTTCTAGTCAGAATCTAAAAATTAATATAGGTCTCCTATTAAGAATATGTATCTTAGTTCACCTTAGATGCATACGACATTTTGTTCAAATCATCGACTGTGAGAGACGAGGCTCTAGAATTCTCTTCGATCTTTAGTTGTTCGTCCTGTCGAATGGCGTCGAACATTATTGGTAATAGAACATGTATGTTTGGCTACTTGGCTAGTTAGGTACCAAGGCCACAGCCCTCAAGAAGAGTGAACCACAGACCAATTGAGATCAATTTTTTAAAAAATTCACTCACCCTAAGTGTTTCTTGAACATCTTGATTTTCATCCAAGTACTTCACCATCCATGTAATTGCATTTGCAGTGGTCTCCTGACCTGCATGTCCATATATCTCAAGATTGTCAACATATATCCATTGAATGAATTAAGAGAACATAACTATCAAAATCATACAAAAGAAGAAGAGAAATCTAATTGACCTGCAATAATCAATGTCAAGATGTTGTCATGAATTTGCTTATCAGTGAGTGATGGCAACAAGGGACCATCGGATGATTTTTCTCCACTTAATAGGAATTGCAACAAATCATGTTCATTACTGTATTCAACGACTCGCCTCCGTTCATTAATTATCTTCGCCAATGTATTCTCGATTCTTTTTCGTGCCTAATCCATGAAGAATGAAGTAGTTATTAAGAAATCATATTGACTCGATCCTAATGTGGGACTGATGTATTTTAGAGGGACGACACGTTTTTCTCCTACAGAGATTTTTCTCGACTTTATTTTTGGAGAAACACATTGTTTCTCGCCCACGGATATATATATTATTTTGGCTATATATATGAAAATAAAGTCTCACTACTATCAAAAAAATATATATGAGGATAGTTAGTGCTCGAACATATTAATATACATGCATACCTTGAGACCTTTATGGAATGTTGTCCATGGTAGATTTATAGGGAATGCCAACATGGCCTGAAAAACTTGAGCAACATCTTTTCGCAACATTTCTAGCTCATTTGGTTCTTCTAAACTCATCAACATTTTACACATAGCATTAAAGGTTATCTGCATTTTATGATGAGCAAATTGTAACAAGTTAAACGAGTACTGACCCAAGTCCGATTTTCATACCGCTTAATTTTTTGGTCCTTTCGGATTTTATATACAGAAAGAACCAACCTTTTGTGCCTCTTCTAGGACAACCACAGTCCCTCTTTTTTCCCAGCTATGAAGAGCCTTCTTTGTCAATTCATCAAAGTGTCTAATGGACATTGAAATGGCTTCGGCCGAGAAAAACTTGTTAGAACATTTCTAATTAATTGGTGTTGTTCACGACGAAATGCACATAGTATGCTTTCGTTCCCAACAAGATCTGCGATTGATCGCATGTAACTCTTTGAGAAGATGAAGAAATCATTGCTTAGAACAGTCCTGGCTGACTCTGTTCCAGAAATGAAGACATGAGTCTTTCCAAATATGTTGGTTTTGAAACAATTCCCATACCTGTAAGAGATTGAATTGGATCAATTTTTTTTTTTTTTTTTTTTTTGGTCAAACAATTGGATCAATGTTTAGGCAAAGTACTTGTTTTGGACCAAATTCCCAAAAACTAGAAATGGCCCATGGGCCGGCCCAGCTGAGTCTTGTAGTATCCTGTCCATATCTAACAGACTTGGGCGTTCAAATTAGGGGTACTTTTTGTCTGGATTGAAGGAGCAGAAAGAGCCCAAGTTCACAAATTACTTTAAAATTGTGGTGTTTTTGTATTTGTGTTTTTTTTTATTATTATTATTTTTTATTTCTCTCTCTTATTTATTTATTTTTTTTTTTTTATGTTGGAGCACTATCATGCCCCAAACGTATAGTAATCTCTATTCAAAACACGGAAAATAGCTGTTATAGATTATTTCTCCAACCTTTGACTATTCGTAAATTTGTTTCAATAGTCGACCTTCCTGATCTTATTTTTTCATTCACGAGACTTGAACTTAAGACCTTGTTGAAGGGGAATTAAGTTCCTTACCACTAAGACCAATTGATTGTTGGTATTAGTGGTGCTTTTAAAATACTAAGATTTTTTTTTGAAAATAGAATAATAAGTATGAGAATTTGCCAAAAAAATAGAAAATTGTATTTTTTTAGGGCTTACTAATTAAATCTCCAAAATATAATATGTGTGACTGTTTGTGAAATTAATATGTATGAAATTAATTTCATTCATTGTTTGCATGTACAACATATTTTAAGTGATAGAAGATCATGTGGAACTAACTTCTGTGTGTGTGTAGAGAAAAGAATAATAAAAACCTTATAGAGATGATCATTTTTCATTAATAAATTCATATGATCCCATTGATTAATCTTAAAAGGCCATTTATTGGGACTCGTGTACATTAAACAATTATATATACTAACCAAACACTTATATTATTAAGCTATAGTTAGGTTAATCATTTACCTAATCCGCCGAGTGTGGACAAAATCATACAAGCCCTTGCAGCTGTTGTTGGCTGCCACAAACTGCAGCGTTTCTCCAATCACAGGCCACCCTAGGGTGCCACGTGGAACCCTCCCGTTCGACCAATCATGATCGCGTGATTTCCACCGTCCGATCTTCCAAAAGCATAAACAAACGAGCACCAGCGAAGAAATGTGAAGTAATGAGAACTCAATTGCGAGCATTTCGGTGATTTTGGGGTTCAAGCGATCTCTCCGGACCGAATAAATCTAGTGTCCACCGCACACTACAACAGAGAGAGTTATAATGAATGAAGACTTCGACTGTGGATGATATCAGCCTCGCCTTTTGATCTGACGGTGTTGAAAGTGGACACGTGAGAGGTGCGGACACAGTGTCGTGTCCGTGGCCGACACTGTATCATTACGCCTTTTGAATACAAGTATACGACCATGAGAGGCACAGTAAAAGTGGGCGTTACGCTAGTGGGCTTTGTCTGGGCCGGTAAACGTGGTCCTCCATATAATATATACGGGTGGCGATTCATGATGGTGAGTCAGAATGGCGTGTCGATCGTATAAATTAAAGCCATGACTATATAATGCAAATCCATTACATGACATGTTTATTAATCGTGTTAATTATTTTCGTGTCTAAGTGGGTCGTGTTACACATGTATAGTGTATTCATGTCACCCATTTATTAAATATTGTATTTAAAAATTTTATTTTATTTAAACTTTTATAATTTGGTTACTACTTTTTAAAATATATCTAAATGATTAATTTCGAACAAACACACTAAAATAGCCAATAAAATATAATGTGGTTATATATAGTCGTTAGTTTTATTTTACTTTTTCATTCAAGTCTTTATTAAGTCTTTATTACTCTTAATAATAAAGTAAAAATGACTCGTAATAATAACATAAACAAAATTATAAGAATTATCTAAAAAATATTTAAATTTTACTTTGGTGAAAAGTTTTATTTTTTCTTAATAAATAATTATTAATAAAATCTAAAACATAAATAATATAGTAAAAGTAAAATGGATATTTCCTCTCAAATATAAAATAAAATATGATAAAAGATGTCTATAAATAAAATAAATAAATCATGCTATTAACATGCATTCAAATGGGTGAATTTTGTATCAATCTATTTATTATAGCATATTTATTATTTATACATTATTCTTTAGTCGTGTTAAGCGAGTCATAAACGAGTTAAGCAGGTTGACATGTTAATCGTTTATTAACCGTGTATAAACGTGTTAACATGTTTATGACCCAGACCCACTTAAGTCAAACCCACGTCATGTTTATTACGTGTCGTGTCGTGTTAATCATTTCATGACCCCCTAATAATATATATATACTTTATTTTTGGAAGGCAAGAGAAGCTGTGTTTCAACTTGCATTTTTGTTGGAGTATACCCTACCTGAATTTCCATTTGAGTAATTGACATAATCGTTCTATGTTGCCACTAAACTTGTCGACCTAAATTTTAACACTTTTGTTTGGGAGACTTGAAATATAGTTCCACCGAGTTTGAATACATTCATGAACAAAATTGGGATGAGAGAGCAGCCCTGCCTAAGAGGTCCAACAATGTAGGATAAAAGTGTTGACCTACGCATTTGTATGATCCAATGTGGTTTTTTTTTTTTTTTTTTTTTTTTTTTATGGACACTAATGTTTAATGAGGCTTCTTAATGAAATGATTATATTTATTTTTTTTGTTCAAGATGATTATAATTATATCACAATCCTAATTCCCAAATAAGGAATCTTGATTGTAGTGAATAATGTTGAAATTCTGCCCTATGGAGGGAACTGTTTTCTTGTCAATTCTCGAAGAAAAAAGTATTATTGGTTCTCGTTTGGCTTGGTCCCATTTTCATTGCAAAAAATGGGTTTCAGTCTTGCAGATGACGCAACTTATTCCAATCAGGCATCTATTGACAGGTTTGATGACTTTATTTGACATCATTCTATAATAACAAATTATTCCAAGTAATAAAGAAAATATTTGTTTAAATATTTTCCCTTGGTATTTTTTTTCTTAGGCCCCTCCCTAGTTAAGAACTTGGATCTATTAATTCATGAGAGTGAGTCACTAAACAAAATTATCAGGAGGTAATGACAAGATTTAATCTCACCTGTCAAGCATATTTCGGTAACTTTACAAGCAATGCACTAATTCCACCAAGGCTACTCATTCAAATATTTAGTACGTTTTGATTTATATTTTTGAAATATTTAGTTGTTTAGCTATCATTATTGTGATATAATTATAAGATCACAATCCCAAACAGGTAATCAACAAAAGCACAAGAATGTTCAATTCCTACCCAATTTGGGTGAAGTATTTCAGAAGAGTAATGTTATACTTCGCACGACTATTTTGCACGCAATTGATGTGGCATGCGCCACGTAGAGCCCTGAGCCCAGAGCAACAATTTGTTTTCTAAATTATTTTCTCCAAAAAATGTCAAATCAATCACTTGGTCACCGAGGCGCACACGATCTGTCGATGCGTTTTCACTTTGTGTTGTCGATCGGCATTTAAAGCTCCAGTTTGGGTGGGTGATTCAAAATATTTGAGGTCCAAACCATGTTTTCTCTCAACATAGCGCATAGCGTCATTTTCTTCTCCAAAATCGAAAGTAATTTTCTCTACCACATCGATCCATCTATCATTAAAGCTTATCTTCATTAAGACTGGTGTTTGAAAAGGAGATTCTCTTGCTTTAGGAACACCATTAGAGCAAAAGAAGCAGGGGAATCTCACAAAAAAGGGTAAAGCAGAGCAAAAGTACATCACAAAAAGGTAGGTCATTCGATTCTTCTCAGATTCATTGTTTGGCTCCTTGCACGTGTTAACTATAGGTCGAGGAGATGAACTTCAATGGTTTCTTTTAAGTTGCGTGCACGTGTTGGGTTGCGTCTGGTTGGGACAGAGACATTTGTAAGGTGTTTTTTTACGTCTAGCTTAAGGATAGTTAAAAATGGACTTGCCTGTTTTACATAAAAATGGACTTTCCATGTATTTTAGGATTTTTGTAGGGTTTAAAAATGAATTTAGTGTTTTACATGTGATTTTTGGGATTTAGGGTATCGTCCCAACCACACATTTTGGCCATGTATCATAGTGTTGTGGATATTGTTCTGGGTTGGCTGTTAGTAGTAATTTCCTTTTGTACTTTATATGTTTTTTTTTTTTCATGGTAGTTGGCAGACATTGGTTTTTTCTATGAATCGGATGTTGTTACCACAGTGAAGTTTGTTTGGATTTCTTTTGCTTGTTTGTTGCATGACCATTGTAGGCTTTTAGCCATGTGGATTTATTGTAGATGGCACAGATGGGTTGCACTATAGGATTGGAAGATGGAGCGAGAGGGGTTTTTGAAGAAGAAATTAAGGAAATTCATGACTTGAATGAGGAATTATGCAACGAAGATATAATTGACTTGAACTTGAATGCAAAAGTCTCCGAAGAAGGAATGGTATTTGATACACTCGATGAAGTTAAGTTAACATGGCTTCGGTATGCTAGAAGTGTGAGATTTAGGCAAAAGTTAGGTCTTCATATAGGAAACACAATATAATAGTGAAGAGGGTTTTTGCAGCAACAAGGAGGGAAATTACAAATCAAAAGGCATATACCCTACGACATTAGGATCACGGTCCAATTGTAAGGCATAAATGATTGTTCGATTGTTCTACAATGCAAAGTAGCATGTTACAAAATGTTGTCTTCAACGCAATCACCTGGTGAGTGTGACGGCCCCAATTTCTCATAAATTGGACCCCGCCCGGCCTAAGCCCACGTGGACCCCCGAGCCAGTCTCGCAAGGTCAACGCAGACCTAGTCAGCCTTCCAATCCCTCATCATACGTAAATTCATAATTTTAAGTTGAGTTATTAATATTTTGCAAGTTTTACAATTTAGCGGAAGCAATTACTACAAATAAATAACTCAACGGTTTTTGAAAAAAGTTAGGCAACCTAATTGTGGAACCCAAGTAAATATGTTATCATCGGAGGAGAGTAAATACAAGATATACAAAATAATCACCTAGCTATGGAGCTTTCCCCTTGCTGGACCGTAGATCTGCACTCAGTCAAACCCAAAAATGACGAGCACAGGTAAGTAAAGCCAGTAGGACATATATACAACATTTCACAATATCCAAAGCAGTCGAATTCATGCAAATAGAAAGAAAGGAAGAAAGAACGCATGAATATAAAACATTGTAACAAAACAATCAACAAGTCAATCGATAAGTGAGGGTCCTGAATACACAAAAACAAACAGCAAGGAGTCCCGAACAAAAGGTCGTTGAGTCGCGGCAAAAGCCCATCAGACTCGGGTTTAGGACGAGACACCTGTCTCCCAGCCCTAAATCTTGCGACTATGAGATATCCACAGACCCGGATAAGAGCCCCCAACATACACTCAATTGGGAGATATCGACGGCATCCGGATAAGAACTCATATCACAGATAAATAGTAACCATGACTCACTTGCCAATGGACCACTCAACCAACAAAGTTCCAAAGATAGCACAACAATATTCGATAAAGTGAAATGAAGCTATCACGAAACAGTAAACAACAACAGCCAATGAAGGGAAATGAAATACTGTATAAGTCCCTAGCTGGTTTACTTACCTCGAGAACGCCTCGCTCACGCCTCGATATGCGCACCCGACACCCGACTCCTAAGTCCCTGGTGTCCATTTATACCATTTTGGCATAATTTACTAACTCATTCAAATCACGACCAAATTACTTAGCATACAACTCACCATGGCCTTCAACCTCGTTTGAATCCACCACGTCGTCAAGCTCGTCGAAGTCGCGCCTCTCGTCGAGGATCGATCGATCCGACGACGCGTCACCGCGCAGTTGCTCCAAGTTGTTCCTGCGCCGTCGCCGCTGCCGCTCCACCGCCGCTACCGTTGCCGCGCATTGCTGCTTCGCCACCATCGCGCTGCCGTCGTCGGTGGCGCCGCCTCTCTCACTGTCGTCTCTCTCCTCTCTTTCCTTCTCTCTCATCTCATCCGATCTCTTATCCGATTCTCATTTTTTGTTTCTTCCTCAAGAAAACAAAGGTGTCCTCGAGATTCATGCGGCGCAAAACTCGAGGCACATCCGAAAACATATTTATTCCATGCTTTCCTTAAAGATTGGGCAGCGCGCATCTCGATGCACCAACCCGCCTCATTTTACAATCTCGATACTCGCGCCACACGCATCACGAGGCGCATTCATTTAATATTGTTTTAATGTGACCACATTAAAACCACTATAGCCACTATAGCCACATTAAGTCGCTACGTCAGTCTCACGTCGGCACGCGACTCGAGGCACATCCCCGTTCGTGTTTCGGCTCAACAAATTCCTCGCGTATACCAACTCGTAAAACGACTCAATAATTTGCATTATAATCTCAAATTGGATATTCAGACATACGTATTTCGACGAGTGGATCCCACATACGACCCTGACCTGGCACGTGGCACAAGTCAAAATTTCGGACCGTTACAGTGAGCCCCTCGAAAGCTAGGTTCTTTCAATGCAACAAATTCCTCACAACTGCGACTAAGAAGAGACTAGAACCCAATGATAGTGCAGAATACTGCCGTGCAATTCTTTCATGGCTGAGTCAGTGAGACGTAAAGCAGACTTGCAGAGGGAGATGGTGCAACTCAAAGCTCTCATGGAACAAATGAAAGGGCAGATGGTAGGGTGGCTTTGGAGGCGTCAGGCCAAGCAAGTAAAGTGTACGTGGAAACATTCAACCTAGGGTTGCAAGTGGGGCAGGGCGGGGTGGAGATCGTAATTACCGTCCCCGTCTCCGCAATGCGTATGGCGGGGATTTTTTCTCGCAAATTCCCCGCGGGGCGAACTTTGTCGCCCCACCCCGCAGGGATCCTTGCGGGGCATGGAATCCCCACGGTGCCCCATTGATTTTGTAAAAAATATCTATTTTGATCCATGATTATTGACGCGCGCCGAACGCGTCAATAAAATAATATACTTAAACCAATTATTTTGTAGATAGTGGCAAATGGTCGATCCCACAAAGATTGATATTCTTTCTAAGGTTTAAAAAAAAAAGACAAAAAGGGAAATCGAGGTTTAAGAGAGTGATTTAATTAACTAATCTAAATATAATAAATAAACAAAGCAATGAAAAAAAATTTGAAAATAATTAATAAAAACACCTATTTCAAGACATACAAGTTACGTTCGAATAATAGATTGCATTTGGTCTTCGATTTATGTAAAATATGCAAATCAAATATATCCTAATGTAGCTATAGAACCGTGTAACGTGCCGGTTCCTCGCACTTCCTAATCTCGATAGGCAAAGATACGACAATGACTATTTCCACTAGCCAATCACACAACTCTAGACTCAAGTGAATTGAGTTTAATGCATTGACCGCAATGGGCTTCGTGAAGGCATTACACCTAGACAACCGGGTCACTAGTGTGACTGATCGATTTAGTCTAGATTCCTAAGGTATTCAACCGGTCACAAAAGAAGTCAATCAATCGGTAGGGTCGATTGTCACTAATGTGGTCTTGTCGCATAAGGACGGATGTTTACGACACACTGACGAGTAAATCAGAGTTTAAATATGAATTTAACTATAATTGTTCAAACAATACCAAAGGCAAGAAAATATAATGAAAAACAATGCAATTAAGTTGTAGATAAATCTTACAAATACATTGATGAACACAGTTGAGCCTCCGTTGCAACATAGGCTATGAACTTAACCCTTCATGGTTGATGAACACCAAAAAAAAAAAAACAAAACAAAAAACAAAAAAAACGGGGGAGGAGTCGGCTAGAACGGCGAATCGGAGAGAGAGAGGCCCAAAAATAATATGTCGATCCCCCTAATTAATCTCCAAACTTCTAATTGTCAAAAACTACTAAATTTGGTGAGAGAAATCGGTTCTGGTGGGTCTTGGAATGACACGTGGCGTGATATGATTGGTGAGCTCCTGGTGGTATGGATGACGTGCATGACGTGCAGGCAATGGAGGAGGACAGCTGTTGTTCGGTGCTGGCTGAATGGAAGAGTGCCACATGGCAGCAGCAGGGACGGAGAGGAAGCTCGCGTGAAATAGGCGAAGATGTGGGAGATGGTGACGCACGGATCTCGAGGCAGTCTATTCCCTTCATTTCTCATGATGCTTGACATCGCGCTGATCTCGAAATCTGATCTAGTGGTTCTGGGAACGTTATGTAATTAGTGTGTATTAAATTGCGTCACTTCAGTTGCTCTCATCACCAAATCAACTGTGCAGTACGTATTTCGAGGCAAATCCTATAGCATGTAATCCCTGCATATAAATACTCGATTCCACATGATTTTTCGCCACGAATTCAACCGCGTACCCCAAAAATCCTGAAAATGACAAATAAATGCAATTAGGCTAGTATTTTGGAGACTTAAACATAAAATATATATAAATAAACTATATATAATATACATAATTAACGACTTAACAATTTTTTGGCACTTAAATACTACTTTCTCAGTTTTTTTATTAAGAAACTATTTTTCTCAAATTGAATGATTAATGTGGATTTATTTTTTTGATTGAGTTAAAAGTTATCATACTTAATTAAATATATAAGATTTTCGAAACTAGTATAGTAAATATATTTCGATGATGTTCTAAATATAATTTTATATATTTTTATGATACAACATATATACTTTAATTAACGTAATGGTAAAAACAAATTTTATTGTTGGAGATATTGAGTTTCATTCAATATATTACATATGTTTTAAGTAAAACAAGTTATATATATATTTTGTAAAAAACATAAAAAGTGGAGAATTTTAAGCAATGGATGTGGGGTGAGGAATCCCCGCGGGGTGAGAACAATTCTCGTCCTCGCATTGCTCCGCGTGGCGGGGCATAATTTTGTCCCGTGCCCCCCCGCGGGGAGCAAAAAGCGGAAAATCCGCACTGCGGGGAACGGGGATTCCCCGCCCCACTTGCAACTTGTGAAGGCCCACTCCTACCTCGCAGGTCCCCTGGAACACCCAGTCACAGGCAGTGTGGTCATCCTACCTCGTGTGTCTAATCCCACCTCGCTGGTCTCCTGGGCCACACGACTCAGTGGTACTCGTTTCGCTAAATCTGCGTGTTTAAGCCTCCAGGGCGCGGGTTCGAAACGAGGGAGGCGAAAGACTGCGACCATTTAATTAAATGGGGGGGGTGCAGATGGTGTGGCCCAGGAGACCCGCGAGGTGGGATCGAAACCCACGAGGTAGGATGACCACACTGCCTGTGACTGGGGGTTCCAGGGGACCTGCGAGGTCGGGTTCGGACCTGCGAGGTAGGCCTGGGCCTTCACATAAATTTAGCGATTTGTGTACCGCTTGAGCTAGCTAGCTCAAGTGGTACACAACTCGCTAAATTCGTGACCTTAAGCCTCCAGGGCGCGGGTTCGAGTTGTGGGAGGCGAAAGACTACGCCTATTTAATTAAATGGGGGGATGCAGATGGTGTGGCCCAGGAGACCTGCGAGGTGGGATCGAGACCCACGAGGTAGGATGACCACACTGCCTGTGTCTGGGGGTTCCGGGGGACCTGCGAGGCGGGGTTCGGACTGCGAGGTAGGCCTGGGCCTTCACATAAATGCTAGCTCAAGTGGTACACAACTCGCGAAATTTGTGACCTTAAGCCTCCAGGGCGCTGGTTCGAGTTATGGGAGGCGAAAGACTGCGCCCATTTAACTAAATGAGGGGGACGCAGATGGTGTGGCCCAGGAGACCTGCGAGGTGGGATCGAGACCCATGAGGTAGGATGACCACACTGTCTGTGACTTGGGGTTCCGGGGGACCTGCGAGGCAGGGTTCGGACCTGCGAGGTAGGCCTGGGCCTTCACACAACCCTAATTCAACCTTATACATTCCTAACTCTTTTAGTTTACTCAAGTATTGTTTAATTTGGTTGATTTGGGACAATGTTTATTCAATTTTTTTTTTCAGTCACGTTATTTGTATCAATGGTTAGTGATGGTTAGTGTAAGTTGATGAAGACTGCTCGTTAATCACTACTTCAATTCATTATCAATGCATTCTTCATTTATTTTGCAACTAATATCACTTATTTACTTTGTTCAATTTGGATATGATCACTACTTCAATTCATTATCAATGTATTCTTTATTTATTGGTTCAACTTGTTATTTCAGTTTGATTTCAATGATAGTAAGGTTTGCATTGAGAATGTTCCCAATTTTCGTCTTTGTTGTTGTAACTTATCACAGAGTATCACAATTCGAATGAAATTATGTGGGTAAATCACATTAGAATAACGTAATAGATTTTGGTAACAACACAATTGAACCATAAAAAAGATGATTTTTCATCCTACAAAAAAACATAATAATTTTTACTAATTCTCGACTTTCATGCACACTTTACAGAACTTAACCACCACGATTCACAAATTTGACAGTCATTTTTTATTTCACTTCCATTCCTCCCCATCCGTATTTACGACTGATTGTTATTGAATCCTCAAAGATATTCGTCAATAAGTGAACTTGGTGATAGTCCACTGTTGTTTGGAGTACTTCGTTGTGGATGGAGGTGCTACCCATTGATTGCAAGGAATTAGAAACTTCAACGAATGACATCCGAACTTGTGTTGCATTCTTGTTCTTTGCTTCCACAATTGACGCTAGATGAAGCTTCTCTAAGGTTGTCTTCCCACTTAAAGGATTTGCAACGTGCATTAGTGTAATTCGAAAATGGTCGGTGCTCGTTCGAGACCTTTTTTAGTCACACGCAGTTTTAGCCTAAACCTCGAAGAACACTTTGTACATTGCTCCGCCTAGGGACATTTGTCTGCAAAGTGTCTTGGTTTGCCATAGTTCCAACAAGTATCATCTTTCACAAATGTCACATCTCCCTGAACGATCGCAATCAAGTAAATGTAAAGTGTCATGTTCTGCCACAGAAAAACAAGCACCATCATTCACATGTTAATGCCATCGGGAGGGAGATCTTAAGGCAAACAAAACCCTAAAGACACCTCAACAAAATCGAAGGAAAAAACAATAATCATTATAACCATCCGAAACCATAAATTCCTAATTACAAGTGATGGTAGCCTCACCTTGTCCTTGCACAAACAAACGAGCTCTCTTTTGCTCCATTTCGATGAAACCCTAGCTCTCCATCACACAACCAACGAAAATGTTAAAGATCAGAAACTCTAATCCTTGTACCAAAACCACAATCTTCAACAAGACACCTTCTTCGATTGATCGTTCTGTCAGCCATGGCTAAACCCTAACACAAACCCTAACCCTCCTCTCACACCCACAACGCACAAAAATGAGGTTTATGGTTCACATAGGACAAAATGAAAGCAAAATGAAGGTTTTTGCTTTGTTTGACAGAATTTAGAATTTTCCACCATAAAATTTCGTCTTTTTCCCACTGATAGTTATAGTGTCAGGCACAGACTGACTGAAGAGACAATTTTTTGTGAGAAAAAAAAAATAAAAAACATAAGAAATTTAAATTGTTGCTCTGGGTCCCCTAAACTCGCCACCTCATCGTCCACGTCTCCTCCATGTCAGCAGCGTGTGAAATTACGTGTGAAAATGGCGTAAAAAAAACATTCAAAAAAACATTTCCCATTTCCAAACCCCCCTCCCCCGGGAGATGCCAAGTCCTTTTGGATCAGTTACCAGCGTACTTGTGGATAATGTACTTAACACCAGAACAAAAGCATGGCAGCTAAGCTAGCAACAATCCTAGTAGTGAGGCGCGCGTGATGCATCTTTTCTACTTTTCACATCACTTTCCATACATTACCTTACATGAAATCAATCACTAAACTTGATGGAACAACATTGAATGCCAAATTCACATTCAACTAAAGGTGGATAAAAAGGAACACATCACAACCTTACAGTCTGTACACCACAACCTACACTACACAAAATATCTATTGACATTGATCCATATAGAATCCTTGTTAATTTGACAACAATGCGACCATGAATAGTCAATTAATTAGCAGATAAGTTTGGTTTTCTCAGCACCACAATGAAAGTGATAGGTCTAATCTCTTCTTTCCCAATCTCTTCCTCGATTAATGCCCCGTAAATTTTGAATAGCTCATCGGTGACGCCCTCTCCGAAATGATGTTGTATTAGAGGCTCTTGAATTGCCCTCACAGTCATTGTGATTGTCCTTCCATAGCTCCCTATGTCCTTGTCTTCTCTCCCAATCTCAAACATCTCTAGACAATCTACCGCAAAAGACCCGTCTCTTGAAACTTCGTCTTCGATCTCTTCTCTCGACGGCGCGTAGAAGTGGGCATCATATGAGTCTAATTTCTCCTCTTTAATCTCCCCCTAGTATACATACAAACATAACATGTATATAGCTGATTATCAACTAATTTGATTTTAATTTAAGAAGATCATGTGTTATGTTAACTAAAGTACCTTAGACACCATGATTGACAAAGATTGAGAGAGTAGTTCCCACAAAAAAGAGTTCCCTCTATCAATGTGATTTGGACCACTCCTTCCAAGCAAGGTCAAGACCATGCGCCCACCAGAGACCAACTCCTCTGATCTTAGTCTTAGAAAATATGAGAAGTCTTGTTGGAATTGTGAGAGATAGGCCTTTGACACCTTTGGAAGACTAGTTTCAGATATGTAAACTTTACCCTTATTGATTGACTTCCTTTCTTCATCATACAGTGCTGGTGGAATCTGCATAACCAAATTAATCATTGATTGGTGAAAAAAAAAAAAAATAAAATAAAAAAATCATTGATTAACAACTAATCAAGTGTTAGTCAAAGAGGGTAGTATTTGATTCATTAAAAAAATCAAAAAGAAAAAAATAAAAGTCAGAGAGATCCACAATGGACTTGTCACTAGTGTATTAAGTGGCTACTCCCAACCAAACCATTGAATCCCCAACTCTTAGGCTTTAATTTGATGATTCACATTCGTGAAAAAATTAGGCCAGATTTCAAAGATACCCAAAACTAGAAAAATCAAAATTTTATGTTCTTCACAGTACATTTGTTGGGCCACTTCTCACATTTGACTGTACAGTAAATTTTAAGTCCACCCACTTGGTTGAACAAACACTGCCTAGTGCACTATAGTGCATACTTGTAATAGCTATATATGTATAGCCCCCTAAATCAATCAAAGCAAACGTTGAAAAAATTAAGTAATTAAAGCCCAAGAAAACATACCCTTGAGAGCCAATGCAAGGAGTATGAAGAGTGGATAAAGTGAAGACTGTTGGTAGGGAAAAGCCTTCCATAAAAAGAGCCAGGAACTGCATATATGAAAATCATAGAAGAGCATTGTTCTGCTCTTCCTTTCCCAAGTTCCTCAAACAGATCAGGCAAGGCCGTGAAGATGGAATTGAAATCGTTGCTCGGAAGATCATTCAAGTAGACCCGGAATTCGGGCACCGACCGCAACGCCTTACCGCTCGCGCCCTTAATGGCATTGATGATATCTTTGATCACTGATAGTGTATTGGGTCCTGATGAGCAACCCAGATCAGCTATGGCCAAGCTTTGTGAATTTGTGCCCAAATACATGTCTAGAATTGTGTCCACTGTTATGTGCCTCATCATATCAAGGGCCCTTCTCTGTACAAAAATACGTACATAAATACATACATACATACATACATACATACATACATACATAACCAAAAAAAAATGAAAAAAAGTTGCAAAATCAGTACAACAAAGAGGTGGAGATGTAATAGTTGTAGTTGTAGAGATATAGTACCTGAAGTGAAGAGTTTTTGGCATAACTCTTCTCACCAGTGCCACCTTTCATGTGGAAAACTTTCTCAACATTCATGTTTTCTTAGAAACTTGGACAAGAAAGCCTTAAAAGCGATGAACATGAATATGTCTCCTATGGGGCTTTGATCTGCTTCATATATTGTTTCATCCCTGTTGCCTCTGTCTCTATATATAGTCAGTACAGTCATTGCATCAGTCTCTTAATTCAATTAATAAATTACTGTCTTAGGAGCATTGATAGCGACGGTTTTTTGGATGAAATAAAGTGGTGGTCACGGAGTTCGAGCGACTCTAGCAATAGTCGAGCCTCTGGCCTAAACGTGGAGGAGGCTTAAAAGTTTGGGCACTTGTAATGGTTATTACTGTTATATATGGGATCGACGGTTCAAAGAGAAACTTAAATTGGTGGGCCGAGTGGAAAGCATGCGTAGGGCTGTAATCCATATTTCACTACATGGTGCTTAGGCATCAACTTCAAGAATAACACACTTTCAATCAGGATCCTTACGCTCAAGGCCGGCCCAGATATTTTGGGGCCTAGGGCGACATAAGAAATGATGTCTTTTTATATTCTTGTTTTCTATAAAAAAAAAAAACGTATGACTTCGTCAATTATTTTTCATATGCTTATGCTATTATTAGATTTATATAATTTTATGAACATCACATTTTTTTATACATATAAAGTTTACATTTTTGAAAAAAATGGTATTTTTTAAATAAAATTAATATATAAAAAGTACTATATGTATTTAAAGATATGAAAAACACGTGTAATAGAAAAAGTAAACACGTGTAATAGAAAAAGTTAAGCAAAAAGTTAATTTCTTTTTTACTTAAAAAAATGTTTTGACTTAAGTGAGAGTCGATTCACGGCATCCTTAAACTTGTATTTTGGCAAGTGATGCCTCTACCATTATATAATGCTAATTTTTTTTTCCGAGTAATTGTTAAATTTTTAATCAAAACACCAATTAATATCTAGAAAAAAAAAGTTAACTTTGTTAATTTATGTATATTACTAATTTTTTTAATCAATATAACAGTTTATTACTAAAAGGAAAAAAAATGTAAGTTTTATTAATTTATTACATGTAGAGAGAATGGTGGGGTAATGTTGAAATTTAAGGGGGAGAGAGAGAAAAGAGAGATTGATATAAGTGGGGCCCACATATATTGAGCCGAATTACAGTAGCCACGTATGACGAGATTCATCTAAGTGGGGGCCCTCCACAACAATACATAATTATCGAGTCAACCACACAAACTAAAAGATAAACTTTTTTAAAAAACTATATATATTAGAAAATTCGAGGGCCTATCATGGGGGTGGGGGCTGGGGCGATTGCCCGCCCTGCCCACCCTCAAAACCGGCCATGCTTACGCTCTCGATCTAGGTCTGCTTGTGTTTGAAGGTTCTTCTTTTGAATCCTTCCAATTGGTAAGCAACTCCTTGTTTTATCGCAATGTTGCAAATAATTGTCTCATATATATGAATTATGAGAAAATCATAGTCATACTCTACATGAGACATGAATATAGAATGTGAAAACATTCATACCAAGAAATGAATATAGTATGGGAAAAAACTTTATACTAAAATATGAGTATAGCATATAAGAAAACCTCTGTACTTAGGGGTGGGCAAACCGCGGTTTGGTCGTTTTGCAAACCACCACCAAAACCGCAACCAAACCGAACCGCGGTTTGCGCGGTTTAGTCAATTTGGTTTCGCGGTTTTTCTTGTTACATGTTTTCAAAAAAAAAAAAAAAAAAAAAAAAAAAAAACAGAGGGGAGGCGGCGGTGAGAGACCACCGGTAGGAGATGGCGATGGCGGCGGTGGGAAGCGGCGGATGACGACGACTAGTGGAAGGCAAAGAACGGATGACCTCAACCGGGGTGGAGCGAATATGTTTAGGATCTTGAGATGGAGATGAAAAAATGAAACGACCGTTGTTTATATTGGTTAAGGTTAAGTTGTTTATATTGGTTAAGGTTTTAAAACGTGAATTAAATAAATTTACTAAATTACCCTCGGTTTGGTTTGGTGAACCGCGGTTTTTCAGAATTGAAAACCACCACCAAACCGCGATTTTGCGGTTTTCAAGTTTTTCAAACCGCCCCCAAACCGCGAGTTTTAAAAACCAAACCAAACCATACGGTTTGGGCGGTTTTAGGGAAACCGGTGCCCACCCCTATCTGTACTATATGATATAGTTATGGATTGCTTTGCATTTCTTGGTTGGGAGGGAATCACGTAGTTAGATATGAAATAAGCTCAGATACCATGAAAGGTTTGAATACCAATCAAACTTTCCATTTTTATATTCATTTAGATGTGTTTATATACACATCATGATGTGCATAAATTAATATAGAAATAAACTTAAAAGGAAACATTATAAATAAGGAAATGATTTCTCGAAATCTTGCTGATTTTGCTATCATAATAAAAATGGAATGTGACAGCCCCTCTCCAAATCTAGGGCACTGCCGGGCCTAATCCCGTAATTAAGCCCTAATTATATCCAATCAGGACTTAACTACGTATTAGTCACCTTTACAACCTAGACGCATCTTTTCTCGTGTTCATGATAAGTAATACACTAGTCCTACCAGTTTATAAAATTTAGAGTCAATTAAAACTTTTTATTAAACCAATTAATTAGCGGAAGTCTTATTGATTATGCAGAAGCAATTAGTAACTTATGCGGAAGTCATTTATAAAATCCTAAGTGTGGAAAACCTGGAAATGACATCACATATATAAAGTCCTCAAAATGCAGTGTAACAGTAAAATAGTCTTAAGTCAAGTCGGGGAAACTAACGCTCAACCCAATATACAACCCCAAATAGTATCTGAAAGACATATATAACATATACAATCAAAAAACCAAAAGAAAACCTACAATCGATGCAGTGACGCGCCGCGGGCTCAGGGATAATCGTCGATCTTCTCTTTGCCCGGCCTGCTGGTAGACGACTCTGCACCCACCGTCATAAAAAGGACGGTGAGTACAAGAATAAAACAGTAATCCCCGATGACAAGTTTAATTTGCATTTCCAAATATTCAAATGGTATTTAAAAGCATATAAATGAGAAAACTGGATAAACCATATGCGAGTAAATACCAGAGTTAAACAAGTGATACTGACACTAGGCTAAGTAGTGGTGATTTAGGTTTTCGGCGAAACATGTCACTCCGACTCAATAATCATATAGCACAAGGGACTCTAACCCAATTGTTACCGGGACTCTAACCCCGGTGTGTAGACCACCTCGGGGACTCTAACTCCGAGTGTCATACGGTGTCAAGTAACATGTGCTTGACATCCCCAGGGACTCTAACCCCAAGAGTCGCGCATACCTCGATCGAGTACGGGACCTAAATGCTAAAAATACTTTTTAAATTTCAAGAAATACCAAGTATGGATTGTCAAGGCATAGGCACATCCACACACCTAAGAAAATAAGGAATACGAGTCCTCTTAAACATTTATAAGATATTCACTAGCCTAGTAGCATGCTATTTATCATTTAATTCACATTTAAAACAACAAGAATAGACATAGCATTGGATAGAATCAATGAATCAAATCAAATGAATTGATTTCATGCAAACTAGACTCATCAAGTGAGCATAGACACAAAGAACACATGATATAAGAATACAAAGACAAAATAGTCAAAATGACTATGCAAGGACAACAATTAATAGAAATGAAATGCCAAGTAAAGTTGCCAATGGGTATACTCAGAACAACAAAGTAAAGTCATAGTTTTACTGACTTCCCGATACTCCAAATCTTGTATTCGCTATCCCGTACCCTTTTCCTAGGTTCCTGAGTTTGATGTCTCATTAGTTCAAATATAGTGGGTTTAAGCTCAATTTAGTGGTGTTTATTGTGTATTCAAGTTGGTTCAATATTCTTTAAATCAATCTTCCTAAATCAGCCCCTAAAGACTAAATTAAATTTCAATTTCAGTCCTACATTTTAATGCACTTTTAGGAATGAAATGGTCCAAATATCGAAATCCTCCATCAGTACAATTATTGTTGGTCTCTCTCTTAGCTTTCCGGAAATGTTTAGTTTGCAAAATTCTAATTTAAAATGAAAGAGATGTCATGATTTTACTAAACGTAGGTCTAATTGGAATTTAATCCGACCAGCGGAATTAGAAAATCTATTTCTCCTAATCTATAGTTCCTAAAAATATGATTTTTAGTCATAAGGCATCAAATATACCCAAATACAACATACTAAAATATTAACTCATTTGGATAAGTAGTTAGGGAGTTATGCCCTTAACAAGTTTAGTTTCAAAACTTTCCTTTTTAATTCCAGTACCTATTTGTAGAGCATGTTTGGATATAAAAACATTTGAATCGAAATACCTTTAGTTAAGCAAAGTTATTTCCCTTTAAATAAGCTTTCAAATGCCACTGGTTTGGATCAATTTGGATCTAAAATGGGCAGATTATGATCAAATTATCCAGGTTGATTCCTAATACAACATGCAAAATTCTAGTTTTTGTGTTGCAACTTCAAAAATTCATATATTTATGATTTCAAAACCAAATTAAGAACTTCAATATAGTTGGATTATCAACTTGAAATGATGAATCTAAATATATAAATCAATTGCAAATACTCAATCATCTACCATCTGAAATTAGCCTAAAACCAGAACTTATTCTAATTTCAACTAAAAAGATGTGTACCTAGTTGATGTAGCACCATAGCTTGAGAATTTCTCACCAACTCCCATGGATTCCAACACCTTGATGATTCACTCATCTGCAGCAATTTCTTCTTATTCTCCAGCAAAATTGAATGAGTGATTTGGTTTGCATGTTGTTTGATCACTAATATTATATATTAAGGTGATGTTCCTTCCTAGCCCTTGATCTCCATGGATTTATGTATCCCGATGAATATCTAATGGTCCACCTCTTTTCATATATCCCACTAACTGCCACTAACTCAACCTCGAGTGACACTATTTCATTACTCACCTAGTACCTAGATGTGTCAATGTGTATCTCTAGATCAATCTTATGCTTTCCATTTAATTTACTCAACTATAGACCTTTAATTTGATTTACATTAACAAACACAACCATATGCTTATAAGTAATTCCTTATTTTATATTAGTATTAAATAAGACTTACCAAAATGCTAACTACCCGGTTCCCCGGCTCGCACGCTACTCGAGGCGTGTCCCCGCTCTCGTCTCGACGCCTACAACTGTACAAACCGACTTAGTAAGTCTACACAATACATAACACTAGGCATACATCAATACAAAAATACAATATACCTCGGTCACGTGCATCGGTCGGTGCACGTATCACGGTGTAGGTCACACGTCAAGGGTCGGTGATCCTGATTAAGGAATTAAAATGGGGGTTAGAGATTTGGGCCGCGACATGGAAATAAATCAAACAAAGATAGAAACAACTCATTCTTGATTCCTTAAATAAAAAAAATATTCATTATTAACTTTGTTGTTATGAACAACTTCAGGTTGTGGTTAAAAGGTAAAGTTGTCAGCAACTAGAAGCCAAAAACCCTAATTCTTTATTGGGTTCTCTTTGTCCATTCAACCTTTTGAACTACCTTCTCGAATAACTTTTTTTATATTTTATTTCTCAAATAAACTTCAGATATGTCAATATCTACATGATGAGATTATTAGTTTCATCCCCTTTGCGACCATTAGATTCACCATTAGCAAACATTTACTTTTCTTCATTCGCATATAGACTTCTGAAAGACTGTGAGTGGATTTGTGTTTATGGGGTTGGTACTCGTTATTATATTTTATTTTATAAGTAGTTGTTTCATTCTCTTGTTAGAAGGTTTAGATTGTCTTCCCTCGTTGGAAGTTTAATGTTTACTTCATTTGTTGGAAGTTTTATTTTTCTTAATTGTTCGAATGATGTGTTTATGTGTATGTACTGTCGTGTTTCAGACGTTTGTCAATAGATAATTAATAGTCATTGATTTTCAAACTATTTTATTGTTACAGTCGCAGATTTTGAAAACCAACCTTAAAAACTAACCATATGACTGTTGAATATTCCTTATAACAATATTAAGATTAGTAAATCAATTTGCTACGATGACTGATTCTATGTTTTGTTGTGTTTCATTCAATATATTGAGAGTCATTGATGATTAATGAAATTTCTATTTCTTATAAAAAAAAAAACATACTTTGTTGTCGTATGAGACTTAAACCATTTACATGTATATGATCTGCTCATATGGTGCCCTTACAATATTGCATAGATTTGGATAAACAGCACTTAATTGTTCAGCCGCAACTTAACACACACACTGCTTTATTCGTCCCTAATGTGTTTAAAGTGACACAACTAATTATAAGTACTGCTTTGATGCTGTGACTCTTTAACAACAATATTCTAAGCACTTCACATAACATTTTTTTTTTTTCAGAAGCTTCACATAACATTTGAGTTTATATATCATACATGCATGTATATTAATTGCTAGTGTGAGGTTCATGATGTGACAATGTTATTATAGCTGGCTAACCTTGACTCTTTGTACGTATGAATTACGGGTCATAGTTTTCTAATGCGACATTAATGTCTCGTCTCTTTCCTCTAGAAGGCCTCTCGTGAAATGATAAAATTGACACTATTGATTAAATGTATATCAAGCCTTAAGATAATCACATCGGTTCAATGACATCAAATAATTCATATTATCATAGAATTTGGTCTTGGTTGTAATTAAGTAAAGAAATTTGGCAATGATACCATATATTTTTTTATTGTTACTACAAGTTCGCGAGAACAATTTCATCCCTCTTAAGAGCCATCTTTGTCTCGATTACAAGTTAGCTAAGAAGCTCATGAAAAAATAATTTTAAAGTATATTGACGTTCAATGGATAGATCAAATCGATCATAGCAGATCCATAAAATTTAGGTGGGGCACCTTGGGGCCATAGAACCTTGGTAAGTTTAATAGGTTTGTATAACTGCTAAGATCCACAAAGCATGCCCGTTATTGAAGTTTTTATTAACTTTTTGTTCATCCAGCAACAAAATTATTATTGATTCCTCACATTATATAACATTTAGTTAGCATCAACAAAAAATAATTCGTAAAATAATAATAATAATAATAATAATAATAATAATAATAATAATAATACCAAGTCCCTATGGCATATTATCCGCAAGCAGCCCTCCCACGACATTTCTCCGCGAGCCTATTATCTTCGTTAGTACCGATATTATCCTTAACTTAACCACCTTTCAACTCATATGTGAGGGTTTTATTTCAAAAGGCCTCAGTACTACTTGGGATGAATAATTAATCACTTATATATTTCTTTACGAAATTTTATTTAATCGAAGTGAGACTAACTTTTGATCCACACATCCCAACACAAATTCCGAAAGTTGAAGGGGTTAATTTGAAGTAGCTAGAGCTAACAAAATTAAGAGTAAATATAACCCACTTGCAGTGACAAATAGTTATCTCCAAGGATTGTAAAGGACATAATGATCCACCACTAGACAAAAAAAGCAAACTAATTGACGCTTAATTATGATTTATTGATCCCAAAGATTGGGTCAGGGCAGCAGATTTAATGCACTTCATTGGCTGAAAATTGTAAGGGTCGCTAATCCTTTTAACACTTTTAGTTAGTGGCTCACTGAAATGTGGATCACTTTTGTTTGGTAGGCGATATATATATTTTTACCAAAATTGGTGGTCGATCTAACACAATATATTTAAATCGATATTGGAAACCAATTACTATGTTTTACGTGTACATCAACAAGGAAAAAGCTGTGCTGATCGTCACAAATGTTTTTATGTCTCGGGCTACTACTCTAAAAAGAAAATAAAATAATCCTTACCAATTAAAAAAAAGTTAAAATCGTAATCCAACAAATAATTAAAGAAAGCAATCCGTGAAGGTAATCATTTCAAGTTTTGAAGAAAAAAAAGTTAGCAGTATCAATTGAATTAACAATAACATTAATTCACACACTTTAAGTATGTGATTCTAATATTATCTATTAAAAAAAGTATGTGATTCTAATTGTTTGTGATTGGCTAAATTATTGATTAATTTGAGCACGTTTCTTCGTATTATTGTTGGCTCTTTCTCCTATTAAGTTGGCGAGATATTTTAATAAGAGAAACATCATTTCCCATTAAAAAAAAAGTGAAACGTTACTTGAATCAATTTTTTTACAATTGTTTGTTGAAATAATTTATTGACAATTTGACTTAAGGAAGAGAGGTTTGTTGTGTTTGTGTATTGTCTCATGTTCCAAATGTTTGTAGATAGCAATTTATGATTGTCACACTGTTTGTGTAGTGTCATATTTTCAATATTACAATCACATTTAAAACTAAATTCATGACAATATATACTTAGGAACAAATAAGATTAGCAAGTGAGTCAATGTACATTTTTATTGTGGCAATTGATTTTACTAATCGGACTTATAATAATTAGGGCAATTGATTATATATTATCCAAAAAAATAAAATTTATATTTCATTTAGAAAGAGATTTGTTGAGTAGTCTTTCCTCAGTCCTCCCTTAATAAAAAGTTTGGTTTTTTGTTCCTAAATTATATGCATCCTCTTTGTAGTCGACATTCCTTCAAGTCTAGTATTTGTTATTAGGATAAAGGATTGAATATAATAATAATAATAATAATAATAATAATAATAATAACAACAACAACAACAACAAAATGAAAAATGATTTTTAATCTGGACGAGTTTTTGGCTTAATGGTAAGGGTGAAAGCGATATTGTGTGAGTTAGGCACACAACCTGGGGTTCGATTCTCCGTAACAATCAAACGTCGGGCTACTGATAGTCTCTTTCTTTAATCTCATTACTCATGAGCCTAGTCAAACAATTGTATGGATACCCGTAATTAATTAAAAAAAAAAAGAAAAAATGCTTTTGATCCACTTCGGGTACGTTAATTTGGCATGTATTAATTGTGACTCTTGATTTTTAAATCGAAGTGTGCATGAAGCTCAATGTGACTAATTGACTTAAGGTGCTCAAATTGCGTCAAAAAAGGGACTTGAAAGAAATCGTGCATTCTTTAGTCACGTAAGTATATATGAAGTGGCACAAGCACGTACTACACCTACTTGAAAAAGAGGGTTCATGATTTCGAGATTAATTTTTTGATAAGAAGTAATAAAAGTGGAATGTTAGAATGACAACTCTAAATCATATTGTATTGCACAATTATCGATGTAGCGTGTAGGTCTTGTATCAAAATGAGAAATTGAGTATGTGTTCTTATGAGATTTTTAATATGAAACTCATACATCAAATCAGTTGTTGTGCAATATGTCGTGTCTCAGAGTTTTCATTCTATCATTTTCCAATAAAATTCTCAAAACTTACTAGTTAAGCAAACACTCTGATCAGCCTAGCTAGCTAGTACAAGACCCGTTCTCTCCTATAAAAAAAAGAGAAAAAAGAAAGTACGCCTAGCTAGTGAACCAATTTACAAACCTTTTAGGCGCGCGAGACACCAATAGGGTGAGGCCCATTATGGGCTGAGGGCGAGGGCGAGGGCGGGCGGACCCAGCGTCCTATATTATATATAATAGCCTCTGAAGACTGAAACTGATGATGGGTCACACTGGGACTAGGGTGTTCTATAGCACACTTTGCGCAGCCCAATCGATTACTATAAGGTTGATTGGTTGGGTTGCAAAGATGGTGGACCATTTTGACAGAATTGTCTATTAAAGCGCCTGCCAATTGGCTCGCTACATTAGAGGCTCTCGCTGGCAAACCTTGATAGGTTACTTTCAATGTCTGGAATAACCAAAAGTCACCACCTCTTCCTTCAACTTTCCTCGTCACCGCAAATTTGTTAAACTCATTTGTTCTTTTTTCCTAAATGGAATTTCTACCATGGGAGGGGGCACAATGTTTTGTATTGTGCCACGTGGCGGATAGGTTCGATTTAAGCTGCTTTGATACACATAGTGCAATGGGAATATGCTCTTATACTTGCAGTTTGCCCTCCAAAAGAGGAATATAGGAAATTTACCTAACAGAACCATTTTTTTTTATTAATTATAAGTATTCAGATACTTGTCTGATTAGTTTTATGAGCTTTTGAACTGTGAAAAAATATCATCATAAGCTTAACGTTTGACTATCGTAAAAAAATTGAACTCGAGATCAATTATGTGCCTGAGCCACATAGTTCAGCCTTCGTCCTTATCATTAAGTCAACCCATACAAATTAAGTATTCATAATTAAATGCGTTGTTGTCAAGTCAATAGCGATTCCTAAACCACATTGCTAGGAAGTTGGAACACACAAAAATACGTGGAAATAGCGATTCCTAAGTCATTTGCCACATATACTTTTCAGACAAAATAGGGAAATGATGTGGGGATTAACGTTGCTTTTGGTGTGTTGGGAGGTCTACTTTACTTGCATATGCATAATAATCAATGAGATTCAACGCGACAACTAGAGAAGTGTTGTCTTTTCATTTTCACTTTTCCATAACTACTTGGTGAGTATTTTTCTAATATGCCACACACCACAAAGAGGGATAATTCCAGCATCCAAGTGCAAGGGGGGCTAAAAAAAAAAAAAAAAAAAAAAAAAAAAAAAAAAAAAAAAAAGGAATTTCAAAACCAAGGTATATATAGTACATTACATTCAATTATATTAAGAAGATTTTCTACAAAATGCATTAAAAAATAAGATACTGGGTTGAAATGCAACGATCAATATGAAATTTAAAAATATTAAGTATATATGCAGAAGTGGGGTTGAGGATGACAGGTGGAATAAAAAACAGAGGTGGCGTTGAATAGGTTGATGAAATTAGTTGAGGAAGGCAAATCAAATTGATTTGGGTTAGGCTTGGGCTTTCTTCATTTAACTTGGGGCCCAAGGCCCAAATCTTTTGCATACCCACTATATATCATATGGTGGGTATCATAATTACCAAACTTTTGAGGGGGCCAAGGCCCCCTCATTGGCAACATAGCCTCGAATTCGTCCCTCACCACAAACACATGAGGAAGCTCAGGGCTAATTAGTTAGTTTTTTTTTTTTTTTTTTTTTTTTTTTTTTTTTTAATGAAAGAAACCACCTTGTCTCGCACGGGGTGTATTCAAGTCCAACTCCCAATATATATATATATATATATATTGTTGTGGAATATAGATGACCATGCATGTACACCAACATATTGTGTAGTCATGTAACTTGTATTTTTCACTTAATAGTACCTCCACTTGTCTATGTATTGTCATGTAACTTGTAATCCTCTCCAATGTACACCAACTCTTCTATGTATTGTCTATGTTGCTTGTGATGTGTTGTATGACTTGTGGTGTATGTATAACTTGTACACATTGTATAAGTACAATTATCATAATCACCAAATGACCTATATAAAGGGTGCCAACCCCATTGTAATTCACACACCAAGTTGAATGAAAACTTCTCATTCCAACTATCTCATTTATTCTATTCTCCTTTGTAGTAGTAGTTTGTAGTAGTAGAAGTTCTTAATCTTATATTTTCATTCTCTAGTTCTTAGCAAGTTCCAACTCAATTAACAACACGTTATCCGCACGAAGTTGCTCTACAAGAGGAGGTCTTGAAGATCAAGAAGCTTTTCAAAGATATAAAGCTAAGAAGGTATAATTTTTATTAATTTAAATAAGTTCAATTTATTTCCATGTTGTCATGGTTAATTTCTTTTTTGTTACATGCATATTTAATTATGTAAATGTACTTTATTCATACATTATGCATTGTAACGTCACCGACTACGAAAGTATGCTATGTAGTTGCGTCTTGTACGATCTTCTACATCAGAAATCAAAAGTCAATGTGTGACATATAGTTTTGCTCTTAAAACTACAAACGATTAGTTATTGTTCTATTCTTGATTTCATAATACAAATAATGCTATAAGTTTGAGTTGATAGTGGGTAAGCATTGTCCCCGATAAAGCTAAACATTGAAAGGGAGACGGGTTATCCCGTTCGAGGAGGCATGGTATTAAGTAGACTATGTCTCGCCACCCAACCTGGAGGTTGTCCCACCAACTCATACGAATAGTACATTTTGTTTATTAATGAATCAAGTTGTGAACATATATTTAATCATATGTTATGTTTTTACATAAAAAGGAAAACTATTATATATTAAATTTATTTTCAAAATATTATTCAACCATAGTTGAACTTGTTGCCTTATTATATTACCGACAAGAATTACTTGTCATGACAATTAGATACTACAATTTGTGAATGAAACATATATGCAAAACTGTGTGTTATACACAATCATTCGTCAATTTCTCTTTAGAGATTTGAAAAGTGAATATTTCACTTTATATATATTTTCACCTTATGGAGTTATATATATACATACCAAAAGGGTAATGCTCCAAAAGCTCAAAATGAGCGGCTGAGTCTCATGCTACAAAATTTAATCGATCAAATATTAATTATAATTCTACAATTTTAATTACCTCTATGTTGAGGCTATGTGGAAATATGACTGATGAGACAATAAAAATAAGGTCACGTGGCCCGCCTCGACTTATTCTTTGCAACAAATATCGAGTGCACATGTCAATCCAATAAATATTAAGGATTGATTTCTTGTCTCATGGTAGCTAAGTAAAATAATGAGATATTATAAATATAATATCGATCCCGTCCAATTAGTTCAGTTTCAAATTAAGAAGCATATGTTGCATATAATGATCATGATCGCAATAATAAATTTATGGACGTGGAAAATGTGAAAATATCATGTAAAGGTCGTATTGACAATTCCACCAAAAATTGGAATAAAAGTGGTGCACCACTACAAAGGAAAAATAATTATTGACAATGAGCGCTCATAATTGTGACTTTTTTTGGTCATATATGAAAGACTATTTTTCTTAAATATTGTCATATATATACCCGAATATTTTTGTGATCTTTACCATGCCTTCAAAATCAAAGGCAAAATATCATGAATTTTATCATTGAAAATAGCTCGATAAAACAGCACATCGAGATGCGTTTAAATCGTGACCTAAATATGAGCGATGAGTTTATGTCTTGTGTATCGTGCTACATGCATGTACATTATAATATAAAAGTGAATATTTCTCGAATTCGAAATTAGCGGAGGCTAATGCTCAGGCAAAATCTGATACAACAATTTTATTATTGATGTCTTGTTCATAAGAAGTCTACTCAGAATAATAGAAAATTTATCTATATGAATATGATTTAATCTGAGTATAATATTCCCGGCTTTAACTTCTGGAATATATAAGACACATTAAAACGAATGTCGTCATAAATCAAATGACATTCATTTTGTGGAAAGATCTATTTGATTATCCATAATCATCAATAATGCGAAAATATCGTAAATTCGCACGAACATCCTTTATCGAACTGAATTTTTTTATCGGTACCAGAGATTATTTCAAGGCAAATCAATAGGAGACTTATATTGATTTAACTCTCCATCAATCATATTATAAGATGCCTTGGATCCCTAATATGGAATTTATTTATAGCAAGTTTTGCTAATTGTCACTTTGATGAAGCAATTTTCCCACCATTAGGGGGAGATATAAGCCAATTCAAAAGGAATGGCGTGAAATTGCTTGAAACACATCAAATTGCATTAAATTTGTTGTATTATGATCCATGTATAAATTAATATGAACTCAAAGTTCAAAGGATCATTTAGTAGCAACAAGTTATGAATCAATTACTTGATGCAAGTACTATACACAAAAGAGTGACAATCATATGCTTCAGCATTAAATGGTTCATATAGAAAACGATGTCCATGTGCAACAAAATGCACAAGATGTCTCACCCATGTGAACATGAGGGGAGAATCAAAAGAAGTTATTGATTAGTGCATTGCACTCTTTTTCCCTTAGCTATGGTTTTATCCTACTGGTTTTCCTAGCAAAGTTTTTAATGAGGCGATCCTAACATTATTATACTCCATATAAAAAGAAAAAAAATTATGAAAGGAAATAATGTACTATTTTTCCTATACTAGATTTTTTCCCACAGGGTTTTTCTAGTAAAGGTCTTAATGAGGCATATATATATATTCTCTCAAAGTGTATCAATGTGTTGCACTCTTTTCCTTAGCTATGGTTTTATCCTACTGAGTTTTCCTAGCAAGGTTTTTAATGAGGCAATCAACAATATTATACTACAAATCAAGATTGACGAGAACATTGTACTCTTTTTCCTATACTAGATTTTTTCCCACAGGGGTTTTTCTAGTACATGTTTTAACGAGGCACAATCTCTAAGCAAGTGTCATCAAAGGGGAGTGTTGTGGAATATGGATGACCATGCATGTACACCAACATATTGTGTAGTCATGTAACTTGTATTTCTCACTTAATAGTACCTCAACTTGTCTATGTATTGTCATGTAACTTGTAATCATCTCCAATGTACACCAACTTTTCTATGTATTGTCTATGTTGCTTGTGATGTGTTGTATGACTTGTGGTGTATGTATAACTTGTACACATTGTATAAGTACAATTATCATCATCACCAAATGACCTATATAAAGGGTGCCAACCCTATTGTAATTCACACACCAAGTTGAATGAAAACTTCTCAATCCAACTATCTCATTTATTCTCTTCTCCTTTGTAGTAGTAGTTTGTAGTAGTAGAAGTTCTTAATCTTCTATTTTCCTTCTCTAATTCTTAGCAGTTCCAACTCAATTCACAACATATATATATATATATATATATATATGTGGTGATATATATATTATCACCACAACTCACATTCTCTCCTCTTCCACCATTTCATTTTTAAGATTTTCTCAATTTTTTTATTTTTTATTTTAAGATATTTGTATATTTGTGTTATTTATTGTTTTAAGATATATTCATCCCCCATATTTTTGAAAAACGTAAAATTCAACTTTCAACAATCAAATAACGGTCTAATTAATGAATTATTCATCAATGCATTAAGTCTCTATTTCGAATTTTACACCGTCAATTTAGTTGCCGCAACATTATTTATATATATTGTTTACGACACCAAAATAACAATTAAGTTCATTTGAATTCTTTTTTTGTTAATGAATGGTTACTTCAATGATTTATAAGTAAATTTTTTTTTACCCTCTATTATATATTTTTTTTAAGAAATATGGGTTGATTATTGTGAATTGTAATTTTAATTGTAAAAAATATTACAATATATTTATGTAAATTAATTTATTAACTTTATGTTAAAGTTTTAATAACTCTTACGCAGAGCGCAAAAATTAAATCGACTAATTTCTTATATAAGAGGTCCTACACCAAATTAATGAGCTTCTTAGTTAGGCTTCACTTTGTGTTTAATCAGGAGCTAGAAAATCAAGTTAGTGAAGCAAATCTTTATTTAAATTTTTAATTACAGGACGATGTCAGATGTCCTAAAAAGATGGGAGCGGAGAACAACAATTATATAAGAATGCCGATAAGAAATGTCTCAACAACAACAACAACAACAACAATATGCTCTCAATCTCAAATTAGTTGAGGTCAACAACAACAACAACAACAACAATAATATACCCTCAATTTCAAATTAATTGAGGTCGGCTATATGGATCAACATAGCCAACCATACTAAAAATAAAAATAAAATAAAAATAAAAATAAAAAACAACAAAAATATATATGTTTTTGTTTCTCATAAGAATAATTGTAGCATTTGTTAAAGCGGACAAGTTGACCCAATGATAAGGGCGAGTTTGGGATTGTGTGGATTAGGCACACAGTTCCAAGTTCAATTCCTCGCTGCGTCAAGATTGTTCAAGCTAGTGGGGTACACTCTGGTGATTGCACTAGAGCTTTCTGGGAATAGTCACACAAATATAAAAAATAAAAAATAAAAATTGTGGCATTTGCTAAGGAAATAAATATATTTAATATGATAACTAGTATATTAGAAAAGATAGACATTAGGAAATCATAGTAGTAATAGAAACTTGTATGTTTCTTGATTTGCAAACCAACATCATTAAAATCCCATAAATTCACAAGTTAAATAAGTTTATAAATCTACTTGTGACAGAAAAAGATCGTAAATTAGCTCTCTGATAATTTAATTATTTGGATAATGGACTTCATCATGGATGATACAATTAGGACCACGTCTGTGTTATCAAAAGCAGAATAGCAGAATATTGGGACTAAATCTTCTATGTTACTATTATGATCAAATTACTTTTTTTTTTTTTTTCAAGAGGGATCATCAACAGTTAAGTACAGAAGGGAAGACAAGGACTTGAAAATTATGGGACATGGGCTCCCAATCTTCTCTGGCCCAATACGCCCAAGCACTGTAAGCTCGGCCACTTTGAAAAGATCAACAAAGGTTTCAAAGGTCCATTCTTCAAAAAACAGGAAAAAAGGTTTTAAAGTCCATAGACTTCACCAAGGGTTGGTTCGCGCGACCATAAGGTTGTTGTTTTTTAATTAGTGACTCCAGTTTAGGGGTGACAATTTGGATCATGATATGATTAACACGACACGATACGACACGTAATAAACATATCATGGGTTTGACATAAGTGAGTCTGGGTCATAAACATGTTAACACGTTTATACACGGTTCATAAGTGAGCCATTAACATGTCAACCTGCTTAATTCGTTTATGACTCGCTAAACACGATTACAGAATAATATATATATAAATAATAAATATGGTATAATAAATAGATTAGTACAAATCCCATTTGAATACATGTTAGTAACATAATTTAATTTTTTATTTGTAGACATCTTTATCATATTTTATTTTATTTTTTAGAAGAAATATTTATTTTACTTTCAATATATTATTTATGCTTTAGATTTTATTAATAATTACTTATTAAGAAAAAATAAAACTTTTCACCAAAGTAAAATTTAGATATTTTTTAGACGATTCTTATAATTTTGTTACATTATTATTACGAGTCATTTTTCCTCTATTATTAAGAATAATAAAGACTTTAATGAAAAAGTAAAGTAAAACTGAAAACTATATACAACCACATTATATTTTATTGGCTATTTAATTACGTTTGTTTAAATTTATTCATGTAGATATATTTAATAAAGTAGTAAACAAATTATAAAAGCTTAAATAAAATATTTAATAAATGGATGACACAAATATACTACATGTTTAACACGACCCACTCAGACACGAAAACGATTAACATGATTAATAAACATGTCATGTAATGAGTTTACATTATATGAGTCATGAACTGTTTACGACACAACACTTTTACGACTCGCTGACACGAATTGCCACCCTTCTAAAGTTCGAGTCCTAAAAATAAAAATACTAATATTTGAGAGCTCCTCCACATACATGGTGCGTGACTCGAGTCGAACTCAGAGTAGTCAGATAATCTAAATACCGAATGATTTGACCAAAACAAAAATTCAAAAGACTCCAAACCTTGCCGGCCGCAGTTAAAAAGAATATATGAATGGAATGGAATTGATATTGCCCAAACCAATTAATTTGGCATACACGGCTTATAATAGAGCATGGGATTTGCATTTCCCATGCTCATTACTCACAACTTAGAGCATCTTTAATGGGACCATGCATTGAGGTGGAAATGGATCCACCTAAGATACAATCCACATCCAACCAAAAAAATGCTCTATAATGGGACCATTGATTCATAATGTCCATCATATGTGGCATGGAATCAAAGTGGAGAGTGTCTACCACAATGTCTACTTCTAGACAACATTATTAATTATTTTAAAGTTTTTATTTTTTCCAAGCCTTTATTAATATTATGAAAATTGAAAATAAAAGTGTCAAACTCATTGTAACGACCCTCAAATTTATACGTGCCACGTGTCACAAGGCCGTTAACTGACTGTTGTGACTTGACGTACTTGTCGAAACCTATGGAGTTGACACCGAGGTAGATTTTATTTTTCTATGGTGTATGTATTATTTATTTATACCCAAAATGTGAATTTCTAATGTTCAAGTGTATGTTTATTTTGTTGAGTCGAAATTGCGAGTAAGGTATACGCGGGGCATTCGGTGAGTCGAGACATGAGCGAGGACGTACCTCGAGTCGCGTGTCGACGTAGGACCGAGGTAGCGGCATGTGGGGTAAGCTTAATTAATTTGAGTTAAATGTTGGTTTTGTAAGTGGCTTAATGTGGTCACATTTAAATGTAACATTAATGTGCCTAAAGTTAGGAAAATAAATTCATGAACACAAGATGTGCATCGAGACACGTATTCGCCCATCAAGAGTCAAGGTGTCAACTTGTTAAGTCACTCAAACATGACTTGAGGGACAAGTGTGACAAGGCGGTCCATTAGTTGAGCTTCGAGATACGTGTGCACAAATGATCAAGGGCCATGGTTTAAAGCTTATCACTTATCAATTTAACCACCAAAGTCAACATTTTAATCACATTTCTCATTCTCAATCGATAGAGCAAGTTGGAGAAGAAGAGAGGCTGCTGGAATTCGATCAAGGAGAAGGAGAGGTGTAAGTGAAGAAAAAAGATCAAAGTCATCAAGCTAGGTAACTTCTCCATCACCATTAACATAGCTTGAACAACTTGGTCAATTCACGAATTCGGTGTTGTTGTAGCTGTTTTTGTGTTGTGGTTGATGTTGGGGACCCCTAATAGTGTGTATGAGGGTTCCCAAACAATAAACAATGCCTACGTGTAGTGCAAACTCAAAATTCGAAATGCAGAATTCTGAGTTCTGCTAACCTAGCGCGGTAATATTGATTAGCACGCTAATGTTCAAAATTATAGCGCTAATTGCCCTGGCAGCACAAAATCTGAAATTTTCCAAAATCTCCAAAATACTATAAGTCGATCTAAAACATGTTTTAGGACCTCACGAACCTAAAGGGAGGTCTCGGGAGTTCGGGTAATCGTTTTGGGAACGCGTCCGAGCCGCGAGGGCGGGATAACGCGAGTCCGAGGTATGTAAGTGAGTAAACCAGTTAAGGAAATGCGTAATAATTCATATTTCGTATTTATTGTCTTAATTGATAAATATCTTTGTTTGAAAGTCCATTCTTTATTCCTTGGTTGAGTGTCTATGACCTAAGTGTATCGGGAAGGTACTCCTGGGATTATAGCTAGTTAGACCAACATGAACACTACCTGCGGGGGTGCAACTACCTAACCAAACGTGAGTTTTCCCCGAGTATTGGATTATTGTGGATTTAAGACCACTTAGTATGCCTCTTTTGATTCCTAGGCACTCATATTTCGTCGTGCATATCCGTAAGTCCGATTATCATGCACTTTTTATCTTCTATCTATCTTTAATACACCACTTACGACATTTGGAGTGTTTTTAAATAATTCATGAATTACTTGTTTATATCCTTACGGTTATTACTTTCTACTTTCTTGTACTCACCGTCTAGTTTGTGACGGTGGGTGCGAGATCAGACAGAAGACAAGCAAGGGGAAAGGACCGGTGATCGATGATTTTCTTTGAGGACTTTTTGGAGCGGTTCCTTCCTTGCACGACGGTATATTTTGCCATTTTTGTTGTATTTATTGTATATTATTGCTTTTGAATACACTTTGGGACATATTGAGACCGAGTGATATAAGATATGTGTGTTTATACGATGATTTACGGGTTTTCACACTTGTAGGTTGTTTCACTTTTACAAAATCGAGTTATTTAATCTTGTCTTAAGTTTAATTCCGCTTGCAAACTATTTTGTAAAAGACATAACATAATAACTCAACGCTAAAGGACAAATTTAATGAGAAAATAACTATTAGCTAGAGGCTGACTTGGCCTGCGTTGACTTTGCGAGGATTGACTCGGGAGTCTACGTGGATTTAGGCTGGGTGGGGCCCATTTTTATGGGAAACTGGGGTCGTCACACTCATCAATTCATGGTCTAAACCCACATTATCATTGGAGATCATTTTAGGAGGTGAATATCTATCTAGTGCAACATAGGATAGACATCCTCTCCACATCCATGATGTGACACCAATTCATAGTCTAAATCCACATTACCATTGGAGATGCTCTTAGTGTTCTAATTTAATTTGTTTTCTGCATCATCCAATTTAGGAAATGCAGCAGCTTCAATCTTTATCTACATGTAGTCTCATGTCAATGTGATATTGCGTTTTTCTTATTTATTTAATGTGATATTTTTTTTTTTTTTGATAAAGATGGAGATGAGACTCCTTTTATTAATATATATCTATATGTAAATGTATGTACAGAGGTAACGATTACAAACTATCCTTGTCAAAAATTTGGGCATCCCTCAATGTGCCCACAAATAGCCAAAAGCCAAAAACATGAGGAAGATAGCTTCCTCCATTCCCTCCTTCAAAATCGCAAATTGCAAAAAAAACAAGTCAGCTTCTCTCTTTTCTCCATCATCTGCACGTCTATATATAATTGAATAAAAAATGAGTTTATGTGATTTTAATTTTTTTTACAAGGATGGGACTTTATATAGTTTTGCTCAAAAAATAAAACAGTGCGAGAAAAACAATGTACATGTTCTTTTTAAATAATGTTGAAAATGTGACCTAAAAAAAGTTTGTTAGTGTCGAAGTGTGATATCGACAATTAAAGGTTTGTCATAATATTGTTACAACTAGATGAGTGATCCAAATCCAACACATTGGACATGTGCTTAAAATCAGAATCGTAACTGTTGGAGATTTGGTTCAAGATTGGCGGTTGTAACCTGTTGCTTGAAGTGGTTACAACAGATTTCTGGATAAGGCAGTTGAAGATTTGAACTTATCTCAATCGATTGGTGATCAATTGAAGATTATGAAGTCGATAAGGTTTACGATCCAGAAGACATTACCACGTGATTAATGTGGTTGGTTTTACAGATTTATATTGTTCAGATCTTGCCAGTTTAGTTAAGATTGAAGAATCTATTTGTGTCTATTTATAGTGTTCAAAGTGATTGAGTCTGCACACCAGTTAGAGTCGATTTACTTTGTATTGTGAACCTGTTCTGTTCACTCTCTTTATCAAGTTGTAAAGCATCCAAGGGGATTTGGGTGTTCCAGTGAGGGGGAGCCTCACACACAAGAGGGACCTTGTGTATGTAAGGTCCACAAGTGATGGTATGAGAGTGTGCTAGGACGAGCTCAAAGTGAGGGAGTCACGTCAAGGAGTCCCGTAGTTCGATTCGTCATACTAGTTGAGTTTACATATGGGCGAAGCCTCGCAGACGTAGGTCGTGGACCGAACTGCAATAACACATCTAGTGTCCTGGTTTGATTGTTCTTTATTTTACTGTTTCATTCATTTAAGTTGTTACTTTTTGTTTCCCAGTTACAACCAAGTATTACATACGGTTGTAACCACATTCGGTTATTTCAATTGGTATCAGAGAGGGCATTGTGAAGTCTTTATTTTACAGAGATAAGTGAGATCCGTACTAGCCAAAATGTCTCGGGAAACCAGGTCGGACCACTGAAGGAGTCTCTAACACGAGACCACCACTGTTTACCAATACAAATTATACATATTGGAAAGCTCGTATGGATGGTTACATTACGTCCATAGATGTGAAGGCACGGAGGTCAATTGAGAAAGGATATGAGCCACCCGAAGTTGATGGAGAACCAAAAATCCAGGATAGATGGACAACAAATCAAGAAAAGCTTCTCTCGACCAATGCTAAAGGATTCAATGCAATCTTTGAAGCTGTCAATCCGGAGCATCTCAAACTTATTTCCTCGTGTAGAGTGGCAAATGAGGCATGAGATATCCTGAGAACTTCTTTGAAAGCAATGAAGTCGTTCGTGAATCTAAGATTGTGTTGCTTGGCATCGAGTTTGAAATGCGAGAATGGGTGAAGAAGAAACGATTCTTTGAATACACTGCCAAGTTCAAGGACATAGCCAACCAGTGCACAACAACTTGGGAAGAAATTAATACTCCAACAAAAGGCTGGTGCGAGAAGGCGTTCAAGTCTTCTGTTAAATACAATGTGAAGGTTCTTCTGCTATTCAGGGAGAACAGGGTCTCAAGGACCTTAAGTTTGAAGAACTCTTGGGGTCCTTAACCACATATGAAATGCACCTCAATCAACAGAAGAAGTCAAAATAGCTTACCTTGAAAGGCTGCATCACAATACTCTAGCACAGAAAAGGAAGCAACCCCTAAAGATGATGATCTTGCCTTGTTAACCAAAAAGTATAACAAACTGTTTCAAAAATTTCAGGGAATGAAGAATGGTGGAAAGGGAGATTCCTCAAGGAAAGAACTCGAAGTCAAGCCGTTAGACAAAAGCTCACATGCGAGAGAATGTGGAGGACTAGGACATTTCCAAGCCGAATGTCCATCTAGAAGAAAAGAGAAATCACTAGCCAGTACCTGGAAAGACTTAGAATCAGACAATTAGGGAGAACATGTGAATCAACACATCGCACTCATCACAGTGCAAGCGATTACAACGGGAGCCAAGGCAGCTGTTGCAACCACATACAACAACTCGAAAAAAAAATCATGAAGTAAGTGATTCGAACATTATGATTGTGATTTACCTAACCTCTTAACTCATGCAGAAGCAAGTGGAAATGATGCTGTTATGATATTTAAATGGGAAGAAGCCATTTCATGTATTCAAACACTTGAACATCTTTTTGAAAAAAAAAGTAGTTGATCAAGTGTAAGAATGCATTAGAGCATGCGAGAGAACACCATCGATGGTGAATAAGGGAAAGCCCAAGTTGGATGATCTAGTGCGGATTGGTAAAAGATATGGTGATCATCAAGGAATAGGTTTCAGAAAAGGCTCCTCTGCACGGTCCTTTAATGAACCTATGAGGTTTGTGATAGCACAAGGAGAAACCACTCACCAAAGAAAATGGAGGTTTAGACCTACATGCTACTACTTGTGGAACCAAAGGACACATTCGTCCAAAATGTTTCAAGATGATCAAGGAACTGCTCGAAGAGAGCTCGAGATCACTCAAAAGGCTACTCAAGAACAATGGTCTCATCCAACCAATCAAGTGAAGCAATTTCCAAAAGGAAATGTATGTCATGCAACACATATATCTTTGAAGTCCATATCATCTTCGATTGGTATTTCGACAGTGGCTTCTCAAAACATATGACAAGTGATAAGAGTCTTCTCATCAACTATCAATCTCAAGTTGGGGGATATGTTACCATTGGAAAGAGAACTCTTGAGGTTCTGGACTACCTACACTTTGGAAGGGGTTCTTCATGTTGAAAATCTAAAGGGAAATTTACTTAGTATTAGTCAGTTGTGTGATCAAAATCTCTATGTAAATTTTTACCGAAAATAGATGTAATGTGTGTAATGTAGATGTCAAATGTATCATAAGCGGGGAAAGGTCATCTAACATGTGACGACCCCAGTTTCCCATAAAATCGAGCCCCACCAGGCCTAAACCCACGTAGACCTCGAGTCGTTCCTCGCAAAGTCAACGCAGGCCTAGTCAGCCTCCAATAGTTACTTTCTCATTAAATTTGTATTTTAACGTTAAGTTATTAAGTTGTGTCTTTTACAGGAATAGTTTGCAGCGGAATTAAACTTAAGACAAGATTAAATAACTCAGATGTAAATAAAGGTGGAACAACATACAGTGTGGAACCCTGAAATCAACGGATAAACAAGCATATCCTATATCACTCGATCCTAATATGTCCCAGTGTAATAAAAAATCATAATATACAATAATTACAACAAAAATGACAAAGCATACTATGGTGCAAAGGAAGGAACCGCTCCAAAAAAATCCTTAAAGGAAGTCACCAATCATCGGTCTTTTCCCCTTGCTTGTCTCTGTCCGATCTGCACCCACCGTCACAAACTAGACGGTGAGTACAATAAAATAGAAAGTAATAACCGAGAAATATAAAAACATAATTCATGAATCATTTAAAAACAATCCAAATATCATGCGGGTATTAAAAGACAAATAAAAGATAAAAAATGCATGATAAACATACTTGACAGAGATATGCACGACGAAAAACTGAGTGCCTAGGAATCAAAAGAGGCATACTAAGTGGTCCTAAATCCACAACAATCCAAGACTTTCGGGAAAACTCACGTTTGGTTGGGTAGCTGCACCCCACGAGTAGTGTTCACGTTTGCCCAACTAGCTATAATCCCGAGAGTGCCTTCCCACACACTTAGGCCGTAGACACAAAACCAATGAAATAAGAATGAAATTCCAAGAAAAGGCATTTATCAATAGAGACAATAATTCGAATATCAATTACTATGCATTCCCTTAACTAGTTTACTTACTTACTTTGGACCGCGCTATCCCGCCCTCACTCGCTCTCGAGACACGTTCCCCAAAATGAATACGAACTCACGAGACCTTCACTTAGGTTCGTGAGGACCTATAACATGTTTTAGACCAAATTATAGTGTTTTGAAGATTTTGGGAAATTTCAACTTTATGTCTTTGCCCGGTGAAATTAGCTCGCTAATTTTGATATTAGCGTGCTAATTTCAACATTAACGCTAATCAATATTAGCATGCTAATTTTTTTCCATTAGCGTGCTAACTCTAATATCTAGCGCGTTAATCAATATTAGTGCGCTAGATCTCCCACCTAGCGCTATGTGCGTGAGAACCCAAAATTTTGCATTTCGAATTACGGGTTTCCTCCATACATCGACCATGGTGATGCCTTGAGGATCTCATACACATTACAAGAGGTCCCTAACATCAACCACAACACAAAACAACACCTCACAACATCAAATACATGAATTCATTGAATTGACCAAGCTATGTTAATGAAGTTACCTAGCTTAATAACTTGATCTTCCTTACCAACTTCACTGAATTCTTGAGTCTCCCCTTCTTTTGATCACTCCAACATCCTCTCTTATTCTCCAAATTGTTGAGATCAAAAGCTTAAGTGATAAGTTTGGTTGACTAAGGTGTATATAAATATGATTGGAGTTGATTACACAATAGCCTCACATCTATTTGCATTTACGTATCCCGAGGCTTAACTTGTGGTCCACCTTCACACACTTGTCCCACAAGTCATGCATAAATGACTCCAAATCTATACTCACTTAGTCTCTAGATAGATTATTACGTGTCTCGATGCACATCATAAGACCTTTGTTTTATTTCACTAACTTAGGCTTCTTATTTGAATAATAAACATGGTCACATTAAAGCTATATACACAACTATAGTTGGTTCCAATTACACTCACCTCATAAGCCGCCACCTCGGTCCCACGTTGACATGCAACTCGAGGTACGTCCCCGCTCATGTCTCGACTCACCGAATATTTCGCGTACACCTTATTCTCAAATTCGACACGATAAATAAATATACACTTGGACATTAAAAAGTCACATTTGTGTATAAATAATCAATACATACATCACAAAAAAAAATTTACCTCGGTGTCAACTCCAGAGGTTTCGAAAGTACGTCAAGTCACGATGGTTCGGTCAACGGTCTGAAACATGAAACGTGGCACGTTTAAATTTGAGGGTCGTTACGCTTCTTCCCACCTTATTAAATTTCGTCCTCGAAATTGAAACTAAGAGGAAACTCCAATAGTAAACCTTACCGAATCAAAATAGGTAGGAAAGTGCTCGCGCATATACGAATCTAACTCCCTGGTCGGTTCCTCATCCACGTGATGTTGCCATTTGATGAGAGCTGAAGGTATTTCCTTGCCCCTCAATACCTTCACTTTTCGGTCCAAAATTTGAATCGGTACAACTCCTCATATGTAATATCATCTCTCAAGTTGATCTAACTCTAGTCTACCGTCGGTCGTCGCCACTTCTTTCGACTTGTCAAGTCGAAGCATAGAGATATGAAACACTTGGATGAACTACGGCGAGTTGAGGCGGTAACTCCAACTCATAAGCAACCTTATCGACTCTCCTCGTAACTTTAAACGGACCAATAAACCTTGGCGCAAACTTTCCTTTGATTCGAACCGTTTATGACCCTTCGAGAGCGAAACTTTGAAATATACATAATCTCCTCGGCGTCTTCGCAACTCGTCGTGGTACTTATCGTAGTACTTCTTTTGTCTTTCTTGTGCACCCTTTAGTCGCTAACGAATCTACCGTATTTTCTCAGTGTGATCCATAACAATCTTTGGCCCAACATTCGGCGCATCCTCAAGTCCGCCCACATGATGGCGATCTACATGGCCTACCATATAACGCCTCGAATGGTGTCGTTCGATCTTGCGCTTTGAAAATTGTAGTTATAAGCAAATTCACACAAATGAATATACTCTTCCCAAGATCCTCCGTACTCCAAAACACACATTCTTAGCATGGTCTCTAACACCCGAATCGAACTTTTCGGATTTGCCGTTTGTTTGTAGATGGTACGCCGTACTCATGTCAAGCCTAGTGTCAAATTGTGCCTGCATGCTCTGCCACAACAATGAAGTAAATTGCGGTCCTCTGTCTGACACTATAGACAACGATACTCCGTGTAATCTGACTATGTCTCGCTCGTAGAGACTACTCAATCTATCAACTCTGTGTGTAGTGGAAACGGTATAAAATATGCATGTTTCGCAACTCCTCCACAATCACCCAAATACCGTCAAAGTCCACGAGGATATCGAGGTAAACCATGACAAAATCCATTGCAATGTACTCCTATTTCTATTGCGGAATGGGAAGTGGCTACAAAGAAACCTCCGGGTTTCCTATGCTCAACCTTTACACGCGGCATATCTCACACGTTCGAATAAACTCGAAAATCGAGCTTTCATCCTCGGCCACCAAAAGAGACGTCACATGTGTCTGCTACATCTTGGTCTAACTCGAATGAACAAAAAATTGCGAACGATGAGCCTCCAGAAGTATCTCAGTGTGCATTTCAACCACTGATGGAATCCACAGTGGTCCTCGAAACCTCAAACATGAATCTGTCGATCGACTCCAATCTGGATGATTTGAACTCTCGGCCATATCGTTGAATCGTTGGTACAACTCGTTAGCTTTGTTGTCATCACGTATAGCTTTGAATCAAAACAGTCCGCATCTTTATCGACCACAAATTTGTATCGTAGTAGCCGGTATATCATCTGAACTCATCACCTCGGCGGCCACGATTAACATACATACTCGTGAGTCATATGGCACACTACTACGTCGGTATTATATCATTTCTGCTTAAAGCATCAATAAAAACATTGGCTTTCCCTGGATGATACTCAAGTGCAAAGTCATAATCCTTATGTAGCTTCAACCAACGTCTATTTCTCAGATTCAATTCTTTCTGAGAGAATAGGTACTTCAAGCTCTTGTGATCAGTGAATAAAGCGAACCGCACACCATACAGAGTAATGTCGCCAAATCTTCAATGCAAACACCACAACAGCTAACTCTAAATCATGCGTCGGATAGTTCTTTTCATGAATCTTGAGCTATCGAAATGCATATGCAATCACCTTGCCTCCTGCATCAACACAGAACCAAGCCAACCTTCGAAACATCCGTATACACAACCAAATCCTTCCCTGACTCAGGCAACAACAAAACTGGTGCAGTCGTCATCTTCTATTTCAAAGTAGAAAATGCGTGCTCGCAACTCTCATCCCAGTTAAATTTCACGTTCTTCTGAGTCAATCGAGTCAATGGTGTAGCAATTCGGGAAAAAATCTTGCACAAAATGACGATAATAACCAGCCAATCCTAAAAATTGCGTATCTCGGTCTCTGTAGTCGGTGTAGGCCAATCGATCACCGCTCTAATCTTAGTGGGATCCATAGATACTCTGCTGGCTCCAACTACATGTCCCAAAAATTTGACTTCTTGAAGCCAAAATTCGCATTTACTGAACTTGACATATAATCTGTATTCCCTTAAAGTTTTGATAACTGCCCGAAGATGTTCCTTGTGATACTCACGAGTTTTGGAGTAGATGAGAATATCATCAATGAATACAATTACAAATCTATCCAGATAAGCCTTCACGACACTATGCATGAGATCGATAAGCATAGTTGGTGCGTTAGTCAAATCAAACGACATGACTGTAAACTGATAATGGTCATATCTCGTCTTCAACAGCATCTTCTCCTGTCTCCACTCTGAATTACGAGTGATGATAGCTTGATCGCAAATCAATCTTGGAGAACCACCGAGCTCCAGTCAGGTGATCAAACAAATCATCAATGCGAGGAAGCGGATACTTGTTCTTCACAGATCTTTGGATTCAATGCTATAGTTGATGCACAACCTCAGGCTGCCGTCTTTCTTCTTCACAAATAAGATCGGCGCGCCCCATGGTGACATGCTCGGGTGAATGAACCCTAACTCCAACAACTTGTCCAATTGAGTCCTTAATTCCTCCAACTCTCGAGGAGCCATCATATACGTCGGTATAGAAATAGGTTTAACCCCAGAGACTAAGTCGATGATGAAGTCAATCTCTCAAATGATGGTAATCCCCGTAGATCATCCGAAATACGTCAATGAACTCGCGACTCCGACACGTCTCCAATATAGATCTCCAATCTCTCGCGATCTATGACACTCACAAACGTCTCAATCTCACTACTAGTGGCTATCATTCCTTTGTGATTGAAAGTAAAGCGGTTGTCCCTTAAAAATTGATCTCAGTCCAATATGACAATGGAGTCGTGAATCGACTTGCTTAGTAACAATCAATATGAGCACGATACGCACCCAACCAGTCCATACCAAACAAAACATCAAACCGAAGAAACTCTAAAACTCTCAAATCGTAGGCAAATTATGACCTCTATCTACTACCGAACAGTCGACACACACTAGTTCGGGTACATCTTATCCCCGATTATCTTATCCCAGCCATTGTGCTAAGGATCAAGGGTCTACTAAGCCTAGTGGGTCTCAACCTAATGCATGTACTATGCGCCCAGAGATAAATGAAACAATCAAACTAGAATCAAACATGGTATGCATCAAAGTACCACAAAATAAAAATCATACCCTCAGTGAGATTCCGGGAAGCTCCCTGATCTGCAACATGAACTCTCTCTCTGCTGCGATGATCTTTGCGACGACACTCGACTCAGAAGCGTGTGGACACGGCTCTGAAGATGACCCATCGACCGCGTTTGAAACATGTACGTTGCCCCTTCGGTCCGAAGACATCCCTATGTCCGCTCGGTCCGCGTCCATGTGCGGTCTCGACTCGTGCTCGATCTTGTATAGACCTCTATGTCTGTCCACTGCCTTTACCCACATCCTTACTCTCTGAATGCTGCATCTATGGTGCTATACGGATAGAGTAGCTGTGGTGATCGGCTAGCAAAACTGTAGTACGGTGAAACATTAGTGGTCTTAGTAGGTCGTCTTTGATGGTAATGTAAAAGATCTAATACTCGGGGCTCTACTATCTCTAAAGCCTGTCTGTCTTCTTCTTCTTCTTGTCCCTATCGGATCGACGGTTTGATCGTGTGTCTCGTCGGTAGGTCTAGCCTCCTCGAATGTGTACGTAAATAAACCTCCCGTCTCTAAGCTCATCTCTTAAGCCTCTGCAATGTATCTAGCTCGGTGGAGACAATGACACCTCCAATCTCGAGTAGCAATCCCTTAGTGAAATAGTACACCTAATCGGCGTCGAATCGCCACACACTCCAAAGATACGGAAGGAGTTGTAGGTAACATCCCATATAACCCATGACGGACTCATCAAGCATGTTGTCTCAATGAGGTGAACGATTCCTCTTCTCCTCAATACGGTAGAAGGAAAATACTTCAAGTTGAGCGCCTCTTGAAGTCGCGATCTTGGGTGCTCCTCTGTAGCAACCATCGTAGTCCACTTGATCGTGCCTCTTCTTCCAGCATCATGAAGAAATAGAGGCTTTCATGTGCTCCTCGATGTATGAATGATAATGATACTGCACCTTTTCATGACTCTTCAAGAACTTCTTAGCGACCTCCAAGTCGTACCACCGTAGAACTCCGTAGGATTATGCCTCTTAAACTCTTGCAATCTGTCCCAGCCTCATGATCGCCTTAGTGCCTTTCTCTCGATATATGAGACATTATCTCAATCTATATAAGAGGTATAACGTAGTCTCTGTACTGCACGGCTGCGATAATCGTAGTAGCGCAACAATAGTTGCTATAATCGGTGTATCTGTCTCTGAATAACAGAACAATGTCGATGAAGCGGTGGTGACGGTGTAGCGTAGTAGGTGCCCTAAGAATCCTCGAATCTCCTCCAATCGTAGATCTTGGGACGCGAATATCTTTGACAGAGTATGAAACTCCTCGCGATTACAAATGGAGGAACCGCAGCGACCTACTATCATCACTTAGGTCTAGTCGATCCGTCATCGTAATTTGCAATAGAAAGCAAATCCCCAAATCAATGGATAGTTACCGATATAGTATATTACACACAAAAATATAACATATAAGATCAAGTTTTTACTTTTTCCCAACTCTCATCACTTCCCAACGAAGTTTCTAAATCAGGATCATAGGGTTCCACTCTAGGTTCCAATTGTGTCTTGTGTGGTTAACATTTAAACTACTCGATACTAATTGTGGCGACCCCGATTTCTCGAAAATCGGGCCCCGCCTGCCTAAGCCACGTAGATCCCCGAGTCATTCCTCGCAAAGTCAACGCATGCCTAGTCACCCTCCAATAGTTACTTTCTCATTAAATTTGTATTTTAATGTTAAGTTATTAAGTTGTGTCTTTTACAGAATAGTTTGCAGCAGAATTAAACTTAAGACAAGATTAAATAACTCAGATGTAAATAAAGGTGGAACAGTGTACAGTGTGGAACTTTGAAATCAACGGATAAATAAGCATATCCTATATCACTCGATCCCAATATGTCCCAGTGTAATAAAAAATAATAATATACAATAATTACAACAAAAATGACAAAACATACTATCGTGCAAAGAAAGGAATTGCTCCAAAAAAATCCTCAAAGGAAGTCACCAATCATCGACCCTTTCCCCTGGCTTGTCTTTGTTCGATCTGCACCCACCGTCACAAACTAGATGGTGAGTATAGTAAAATAGAAAGTAATAACCAGAAGGATATAAACAGTAATTCATGAGTCATTTAAAAACAATCCAAATATCATGCAGGTATTAAAAGACAAATAAAAGATAAAAAAATGCATGATAAACAGACTGACAAATATGCACGACAAAAATTGAGTGCCTAAGAATAAAAAAAGGCATACTAAGTGGTCCTAAACCCAAAACAATCAATAACAATCCAGTACTTAGGGAAAACTCAAGTTTGGTTGGGTAACACTCCAAAGTAGGTAGTGTTCACGTTTGCTCAACTAGCTATAATCCTAGGGTAACTTCCCGACATCTTAGGCCATATACACTCAACCAAGGAAATAAGAATGGAATTCCAAGAAAAGGCATTAATCAATAGAGACAATAAATATGGAATATGAATTACTATGTACTCCTTATACTTAGGTTTACTTACTTACTTCGGACCGTGCTATCCCGCCTCTCGCGACTTAGGCACGCTCCCCCAAAATGAATACACCGAACTCCCGAGATCTCCCTTAGGATCGTGAGGACCTACAACATGTTTTAGGCCGAGTTATAGTGTTTTGGAGATTTTGGAAAATTTCAAATTTATGTCTTTGCTAGGAAATTAGCGCGCTAATTCGATATTAGCGTGCTAATTTCAACATTGGCGCATTACCTTGTACGTCTAGCGCGCTAATCAATATTAGTGTGCTAATTTTTTAACATTAGCACACTAATTTAATATTAACGCGCTAACTCTAATATCTAGCGCGCTAATCAATATTAGCGCACTAGATTTCTCACCTAGCGCGTATGTGCGTGAGAACCCGATTCCACATTTTGAATTTTGAGTTTCCTCTACACGAGAGGCCATGGTGATGCCTTGGGGACCCTCATACACATTACTATAGGTATCTAACATCAACCACAACACAAAACAACACCCCACAACATTAAATACATGAATTCATTGAATTGACCAAGCTATGTTAATGGAGTTACCTAGCTTAATAACTTGATTTTCCTCACCAACTTCATTTGAATTCTTGACTCTCCCATTATTTTGATCACTCCAAAGACCTCTCTTCTTCTCCAAATCGTTGAGATCAAAAGCTTAAGTGATAAGTTTTGTTGACTAAGGTGCATATATATATGATTGGAGTTGATTACACAATAGCCTCAAATCTATTTGCACTTAAGTATCCCGAGGCTTAACTTGTAGTCCACCTTCACACAGTTGTCCCACAAGTCATGCATAAATGACTTAAAATCTATACTCACTTACTCTCTAGATAGATCATTACGTGTCTTGATGCACATCATAAGGTCTTTGTTTTATTTCACTAACTTAGGCTTCTTATTTGAATAATAAACTTGGTCAAATTAAAGTTATATGCATAAATATAGTTGGTTCCAATTATACTCACCCCATAAGCCGCCACCTCGGTCCCACGTCGACACGCAACTCGAGTACGTCCTGCTCATGTCTCGACTCATTGAATACCTCGCGTACACCTTATTCGCAAATTTGGCACGACAAATAAATATACACTTGAACATTAAAAAGTCATATTTGGGTATAAATTAATACATACATCACATAAAATAAAATTTACCCGGTGTCAACTCTACGGGTTTCGACAAGTACGTCAAGTCACGATAGTTCGATCAACGATCCCGAAACATGACACACTTTGCACGTTCAAATTTGAGGGTCGTTACATAACAATTGCTACCTGTTGCAGCAACAATAAGCGAGTGCTGTTACAACTCGTAGAACGAGACATCATCGAAGAATGGCATCAGCGATTAAGACATGTCCACTTCAGACATCCGATCAAACTCTCAAACTCTGAAATAGTATGAGGACTGTTAAGGCTCACTCTATCATCCATCAAGACCCTCCAAACCATGTCAGCTTGGGAAGCAAAAATGAGAAAGCCATAAATCAGTAGACTCATGCAATACCTCTGCAGTACTTGAACTCTTACACATTGATCTGGTTGGACCTACACGGTATTAAGCTTGTCAGGGTAGAGATACATTCTAGTTTGTGTTGATGATTTTTCTCGATTTACGTGGGTTCTTTTCTTGAAAGAAAAATCAGATGCATTTGAAAGTTTCAGTGAACTATGTTTGAAGTTGATGAATGAGAAGTCAGCCTCTGGAGAACATATCATCAGAATCAGAAGTGATCATGGGAGAGAGTTTGAAAACTCAAAACTCCATGATTTCTGTAGAATCTCAGGAATTCATCAAGAATTCTCAGCCCTAATTACACCTCAACAGAATAGGGTGGTTGAAAGCAAAAATCGACATATTCAAAAAACGACCAAGGTCATGCTTACCTAAAAAAATCTTCCTACCAAACTATGGGCAGAAGCTGTCAACACTACGTGTTACACTATCAACAAAACATATCTTCATCCTTTCACACATAAAACCCCCTATGAGTTTTGAAAAGGTAGAAATCCTAATCTTGCTTACTTTTGTGCATTTGGAAGCAAGTGTTTTGTTCTGAATGACAGGGAGATCTGAAAAAGTTTGATCCAAGAAGTGATGAAGCCATCTTCCTTGGCTATGCAGCTGACATTGGAGCATACAGAGTTCTGAACCATCATTTTCAGAGAGTAATAGAGTCAATCAATGTCGTCTTTGATAATTCTCCATCAGATCAACAACCAACATAAGCTCGCAACAGAGATGATAATCTACCAGTGACAACCACTCCCTTCATACCAGTTATAACCGCTCACAGCATGCTGTTGCCACCGGTGTTTAAGCTTCACATGACGCAGTTATAACTCCTCACGAGATTGAGTCGGAACTACCTACTGGTGCTCGAGAACCTTCATGCATAATTCAGAAAAATCATCCTCCTAACAACATAACTGGAGAAAAAAATGAAAGGATAGTAACCAGAGATACATCAAGAAATGACTACAGGAGGCTAGCTGGATATGTGTGTTATGTCTCTAACAGTGAGCCTAAAAATGTTTCTAATGCATTACAGGATGAGTACTGGACCTTAGCTATGCATGAGGAACAAAATCAATTATAGAGACTCGATATTTGGATTCTAGTGCCTCGACCCAAACATGCAAATGTCATTGGCACAAAATAGATCTTTAAAAACAAATCCGATGCTCAGGGTGAAGTAGTCAGAAACAAGGCATGCCCAGTGGCACAAGGCTACAATCATGTAGAAGGAATAGATTTTGATGTAACATTTGTTCCTATTGCTAGATTAGAATCTATTCGTCTACTACTTCTTGTTGCTTGCTTGCTCTCTTGGTTTTAAGTCATATCGGATGGATGTGAAGAATACATTCTTGAATGGAACTCTAAATGAAGAGGTGTACATTGCTCAACCCAGGGATTTGAAGATCCTTCCTTCCCATCACATGTCTATAAGTTGAAGAAGGCCCTATACGGGTCGAAACGGCTCATCGGGCTGACAGTACGACCGCCTTGCACGGTTTCTACTTGATAATGGTTACACTTATGGAAATGTAGACAAAACATTATTTGTTAAGCAACATGCTTCCTCAGTCCCCATCGCTCAAATATATGTTGATGATATAGTCTTTGGAGCTACTGCCAAAGACTTGGTGGAAGAATTTGTACACAACATGCAGACTGAGTTTGAAATGAGCATGGTGGGAGAGCTCTTATACTTTCTTGGTCTCCAAGTTCATCAGACCAGCAAAGCTACATTCATATCTCATAGCATAAGTATTCATGTTCCTTGGTAAAACGTTTTGGGTTAGAACATACCAAACACATGCGCACACCTATGGGTACAACTGAGAAGTTGACCAAGGATGAGCATGGAAAATATGTTAATCCAACTCTCTGAAGCATGATTGGAAGTCTACTCTACCTCACTTTGCTAGCGGGCCGATATCTCATTTAGTGTTAGTCTATGTGCTCGCTACCAAGCTACACTTTAGGAATCACACTTGTCAACCGTCAAGAGAATTATTCGCTATGTGGCAAACTTCAAATTTGAGTCCTTGGTACTCATCCAGGTTGTAACATCTCACTTGCTTTGGTTATAATGATGCAGATCAGGCGCGTAGTGCGCGATGATCGCAAAAGCACCTCAGGAGGGTGTTTCTTCACGTGAACCAACATGGTGTCTTGGTTCAGTAAGACCCACCACCACCATATGGAGATTCCAGCTACAATCGAGGAACATGTTCATATGGTCTCCACTGCTTAAACTGTTGAAGAGACTGTTGTTCCTAACCCATGAAATAACGAGAGATGATGAACATATGTTGTTGTCCTCTTTAAACAGGAAATTGAAAAAGAAATATGCAAATAATAAGAAGGCCAGAAGTTTCCCCTGTTCCAACCAGTACTTCAGACAGCCCGATTGCAATCGAGGCTGTACCAAAAGAAGAATTCTTTACTGAGTCAGATACAGAAGTACCAGCATCAAGAAGCACCATTCCCGATTCAGATGGAGAGACAGAACAACCCAAAATAAAGCTGGATCACAAAGGCCACACCCACCGAATGATATATGAGGAGGCTAGAAGACGGTTCGAAAGTCTCGAGGGCAAGAAGTACCATGTCGAGACTTACATGCACAAGAAAGAATATGCCAACGAGAACCTGGTAACCTTTTTGAAGACTCTCTATTTTCAAGTTATTTTCCTTCCCAACCAGATACAATATGAGTCTGGTAAATGAGTTTTATGCCAATCTCAAGAAGGAAGTCTTTGATCCTAAGTCCCAACACTACTAAAGGGTCTTCATCATAGGGAAATTTATAGAATTCTCCCTTAAGTCCTCAATGAATTTTTATAGTGTCCATTTAACCTTGAAGGTCATAGATTTTTTGAGGAATTTCGGATGTCCAATACCATGTCTACTGTGATCTACACCATTACCCATGACAAGCAAACACAGTGGTCACAGAGGAATATGAAGAAGGATAACAATGATCTGAATACATTGTACTTCTATTTATACAATCACATTACCAACAACCTTCTTCCCACTAGACATGTCAATACCTTTGACAGAGAAATGGGGATTCTTTTGTATGCCATAGGTCAAGGAGCTCCAATTGACCTTGGAGAAATCATCTTTCGAGCAATCTTGTAGAGAACTAAGCTTGGAACCACTTTTGAATATTTGTTCTTTCCTTGCTTACTAACTGAGTTTCTTAGCTCTCAAAAGGTTCGGGATATTACTCGGGACTCATGGTGTTCGCGTGAGTGAGAGGAATCTCTAACAAAATCAAAAAGGAGGGTCTTCTCACTTTAATGATCTGCTTGTTTCACCTCAGTTAGCTACTACTCTGCCCTATCAGTTGCAACAATAGGGACACCCAGTGGGAACTCGATGCCCAGGAACCTGGTCCCTCCAGAGTCCAGAAGAATAAGAAGAAGAAAAAGAAGGCTCCTTCAACAACTGCTGGACTTTCATCCTTTACACCTGATACATCCCCACCAGATGATCGGCCAACATTTGACTTGGGCATTGACGATGATGACTTTCTCGACCCAAGACATGAATAAGAGAAGGAGTTGATGCGGGCTATTCGAGCATTACCTGATCCCTTATTTCAGAAGTTGTTCGATTTCTTGAAGCTTATTGCTCCTCCTTCTACTTAATGAGGAGTTGCTGGTACTACTCTCTATTACTTCTTTGCTATTATGTTTATCACAAAGGGGAGATGTAGAGAAGAGTTGAGTAGGAGTGGGGGAGTTGGAGTTGCTTCTTGGATATACGCTTTATGGTTGTTATCATGGTACTTTGTTTATTTGGCTTCTTGGAGATACGGTTTATGGTGGTGTTTAATTTTGATGCTTGAGACTACTATTTGTGGTACAACCTATGGATTGATGCGTTGTAACTTTGTGGTGATGGAAACTGTTGTTTGTGCATGTGACAACAATATCTTTTTTATTTCTCATCTTGTGAAGATTTTATGCTCCGACTCATCTTATTTATTGTGACAACATAATGACAAAGGGGGAGATTGTTAGTATCGAAGTGTGATATCGACAATTAAAGGTTTGTCATAATATTGTTACAACTAGTTAAGTGATCCAAATCCACATTGGACATGTGCTTAAAATCAAAATCATAACTGTTGGAGATTTGGTTCAAGATTGGTGGTTGTAACCTGATTGCTTGAAGTGTTTACAACCTGGATTTCTAGATAAGGCAATTGAAAACTTGAACTTATCTCAACCGATTGGTGATCAATTGAAGATTATGAAGTCGATAAGGTTTATGATCCAGAAGACATTACCACGTGATTAATGTGGTTGGTTTTACAGATTTAGATTGTTTAGATCTTGCCAGTTTAGTTAGGATTGAAGAATCTATTTGTGTATATTTATAGTGTTCAAAGTGATTGAGTCTGCACACCAATTAAAGTTGATTTACTTTGCATTGTTAACTTTGTTCTGTTCACTCTCTTTATCGAGTTGTAAAGCATCCAGGGAACTTTAGTGTTTCGGTGAGGGGAGCCTCACACGAAAGATGGATCTTGTGTATGTAAGGTCCACAAGTGAGGGTATGAGAGTGTGCTAGGAGGAGCTCAAAGTGAGGGAGTCACGTCAAGGAGTCCTATAGTTCGATTCGTCATACTAGTGAAGTTTACGTCTGGACGAGGCCCCGCAGACGTAGGTCGTGGACCGAACTGCGGTAACAAATCTGGTGTCCTGATTTGATTGTTGTTATTTTGCTGTTTTCATTTATTTAAGTTGTTACTTTCTGTTTTCGGTTACAATTAAGAATTATATACTATTGTAGTCACATTCAGTTATTTCAAAGTTGAAAGAAACCTCATATCAATTCAGCAGAAGAAAAAACACACTTCATCTCTATGGTGAATAAAGTACTCCTCTTCATTTGACAAAAAGAATTCCTCACGTGAGATCGAATTAATGAGTTTATGTGATTTTTTAATATAAAAAACGTGTGTCCCCTGAAAATCAAAATTGATGTGGTTCACACCTCCAAAGTTATGTGGATAAATTCAAGCCACGTTAATATATTGTACGTACGGCAGTGAATTAGTCTTGTTAGGATCATTCATCATTTCCGTAACTGTTGGTGTCAGATAAGAAGACGTATTTGTGGATATCTCTAAAATACCCATGCAAAATCGGACGGATTACCTCCATTGAGTTTTTTTTCTTGATAAATTTTGGCCGTCCACAACGTGAAACACGTTAATCAAATAATATCCATAGAAATAAGTTAGTTATTGAAGCTATGATATCGACGGTATTGACAGCCTATATAGGACATTGACATATGCCGTCTCCGGTTGCCCTCCACGTATATAGAATTGGTCAATGAAAACAAAGAAAGATGCTACACGCCCCAAAGTTAAGGTCGCATCCGATCGTATATGATGTGCTGCTGCACTCATGTAAAAACTAAGGGTGTATATAATTTTGTTGCATAACACCTAAAGATGTTTATCTCAAAGTGTACCTAGAACAAAGTTTCTAATAATGCGGGTCTAGCATTTTTTAAAAACAAAAACAAATAAAAGGAATATAAACATTAAAAAAGAAAATTAATGTCGTGTTGCATGATAATCAAAATGCACGTCATATGAGTGACGCAAAGCTGACGACATATTGGAGAAGACAATTAAATGATCACGCTAAGAGTGCATAAGTTGATCTAATTAGAGTTCTGAAAAAAAAAAAAAAAAAAAAAAAAAAATAAGGAATATAAACGTAAAGAGAAAGTTGATCTAACTAGATGGTAGGGCTGGCATAAAAAAATATGGGTCGTCCCGCTTTTATAAGGACTAAAAATGGTATGCAAACTCGTTCATATTTTTGAAATAGACATTTCTTTTTATCAAGACTTATATGTTTATTAAGTATTAAAGACCTATTTTTCGTTCGCACCCCATTTTTAATTTTTAAAATAATTTCCAAGTTCCAATAATTCACAAAAAACACATTTTCGTGTCCCCCATTCAATTTACTAAAAAATTACACATTATATACATTTAAAATTTAAGTCTTAATTGCACTGATGGGCTAGCTGCAATCCATGGGGATGATGTAACATGTGTTTCCTTTTCAAGATTTTGTCATTTGTAATTAGGCCTTTAAGCCTCTTTCTAATATAAAAAAAAATTAATTCTTAAAAGTTCCTACCCAAAAAATAAACATCACTATTGTTAAAACTCCAATGCAATCATAATGAAAAGTTTATAGATATGCAATTAATTAATAAAATACTCTTACAAACTAATCGCTAAACGTATACTCGTTTTTTTAAAAAAATGTCTATATAATACCAACTAGATGGGTGATCCAATGGTTTGATATGTGATAACGTTGTAAGATGGTGTGGGTTTGAGTCCCATATAAGAGAAGATAAATTGTTGGTTTCTTTCATGTCAAAAGAAAAAAAGATTTGGACTCGAACATGTCATAGAGAATCGATCTCAAGACCATGCGCCTAAAACTTGAATTTCAAGACCAAGCGCTTAACTGTCATGGAGAATCGATCTTAAGATCGTGCACCTAATAGCCCCTAACCCACATAGCTATACCTTCGCCTTTACTACTAGACCTATTCAGCGGGTTGGCGGGGCCGCCGGCCCGGAACAGAGCAACATATATAGATATAAGGCTGCGCTTGGGTATTGAAGTTTAATAAAAGCCACCGCCTGAGCCCGAGCCCGCATGGCCCGACCAATTAATTGTCGTCGCTTAAGTTTAGACATTTGGCCTTTTATATATATTCTTGTAAAAATAAAAGTTGCTTGTGAGTTCTCAAAATTCTTTTGATATTAGTAAACATCCTAACCATTACACCACCTCATCCTTGTTTGTAATACTCAATATTTATTAACTATATCTCGATTTTAAAAAATTTAACGACCACATTTAGGCCCACTGGCCACTTAGCCCGACTGTAGTGGGCATGGAAACCCCACATACTAGGCCTCGCTTGGCCTAAACCTACGTGGACCTCCGATCAACTTCCGCGAGTTAACGCAGCTTAGTCACCTCTTATCCAAGTTATTTAATCATTAGTTGCTTAATAAGCTTATTATTTTGTTTAACAAGTCTTAATATTTAAGCAGCTGAATTTAAAAATATTTAAAGCAACCTAATTAAGTAAACACTAATCGAGACATGCCTAAGTGTGGAAATCCTGCAAAAGTAGATCTCATGTATATATCTTGTGACAAATCTGTGTGAAGAAGTGTCATATACATGTATCAAATGTCTCGCAACCAAAAATGAAACCCAAGGTAACAAAAAACATAAGTATATATATCATATGTACGGTTCAAATATCAAAATAAACCTACGTAGTCGAAAGATGAGCTAACTCGGAGGGAAGTTCGAGAGGAAGTCACCGATCATTGGCTCCTTGCCCTCGCTACTGAGGGACCCGCAATTGTCGATAAAAGCGGAGTTAATCCCAGTGAGTAAATCCAGGAGAAGTTCAACAATAATTCATATTAAACAATAAACAAGTCCATAAATCATACTTGGAAAGAAATAAAGTGCGAGAGAAAGAACAAAAAACACACGATAGATATACTACAGTGATCAACGGTAGGGACCAAGAAACGCAGAAGCAAATGATAGGGAGTAAGTGGTCCTGACATTCTACACGTGGGCTCAAAGCCACTTAAACGTGCAAGTATCTAAAAACTAGTGCGGTGGTTCAAGCCGCTTCAACCGCACCTAATCCGTTCAGCACTGTCGGCTCACTTGAGCCGCAGCCCGAGAAAAGTTCCAAAGGGAGCCACAGACTTAACTGGATGCTCAACCACAATACAACTCGAACACCTGAGAGGAGCCACGACACATGGCGGATGCTCACTCAACGGATTCAGATCCGTCGAGAGTCCACGAGAGCTAGTTGAGTGCTTCAACCCGCAAGTGGAACAACTAGACCTGACCACTTAGACCTTAGGTCACTCGGTAGGGAAGTAGAATCCAGTAATAGCAATCATTTCATCGAATATAGCAAGGAAATGAAAATAATTAATATTGACTTTCTTACTGGTTTACTTACCTCAATACGCAAAATCAAGCAAATCGCGGCTCCCACACTAGTCTACTGGACCCCTGACATAAATTTAAAATGTATTAAGTGTGTTTGAGCCTATTTGATATGATTTAGATTTTAAGTCTCAAAAAAATTCAATGATAAGAAATTTATTATTGGTAGCACGTTTTTTGAAGGAGATCTTGGTATAAAATTTTTCGAAAAATCTCTAAACTTGCTTTCCTATAATTTTTCTCACTTTTTTCTTATTTTTCTTAATTTTTTTTTTGTTTTTTTTTTAAATTTTATGTTATTTTAATAAATTAAAATGTATAAAAATATATTTTTAATATAAAGGTTTGGGCCCCCGAACAAGGTCGGGTCCCGGTGAACCTGGTTCACCACTGTTGATGTGACGACCCCTTCTCCAAATAAGGGCACCGCCCGACCTAATCCTAATTAAGCCCTAATCTCCCATATAGGACCTAACAAGGAACTAGTCAGCCTTATTTAAACACCTAAAAAACCTACCAATTATTCAATATTCAGAACACGATACCACCTACAATCAACTAGATAGTTCAACTACCTAACCTATGGTTATCTATAAAACATAGTTAATTTAAAATTTTCAAACTAACAAGTTATTTAGCGGAAGTCTTATTTCGTTATTGGTGGCAAGTAGATCCTAAGGCCTAACATATTGTGGAAAAACCAGGAAATAGAGATCACATGCATATATAAACAAAAGTGGTGATATATACAACATGTGTCTAGTCTTATATTACTATCACTCAACCCAAAAAGAAAAATAGCATGTACATAGAAAATGTAATACAAAAGAATACAAAACGTACAAAAATATGTCGTAGCAGTCCTCCACCGGCTCAGAGGTAGTCACCAATCTTCTCTTTGCTCGGTCTGCTACTCGGTTGATATGCACCCACCGTCACAAACTAGATGGTGAGTACATGAAATTATTTAAGTAATACTGAGAGACATCGATCCACATTCCCAAACAGCAACAAGTATCAAATGACATAATTTAAATAGCAACTAAGTTGAAAGAAACATCATGCAAAGAGATATTTGAGTTAACCAAATATGAAATTGACTCAAGGCTAAGTAGTAATAGATTATGGTCGGTCGGCTAGTGAGCTACGTCACATCAGCCTTTCCACTACAATTTGAGCTCGCTTTATATCATTTCATTACAAATTGAGCTCTATATCATAATTTTAAAAGGTCGTATTTACGCTTACGCCTTTTCTATTCCAAGTTAATTAGTCGTTACCGGAATGTATACTTGCTAACATACTCGAGTTTTAAAACTCGTCATGTTCACCCAAGTTATTCTTGAGCCAACAAACCCCGAGGTCCGGTTACCCCGTTCGAGGCACGTTACCCCGCGTGTCATGCAAGGTAGTGGAGAAATTCCATAACATCACGAAAAGTCTAGTGACCCCGTATGAAAGCTGAATTTCTATCATCAAATGACCATAACCACAAGAACCACTTTCACTTTCAATAATGACTCGGTAATAGAATCCAAGAGATGTCACCGCATACTAATGCGAAAGGATTAGAGTCAAAATAAACAAACTAACCTAATAGCATGCTATATCACCGACTTCTAAACACAACAAACAACATGACAAAGTATAGGAATTGAAATCAATGATAGTAATAGAGTATGCTATGAACAACGTCATAAAATGAGCGATAAACAAGCATAACATATGGATTTCAAAGATAAGTTCAGTTCGAATAACGAGAATGAATAAATAAATGGAATGAAATGTAAATAAATGTCTCACTCGGTTTACTTATATACAACAACAATGCCTAAGCTATCCGCTTCTCGCGTCGCGTCGATGTCCGCACCCAATAGCTCCTTTAGGGTCCTAACATTTGACAAGTTATCAATTTAGATTCAAAATTAAGTATTTAAAATTCCTAAATTGGTCGAAATCGAATTCGACACCAATTTTCTAATTTCGCGCTTTTCGAGGTAAAAATCCCATAAAAGTCTCGTTCGAAATTTCAAATATTTTATTTTTCATAGTAATTTATCAATTTTTATTTATTTTGTCGAAATATAATTTTTCGGAACTTTTCCTAATTTTTTATGGGATTTTTCCCCATTTTCCTCTTTTTTTTTTCTTTTTCTTGTTTTTTTTTATTTGGGTTTGGGTTGAACCGAGCCGAAACCGGTTTCGAACCGCCGGTTCACCCAACCCTTATTCTCCTCTTTTTTTTCCTTTGGGCTGAATCGGGCCGAACCGCCCGATTTAGGGTTATCTTCCTCACTCCTTCGCGCAATGTAGGCGCTGCTCTGTTTCATTTTTTTTTTTTTGTCTTCGCTGGTTGGTCTCATATGCGGGGAGACTACTCCCCTGCCTTCCTAGATCTCGGACAAACGCCATGACAGTTCATCCGAGTTCACCCACTCGTCACAAAGAACAACGACGACCAAACATCAACAACAAACTCACAACAACAACATTCAACTCACCTTTCGTTACGTCGAACTATCGACCTCTCTCTCTCTCTCTCTCTCTCTCTCTCTCTCTCTCTCTCTCTCTTTCTTCTTTTTCTCTCTCGGGTTTCTTCCTCTCTGTTCGTTCGTTTTTTCTTTCTCTTCTCTGTTTCGTTTTTGTTTCGAGAGATAATGAGATAAGTTTGTACTTTGAGGTTAAATTTGACCAATTTATATGATTGAGTTGGCTTGAATGTGAGCCACACATCTCAACCCACACACTTATCTCGAGGCACATCGGGTGGTCATGCTCACACCACTTGTTCATTGTGCCACTCGCAAGTGACTCCAATACTTGACACCCTTTCTTGAGGTGTGTGTGTGTATCTAGATGTATATCTAGTGATGTATGTTTTATTTTCTCACTATAAGCCCTTTTATTTATTACATTTGCATGTGGCCACATTGCAACCACACATTACCAAATAATTGCCCATTTAATGTAAATAATTGAATCTCCACGAGTCGCTACCTCGGGCCCACGTCAGCACACAACTCGAGGCGCGTCCTCGCTCGTCTCGGTATTTGCATACCCATAGAATTGACTTAGTAGTCTACACATATACAGTACACTAGGCATACAACACACAAATATAACATTTACCTCGACCACCGTGCCTCGGTAGTGACATGTATCTCGCTGCGGGTCCCACGTCACGGGTCATTTGGTCCTGATTAACGAATTAAACTCGTATTAATTATTTGGGTCGTGACAGTTGGTCGGTTCGAGCTCGGCGCATCTCGTTGGGCCCAATGCGTGCGATCCCCTTTTTCTTTCTATTTTCTTTCTATTTTGTGAAAACGAGAGAGAGAGAGATATGCCCCCTCCATATTTCTCCTCCTTTTTTGTTATCTTTTTTTTCTCTCTCTATTCCTTTCTTCCACTATTTCTTTCTTTCTTTCTTTTTTCATCAAAATGATCAACAACCATACTCTTTTTCTTCCTTTTTTAAAATTCAACTAAAAATCAACTCTACTAAAATCAAACTACCAACAATAAATTAATCAAAATCTATTGTACATTTAACCCATAAGTATCAAAACTAAATAAAATTAAGTGTTAAACTTACTCGGCTTAATCAAAATGATCTCCACATAACAATTGGTTCATCTCCTTCCTTACCACCATCTTTACATCACCTCTAACTTAGATAAAACCCTCACTCTTCGTCTTTCTATCTTTTTATACTATCATTAGGTGGGTGAACTACCACCACACAATTTTCTTTTTTTTTTTATTTTTTATTAAATTTATCATTATCTCTCCATAAACCACAAGAAGTTGACACTTTATAATTTTAATTTATTTTTTAAAATTCTAATTTTTGAAATGACTAAAATGCCCCTCATGACTTAATTTAAGCATTTCTATTAAATAAGTTCCATTAGACCAACTTAAATCAATCTCGTTAACCTACTCAAATACCCATGTACGCGCCATCTTGAAGACTACGCACACTCGTTAATTCGACAACAACATCAATAAAATTGTGCGTGCACACATAGATAAACATAAAAATATTCAAGGCATCACGCACAAATAAAATTATTGAATTATTATCTCGATGTCGTTACCAAGGTCTCGAAGACCGAAGTCGCCACGTACGATTAGCCGCCACGTCACGGTCCTATTAGGGAATTGATTAGGATTAAATTTATTAGGATCGTTACAGCTCGCCAAATAAAAAATCAGACTTGAGCGGGCTTGAACAAGGCTATCAAAAAAAGCCCGCTTAAATTCAGCTTGGACCCGCTCAGGCCCACCCGTTGCCGAGGTCTACTTAATACAAAGGTATTGCATTCACAAAAAACATGAGGGCCACATTTTTCATCTTTTGCATTCGGAAAAAATGTGGATTAAGTATCGAATGGCGTTCGCCGACTTGAAGCCTATTACGTGGTAGCTGACTCGATTTAATACAACAAAGGACAAACAGGCGGTCGGTAGACCATGTCACATGGTGACGGTGCTGATGCTCGATCGATCGTCATCACATTAATTCCTATATTTTCATTTGATCAACTACTACTAATGCCTATAAATACCACCACTACTCTTCCAAATCTTTCCCACCACACAAACTATACTAAACATTTCATCTCTCTAGCTCTCACGTCACGCTCATTATTATTAATTTGTTAATTCACTAGCTACTAGTGAACATATATAGCAATATATGGAAGTGCAACAAGTTCTTCACATGAATGGAGGAGAGGGAGAGACTAGCTATGCCTTCAACTCCTCGCTTCAAGTACTTTCGATCTCTTTAGTTTGATTAAATCAATACTTGCATAAATTAACATAGTATTAACATTTGGCAAAGTTGACCTTACATACTGAATGGGCACGGGCCGGTCAGCCTAGCTGATTCAGTGTAATATTGGTCCTTTTAATTTTCTCTCTAAAAAAGCTGGGTATTGACTATGAAATGTTTTTGTTTTGATTTATTGTTATGTGTAGAGGGCAGTAATTGGGATGGTGAAGCCCATAATAGAGAAGACCATACTTGATATGTGTTGCACCGTTTTTCCTCCGGAGTGTTTGTGCATAGCGGATTTGGGTTGCTCTTCAGGACCCAACACTCTCTTGGTTGTGTCCCAGATTTTGGACACCACTACAAAGGCTTGCCGGAGCTTGAACCGCTTGTCACCTGGTTTTCAAGTGTTCCTCAATGATCTCCCAGGGAATGACTTCAACACCATTTTCAAGTCGCTGCCCGATTTCTATAATAAGCTCAAGAAACAAAATAATGGCGGCGAATCGAGGCCCAATTGCTTCATCACGGGCACTCCTGGGTCATTCTATGACAGGCTCTTCCCTGACAAATCTATTCACTTCATCCACTCTTCTTATAGCCTTCACTTTCTTTCTCAGGTGATCCTCAACTTATGAATTCATCCATATATATATATATATATATATATATGTTTAAGAGTATATACTACTGATTGATCCCATATGATTGACGAAAAGAAAAATAATCCAATGTGCTGTGTCAATGTCACAATGACGCTACAATATTAACACATTGAGGCCACATGCCTCCTTAAAATTAATTGATCTCGCGATACATATCAAATTAAATTTGTGCACACACGTCTTGGCTTTCGGATAGGTAAGATCCCAACAACTCAAAAACATTCTATTGTACTCTTATGAATATATACTTCGATTTTAAATTAATAATTGACCCATATATATATGATATCATAACAATTGAGTACGTACTTATATAAAAGTTGTATGCTATGTATGTTTGCAACAAATTTTACTAGGTCCCGAGAGGGCTGGGAACTGAAGATAATGGACCTGCACTCAACAATGGAAATATATACTTGTCAAGGACAAGCCCTCCAAGTGCTTGCATGGCATACAAGGAACAATTTGTGAAGGACTTCTCTCTGTTTCTCAACTTACGCTCTAAAGAGATGATTCCTGGAGGGCGTGCAGTGTTGACTTTCATGGGTAGGAGGACCGATGACTCCTCACTTGATGAGAATTGCACTCCATGGACCATGTTAGCATTGGCACTCAATGACATGGTTTCCGAGGTACAACAATATATATTTACCAAATCAATTGTCATTTTCAAATAAAGAAGTCTTTATAAAATGACAACACCACGTCACACCACAAAGACGACGCTTAAAAGAAGCCATCCATGAGAAGCGGTTCGTGATGCAGATATTTATTGATCTCGATGCATAACACGTGGTAAGCCAAGGTCACATATATAAAAAGGCTCTTGTGAGCCAATATGTTTTATGGTGTGACATCGTTATTGTCATTATAACATTTTCCTTTTCCATATGGCCTATGGGTATCTAAGACTCCAATCTTTTTCAACCTTGATCCTTTGATTAATTTGATTGATTCATAAAAATTAGTGTACTTTCTTTTTTCGATAAATGATGCCTCATCCATCTAATCAAATATGTTTTGGCAAAAGCTAGCTAATGGACCTTAATATGCTTATGTTAAGTAATTGAATCTTACGTAGATTAGTAATTAAGTCATTGGTATAAATTATGTATGTATGGACAGGGACTGATAGAAGAGGCCAAAGTGGGGTCCTTCAACCTTCCGTACTACGCCGCATGTACACAAGAAGTTAGGGACATAATTGAGGGTGAAGGGTCTTTTAATCTGGATAGGCTTGACACGTTTGAAGTAAGTTGGGACGCAAATGTGGTCTCTAATTTTGATAATAACAAAATCAAGTCTATGATTTCTTCAAAGATGGACAAACAAAGCAGGGCTATATCCATTTCGAATGCTATCAGATCTGTGGCTGAAGCAATGGTGTCATCTCATTTTGGGCATGGAATCATAGATGATGTTTTCAATAGATTCAAAGACAGGGTTGTCCAGCTCCTGACGAAAGAGGAACCCAAGTATTTCAATCTAGTCGTCTCCATGACAAAGAAATAAATGAATGCATAAGTTACGTGTTAATTAAAAAGAAGTGTATGCATGAGTGAACTAGTATTAGTACTGTTTCCCTTCTAGTAAGTGCACATTAGTTGTTAACTGTAATCGTGTACCTCAAATTATGTATGTGCACACTTTGTTTATTACTAGTAATTAATTTTCTAGGTTCATATATGTTATAGCCTCTAAGAATGAAAATTTAGTCATGTGTACGTTATTATATATGATCAATACTCATTAATTAGTAGCTTAATTGACAGTGCTCCCTATGCCTCGATCGATTTTCAATATCATATACTAGCTTTGTAGATTATAATTAATTAAGCATACTCAATCAAAAATTAATAATTAAGGTCAATCAATTACATGGTGTAATGGTTTGGTATGAGGTTTGAGAGTAAAAAGTAATGAGTTCAAACCCCAAAGACAAGTTGTTTTTTCTTATAAAAAGTTACCAATTTACGATGGAAAAATAAATACAAATTAATTAAGAAGCACATATGGATTTTCAAAAAATAATAATTAAGAAGCATATATATATATATGGTACTTAATTAATTTAAAGTTGAATTCACTTGACTTTTAATTTATCAATTAAGTGGAACATTAAAGTATTGTTCTATGTGACTATGTCCCATATCGAGGATAAAAGATTTGGCATTTGTTAGAACAACGCAACAAACAAATAACACACAAACTGAGACGGCCCTTTCCCTAATTTAGTGCACCGCCCGGCCTAATCTTGTAACTAAGCCCAAATCTTAACCATATAGGACTTAACTACGTATTAGTCAGCCTTTCTATCCAAATCTCCTCAACTACTTGTGTTTAGGATAAATAAAACACATTTCACTTTACAATTGAATTTCAGAGTTAATTAAAAATTTTTAAGAGTTATAAAATTTAGCGGTAAGTTGAGTAGGACGAAAACCGAATACATGCACTTGTGAGTTTAGAAACACTAGACATCGGGATGACGGACGTAAAATTAGGGGAAATAGAAGTTCCTAAGGTAAACCACTTTAGATACCTAGGATCAATCATACAAAATGATGGTAACATTGAGAATGATGTCACACATAGAATTCAAGCTGGATGGAAGAAATGGCGGAGTCCAACAGGGGTGATTTGTGATCGAAATGTTCCTACTAAGTTAAAAGGAAAATTTTATAGGACCGCAATTAGGCCAAATATGCTCTATGGAAGTGAATGTTGGGCGGTAAAGCAACAACAATTACATAAAATAAACGTAGCGAAAATGAGGATGCTTAGGCGGATGTGTGGTAAAAATCGTAAAGATAGAATAAGAAATATAGAAATTCAAACACAAGTAGGAGTAGCACCAATTGATACAAAGATTAGGGAATGGCGGTTGCGATGGTTTGGTCACTCGCAAAGACATCCTACAAATGCTCCAACTAGAAAACTTGACTCAATTGAAGTTGTAGAAATTCGACGAGGTAGGGGCGCACCAAAGTTAACACGGGATGCATTAATCGGAGAGATTTGAATGGTTTGCAAAGCTCACCATCAATTGTACTTAATCGAGCACAATGGAAAAGTTTGATCCATGTAGCCGACCCTGGTTAATTTGGGACCGAGGCTATGTTGTTGTTGTTGTTGTTGTTGTTGTTGTTGTTGTTGTTGTATAAAATTTAGTGGAAGTCTTAACAAATTGTGCAGAAGCAATTATTAAAAATCCTAAGTATGTTGAAACTAAAAAACAACGATCACATGCATATCTAACAAAGTGGTGAACATAAACAATGTGATGTCACCATAAGTCAGGGAACTAAACACTCAACCATATATACAACCCCAAAGTGTATAAAAAACATAACTGTATAATACACAAAATACCAAAACCTACAAATGTCGATACAGAAGTACGCCGCTGGCTCAAATGTAGTCACCAATCTTCTCCTTGCCCGGCCTGCTCGTAGACGGCTCTGCACCCACCGTCATAAAAAGGACGGTAAGTACAAAAAGTAACAATAATCTATGTTGACAAATTCATTCACACTCCCAAAACAAACTAAATGGTATTTAAAAGCATAAATTCAATAAAGAAAGACTAGTACCGATAACATACCAAGAAATACCACAGTTAAACAAGTGAAACTGACACAAGACTAATAGTTATGATCTAGACCTACGCCAGTGAAGCCTTAACCACTAAAGAACGTGCGTGGTGTCGCGCAGTCTAATATCACTAGGGACTCTAACCACACTGTGACTACCCTTTCTCAAATTAGGGCAGCGACCGACCTAATCCCGTCACTAAGCCCAAATATCTATATAGGACTTAACAAAGAATTAGTCAGCCTTTCCAAAATCTTATTACTTACCAAACCTATCCTATGTCAATTCATAAACCATAGTTAATTAAAATCTTACTTACTTAAAAATTTATTCAGCGGAAGTTGTAACTAATTAACGGAAGCTTATAACATGAGACCTAATAATTGTGGAAAAACCAGGAAATAAAGATCACATGCATATACAATGAAATAGTGATATATAACATCATGTGTATGTTCAAGGTACCACTCAACCCATAATATACAACCCCAAAAGTATATGACATACATATAAAAATAATACATAAAAAATCAAAACCTACAAAATTTGATGTAGTAGCACTCTCGGCTCGAGAGGTTGTCACGGCCCAAATCTCTAACCCGCTTTTAATTCCTTAATCGGGATCACCGACCCTTGACGTGAGACCTACACACGTGATACGTACACCGACCGAGGCACGTGGCCGAGGTATATCGTATTTTTGTATTGATGTGTGCCTAGTGTTATGTATTGTGTAGACTTACTAAGTCGGTTTTGTACAGCTTGTAGGCATCGAGACGAGAGCGGGGACACGCCTCGATATGCGTGTCGACGCGGGTACCGGGTAGTTGACGGGACCGAATATTAGGTCGGGGAAACGAAAACACACAAATTGAATAAAAAATTTGTCAAGTAATTCAAATGGAATAGATATTGGGTGACTAGCGACACGACGGTACGCGGATATCACGATTCGAGACGAAATCGGGCGTCGAAACGCCCGAAAACACGACAAGTGTCTTAGTGGTGTCACGCTTAGGTGTCATTTGTACAAACACAACAACACACACTTGTCCCAACCCAAGCAACACCTGTCCACAACAACACCACGTGTCCACCACCCACCTACACCTACACACCACACACACACAACACACACACAAACGATCGGCCGAAAGAGGAAGAAAACCGAGAGAGGAAGAAGAAGAAAAGGAGAGGAGGAGAAGGAAAAGGACGCGTCGGGAAGGAGAGACGAGATCACAATCGCGGTGAGTCGTCGTTGTTGTTGTAAATTCGGTAGTTGGCGGTGGGGTGGCGAGAGGTTCGGTCATGAGGCCGAACCCCATGGCCGAACTGTGCCGATGTGGTATTCCACCTGGGGTTCGGGTGGAGAGCAACCCCAACCCATCACCGGAGGAGAGAAGAACGAAAAAAAAAAAAAAAAAAAAAAATTTCCTTCCCGATCGAACCTAAGACCTCTTTGGGCGGGTCGGTCCCAGTCCGACCCGTTTGGGTCGACTCGACCCAAACCGAACCGGGGCGGGCCGGACCACGACTCGACTCAAGTGATCGGGTCATACCGACCCGGATCGGCTGGATCGGGTCGGGTTGACCCGATCCGGCCGGATCGGGTCGGAGTGACCCGACCCACTAAAATAAAATAAAATAAAATAAATAAATATATATTTAATGAGTTAAATTAATTAAACTGATTTTTAATAAATAAATCCCAGAAAATAGAGAAAAATATGGAAAAAATATATTTGTGACCCAAATCAATAGAAATTCGAGATTTTCATAAAAAGTGAAGAATTCGAAAGTCGGTCGAGACGTTATACGGGGTTTTACCTCGAAAAACGCGAAATGGGCCGAATGGCCGAAAATAAATAAGAAAAGTGTTTCGAAATTTGTCTCGACTTCGATTTGGCCTAAATGAGACATTATTGAATGTTAGGGAATTACGGGGAACTCAGGTGTTTGGGCACGCACTTCGATTCGTCGAGGAATCGGCTAGACTAGGACAAGCGTGTGACTGTAAGTACAACTGTGAGAATTTTATATTTCATTTCATTCTCTTATTGCTTTATTGGTCTATTGGTATACATTACTACTTGTCATCTCACATCATGTTGTTCTTGTATCTATTCATGGATGAATATTGTGACATGATGCCTTGTGAATTATTTCATTGCCTCTAATTCCTACACTTGATGTCGTTCTTGAATACAATTGATGAAAAGCATGCTAATGGACTACTTTGGATTTAAATAGCCTTGTATTCGATTTTCTTTGGGCTTTGCGCCTAACTTGTCTTGGAACCCTAGAATTTTGGAATTATTTGTTTTTGAAACGAAAGTAGGGATTATCTAGTGTCCATTGCATGAGAGATGCGCGGTTCACGGGGACATAGGTCTACCGGGGTTCCTAAGACTTACCACTACACTTGTGCGACACACGAGGTCCGAGACTCGGGGTGGTCGACAAGTATGAGATTGATGTTGTAAAGCGTAGAGCGCGGCTCCGCTATTTATGTGAGAAATGTTGAGCGCGACTCCATATCGTAGTGGAAAAAGGTAGGTGATAGGTCTCACCGCCGACCGGACGTAGATCATCTCGACTTAGCCTCGTGTCTGTCTCTACATCTTTAATCTGCGGTATTTACTTGCATTACTTGTTTCAAAGAATTTATTTCGCTCCTTTATGCTTTTAAATACCATTTGTTTAATTGGAAATGTGACATGAAATTCTCCAGTTAGTACTTAAATATCACTATACTCACCGTCTAGTTTGTGACGGTGGGTGTAGGTCCGTCGAGCAAGAGTGATCGAGGAAGGAGAAGATCGGCGATTATCCCTGAGCCCGCGGCGCGTCACTGCATCGATTGTAGGTCTTCTTTTGATATTTTGATTGTATATGTTATATACGTCTTTCGTATATTATTTGGGGTTCTATATTGGGTTGAGCGTTAGTTCCCCGACTTGACTTAGACTATTTCTACCGTTTCAATGCATTTTGAGGACTTTATATATGTGATGTCGTTTCCTGGTTTTCCACACTTAGGATTTTATAAATGGCTTTCGCATAAGTTACTCATTGCTTCCGCATAATCAATAAGACTTCCGCTAATTAATTAAGTGTATTACTTATCCTAAACACGAGGAAAGAGACGTCTAGGTTGTAAAGGCCGACTAATACGTAGTTAAGTCTTGCGTGGATATGATTAGGGCTTAATTATGGGATTAGGCGGGCGGTGCCCTAGATTAGGAGAGGGGTCGTCACAGAGGTAGTCGCCGATCTTCTCTTTGCCTAGCCTGCTACTCGATGGATCTGCACCCACCATCATAAAAGGATGGTAAGTACAGGAAAATTAAAAGTAACACCGAGAGACATTTGTTCACATTCTCAAATATGCAACAAGTATCTAAAAGCATGATAATAACAATTATGATGTAAAGAGAACATGCAAAAAGATACTTTAGTTAAACAAAATGAAATTGACACACGACTAAGTAGTAATGATCTAGTGGTCGGTCGTACCGTGATCTTCATCACATCAGCATTTTCCACTATATGAGGATGAAGCTGAGCTCTACATTAATGAGATGGTTTAAGTAGTGCTCTTGCCTTTATAACCTTTCGTTAGTGCCAGTGACCTGCGATATATACTTTCCAACAACCCCGGGTCCCATACCCCGTGTGCCGCATAAGTTATGCTTGCCAACAACCCTGAGACTCATTTCCGTATGCTTGGAGCAAGATAGTGGAAAGATCCCGATCTTCCTAGAAAATCTAGTGACCCCCGTATGTCCGACATACCTCTAATGTAATGACCCTAGATACAAGAACCACTTTCATATTTCAAGAAATAACATGGCTTGAAAATCCAATGAAACAATTGCATTTCTAATGCACAAAGGAAATAGATTTACAATACTATGTAACACCTACCTAATAGCTTGCTATTTCACTGATCACTTGTACTAACATTCAAAAATGACATGGCACATGATTTAGAGTTAATGAAATCATTTAATCAACAATCTATACAATGAGCAACCTCATGAAATGAGAAAGGACAATAAGCCATGGCATATGAAGTACAAAGGGAAATCCGTCCAAATGACTGGAAAAGAACAAATAAACATGAATGAAATGTAAATAAATATATCAATCAATTTACTTACAATCCACGCAATTTCCTATGCTAATCGGGCATCCCAACACCTCGTATCATGTATCTGAACTCTCGAGACTCTTCATTAGGTTCCTGATATCAAACTAATCCAAATAAATTGGGTTTAGGTCAGGTCAAATGAGTTTAGGAACCTTAACCAAAAACAACCCCTTAATACTAAACAATATTGAAATTTTAGTTCTGTATTGCAATACATTTTTAGGCATGAAATTGTCTAAATCTCAACACCTTTCCTTGTACAAAGTTTTTAGTCTCTAACTTAATTAGCTTTTAAAAAAGGTTTGGTTTGCATAATTCCGACTTAAAACGAAAAAGATATTGCAATTTTACTAAACACAACTCTAATTAGAACCTAAACACACCAGCAGACTTAAAAAATCCATTTCTTCCAATCTATAGTTTACAAATTCATGATTTTTGGTCACAAGGCATGTAACATTACAAATAACAACATACTAAAAATCAGCTCATTTGGATGAGTAGTTAGGGAGTTATTCCATTTACAAGTTTAGTTTCAAAAAACTCATAATGCATTTTATCATCTATTTGTATAAAACCTTTGGATATGAAAACATTTAACCTACAAATTTCCGGTAAGACAAAGCTGTTTCCCTTTGAGTTAGCTTTCAAATGACACCAGATTGGGTTCATTTCGATTTAAAATGACCAAGTTATGACCAAATTATATAGGTTAGTTCATAATACAACATGCAGAGATTCACTTTTGGACTTACAACTTCAAAAATTCTTATCTTTTTTATTTCAAAACCAAATGAAGAACTTCTTAATAGCTGGATTATCAGCTTGAAATAAGGAATCCAAATATATCAACCAATTTCAAAGACCTAATCATCTAACCTCTGAAAATGGCCAAAACTCAGAATTGATTTCAACTTAAATAGAGAGATGTGTACCTAGTTTGATAAACACCTAGCTTAACTTGATCTCTCCCTCACCAAACCCACTTTGGTTATTGGTCTTCTTCTTCCTCCAACCCTTCTCATTCTCTCCAGTAAGTTTCCTTCTCAATTAAGCAAATGAAATGAAGTTGATTTGGTTGTATGAGTTGATTACTAACTTTATATAGTAAGTCGATATGGTTGATTAACAACCATTGATCTCATTATGCACATGTGTCTCGAGGCTCATCTAGTGATACACCTATTAATACATGTCCCACTAACTCATGCTATGTGACACCAATATGTAACTCCATTGGTGTTGAGATGAGTCAATACGTGTCTCGATGAAAATCAAGTGGCTATTGTTTTAACTTACTAACTTCGGCATACTTAATATATTATCAACCATAACCCATTTAAATCACTATAAAAACTATATAAGACTTATGCCAACTTACCGTATCACTCTCTACCTTGATCCCACGCCGTCACTCAACTCGAGGCGCATTCCCACACACGTATCGACACCTATTCATATGTAGGAATGACTTAGTAGTCTACACATATACAAAACACTAGACATACATCATTACAAAATATAAAATATACCTTGACCATCTCGCCTTGGTCACGACACGTATCTCGATGCGGGTCCCATGTCACAGTCACTTGATCTTGATTAAGATGTTAAACTCAAATTAGAAGCTTGGGCCCGACACCCACCGTCACAGAACTCTAACCCCGTCTCTAACCTTGTGTGCTATATCATAGTGGCGAGTGCTTGACATCCCCAGAGACTTTACCCCCGTGTGCTGATCAACTTATAGTGCAATGGACTCTAGATTCTATAACTCCTTTATAAATCCAAGAAAATGAACCATTAAGGATTCTAAGAACTGGCTATGCTACAAAGCGCAAAATCTTCAAAGATTTCAAGTCGACAAAGTCATTCAACAACATAAATCCTTAATAGTATGTTATTTATACTACATTTACTGTAAAACAACAAGAAATGACAAATAACACATGGATGGATTCAAAAGATTTCAAATTATCAAAATTTCATGGAAACCAAGCTCAAAAAGTGATGAATAACAATTAAGTCCATGATATGAGAATACAAAGCTAGACATAGTCAATATAGACTACAACAAACAAGTTAAAACTGGAAATGAAATGTAAATAAACAATCAACATGTATACTCACATCAAGCAATGTAAAGTCCTAGCTTTATCGACATCTCGATACTCTAAATTTCATGTTCGAAACCCCCGTTACCTTTTCCTGAGTCCCGGATATCACGTAAAATGTTTTTGGATGTGTTTAGAACTTTACTTAGGGTTTTAATGTAACGGCCCATTTTCCGAATGGACCGCCACGGGGGCCAATGCGGGCCCACAACTTGGCCTACTAGCGCCAGTTGTGTCCCACATGCTATCTCATCAATCATTTAATCATTATTAACCTCAATAAATGACAATTGGCTGTTTAAAATGTTATTGAACTCAAGTCATCTGGTTAAAATCATTTTAAACCATAATAAATCACAATGGAAGTCTTTTATCATGACAATCAAAATATGAAACATCAAAGTCATACATTTAACTCTGATACATAGTGTGAAAAATCCATATATCATCATAGACCAAAAACACACCTTAATGTATCAAAATATCAAAAATATAGAGTCCGGAATTATCTGATCACAATCCTAAATCCCAAAATAAAAGACAAAGTATATATAATACAAACGTACAGGCCTGGCTCAATATTTCTGAATCATAGGTACTCTGGAAGCCTGCCTTTGCCACGACTTATACTAGAATTTGCACTCAAGCCATCACAAAAAGGTAGATGACGAGTCTAGAATGAGTATTTCCATGGAAATTAAGTGAGCAATACAGAAAGTGAATACTAGAATTTAAACAAAACTATTAAATAAACATGCGGAAATAAATACAGGCAACTTTGCTCATCGCATGCATAAGTAATAGTAAAAGCTCAAAGTGTGTTCCTAGAGCCTATGGTCAGACTAGCGCCATACTTGGGACTCCCCACGGACTATTACCGGGGAGTAGCACTCAAGCAAGGCCGATCTGGATCTCGCTAGGTCGTCGCGTGGAACCTACGATGCACCCACATGTGCCCCGACGCGACTCTTGGGTCGACCTATTCACCGAGATCCTAGGCACACATGTTATGGCATATTGGACATACACACATAAATGGCACAGAGGGAGAGCCTCAACGTCCGTCCATTTAAACCAAACCAAGAATAGAGTATCGAAAGACTGAATATGAATTCAAAAGCAAAAAGAAAAGTACTGCTCAAGAAATTTCAATTGGGATACTACACACCTCAAACTGCACTCCGTGTCCCGGTAAATAACCCCCGGCCCGACTCCGCCGAATCCTCGATATCCAAATTACCGCTCAAAATGACCTATTTCCATTTATAATTGATTTTTAGTCAATTAGATGTATTTTATGTTACTTAGCAAAAATAGTCTAAAATCTGTAATATCTAGCGCGCTAGGTCTGGGGATTAACGCCCTAGATTACTGAGCACCTAAACGTTCTTCATAAAGAAGAAAATTAGCGCGTTATATTTTTACCTAGCGCGCTAATTGTCATCTAGCGCGCTAGATGACTTCATTAGCGCTAATCGCGTTATGGACATCGGTTTTTGAAAATTCTGGTTTTAAACCAACAACAACAACCACAACATAAACCACTCGAACTTCATAACACTTAATACCCACAAAACAACTACTTAACAACCACTAAACAATCCATATTGGATTCACACCAACACCTCAAAAACTTAGACCAATGATAAAGAAAGTTGAGATGTTTGTGAATCTCACATTGCTTTAATGACTCCACCACTCCAAGCTCCTCTAATGATCAAATTGAAACTCCAAAACCCCCGTTTTTGCTTTTCAATTTTCGGATGTAAAGATAAGGAGAGAGAAAGGTGGTGGAATTAAGTCAAATATGACTTTTTATAGTCCAAATAGCATCCCTCCTCACTTGTGCATCTCGAGGCAATCTAATGAGCATTATCTGCTCCATTTCCAACCTCTAATCACTCCAAATATGACACAAATTGCACACTTGCCCTTGTTTTTAACCCAAAAAGTGGTATTTCGGGTGTTCCGACGCCCGATTTCGCGTCTCGAAACTCTACATACGCGTACTACCATGTCCCTAACCGTCATATATACATTACATATTATTATTTAACCCATTTTATTCATTTTATGTGTGTATTACTTCCCCGGCCTAGTATTTAGTCTTTTAGCCTCCCTGATACCCGCGTCGACATGCATATCGAGGCGAATACTTATCACACAGTCTTGCAGGGTCAAATGTAATATAATTACACACATTACGATGTCGTTTAGTCTATTTCAACGTAAACATCGCAATTTATACAAATCAGCACACAAAATAACTATTTACCTAGCTCCAAGCGCGCATTAGCCTAGCTGCAGATCCCACGAGCATCCGAGCTGTCAGCCACGTCTGCAACCAAGTCATTAATAATGGTGAATTAAATTCAGGTCGTTATAGTTCTTCCCAACTGGGAGAAATCTCGTCCCGAAATTTAAATTAAACTTAAATACTTACAGGCAAATAAGTGGGGATACCGTCGTCTCATAGTAGACTCAAGCTCCCAGGTGAGTCCCTCAGTCCCGTGATGCGACCATCAGACCAAAACCTTCGTGATCTCTTTATTCCTTAAAATATGAGTCCTCTTATCCATAATTTCCACAGACTGTTCCTTATATGACACGTTAAGTCGCACCTCAATCTGACGTATATCAATCACAGGCCTCGGTCCCAACCTAGCCAGCTTCAACATGGAAATATGAAACACTAGATGTACCCCTGCTAACTGTGGTGACAACTCCAGACGGTATGCCACTCTGTCGACGTGTTCCTCAACTCTGAACGACCTAATGAACCTTGGTGCTAGTTTCCCTTAATGCCAAACCTCTGATGATCTTTCCAGGGCGAAACCTTCGAATACACCAAGTCTCCAACCTTGTAGCTCAGACCCTCAAGATACTTGTCCGCATATTTCTTTTGCCTATCATGTGACGCCTGAAGCCTATGTCTGATCTGTCTTACCTTTTCAGTATGGTCAACAACAACCTCGGGTCCTATAGCCGTTGTATCCTCCGGTGCCGCCCAACATGTTGGTGACTTGCAGGGCCTACCATAGAGTGCCTCAAACGGTGGCATCCCGATACTCGCTTGATAGCTGTTGTTGTAGGCAAACTCACACAAAGGCAGGTAATCCTCCCATGATCCACCAAACTGTAATATGCAAGCCCTGATCATATCCTCGAGAATCGGAATCAATCGCTCTGACTTCCCGTCAATCTGAGGATGGTATGTTGTGATGAACTGTAAATGAGTGTCAAACTGTTCCTGCATACTCTCCCAAAGACTCGAACTAAATCTCGAATCTTTGTCAGAAACAATGGAGACCGGTACACCGTGCAATCTGACAATCTTTCTCTCGAAGATAGTACTCAACTGTGTAACTGAATATCTCATGGCGATCGGTATGAAATGCGCCGACTTCTTCAACCTATCGATAACTACCCAAATCGTGTCGTGTCTCCTCGTAGTCTGGGGTAGGCCACTGACGAAGTCCATGGTCACGTGTTCCCACTTCCGTTGAGGAATGGGCAGCGGCAGTAGCAACCTAGTTGGTCTCTTGTGCTCAGCCTTCACTTGTTGGCATATATGACAACTCCAGACGTATCTACTCACGTCAGCCTTCATCCCTGATCACCAAAACTATCTCCGCAGATCGTGATACATCTTGGTCCGACCAGGATGAACTGTATACCACGACCGGTGTGTGTCTTCGAGAATGTTGTCCCTGAGCTCCGATACCCCTGATATCTACAAACGACCCCTATGTCTCAAGCACCCGTCTGAACCCTCAAACCACTTAGTGCACCCCGGATTATGAGCGGTCACTGATTCACAAAAATCAGCCGTCAGCTCTGTGCAACTCAGCAACCCGACAGAGAACACATAGATTTTATTATTCAGAAGATTACACCAATGTCTAGCCTCCAACTCTCTTACACGCGATAAAAACTTTTTTTTTAATAAAAACAAGATCTTAATTAATTACTCCAGAGATTACAAGACATGTATATTTTAGAGTACCTAAGTTGCACTAAAAGACTAACCATATTGGCATGTTGTATTATGAGTCTACATAACTTAATAGCTGAGATTTGCTAACAAGTTAAACTAACTCAAACTCATTTAGGTTAAAACTCGACCCATATTCAAGTCAATATCAATATCATTTAAGATATTATTAAATGATATTGTTGGTTCGAGAACTCGAATGTGTTTGGTGTATGCTAAAAAAATGCGTTTGGTGTCACCCGGACAAGCCTATACCTCAAGTCACGTGGTCTGGGTAATTTTTGCTTAATCATATAGTTCTTTTTATTATTATGTGATCGTCATCAAATAAATGAGGAATCGTTTTTTTATTGAAAAGAAAGTTGGTGAACCTAATCACATAGCTTTCTTATTACTATGTTGTAACCATCATCAATTAATGGCATGAATTTTTTTTCTAATACACCACATTAGCACCTCGAAAGGACCAATTGAAGGCTACACTGCCAATTCCTTCGCTAATAGTATAATTTGATGACCTAATTGTAATTAAGTATTTAACTTAAATATTAAAATTTATAACCTCCTTAATTGAATAGATTAGGTACAAGCTATAATCAATTGTATGAAACTGGAAGTCGATGAGAACGAATAATTTAATGAAGGTCCTGATTAGCACATACAAATACGTCACCAGTTAATGTAATGATTTAAAAACCGTTAATGGTCGGATAGACGAGTCGACCTCTTTTGGGTCATGTCAAGTGATGTCCAGCCCAATCAACTGGGACATAATAGACTAAGACATAGGGCCCATCACCGCGTGCCTCGGATGGCCAGCTCCACCTTGTACGAGAAGCAAAAGATACATATCCACTTTATTCTCTACTAAAATTTTTTCAAGTTTTTTTGTTTAATGTTTTTTAATAGATTGCTATTTTGTCAAAAAAAAAAAAAAATAAAAAAAATGCAATAACGGCTCCTTAGAGGCTCAGGTCCTAATATTACTCCCATGATAAAGTCATTTCTCATGTCTTCAACACTAATCACACTTTTTTTTTTTTTTTTTTTTTTTTTTTTTTTTTTTTTTTTTTTTTTTCGGGTATGTGACACTCTCACCATTAGGCCAGCGGGGAATTAGACAATTAATTAAGGACAAAATTATATGTACTCACGAAACGCTATGTGAAAATAAAAATACTCAATTATTTAAATTTTTTAATATAATTTTTTTATTTGATTCAAATCTTGCTTTCGATAACTCATTTTTAAGCCAACAATTTATTTTAAAGTACAAAAACTAAAATACTTTGTAAGTTTCACGAGGGCTTGGCCCAATGTGGCAAATATAAATTAACCTAGATATGCGCATCAAATGATCACACTTTAATGTTTTAAGGTAAAGTTAAGTCTATATTGTCTTTTTACAATTCAAGCTAGATTTACGACATCGGGCGAAGTTGTTAGGTGAATATCCAAATCTATGAATAGATTTAGGTTAAAGTTCACACCCCTAAGTAACCTGGGTCTGCGCATCAAATGATCATATTTTAGTGTTCTTGGCATACTAACGTTTGCATCGTCAACCTCCAAAGTTTTAACTGTCCCTAAATGATTTTCTCGGACATGATTTGCATACCTATCAACAATCCTGGGCCTTATCGTAGCATTGCCCTGTTCTTTTCATGAAAGGCTATTTCCAAGAAATTCTATACACTTCATTCACATTTCCTTACCGTTCCATTTAGGGGTGGGCATCGATTTTCGAGAAACCGCCCAAACCGCTTCAAACCGACCAAACCGCACGGTTTGGTCTGGTTTTTAAAGCTCGCGGTTTGGTCGCGGTTTGAAAAACGACCAATCGCGAATCGCGGTTTGGTCGCGGTTTTCATTTTGGGAAAACTGCGGTTTAACCAAACCGATGACATTTTGGTAAATACAAACCAAAAACCCTAAAAGTAAAAGGTAAACAAAAAAAACCAATGATCTTCCTCTTCCTCTCATTCACTTTCATTCACAAACGCTCCTCACTCACCTCCCTCTCACCGCCGCTCCTCACTCACCTCCCCTCTCACCGCGGCTCCTCTGTCCTCTCATCGCCGGCTCCTCCCTCATCTCACCGCCATCTCCTCCCTCCTCTCACCGCCGCCGGCTCCTCTCTTCTCTCACCGCCGTCTCCTCCCGCTCCCGCCTCCTCTCTCTCTCACTCCCTGCCTGGCTCCACTCTCCCGCCACCGCCGTCTCTCATTTCACTCCCGCACTGCGGCCACCTCTCGAGCACTCTCACCACCGCCGCGTCGGCCGTCGCGGAGTGACGTGTCTCACCGCAGCCGCACCGCCGCCTTCATCCTCCTCACTCCCCTTCTCACCGCCGCCGCCGAATCCAACGCCATCGTCGTCTCCTTCCACCGCGCGAACCGCTGCTGCGTGCACCGCCGCCTCGTACCGCTGCCTCGCACCGTGGTACGCCCTTTTTGTCAAACTGTGGAATCAAATTTTGATTTACATGCAAGTTGTGGAATCAAATTTTGATATACAACTTCAAATTTGTTCATTCCTCTCGTGCTGCGATTGACTCTTGTCTTAAACGTATTAATTTATATGATGATTTATCTCGTTCAATTAAAAATAATACACAAGTTATTAGGCACTTACCAAAAAATAATAATAATAATAATAATACACATGTAGAAGATTTTATTGTCTAATAAGGCTTAGATGTTCTCTACAATATTGTTGAACTAGTACTAATCTTGCTTAAGAGGCTTGATAATTTTTTTATTTTTTTATTTTCTTGATAAGAGATCAACTTATATATATCTCTTAAATTTAGAGGATTGATTTCCGTAACCTCGTGTACAACAAATGCATATATACCAAACTATTTGAGTTGTCATTCAATTAGTTATGATAACTAATTCTCTTTAACAAATCAATCCCAAGATATTTTAATCAAAATGATGTTGAGTATTGTTGACACATGAAATTCTATTGTAATAGAACCTCGATGAATTGTAGTATCAAGATGTTCCCTTGAATAAATGCTTCCTATTTTTTTTTAAGGTGCATTCTTCTAGATTGATCACCAATAATAGTTATTTAATGTTCATTCTCATTCTAACATTGATCGTGTGTGTTTTTTTCTAGATGGATTCACATCACGTAACAAAGAACATTATCAACAGATGCAAGTTCTACACCAATGGAGTTTGATAGTGGTGAACCTATTGTTGCTCCTCCAAACTCATCTAGTTTGCCATCATCAACAAAGAAGGCAGAATCGAAAGGTAATCGCACAACCTCTAGAGTTTGGGACCATTATTCTAAAACGTTAGATGAGCATGGAAAAGTGGCACTTGCAACTTGCAATTATTGTGGTAAAGAGTATCATTGTCCTAGCAAGAATGGTACAAGCACAATAACAGCTCATTTAAATAAATGCCCCAAGTACCCACATAGTCATGTGAACTCAGTGTGTAAGAAACAAAAAACAATAGAATTACAAGTTAAAGGGTCGGAGGATGAAAGTAAAATAGGACTTTGGAAGTTTGATCAAACATTAAGTCGTGAAGCCCTTACTGAATTGATAATAGGAGCTGAATTGCCTTTTGTTTTTGTGGAACATCCATGCTTTGTTAAATTTTGCAATGTTATACAACCCAAACTCAAGTTAGTGAAAAGGAGAACTATAACTAGAGATTGTTTGGATATGTATAATGTTGAGAAGGCAAAATTGAAAAAGATCTTAACAAAGAATTCTCAAAGAGTTTGTTTGACAACTGATACTTGGACTTCTTTGCAAAATATTAGCTATATGTGTCTCACTGCACATTATGTTGATGATGCTTGGAAATTGCAAAAGAAAATCATTAATTTTTGTGAGGTTGAAGGCCATACGGCTGATGATATTGGTAAGGTCACAGATGTGTTTGCTTCACTGGAAAATTGAGAAAGTGTTTACAATAACCGTAGACAATGTTAAATCTAATGATTTGGCAATTGAATACTTAAGGAGAAAAATAAATAATTGGGGTGGAAGCGTGTTAAATGCGAAATACCTTCACGTAAGATGTTGTGGACACATTTTGAATCTCATTGTTAGTGATGGTTTGAAAGAGGTGAAAGACTCCATTAGTCGAATACGCGAAGCAGTGAAACAAGTGAGAAGTTCTCCATCAAGGAAGAAAAAGTTTAAGCAATGTGTTGAACTTGAAAAAATACAATGTAAAGCTTCGGTGTCCTTAGATGTATCGACTATATGGAATTCCACTTATTTGATGTTGGATTCAGCGGTGAAGTATCAAAGAGCATTTGAGAGATTGTATGAGTCATATGATAAGGTTTCAAGTGAGTTGAAGAAGGGAGCTCCCACAAAAGAAGATTGGAGTGTTGCACGTATATTATTGAAGTTCTTGGAACTTTTTATTGGGCCACTCTTCGACTTTCAGGATCTAAATGTGTTACAGCTAATGCATATTTTCATGAGGTGCATGCAGTTGAAACACTTATCAATGAATGCTTGGCAAGTAATGATTCATATGTGCATTCGATGGGAATGAAGATGAAGGTGAAGTTTGACAAGTATTGGAGAGATATCTCGAAGGTGAACATGATCTTGTTGGTTGTTGTGGTTTTTGATCCTAGGTACAAGTTGAAGTTTCTGAAATATTGTTATGGTACATTGTATCCGAACGAGCAAGTTGTTGAGATGATAAGGAAAGTGAGAGAGGCTCTGGATCATTTATACATGGAATATGAATCATTTTCCAACAATTACATGTCTATGTGGTTTAATGAAACTAGATCATTGTCTAGTGTACGTGAAGAGGCGTAAGAAAATTTGTTTGGTAATGTCGAGCTAAAAGGGCGGTGGTTGGATTTCAAAGATTTTTAGAAGATGAGTCAAATACGACAAACAAGTCGGAGATAGATATATATTTGGATGAGGGATGTGAGAAGCAAAATGGGGACTTTGACATTCTTGGTTGGTGGAAAAATAATGTCTCTAAGTACAAAACACTTTCAATGATGGCACGTGATGTAATCGGCCATTCCAGCTTTCTCTTGTTGCTTAGATCGCTTTTAGTGCGGTGGACGCGTGCTTGATCGTTTCGTACCTCATTGACTCCAAAAATTGTTAAAGCTCTTATTTGTACTCGGGATTGGTTACATAGTACAATAAATTTAGAAGTTGAAGAAAATTTAGAGGAACTTGAAGAGCTTGAAACAAAGTTATACTTTTATTTTAATTTTGTTAATTATTAACTACATTTTTCTTTCTTTTACGATCATCATCTAATCATATTACATTTTGAAATGTTGTTTAGGCATTTTGGACCAACTTGTTTTAGATGATTAGTTGAGATGATTAGCAAAACGCATTGAGTCATTGACTTGGTAAGTAAATCTTATTTGAACTTTTAAATGTTATTAAACTCTTATCATATTGTTAATTTTCTATTTTCAATTGTTGTTTTATTTTAGGAATAACAAATGAAATTAGAACTTTGAATTGAGTTGAAGTCTTTCCTTGTTGAATCTATTTGTTTTTGTTGTTGTAATAGCAAAATGCATGGAATCATTGACTTGTTAAGTAAATCTTATCGAAACTTTTTGTTGTTATAAAACTCTTATTATGTTGCCAACTTTTTATTTTCAATTGTTCTTTTATTGTAGGAACAAAGAATGAAATTGGAACTTGGAATGGAGTTGAAGCCTTTTCCTACTTGTTAAATTTATTTGTTCTAAATTTCTAATCTATTTGTTTTTGTTGTAAGTTTTGATATGAACTTGGATTTTTAACTTTGATTAGGTTCTTTTTGATGAATGATTGGTTACTGGTTATTGATTAAATGAGGATTATTGACAATGTTTGTTAACTCATCAAAGCTTGGTGGTGATTTGAAGTGTTAATTGAGTTTTGATTAACAAAGAGAGGAAAAAATGGCTTGTTGTGAATGTCTTTGCCGCCACCGGCTATCCATGCACCCGACTAACCTTTTTTTTTTTTTTTTTTTTTTTTGAAAATGGGTCGCATGATAACCGCGAAACCAAACCGACCAAACCGCGCAAAACCGCGGTTCGGTTTGGTGCGGTTTTGGTGATTCGCGGTTTGGTGGTACCGTAGACCCTCAGTTTGGTCGCGGTTCGGTGGTTTTCACCACCAAACCGCGGTTTGCCCACCCCTAGTTCCATTATCTCTCACAAGGTGAGCTACGTACACTTCTATAACCTATAAATATACTAATTAATGCACTAATATAGCGCCAATAATTAGGTACATAGTGCATATATACATGAGGTCGATGGTTCAAGTATCTTCTCGGTATGCAAGTTCGAGGGGGCATATGCATGTTGGTTTCTTTCTTATATTAAAAAAAAAACGTAATCTAAATTACTGATGCAATTAAGTGCAATAATCATAAATAACACAATACACTATATATATAAAAAGTATGCAAGCCAAAATTACTCGCCCCATCACTTGTTCAATCAAAAGCTTGCTTAATTATATCTACGATTAGTGGCATGGTGGCCTCGTGGGTGCCAGCTGAGATAGGGAAACGAAAAGAATACTTTATTTTTTTTGTTAATGAAGTCAAATTTCATTACTCAAACAAAACGATTCGAGACTCCTTTAATATATATATATACAAAATTGCAAAAAAATATTGTGTCAAAAAGTGGGGTAAACAAAATGTTGCGACATAGGGCTTTGTTGCCCTAGCCCTGTAAACTTATGAACCAAAAGCCCACTAACAGTGGCGGAACTAGAGGGGGGCAGGGTGAGCGGTCGCCCCTCTGAGCTTCGGGACCCTCTTGTAATACTCCACCCACGACCACTTCTCTTGACCTTCGACTCCTCTCCCGCCCTCCCTTAGGCTCGATACACTTCCTATAAATTATAAATGTAGTCTAAATAATATAGGTTTAAGTGAAGTTCACCCCTAATTGAATTTTATGATTCCGCCACTGCCCACCAACACTATCAATATTTCATTTACAATCAAAACAAACTGCAGAGTAACCCGACTATGTTGTCACCCTCACCAAAGACCAAAAAACTATATCCATGTATCAAGAAACCAACCACACCAACACCGGTCTTTGTGTCTGCCATATCCACCTAATTCCCTATGCGACGAAGCCACCACCCAGACTATATGTGATCTCATGATTCATTAGCATTCGTGAGAAACAAAAAGAGGAGCTGCAAGAGAAGCCTACTTATGCTGCAGGCCTCACCAAAAACTAATATCACTCTGCCATAAAAACCACTTCATCAGCTCTGATCTTCAAGACATCCATATCCTCCAATTTCCTTCTACCCGAAAGCCGACTCCACATTTTCCAATGTCCCAATAGGAAACCCACTAGCTGAGAGGCACACCCTCCGTTCAGCTTCTCAGTAGAAGCCCAGAGCACCAAACATCATAACCACCAAAAACAGTCTACTAGGAGAGAAAAACATAAACAACATGTCTACTCCCAAGAAATTACAAGGTTCACCATACTCCTCCTGCAAATGCCCCCAAATTAACCCTCCAAACCCTTGAACACCAACACTTCTCCTGTTAACACCCAACCCACCAAACCCTCTTGAAAGGAAGCCGCCGAGCAGAAGCCCCTCTAACCACTCTTAACATCTCCTCCCGCTCTTCCAACCGCGAAGCCCCCTCCAGCCACTCCCAAACCCAAAACCTAGAAAAAAAAAAAAAAGAAAAAGCAAAGAAAAGAAGAGAAAAAAGAGGGCCACTGGCGACGCTAGCTTCCTTATTCGCATTACGCCTAGCAAATTGCACTTTAAAAGAATCATGCCTTTTGAGAACTGAAGCGCAGTAGTCGAGCAGACCCTCAAATTCTGTTCTGTATCGATTTGGAGATCTCAATCCTTGTACTACCATCAACGAGTCAGTCTCAAAAATAAAATTTCGTATAACCGCCTCTTACACCCAATAAAGGGTCCCCCTCAAAGCAATTGCCTCAGCTTCATGTGTTGGTACTCACCCCGCCAGATACTTAGTCAATCCCTGGACTAATAAACCGTAACTCATTAGTTGTATTAGACTGAGTGTGAAAAACAAGTGTAAGAAGTTAGTTGTAAAGTCACGTAGGTGGTTGAGTGTACTGGAGAGATCATTGTATTGATATAAATACAAGAAATGAAGTAAACTCTCAGTTGTTGAGCAGAGATATTTGTTGCATCCGTTCTATGTGTTCTTTGATTTTGATGAACATTCTCATGGTATCAGAGCCTTCAAAGGCATAGATTACCATGGAAGACGATCCTTCATCAACAATTCCTAATCCAATTAATCCAGCAATGGCTGATCTACCAGTTGAAGTTGCTAGAGTTAATGAAACTGCTGGAATGACAAGAATTGGAGGTTCTGGAGTTGTAATTGCTAAAAAAATAGGAAATGGAGGTTCTGGAGCTACAATGGAGCTACAAATCACAAATGGTTTTGGTATAGCAGGTCCGTCCTCTGTCATTGCCCCTTTTGGTCATTCTTTAAGTCAATCTATGTCTGCTAAGTTAAATGAGAACAATTACTCATTGTGGAAGACATTGTTAATGCCTGCAATTAGATGTTATAACCTAGATGGGATCTTGATGGGTGATGTACCATGTCCACTCAAATTTAATCCTCGAACTGGTGCTTTCAATCCAAGTTATCAAGATTGGAATTCCAAAGATCAATTGTAGTTACATATTATCTTGAATTCCTTCTCCCCAAACATAACATCACAGATCATGAGAGTAGCATCATCATCATTTGCTTATGTAGTTTGGGAAGCTATTGCAAATTTATGTGGTGCTCAAAACAAGTCCAAGATTCAAGTGTGCAGGAATAACATACTCAAAGCTACAAAAGAACAAAGTCCATGATTCATTATCTACAAAATAACCATATGTCATATGGTTCAGGGAATTCTCAACATTCAAATGTGAATCAACACTTTAATCAGTAAAATCTGTTCAGGCCACCAACATCTACTCAAAATGCCTTTTATGCTGCTGGAAATACTAATTAGTCTTTTGCATCACTTGAATCTGTAGCTGATCAGGCTCAGTATGCTGACAGTGGTGCTTCTTCACATGTGACTAATGACATGAACCAACTCTACAATCCATCTCAATATGCAGGTACATCGTCTTTAACAGTAGGGAATGGTAATGTATTGCCTATTGATTCAATTGGTTCTATTAAAACTACAAGTATTTCTCCTTATCTGAAATTACATAACACTCTTTATGTTCCTCATATTGCCAAGAATTTAGTCAGTGTTTCTCAGTTAACTAATAAAAATTATGTGTTTGTTGAATTTCATTCCAAACATTGCTTCATAAAGGATCTTCAATCCAAGGAGATTATACTCAAAAGGAAGCTTAATGATGACTTATACCAGTTTACTACAAAGGAGAACTCAAGAACGGGTGGACAAAACACTAATTCAGTTGCACTGATGACAATCAGAAAACCATCTTCATCTTTAGTTTGGCATGCCAGACTAGCTCATCCTTCAACTCGGATTTTAGCTCAAGTACTAAGGTGTTGCAACGTAGATGTGAATAAGAATAATGTTTCTTATTTTTGTGAGGCATGTAAGCTAGATACATTCTCTTCCATTTCCTAGATCCATAAATCATGCTTCTAGTCCTCTGGCACTAGTGCAAACTGATGTTTGGGACCTTCACCAATAAAGTCTACTGATGGTGACATCTATTACATTCGCTTCATTGATGATTTTTTTAGATTCACTTGGGTATATCCTATGAAAGCTAAAAGTGAAGCTTTGAATCTGTTTATTCAGTTTAAAACTTTAGTGGAAACTCTATTCTCTGCTCGTATTAAGTGTGTTCAATCAGATTGGGGAGGAGAATATCGACCCTTACATAGAACCGCTCCGATCTAGTATCGATGAATGTCACCCCGTCGTGCTTTACGGTGTGGAGATGCAAATACAATTCATTCACGGTAGGTGGCCTCTTGGATGTATTAGTCTGCACACAAAAGTTATAAAAATGTTAAATATGTCAATTACTAGTAGGTCATCGCACTTATATTTGTCAAGCACAAATCAATTGCATAGAAGTGATAGAAAAAAAAAACTAAAGTGAATGAAATCAGTATAATGCAAATGAGTTAAACTAGCATCAACGTGTAAGAAATAAAAAAACAAGATTAAAAGCAAACACAAGGATAGTGAGCAAGTGTAGAAATGAAAAAAATAAACAAAAGTATAAAAACACTTACTAATCTTTCATTTGTAGTCACAAAAGACACTCACTACAAGAAAAATGATATTTAGAAACGGAATTAGCAAACGAGAATTAAGTTTCGTTGCTAAGAAAAAGTGGTTAGAGACGGAATTGAGACGGACTAATTCGGAGACGGAATAGAGAGAGATCGAGAGACGGAAATAGAGACGGATTGGAGACGGAATTAAATTCGTCTCAAAAAATTGCGCCAATATTCCCACCAAAACTTTAATTTTTTACAACCGTCCGTTACGTCTCGAGATTCGTGCGTGCTTCAATCTCGATGATTGAAAAATAAAAGACCAACCACAAAACTCTCCCTCTCTCTCTCTCTCCCGATTCTCACCATCAACCCTCTCTATCTCTCCGAAAACGCTATCTCTCTCACCGATATCTCTCTCTCTCTCACCGCCTCTCTCTCGTTAGCGCTCTCTCTCACGGAAATCTCACTCACAAATCCACCGCTCTCTCTCTCTCTCTCACCGCTCTCTCTCACCGAATCTCACTCACCGTCAACTCTCTCTCTCTCTCTCTCACCGAGATCCGCCGTCGCTGCGATTGAGGCCGCGACGAGGCCGTCGGTCCTGCCGTCGCCGTCTGCCGGAGATTGGAGCCTCCGAAGCCCTCCCCGTGTGCCCTCGCCGCACCCTAAGCCGTCGCGCGCCGTTCGCCGCCGTTCGTCGCTATACCTCGCCATCTCCGAAGCCTCGCCGACCCTAAGCCTTTGACTTTGAAGAATGAATGACAGATTAGGCATTGGGTTTGAAGAAGGAAGGACAGAGAGGACGTTGGATTTGAGTAGAGGTACGCTTCGGGTGTTGAGGGTTTTGGGGTTTCATTGAGATTTTAGAGACGACATTGGTGTGATTTGTGGGATCAACCCCTCTTCAATGAAGATAAAAAGATTGTTGTAACTGTAAGAAATTTATCACATTTTTTTTATATCAAGTTTGAAGAATCATGGATTTTCAAGGTTAGTTTCTTATAAAAAAAAACTTGCTTGAGTTTCAGGTTAATGGTGAGATTTACAACCATGAAGCACTAAGGAAGAGCTTGTCTCATCATGAATTTAGGACTGATAGTGATTGTGATGTCATTGCCCATTTGGTGAGCTAGCAAAAGTTGCATGTTATGTGTATAGTATAGATTTACTAGTTTGATAAGCAAGACTCATCTACTAATTTGTTATATATATATATATATATATATATATATATATATATATATATATATATATATATGTTGATTTGATAGTATGAGGAATATGGTGAAGGATTTGTGGACATGTTGGATGGGATGTTCTCCTTTGTGTTGTTGGACACCCGGGACAATAGCTTCCTTGTTGCTAGAGATGCCATTGGGATTACATCTCTGTATATCGGATGGGGCCTCGACGGTATCACTCAATTTGGTTCATGTTGTTTGATTTTTTTTTTTTTTTTACTTTCCAATGTGAGTTGCATGAACGTTGTTTTGTTGAATAGTATTATGTTCTCTCGCTTCTCTTCGGGGTCAATTTGGATTTCATCGAGAGATGAAAGGGCTTAATGATGATTGTGAACACTTTGAGATCTTTCCTCTTGGTCACTTGTACTCGAGCAAACAAGGCGGTTTTCGATGATGGTACAACCCTCGATGGATGTCGTCGGTGATTCCATTAACCCCGTTCGATCCGCTTGTCTTTGAAGCGGGCTTTCGAAAATGTGAGCTCACTAAATTCCTTTTTTTTTTACTTGTTTAATATATATATATATATGGTTGGTGATCAACTCAAGTTTTGATATTTGAAACGCTTGATAATAAAAATGATGTGATTTTCACAGTCATGATTAAGAGATTAATGACCAATATGCCGTTCGGAGTTCTTCTATCCGGTGGGCTTGATTCGTCGTTGGTTGCATCGATCACGGCTCGCTACTTAGCTGGTACAAAAGCTGCTAGGCAATGGGAGCGCAGCTTCATTCTTTCTGTGTTGGCCTAGAAGTAAATTGGTTCTAAACTTCCAAAATACTATTTGAATTATGAGTCCTTGTTTGGTTTGAGATTGGAAAATTAAAAATTTTGTTTCTTAAAGCACAACTTCCTAGTTTAAGACTTTGAGGGCCTTGATGAAGTGTTCTCACTTAATTTTCTTCTATGTTAATCGGGGCTCACCGTGATTTGAAGGCAGCCAAGGAGGTTGCAAATTACTTGGGTACAATTCACCATGAATTCCACTTCACGATTCAGGTGCTCTAATTAGAATCAGTGCTTTGTCTCATGAATTTGCTTTGTTGCAAAAGAAGTCCTTTATTGATGGATTATCTCGTATTCAATATTGTTATAGGATGGTATTGATGCAATTGAAGATGTTATCTACCACATCGAAACTTATGACGTGACAACGATCAGGCGAGCACTCCTATGTTTCTCATGTCGCGTAAGATCAAGTCCCTTGGAGTGAAAATGGTGATCTCTGGAGAAGGTTCCGATGAGATATTCGGCGGTACTTGTACTTCCACAAGGCCCCCAACAAAGAGGAATTGCACCACGAGACATGTCGCTAGGTATACATTTAGTATTAGTATGAATGCTTTGAAGAAGTATTTTGATAGTAGATTCGATGTAGATGACAAAAAGTGTTTTGGCACTTGAATAATGTACCCCGATGGTTGGGGGAGCCACTCATGGCCTTGCTATCCAAAGCTAGCCTCACATCTCTTCCAAGTGCTAGTCATTATATTAAGACATATAGCACTAGAATCATAATGTATAATAAATGTTAGTTGCTTTAATTGTTACTCTTTGTTGCATCCTTTCTTCACTAGTCTTGTGCCTAGTTCACGATGCTGAATTTATTGAGTATGTTGGTTTTGGTTTCTTGATCTACCAAATTGGGACTAAAGAGCCTCATCTAATGGAATGAAAATCTGAACTTTCCTTGAATTTTTTTTTTTTTTGGGTAGTGGTTACTTACTCAAACATTGTTAAAAGTCATTTGCAAGTATGTAAAACTTTATAAATTACACAAACCTTTATGGCTTTCCTAGATTATAGCCCACATAATTTAAGGTTTGAATACTTAGATGATGGCCTAGTTATTACTTTGGCATCACTGGATCACACTGGCTCAAAATTGATTCAACTAGCCTCATGCCTAAAAAGAAGCCTAACTAATAAGCTGGGTATTGACCTCTGATCGCAAGAAAAGTGCAATTTCTTTAAGTTCATCTCTTTTAGTTGTAGTTGTATGTGTTAGACTCCTATCCAAGGATATTTAAGGTTTTGGTGGCTCCCTTCTATTATATGTTAGTAATGTGAACTTTTCAAACTAATACTTGATAATACAAGATTATTTGATGTGGTTCACACTACAATACTATGTTGGACAGTTTTTCCTTTTTAAATATAAGAATTGAGAACAAGGATAATATTAAAACATATCCAAAGTATAAACTGTATAATATATCCTCAGTGAAATTCTCAATGTAATGAACCACTTCATAATTGTGTTTGATGAATGTATCCCTTGTCCTGATTTTTCATCTCGAACTCCTGAAGCCAATTTGGCCTCATTTTGAAAGATTTTTTATATTCATCACAAGAGTGAATATTTGTAGTTTACAAGTTTAAGACAAAATTGGAACTCATTGAATAAGAATTGAAGTGATGGAATAGAGAAACTTTTGGAACATATTATTGAAGATATTGCTATTCTAGAAAAACAAGAAGAACATGACCACTAACATATGGAGATACTACAGGTTGAGGATAGAAGCCATGGATCGGTTCCATTAGATGAGGCTCTTTAGTCCCAATTTGGTAGAGTGAAGAAACCAAAACCAACATACTCAATTTGGTTTTGGTTTTGGTTTCTAGGCTTACAACCGCCCTTTTGAATCTTATGTCTTTGTCAGTTCTTCATAAGTTGTTTATATCATTGTATGATCTGATTTCTGTTGATTTCATGCTCTTGTTCATGCATTTAATTTTATGTGTCAAAAACTTTTATGTTTTATTCGCCATTTTTTCTACATCAGACTTGTATGCATGGCCACCTCTTCTGCATTTTCCAGTTCTTGACTTGCTTTATGTGGTTGTATGGCGAACTGCAAGTTTCCCATTCACAATAGTGTTTACTTTTGAAAGTTTAATTGTTGATCACTCGCTTACAACTGCCCTTTTGAATCTTATGTCTTTGTCGGTTCTTCATAAGTTGTTTATATCATTGGATGATCTGATTTCTTTGATTTCATGCTCTTGTTCATGCATTTAATTTTATGTGTCAAAAACTTTTGTTTTATTCTTGCCATTTTTTCCTTGTTCGACTTGTATGCATGGCCACCTCTTCTGCATTTTCCAAGATTTGAACTTGCTTTATGTGGTTGTATGGCGAACCGCAAGTTTCCCATTCACAATAGTGTTTACTTTTGAAAGTTTAATTGTTGATCACTCGCTTACAACCGCCCTTTTGAATCTTATGTCTTTGTCGGTTCTTCATAAGTTGTTGATATCATTGTATGATCCGATTTCTGTTGATTTCATGCTCTTGTTCATGCATTTAATTTTATACTAGTTTATTATTCATGCATTTTCAAACAACCATATGATTCTTGAGTTGGTTCTCTAAATATGAGCCGATGTACATGATTCTTATATGTTTGCTTGATACATATATAATTATTGAAAAGCAAGAATAAGTACTAATTCTCCATAGTGAACTGATGTGTTAGTCTTACATGTTTATTGATTATTAATATTGCTCTTAGTCAGGACGCCATTGTTGGTTTAAGATGGTTGGAAACTTTTGTTATGTTTGATGATTTTCTTTTCTTAATTTCAGGCTATTGGACATTGAATAAACAGTTCATTACTTTTATTGGTATGCATTTGGTCTCTAAACTTTTATTGGTATTTTGTTAGGTTTCATGGCGGGCAGTGATCACCCCCCACTTCGAGGGCGCACATTACCTCATTGTAAAGTGCTTTTGCACCCGACTTGATATATGGTTGTGTTCCCCCTCTTTTGCTATCCCTTTTGAGTTAATCTGAATAGCTATGTACATGATCTATTTACTTATCTATGATGTTGAATTTCATGTAAATGTGTTTGTCTGGCACCTGTTGCTATAGATTGTATAAGGCCTTTTTGTGCATATTTAGAGGATTTGAAGTTTTTTTTGGGTTGTTGAACAATAGGATTGGTGGTTTTTGTGCATACTTAGAAATTTGGAACATTTATTAAACTTGACAAGCTTTCGTAGATATATAAATCTTTTTCAATGTCGAATTGTACATTTTTTCTCTCATTTGAATATTTGTTATTAATATATATTGTCAATGTATGTATGTCAAATTCTGCTTTTTGGGGGATGTTAGCACCCCCAGGAGTTGTTGGAGGGTGTAGGCGATGGAGTAGGTCCTATGGTTGTATTTTCAGGTTTAGAGGTTATGGAGAACCAATTGGATTGAGCTTAGGTTTGAAAACTAAACAAAGCGGAATTGAGACGGATTAGCAACGGAATTCAGAGATTCCGTTGCTATTCCGTCTCTAATTTTCGAGGAATAGACGCATGAATCAGCAACGGATCAGAGACGTAATTATTGTATTCCGTCTCTGATCCGTTGCTAATCAGAGACGGATCGAGACGAATACAATAATTTCGTCTCGATCGATTTGCTAATCGAGACGGATCGTAGACGGAATACAATAATTCTGTCTCGATCCGTTGCTAATAAGAGACAGATCGAGAGATGGAATTTCGTCTCGATCCGTTTACGATTAGCAACGGATCGAGATGGAATGCAATTACAATTGTACCCTTTAAAGAATTTGTATTTCTTGTTCCGTCTCTGTTCGTTTCTAAATTCTCGCTCTAATCAATCTCTAATAAGAAACGGAAACACATTTCCGTTGCTTGACTAAATCAAGCAACGACGATTTTAGAGACGGAATAGATTCCGACTGCGTTCCGTTGCGAGAATTGAATTAGAGACGGAATTTATGCTAATCGAGAGACGAAATTTCCGTTTCGATTTGCTTTTTTTGTAGTAATGGCGAGCCACCACCGTGCTTCGAGGTCCAGTCCCAGTCCTTCAACCTCGGTGTTCCTATTCATAAACGCGTGCCTAGACCTAGCAAGAAAGTCCTCGCTCTCCCGGTACTCCAAGTATCTCCTCCACGCCTCATCTCGTAACAAAGTTTGGTGGACACGATTCTTCTTTAACTTATGCATCAATGCGGTGTACACAGTGCCCGCATGCGTGTCGTACGCCGCATGAATGAGATCCTCGTGAATCGTGTCATCCCATCTAAAATATACATATAAAATGGCGAGTGCAATTATTACGAGACATTGGAAAACTTGTATAAATCCTAAGACATTTATTTGTTCTCATGCACTTTTTGCCATTGGCGCCAATAGTGGTCCTTATGATGAAATAAGGAATTACTTCGATGCTTCGACTAGCCGAGTCGAAGCGCGGCGTGCGACAAACGATTGACTTGAGTCGATTGACTGAGCGAGGACATCTCTTACGAGGAGCAGCCCATTCGGATCCTAGATCGGAAGGTACAACGGTTTAGGAGCAAGTCCATCCCGAAGGTACTCGTCAAGTGGCAAATCCACGATGACACGGAACTCACTTGGGAGCGGGAGAACTACATGCGAGATAAATTCCCATACATGTTTGAGTCGGGTAGAACGTAACTTAAACTTAAATTCGAGGACGAAATTTTCATTTTGTTAGGAATATTTGTCACGGCCCAAATCTCTAACCCCGTTTAATTCCTTAATCGGGATCACCGACCCTACACCGTGATACGTGCACCGATCGAGGCACGTGGCCGAGGTATATTGTACTTTTGTATTGATGTATGCCTAGTGTTATGTATTGTGTAGACTTACTAAGTCGGTTTGTACGATTGTAGAGCGAGACGAGAGCGGGGACACGCCTCGAGTAGCGTGCGAGTCGGGGAATCGGGTAGTTAGCATTTTAGTAAGTCTTATTTAATTTATTTAATACTAATATGAAATAAGGAATTACTTATAAGTCTATGGTTGTATTTGTTAATGTAAATCAAATTAAAGGCCTATAGTTGAGTAAATTAAATGAAAAACATAAGATTGGTCTAGAGATACACATTGGCATATCTAGGAACTAGGCGAGTAATGAAATGGTGTCACTTGAGGTTGAGTTAGTGGGAGTTAGTGAGATATATGGCAAGAGGTGGACCATTAGATATTATTCGGGATACATAAATCCATGGAGATCAAGGGCTAGGAAGTAACATCACCTTAATATATATATATATATAATATTAGTGATCAAACAACATGCAAACCAAATCACTCATTCATTTTTGCTGGAGAAGAAGAAGGAATTGCTGGAGAGGAGTGAATCATCAAGGTGTTGAAGGAATCCATGGGAGTTGGTGAGAAATCCTCAATCTAGGGTGCTACATCAATTAGGTACACATTTTTTTAGTTGAAATTAGAACAAGTTCTGGTTTTAGGCTAATTTCAGATGGTAGATGATTGACTATTCGCAATTGATTTATATATTTAGATTCCTCATTTCAAGCTGATAATCCAGCTATATTGACGTTCTTAATTTGGTTTTGAAATCATAAATATATGAATTTTTGAAGTTGCAACACCAAAACTAGAATTTTGCATGTTGTATTAGGAATCAACCTGGGTAATTTGGTCATAATCTGCTCATTTTAGATCCAAATTGATCCAAACCAGTGGCATTTGAAAGCTTATTTAAACGGGAATAGCTTTGCTTAACTGAAGGTATTTTGATTCTAATGTTTTTATGTCCAAACATGCTCTACAAGTAGGTGCTGGAATTAAAAAGGAAAGTTTTGAAACTAAACTTGTTAAGGGCATAACTCCCTAACGCTTATCCAAATAAGCTGATTTTTTGTATGTTGTATTTGGGTATATTTTCTGTCATGTGACCAAAAATTACATTTTTAGGAACTATAGATTAGGAGAAATAGATTTTCTAAATCCTGGTCGGATTAAATTCTAATTAGACCTATGTTTAGTAAAATCATGACATCTCTTTCATTCTAAATAAGAATTTTGAAAACTAAACCTTTCCTAAAAGCTAAGAGAGAGACCAACTATAATTGTACTTGATGGAGGATTTCGATATTTGGACCATTTCATGCCTAAAAGTGCATTAAAATGTAGGACCGAAATTGAAACTTATTTTAGTCTTTAGGGGCTAATTTAGGAAGATTGATTTAAAGTCTATTGAACCAATTTGAATATATAATAAACACACTAAATTATGCTTAAACCCACTATATTTGAACTAATGAGACACCAAACTCGGGAACCTAGGAAAAGGGTACGGAGAGCGAATACAAGATTTGGAGTATTGAGAGGCCGATAAAGTTAGGATTTTACTTTGTTGTTGTGAGTATACCCAATGACAACTTTACTTGGCATTTCATTTCTATTAATTGTTGTCCTTGCATAGTCCTTTTGACTATTTTGCCTTTGTATTCTTATATCATGTGTTCTTTGTGTCTATGCTTGATGAGTCTAGTTTGCATGATATCCATTCATTTGATTGATTCATTGATTATATCCCATGCTATGTCTATTCTTGTTGTTTTAAATGTGAATTGAATGATAAATAGCATGCTATTAGGCTAGTGAATATCTTATAAATGCTTGAAAGGACTTGTATTCCTTATTTGTTTAGGTGTGTAGATGTGCCTATGCCTTGACAATCCATACTTGGTATTTCTTGAAATTTAAAAAGTAATTTTTACATTTAGGTCACGTACTCAATCGAGGTGTGCGCGACTCACGGGGTTAGAGTCCCCGAGGATGTTGGCACATGTTACTTGACACCGTATGACACTCGGGGTTAGAGTCCCTGAGGTGGTCTACACACCGGGGTTAGAGTCTCTGGTAACACTTGGGTTAGAGTCCCTTGTGCTATATGATTATTGAGTCGGAGTGACATGTTTCACTGTCGACCGGACCTAAATCACCACTACTTAGCCTAGTGTCAGTATCACTTGTTTAACTCTGGTATTTACTCGCATATGATTTATTTTCCGCTTTTCCCATTATATGCTTTTAAATACCATTCGAATATTTGGAAATGCAAATTAAACTTGTCATCGGGGATTCTTGTTTTATTCTTGTACTACCGTCCTTCTTATGATGGTGGGTGCGAGTCGTCTACCAAACAGGGACAAAGAGAAGATCGGTGATTATCCCTGAGCCCGCGCGCGTCACTGCATCGATTGTAGGTATTCTTTTGGTATTTTGATTGTATATGTTATATATGTCTTTCAGATACTATTTGGGGTTATATATTGGGTTGAGCGTTAGTTTCCACGACTTGACTTAGACTATTTTACTGTTTCACTGCATTTTAAGGACTTTATATATGTGATGTCATTTCCTGGTTTTCCACACTTAGGATTTTATAAATGGCTTCCACATAAGTTACTAATTGCTTCTGCATAATCAATAAGACTTCTACTAATTAATTAATTTAATAAAATGTTATAATTAGCTCTAAATTTTATAAACCGGTAGGACTAGTGTATTACTTATCCCGAACACGAGAAAAGAGGCGTATAGGTTGTAAAGGTGACTAATACGTAGTTAAGTCCTGCGTGGATATGATTAGCTCTTAATTACGGAATTAGGCCAGGCGGTTCCCTAGATTAGGAGAGGGGTCGTCACGGGGCTGATCACTGCGAGCCATAAAACTTAAAAAACACCAATCATAAACAATCGTAAAGAAAGGTTTAGAAAGTTCACGTAATGTCGATCAAACATTGACATAACATAAACATACATTACTCGTTGTTAGCCGTTTCAAATTCACTCTCATGACTAGAAGTTGATGATTCTTCTAATGAATCATCTCCATTATCGACAATAAAGTCATTGTCTTCTTGACTTGGACCCGCTTCAACAATGACGCGGGTCCCATTTGATCATCCGAGATAGTTGAAATCTGAATTGCATCGTCGACTACGCACGTGGTGGGTTCACCATCTTGGAATGCAATCTCTCGCCAAGCCTTGGTCATTATCGTCTTTGCTCGTTTGTGGATTTTGGTTGACGATACAAAGCGCTAGCCATTCTTGTCGCTCGTTCCTCAAAGAATGGTACGAAAGGTAGTACACTTAAATGGTTTGCATTGCAAGGACAAATGGCTCGTAGTGGTTATATCGTCGATTTCGATGAACCTCTACCAATTTAAGTGTTGGGCGAGTCCTCGCACCATGAGTCGGTGTAGGGTCATACCATTCACACTTAAACAACACCACATGTTTGAGGCCAATATATTCAATCTATACAACCTCTTTTAGCTAGCGAATCCATAGTAGTCGTGGGAAACATCGACGTAGTAAGAACCCTTCACCAAAACACCGTTGTTACTGCGTCGATCTATTTATGTCGTATGTTTCGATGTGGAACTTATACCTATTCACTAGGTAACCAAGGTACACATTACAAGATCGACTAGGACCAACCCAAAGATCAACAAGCGTCTCATCTATGATGGAATTTCGAGCCTATTCATGAAAATTTAGAAAGTTAAGACACATTATTTATGAAAGAAATAAACGAAGCGATAACCTACAATCGTAATAACATTACATATGTTTGAAACCAAATGGGGAAGTTGCGCTCTAGACTAGTATCGACTTCCGACTCCCCCATTCCTTGAGTGATTTCATCGATAAAGATCCTACAAGAAACGAACATGTAAATATCATGTCTTGGTAAAAGATGAATAATGAATGTACTGCATTATTGAATGAAAGTGACCGACATACTAGATGTAAGGAGCGATCTCTGGACAATTGAGCAGTATGTACAAATGAGTGGCATTATACTCCTGCTATGTTAAGTACTGCTCCTTTGACTTGCCCAAGGGTAGTCCAGGATAAGTAAAAATTGAGAAATTGCCCTTAAAATGCGGTGCGGGCCCGATACCACCATCGTTGTTTCATTGCACTTTGTCGTACAACGTAAAGACGTGATCTTCGAAGTAGAACGAACAAACGATGTGACTTCTTCGATCAAATAAGCATTAATTATCGAGCCCTCGACCTTCGCTTTAATCTGAATGTTGTTTTTTCAAATGTTTAAGGTACATGTCGAAGTTTAGTAACGTTAATTTACAACTTTATCGATTGGAAAAACAATTTCAGAACCCAAAATATTACTTCTCAAATGGATACATCCACCGAAATTGAACTAGATCGGCCGTAGACGCGCCTCGTAAGCCTAGTGGATTGGTAGGTGTTCCATAGAGTCGAAAAGGTATGGAGGGAATATTTTCTCCAACTTGCAAATGATTTTAGGTATTTCGACTCTAAAACCTCCATATCTTTGAAACCGACACTTTTCGCATCGGGGATAAAAAAGGCTCGGTTCGCTAATTGCAACCCAAACGCGTTTGGGAGGAGTTCTCTGAATGTAATTGGTATCAAGCGTTGCGTGAAAATATGACAATCATGACTCTTCATGCCGATCAGTCGCAACTTCTTTATATCCACACATCGACCAAGATTCGAAGCATAACCGTCAGGAAAACATAACTTTTCAACCCACTCGCACAATTTTTGTTTTTTTTAGTTATCGATAGCATAACATCCAAGGATGTAAGTATTTGTCGCTGAATGAATGTGTAGAGAAGGTCGGTAACAATATTCACGAATATCTTGTCTCGATTTTGCATTGTCCTTACTTTTGCCCTAGACACTCATAATAGTGTTAAATATGTTGTCAAAAATATTTTTCTCGATGTGCATGACGTCTAAGTTGTGTCGATCAAGTTTGTCTTCCAATTCGGCAAGTCCCGAGAAAATGCTTCTTTTTTCCATCCCGAAGTCTTAGCTATCCTCCCATTCACGAATTAGCTCCGATTTTTGTCACCTTCATCAAGCCCAACGATTCAATATCTCAAATATTCTTCACCAATAGCAAAGCGGGTGGTTCGTTGTTTAGTACAATTTTGCCTCTTAGAATTTTTTTTTTTTTTGCCTTTCCCGAATGGTGAGTTCTTCGACAAGAAACGACGGTGACATTCGAACCACGATGTCTTTCCACCACTTCGCAATTGAAACACATTTGTATCCTCCATAAAATATGGACAAGTCATCTTACCGTGTGTGCTCCAACCGGACAACATATTATACGCGGGGAAATCACTTTCATCCATAAAAGGGCCACTCGCATACGAAAATTCGTCTTTGTGGAAACGTCGTAAGTAATCACCCCGTTGTTACATAAATCTTGCAACTTTTTCACAAGCGGTGAAGGAACACGTCGATTTTTTATTTTGGGTTGGTCGGTCCAGGAGCGATAACCGTTAAGAACATAAACTCGGGTTTCATGCACATCGACGGTGGAAGATTGTACGGAGTCCAAATTATGGGCCATGAATAGTACGATTTACCCGAAATCCCAAAAACTTGAAAGCCATCGGTGCACAACCCTAAACAAACATTTTGAACCTCGGCGGCGAAGTCTCTGTTGACATCATTAAAATGCCTCCAAGCAATTGAATCGAATAGTGTTGGATAACATCTTCCCGGCGATGAATGCTCTCCATGCCACCGCATATATTTTTTGTTGACTTTGACACGTACAATCGTTGCAATCGATGGCCTAAAGGGAAGTAGTACATTTTTTTGCAAGGGCGTTTTTTGGTGTTCCTTCCATGAACTCGTCGTTGTGCAATATAGTGTGATTTTCCACAAAATCTACATGATGTCAATTCGAGTCCACTCCTAATAAATCATACATTGGTCCTCACAACAATCTATTTTCTCAACTAAGAAGACCTTGACCTCGCATTAGTCTTTTAGTGTCATAAAAGTTTTCATCCAATGAATTGTAAGTTGACAAATAATCCTTCATGAATTTTATGATTTCATTATACCCTCGTTCGAGAGATATGGTGTTCGACTTGATCGTAATCTTGCCATTGCGGACAACTTTGTCATGGTTTCGCACCCCGACCACAAATGTTCACTACTAGCCTCAATCATGTCATATAGTTGGCGTGCTTGGGGGTTTGGTGATTCTTCCACGTGATTCCGGTTAAAACTTGCCTCCGCACGTTGTGTAGCATCTCGTGGTAAGTTATTGTATCAAAACCTCCCCATCAAAGATCATCAATACTTTGTTATCAAATTAGTAGAAGTTTGGCGGCTCTTGACCTCCATTCTCACCGTGTTCGTACCAACAAGTGATATCCCTAACGAATCCGTACCTATATATATGACATTTAGCCGTTTCGACGTCCGGTACGAGTACAAGTCGACATTTCTTATAATTGCACGGACATCTAATCTTCCTTTCACTTTGGTAGGTAGAACAATGTTGCTTAGCAAATGCTATGAATTCTTTAACCCTCACCGCGAATTCAATTCGAACAAAGCCGTTGTCGAGACGGTTGTACATCCATCTCGACTTGTAGACGACATTCCTATTATAATTGTGCAATTAAATTAGTCAACTAGTTTAATAATTTCGATGATACAGTCTACTTGTATGTCTAACTTACATAATTTAGTAGAATTGGAAATCGAGAACCTCACTAACTACATGAACAAAAAGCTTATTTGTATGCATTGAATAAAGGTGGTTTGATACAAATAACATAAAACAAAACAAACCTTACATTTGTTGAGTTCTAACTTCATGTCTGTTTGTGGCTTCAAATATTCCATTTGTTGATTTCTACTTTCCTAAGACCTAGCTCTTCCTAGGACTGATACAACAGAGTAGGATATTTGGTCATAAGAATAAAAGCAGCAAGGAGTTCAAGAAATCATAACTCATAAGTCATAAGTGGCATACGAATACCACATAGGATCAAAGCTCCCAGTAATTCATTTTCAACAAACGCCCAATGTCAATGAAAGCATCAACAATACGTGAAAGATAGAGCAGAAATCTCGAAAACAAACAAAGGAAGAAAAAATAACATGTGCTTGAAACTTGATGCTACATCACAACTTGAAACTGCAAGGGTGACACAAAAGAAACCATGCATTGCAAAGCCTCAAAAACTTGATTTCACATTATTTCACCTTATTTGTGAACCCGTCCAACATCCCATACCACCTGAAGAACTATCAATATTCAACAAATCAAACAATGTAATAGCATCAAAAGAATCTAGAGAAAGATATATAAAAAAAAACAATTTCACAATCTAGTTTCAACAAATCAAACAATGGATCAAAATGATTTGAAAATCAAGCCATCGATTAGCCTGGATCAACTAGTTTAATTATAAGATCAAACAATGGCAAACTACCACAGACTTCACAATTTACATAAGTTGAAACAATTATCTCCTAGGCACATCTACGAGCCCTCAAAAACATTCGAATCGGTTATAGCTTAAATTACATCTATTCACATTATTTTAAGTCTTCTTTTCCACTATTGTTACTATGAATTGATGGTATTCGTTGTATTTTTCATTATTTTAGTACCAAAATTGAAAAGAAAAGAGAAACACACAAACATACATAATGGTAACAATACAATAGTAGCATTAAATTAGTTTTCTTAAAGGGGTACCTTAAGCTTAACTTGCTCCTTTTCGTGATTTTGAGAACTCTACTTTTGATACACGTATTCCTGCAAAGAAAGATCAAAGGTAATAGTAATTACTTGCAAAGTGGATTCGTAGGTAGGTAGGATGCAAGGACGTTCTCTCAAGGTGAGGAATTATAACTTTCATGTTTCTTACATTCCATACTAGCTAGGACTTGATTATATATCTAGCTAATACAATCAACTTATATAATTTATTGCTTTTACCAATAAGTGGACAACTCGATTATCGATTTGGTATGAAGTTAATCACTTGGATTCGTAAGTAGGTAGGATGCAAGAAATCGGCTTTTAATAAGATATAAATCACATAGAAATGTAACATAGATATTGACTTACTAAGGCGAGTTTCTCTCGGAAAGGGCTCTTTGTCTACCACGAGCAAGCTATCGTTTTGTCGCCTTTGTTTGTTCAAGCGCTTTGCAAGTTCATCATCATTTTCGTTTGTAATCTCATCTTCCACTTCCTTCTACCGAACAAAGTAATTGGAACGATTTCAACATTGACACTTTCATTTAACATAAGAAAACAAGAGATAATGGCCCCCAAAAGATCAAACTCAAAAGATTAACCGATCTACGAGTCATTATATACACTTGAGAAACAAATAATATGTAATAGTAATCGAAAGGAGATCGGCTATATGGATCAACAATGTATCACTTCTTTCCCATTTAACTACTAGAACTCGGAAATAGTTAGGGATTTTGACAAGAAATACCTCAATCGAAGTCCTCAACCGAAACTAAAAGAATGCGAGACATTGCAAAGCCTCTATTTAGGGAGCTCAATACATTTCGGGCCTATAAAAAAATGCGGGTGCTTGAAACTCGCCATAAACATTTTGACGGTGAATACCTCAATCGAAGTCCCCAACCAAAACTAGAAGAGAATGAGAAATCGGGCGAAGGAGATAAGGGCACAAATAAGAGAGGAGGCGATTCGACCTTCGCGAATTCGGGGCTTGAAGAGGTTATGAGGCGAGGAGGAAGCGAGAGAGACTTCGAGTGAGGTTACAACACATCTTCATCAACAATTAGGGTTCGCAAAGGCGTGGTGTCGAGTCGAAGCCACCCCGGAGCTTCATGGATTACTTGCCTCAATGTCGAAGACAGGGCTTCGAATCCCAAACCCTAAAACAATGGGCTGCGGTGAAGAGAGGAGACGATGACGATGGATAGAGCATACGATGGAGAGGGATAGAGCGACGACGATGGCGAGGACAGAGCGGAGACGACGATGACGTGACAAAGCATACGACGAGAGAGGGCTTCGCGGCGACGGCGGCGAAGAAGGCACAAGCTCCGGTAGAGAGCAACTCAAAATTCGAACACCACCTCCAAAACCCACCAAATCCAAACCCCCATTTCCAAATCTCTTCAAACAACACCAAACTCCCAAACTAGCTCTCCAATGTCCAACCAACAAAGTCGTGGCGCCTCGACGGTGAAGAGATCAAGTTTGGAGAGCGCTAGTGAACAATAGCTGTCTGCGGTGACTATTTTGCAGAGATTTAGGGCTTGGGAGAGAGAGAGTTTGTGGCGAGAGATAGTTGAGGAGTTGCGAGTCGGTGAAAAGAGGAATTGTTGAGCCGCCGGTGAAGAGAAGCGATTGTTGAGCCGTCGGTGAGCTCGAGAGAGGTCGAGTTCGGTCGAGGAGAGAGGTCGAGTTTGGTCGAGAAGAGAATGAGAGAGTTCGTTCGAGGAGAGAGAGAGTTCAAGGAGAGAGAGAGAGGGTTTGAAACACATAAATATTTTATTTATTGATGCACGAATCTCGAGATGTGATGGGCGGTTATAAACTACTAAATTTTTGGTGGGAAAGTTGGCGCCACTTTTTAGAAATGGATTTTAATTCCGTCTCTATCCCATCTTTATTTCGATCTGTAATATGTCTCTATTCCGTCTCTCGATCAAGTTTCGTCTCAATTCCGTCTCTAACCATTTCGATTAGAAACCGAATTAAATTCCGTTGTTATTTTCGTTTCTAATTTACATTTTTTTGTAGTGCGACAATTAGCGTGTTAGGAAAGAATATAGCACGCTAATATTCTTCCCGACGAAGAACGTATAATCGTTTGGGAATCTAGCGCGCTAATTCTAGACTCGCCACGCTATATATTGCAGATTTGACATTATTTTTGCTAAGTGACTTAAAATAAATCCAATTGACTAAAAATCAATTATAAATAGAAATAGGTCATTTCGAAGCGGTAATTTGGATATCGGGATTTGGTGGAGTCGAACGGTTTACGAGACACGGAGGGCGGTTTGAGGTGCGTAGTATCCCAAGTGAAATTTCTTGAGCAAGATTACTTTATTTTGCTTTTGAATTCATATTATGTCTTTCAATACTCTACTCTTGGTGTGATGTAATAGACGGACGTTGAGGCTTTCCCTTTGTGCCATTTCGTGTGTATGTCCACTAGGCCATAGCACGTGTGCCCGGATCTCGGTGAATAGGTCGACCCGAGAGTCGCGTCGGGGCACGTGTGGGTGTGTCGTAGGTTCCACGCCGACCACCTGCATCGGCCTTTTTTCGAGTGCTACTTGTCGGCGAGTAGTACGTGGGAAGTCCGAAGTATTGCGTTAGTCCGACCCTGTGCTCTAGGAACACACTTTGAGCTTTCACTATTACTTATGCATGCGATGAGCACATTTACCCGTATTTATTTCCGCATGTTTATTTAATAGTTTTGTTTGAATTCCAATATTTACTTCCCGTATTGCTCACTAAATTTCTTTGGGAATACTCACTTTGGACTCGTTATCCGCCTTTTGTGATGGCTTGAGTGCGGATCCCGGTACAATTTGTTGCAAATGCAAGCTTCCAGTACCTTTGATTCGAAATATTGAGCGAGACTTGTACGTTTGTATTATATATACTTTTTGTTTATTTTGGGGATTTGAGATTGTGAGATACCTCAAGACTATACTTTTGATATTTTGATACATCGAGGTGTATTATGGTTTAAAATGATCTTAACAGATGACTTGAGTTCGGAATAATTTAAACAAGAAATTATTGTCTATTGAGGTTAATAATGATTAAATGGTGGATGAGATGGCATGTGGGACACATCTAGCACTGGTAGGCCAGGTTCGGGCCCGCATTGGCCTCCTAGGTCCATTTGAAAAATAGGCCGTTACAAGATTCTACTAGTTTTTATCTTAACTAGGCTTCCAATGTTCATCAGCTCATTCATAAAGCGTATTTTGATAATTTAAAACCTGCAACCACCCCTGCACTCACTACCAAACAATTATTCAAGGATGATAGTCCTTTGTTCTCCAATGTCACACACTATCGAAGCATTTTGGGAGGCATACAATTTCTCACTCACACCAGACCAGATATCTCCTACATTGTGATTAAACTCAACAATATCAACAAAGCCCCACTATGGCACATTGGCAAGCTGAAACGTGCCTTAAGATACTTGAAAAGCACAACATTTTCTTCTTTACACATGCATATAGGCTTCGAAGGAGTTAGTGCTCACTGGTTTTGCTGATGCAGACTGGGCTTCTTCCCTGGATGATCGTCGATCCATTGCAGGCTACATGATTTACTTTGGCGGTTCTTTAGTGTCATGGCAGTCCAATAAACAACAAGTTGTGGCCATATCGTCAACTAAAGCTGAATATAAAGCACTAGCTCCTTCTGCTGCTAAACTTGCTTGGATTCGATTTTTGTTGAGTGAATTACAGTTTGCTTTCCCAGTTGTTCATATTATATGGTCAGACAACATGGGAGTAGGTGCTCTGACCTCTAACCCAGTCTTTCATTCTTACACCAAACATATTGAAATTGATATTCATTTCAATAGGGACAAGGTGTTGAATCGAACTTTGGAGGTGTGGTATGCTCCGACTATTGATCAAATTGCAGATTGTCTTACAAACCTCTTTCTCAGCATCGATGATTTATCCTCCAACTTGAAGGGGGCGTGAGAGTAACACATTAAGTGTGTAGTACAGTGTATTAGACTGAGTGTGAAAAGTAAGTGTGAGAAGTTAGTTGTAAAGTCACGTGGGTGGTTGAGTGTACTGGAGTGCTCAATGTATTGATATAAATACAAGAAATGAAACAAACTCTTGGTTGTTGGATAGAGATATATTTTATTAGGGTAGTGTTATTTAGACTCATGAGTCTGGACTCAAATTTTTTTTTTGTTTTAAATACATTATCAAATAATTAATGAAACAATCATAATCATTTACAAAATTCTTTTGATTTATTAATTTTGTTACATCTGTTACGCGTGTTCATTGATTTTGATGAACATTCTCACTTCAACAACGCCTACACTGACAAGCCCCTCTACTGATCACAGTGCCACATCGGTGTTACATTTCTTCCATCCTATTGGCGGTCTTGTCCAGCCATTTGAGCTCAAGTCCCTATACCCATTCCCATCATGTGCGTGATTCAGTTGCCCCCTTTTGCGGATGTTTTCATGTTTGTCCAAAAATCTGCCTCGTGACAACTAGTGAAGGTTTACTACATGACATGTTTTTTTATAGGAAAAAAATGCAACTTTTACACCTATCAAGTTTGAACTCATGAATTTCTTACTTTCAAATATCATACTAAATTATTGACCTACCCAATTAATTGGTTTACTACATGACATTAGAGATACATTAATGATAATTTAATATTGTTGGCGCCAACGCAATGTTAATTAAGAACATAGAGATGGTATAGCAAATGTAAAGCTCTTCTAACAACAATCAACAATTCCTCGGGTGTATTCTATATGACATTCATGGATTTTTTTTAATGATGAATTTTCATGGATTTCATGGAATTTCATGAATTTGAAAAGACTTGATCCAAATCTCATGAGTATGAGTCGATTTGTGGGTGTATTCAATTGGATAATTAGAAGGGGTTTTAAAAGAGTTTGGAGGGTTTTGAAATCGAAGTGTATTTAATTAAGTATTTAAAAGATTTTAATGGACTTTTGAAAAGTCAAGGGGTATTCAATTAATATTTCGATAGATTTTAGTGAATTAGTGTATTAAAGTTTGAAACTACATTAAGATTTTGGTGCATTTTAATAGATTTTGATGAATTTCTATTCCAAATATACACATGATCAAATCTCATCCATACCTTTGAGATTTGGATGGATTTAAATCAAGTTCTTCAAAATCCAATTCTATGAAATTCATGGAAAGCCAATATTTTTTTTAAAAAAATCATGGATTTGTCCAATAGAATACACTTCCGTAGTTTAAAAATTGAATACACCTAAACTTTTTAGAAATCCAATAAAATCGATCCAACTCGTACATTTGCTACACAAATACTCTATACAGACCTTATCAAGATGTGTTCTCGGTTATCTCGACGTCTCCAAATTGTGTAAAGGGTGTCAGTCGATCTCAAAGATCATGTGACCATGATTCTGACCGCGGCGTTCATGCAGATGTTCATTGAACTGTATCAAAACGAAGGGGCCACATCGCATTGCACACCTTATTTCATCCTTGTATTCTCGAGTCTCGATTGGTGTACTTGTGATTCAGTCTCCAAGATCAAAATCTAACCGTACATCACAACCTTGAATCAGTGCTTATATATGATTCAGACTCGACTTAGGAGTGAATAATGACATGGGAGGGGTCCCTTATTAATTAGTCTCTACTTATAATCGACAAGTGAAAGACCTGATTAAAAAAAATAAACAAAGTGAAAGAGACATGGAAGTACAACGAGTTCTTCACTTGAATGAGGGAGAAAGAGAAGCTAGCTATGTTTCCAACTCCTCACTTCAGGCCTCCACTTCTCTCTACATTGATCAATTAATGGCCTTCTTTGTTTTGTTTTGTTTTGTTTTGTTTTTTCTTTTTTGATAATCGTGGGTGTCATGGTTACCCTCAATAATCTCAATCACATGGGAGGGGTTCCTTATTAATTAGTCTCTACTTATCAATGATCAGCTAAATTATCAACTAGTGTTTCCAAACAGAGCCTAACTCTCACAAGGGGAGCTAAGTATACATTTATAACCTATACTAATTAATGCATTAATTGGTAGCGCCAATAATTAGGTACACAAAGTGCACATATCCATAAGGTTGAGGGTTCAAATGTCTCCTCGGTATGCAAGTTCGTGGGGCACATGCATGTTGGTGGTTTCTTTATTATTAAAAAAAAAGTAATCTAAATGTGTAGTGTTATTTGGACTCATGAGGGGACAAAAAAAAAAAATTATTTCAAAATCATCCTCAAGCAATTAATGAAGCAAACACAATCACTCCTAAAATATCTTGGATACCCTTTGACGCGTGCTTAGAATGCGTCAATAAAATAAAATACCAAAACCAATTATTTTGTAGAATAGTGGCAAAGTAAAGAGTCGATCCCACAGATTGATAATCTTTCTAAGGTCAAAAACAACAAAAAGGGAAATCGAGGGTTTAGGAAAGTGAATAAATTAATTAATCTAAATAATAATAAATCAATGAAAACTATTTGAAAATCAATTAATAAAAATACTTAGGTCAAGACATACAAGTTCGGTTCGATAAAAGATTGGATTTGGTCTTTGATTTATATAAAATATGCAAATCAAATATATCATAGTGTAGCTATAGACCGTGAACGTACGTGGTTCCTCCCACTTCTAATCTCGGTAGCGAACGTACGACAATAACCACTTCTCTAGTCAAAGACATAACCCTAGACTCAAGTGAATTGGGTTTAATGTGTTGACCGCAATGAGCTTCGTGAAGGCACTACACCTAGACAACCGGATCACAAGTGTGTCCGATTCACCTAGATTCCTAAGGTATTCAACCAGTCCCAAAAGAGGTAAATCAATTGGTAGTGTCAATTGTCACTAGTATGGTCTTATTGCATAAGGATGGATGCTTACGACTCATTGGCGATTAAATCGAGTTTAAATATGTATTTAACTCTAATTATTCAAGCAATACCAAAAGAAATAAAATAACAATGAAAAACAATGAAATTAAATATATAAATCTCGCAAATCCATAAATAAGCGCATTCGAACCTCTCTTGCGGTGTTGCCTAGGCCATGAGATTAGTCTCTCGTGCACTACAAGAACAAGGTGGAATAATCAAAAAATTGCGACAGAAAAATCATTGCTAAACAAGAACAAATCAAGAACGAATTGTGCATCGACACGATCGTTTGACTCGGTTGACCCAAAAGCAATAATTCAGTAACAGATTTGTGACAAAACATTGTGACAGATTGTATGTTGTCACAGATCTGTCGTTGATTTCTCCCACCTACATTTCCCGCCAAGGTGTGTGACAGATCTGTTACGAGATCGACGACAAAAATAATTATGTCGTTGATCTCGTAGCAAAGTGAAAAAATAATAAAAAATAAGGTTGTGATAGATCGCGACAGTTATGTATGTCGCCGTAATATGTCACAAAAAGAAAAATAATTAAGAAACGAAAACCCATCCTCCTCGTCCCTTCTCTCGCGCAAACCACCCTTCCAAACCACCTTCACCGCCGCACCATCATCGCCAACACCATCGCCACCACCGTCGCTTGTTGTCGGCCCATCGTCATCATCGTCGTCCTCCGCGACTCTGCCGCCTCTCTCCTTCCTCTGCATCGCCACTTTGCCGCACGCCGACGCCATCGCCCGAGCGTCGCTCCGCCGCGTTTCTCCTCCTCGCTCCGCGCTTTGCTCGCGCAGAGCTCCATCGGCCGAGCGTCGATCCGCCGTTGCTGATCGCCTCATCCTCGGCTCCGCCGCTTCTTGCCTCATCTCGTGACTCCACCGCGGGTCTCTCATCCACGACTCCGCCGCCTCTCTCCTTCCCCTTCATACACCGCTCGCACACGACACCGCTTGTCGGCCGATGTTCACCCGGTGGACTAGCACGAAGGCATAGCGACTCGTGGAGTGCCTCGCGACCAGTGCGGTGGACCTTGGAATCACAGTCCCAGCCTCGCTTAATCCCGATTCCAAAGAGACATCCTCGTCGAGTACTCGTGGTTTGCGCCTTTTTTTAAACTTCTATTTTAGAGTTTATTGAATTGTTATGTTTTTTTTCTTTTACTACCGTAATTAGGAAATCTAAGTTTTGCCTTTAATATTTCAACGAAATCGTACATAGGTTATGCTTAACATCCAAAAATAGCGACAACCTCTAAACAACAACAAATCAACAACTCAACAATCTGTTGTTAAACAAAGAACAAATCAACAACTCAACAATCATTTGCTAAACAACAAAAAATCAACAATTAGAATGAATTGAATTTGCATTTAGGTAGTTTCAATTTTCACTTAGCTTGTCATATGACAATTAGCAATTACTATTGTTAAATTTAGTTCATATATAGTATGTTCAATAATTAATAATACAAAGTGAATGAATAAATCAGACATTGTCTAAATTATTGTTTGGTGTGCGTGCTTCCAACGAAAAATGATGTCTTATTGAGTTATAACTAATATATTCTTATATTGTTTATTAATTGTGATTGTCATTTAGTTGCTACGTAGTTATATTTGAAATCTCAAGAATGTATATCTCATAGGAATTGAAGAATATTTGGATTTATTTTTAAAATAAAGAAAAGTATATTAATTTTTATACTTCATTAGTAAGAATTGACAAGAAATGTCGAGACTATATGGAATTTTTTTTTAAAAAAAACTTGGGCAATTCACGGTGAGGAAAAAAAGTACATAGTTCTTGTACATAGCATGTTTATAGAGAAAGCACACCTGAAGAAGCGGTAACATATGTCCCTTTGCACATTTAAATTCCATATTGTTTATTAATTGTGATTGTCATTTACTTGATATTTACTAGGTACGTAGCTATATTTGAAATCTCAAGATTATATATAATCCAAGTTAATGAATATTAATTTGGTTTATTTTCTAAAAATATAGAAAATTTTAAGAATTTATATTTTTTTTTTAAGAGTTGATAAGATTTATTCATTGATCGGTGGAAAACTTAGGATCGAGATGTGTACTAATCGAGAATTGATGTATAGTCGTATTGAAAATGAGTTTACTCGACGAGAGTTCATTAACGGCGTGAACGAGTTCATAGCATACGCAAAGACGCACTTATGTAGGGCATTCACCACTGGGGGGAAATTCGGTGTCCATGCAATCATACGAAGTGTCGTAATCGTTCATACTATGATGTTGACACTTTGTAGAACTTCATATACTTCGTCGAGGATTCGTTCCGAGATATCGATGTTGGTCGAAACATGGGGAAGAAGATTATATGTACACTCAAAATGTACATGACGAACCTAGCAATACGATGAGATATGATGACCACGAAGGCACACATGCGACTATTGTTGTACATCGTATCATGAGATGGTGCACGACTTAGCGGGTCCGAGTTTCAATTGGTGTAATGAGGAACAACGTCCAAATCCTGGGACAGAAAACTTGTATGATATGTTAGACGCAGCAAGTCACCACTATGGCCGAGGGTGTGAGAACATGACAAAATTATCGGCGATGCGAGACTCCTAAAAATCAAATCGAACATCATATCTCTCGAAAAGGCTTTCGATGAAATTCTTCAATTTTGTAAAGCCGCATTGCCGAGTAACAATTGTTTAGTCGATAGCTTTTACAACACGAAACGACTAATGTAAGGGATGAAGCTACCATCCAAGAAATTGATTGTTGCGAGTCCATGTGCATGATTTATCAAGCGAGGACTCGAGTTGATGACGTGTAAGTTTTGCGGTGAATTAAGGTATGAACAAATTAAATGTGAAGGACGGAGTAGCGTGCGTGGGCTCGGAAAAAATGTATTACTTCCCTAGCACCTCGATTGCGGCGTTTATTCGCGTTTGAAGCGGCTCACGAGGCACATGCGTTGGCATGGGGAACACGTTTCGACGGCATCGTCATGCAACATTGTTCGATTCTATTGCATTGAAGCACTTCAATGATGTGAACGTCGAATTCGTGTTTAAATTCGTAATGTTCGTTTAGGGTTATGTACGGATGGTTTCCAACCATTCGGCTAATCCGTAAAAACAATACTCATCGTGGCATGTAATTCTCACTCCTTACAACCTACCCCCTTCAATGTGCATGAAGAAGGAGTTCATATTCTTAACGGTCCATCGTACGGGACCCGACTAATCCCGCAAATGGCATTGACGTCTTCCTACAACCTTTGATAAAAGAGTTGCAAGATTTGTGGCATTAAGGAGTACTTACCTACGACATTTCCACAAAAACCAACTTCCAACTCCGAGCCGCACTTATGTGGACCGTCGGCGACTTCCCCGCTTATGGTATGTTGTTTAGGTGGAGCACACATGGAAAGAGAGCTTGTCCTTATTGTATGGATGACACATATGCATTCCAATTAAAGCACGATGGAAAAACTTCTTGGTTTGATTGTCATCGTCGCTTCCTACCGCGTGGCTCCACTTTAAGAAGTGACATGAACGTCTTCAAACGCGATACAACTTGTCGAAAAGGACCACCGACAATAAAATCTGGGAACAAATTTTGGCCGAAATTGAAGTTTTGGACCGATGAAAGTAACTAAAATCGAATCCGTTCATGTGAACAATAAGATTGTCAAGTATTCGGGGTGGAGGAAACGAAGGATATTCTCGGGACTTACCTTATTGGAAGACGAATCTCATTAGGCACAACTTGGATGTCATGCACATTGAAAAAATATATTCGACAACATTTTTAATACAATTATGAGTGTTCCCAGGAAGAGTAAGGACAATGTCAAGTCGAGACTAGATTTAAAAGATCTTTGCAATCGACCTTTCCTCGAATATGACCCCGCGTCCAACTCATATCCTAGAGCGTCTTATACACTCGATAAACGTAAGAAAGAAGTCTTGTGTGATTGGATACGACGCTTACGCTTTCCGATGGATATGCTTCAAATATTGGTCGATGTGAGGACGCCAACAAATTGAGGATGTTTGGGCTGAAAATTCATGACTGTCATGTGTTCATGCAGAGATTGATTCCTATTGCCATTCGTGAACTACTAGAGGTTAAAGTGTGGATTGTAATTAGCGAGTTAAGTTTATTTTTTCGAGACTTGACTGCTAGGAACCTTAATATAGCGCAAATCGAGTTGTTGCACTCTAACATTCCCAAAATTTTGTGTAAGTTGGAGTAAATCTTCCTACCTAGTTTTTTTTGACTCAATGGAGCATCTTCACATACACTTAGCATACGAGGCCCATATCGCTTAGGACCGACAGCTTTCGGTGGATGTATCCATTCGAAAGGTAATTTTTGTAATCAATAAACATTTATTGTATTGAATAACTAATATCTTAGGTTATATTGGTTATTGCTACCTAATTTAACGGACATACCGTCCTAATGTTTTCTCTCATCATATAGGTATCTTAAGCATTTGAAGAACAATGTTAGAAACAAGGCGAAAGTTGAAGGGTCGATATGTAATGCTTACTTAGTTGAGGAATCAACTTCTTTTTGTTCCTTCTACTTCGAGGATCATATCAGTACTGCGCACAAACGAATCCAACGAAATGATCTGGTGGAGTAGGTCCGAGTGTTTCTAACAATTGTGCATTCTCGATTTTCATTCATCCGAGACGACCCTTGGGCAAAGCGAGGAAACGGTACCTCACGTCGAGAGGAGTACGCTGCAGCTCATCAATATGTGTTACTAAATTCCCGGAAGTAGTTCCGTTTGTAAGGTATTACAATTCGGGGTGATTTTTCCTCTCGATATATTTTTTATGCAAAGATGTCTAATCTCGTATCATTTTTCATAGCATATTCAAGTCTATCGTTCGTTTGCAAGAACCAAACATCACCGATCAAGCTATTGAGATCAAACTTGAGCAATAATTTGCAGCGTGGTTTTTGCAATATCTACGTAATAGTCTATATACACCTAATTCACATCAGTTTAGATGTGGAATATCTCATTATGTAACATGCAAGATTTTAATATTGTAATATTACATATTAGGCTGAGGAAAACGATGTGCCAGATGCGATTCGTCAAATTTCACAAGGACCAATGCGTTCATGTACGAGTTATCCTGCATACCTCGTTAATGGATATAAGTTTGACACGCTGTCATATGGTACGAACAAGACAACACAAAATAGTGGTGTATGCGTCAAAGGCGGGAACGATACTGACTATTACGGTGTACTCCGAGACGTAATTCGAATTGATTACTATGATGGGTCACTCCGAACAATGTTGTTTAAATGTGATTGGTTTGATCCTACTCAAAATGGTACACGACTTCATCGTAAATTGGGTTTGGTTGAAGTACATAAAAATCGTCGGTTCAATAGGTACGAGCCTTTCATATTGGCAATGCAAGCACATCAAGTATATTATCTTCCTTACCCTTCTATCGGGAGAAGGGAACGAAATGATTGGTTAGCTATATGCAAGCTTCAACCTAAGTTCGTAGATGAAACCAATGTCATTAGTTCGAAATGGTAATCTCGGATAATGCATTTCAAGCCGATCAAAATGAGAATATATATGTTCATCGTGGAAGTAGATGTAGATCCATTAGCGTCGACAGTTGTTGATCCGACAAGTGAAATTGTGTCGACAATGATGAATTTGAGACGAATGCGGACGATGAAGAAGATGATGAGTTCACATCATCATCAGACAATGGTAGCGAAAATGAGTTAGAGTGATTAGTGTGAGTTTTTAATGCAATCTATCAATTTGCTTGAAATATGATGTTTATTTTAGACTTCATATATCTCTATAAATGTTATATGTATCAATCAACCGAATTATTTGTTTAAGCGATAGATATAGATACCATTATATATGGCGAAAGGTAGGGGGCGTGGTAGTATAGAGGATGAGGACATGGAGGACATTAATAGACCCACGGAGGAGACTTGCACCATTGGACGAGGATCGTTGTCGCACCATGCTACACATTCCCATACGGATGGTCGGTACTCATTACATCCGACTCATTCGTACTCACCACATCACACCACTCCATCACGCTCGAGTTATGCCTACTTACGTCACGACACCGAACCATTGCCACATCACACTAGTCTGTCAAATGTAGCTCGTCCATACCCAACTTATGCCTTCGACCGTCGTCATCACATTATACTTCCTCATCGCCTTCCGGTCATCCATATCCACATCGGCATGCCACACTATCACCGGCGGAACTCTATACACATCTCAACATGGTGCTAGTCCATCGGCATCACATCACGACACACCATCTCCTCCCTGTTCATGTACTCCCACTCATCATGGTACTATTCCCTCTTCGTCACACCACTCCACACCATCACCTCCAGGTTATATATACCCACATGAGCATGGTATCGACCACATCACGCCACACCATCACCTTCACTCATCCCGCTCATTCTCCTGGAGTAGGTGACGAGCACACTTCTACATCTCGTAGACCCCAAAGACCACATAGGACTTCATCCACGAGGTCATCCACTAATAGGTTGTGCTCATCGATAGCACCTACGATTGAGGAGATCCCCGCCTTTTCTGACCGCCGACAACCCCTACGTAAGGCGAAAACCCTCTTATTCATCTCATTGTTGAGCATGGCTTGTATGTTAATCTCCACAATTCATATTTAATCGATAAAAATAATATTTTCCTAGACTAACTTAAATGTTGAAATGGTAGATTACACCCTTCTTCCGTGGCGGCGGGGAAGATGAGTTTAGTCTTTAAGAGTGGATATTTGAAAAAAGGATGGAAATGTGAATATGTTCCACAATCCCAACGAGATATATACTTGGCTTAGGTGGAAGGTCGGTAACTTCACATCAACCATCGAAGTGAATTTATTTAAACTTGTTTACGATGATAGAAATGAGAATGTGTCCATTACTTATTCATTTGTAGGTGTTCTTCACTTGGGACTTGCAAATGTCATTTGCGATATATGATGCGTGGTGTCGGAAGGCAGCCATCCCAGACACGGGCAATATATATTTAATCGCGAAGAAGAGAATAACACCTATTTACTTGGCGAGAGGGCGTTTGAGCATTACAAAAGAAAACGAGCAACAGATGAAGCATTCAAGAAGAAGTCCGAGCGGATGAGCACGAATAGAAAGTCCGAGGTGGGAGGGTCGGCACTTGGTATTTCGTTGCATAACACCGGAAGTATATCCGCGAGACAACATGGTGATACGTTGGTACGTATACATTTATAAATAGTTTCGTATGTAGATGAGCGCAAATAAAAACTACTAATCATGGAACTCGCTTGTAGGAGAATAAGCTTAAACGTCGTCCCACACACAAGGAGATGTTTCGACACCTCCACACCCATGGCCATGACAACCAAACTTTCGTCGATCGGAGATCCGCGAAGATTGATGTAAGTAATATGAATTGCATATAAATAGTTTTCGATACAACACATGTAGCACATCAATTTGAAAGAAAACAAGAGAGTTAACTATTAGTTTATTAATTTAATGCGAGTGGACTCACTCGGAGATTGGAGGAGATGTCCACCCAAATCCCCCGACACATCGATTGACGAGGATACCGTTTATCTTGAGGTGCCGCTTTAAGTCAAGAGGCGTGTCTACGGATTAGGGTCACAAGGTTATCATCGTTGCATATCTTCGGGGGAAGCAAGTTCATCTCGAGGACCAACGTATGGACCTCATGAGTTGGAAGAGCTCCACGGGACCACCGAGGTTGCAAGAAACATTCTTGAAGGAGCGAATGGAACGACAAAAACAAATGCGGAGAGGACAAGATGGAACGCCAAGAAGAAAATCGAGAGATGCAGGACCGTTTAGCACGTATGGTGGCATTGTTGATGCAACACCTTGGTATTAGTCCCCACGTGCCTCCGACACCGCGACTTCCACTATCACCGAGTTATAGAGCATTCTCGGTCCTCGAGTGACGACCACTGGACATTTGACGACCGACATAACACCTTCTCGGTATGCGCACTGGATGACCACCAGCTGGACAATGGACCGATCCACATAGAGAGATGCTCGAGGATAAACATCATCTTTTGGATGATCATGATGAGTTTATGTCGCAACTTATGCCGCCTCCGCGACCACCGCCACGGCAATAGTGATTCGATGTTCTATCTTTTTTATGGTGAGTTTTTAATTACAAGTCAATGTACATCTTCACATTTTTTTCCTTCTAATGTAGTCGATGTGATTCTTCATTTGCAGTGTATGTGCGGCGATGGCATTTGGTATTGGTGTTGCTTACGAGAGGAGTTGACAAGGCTTCTTTGTTTTTGTTGGGTAAAATAAAATTACTTTACAACTCCCATGTTAAATTTTATGTTTATTTTTCTCGCATCTAATGTTTTGGAGAGTAGGGGTTGATTGAGAGAGTATTTTGGTTTTACAGAGACCAAGTGATTGTATTAAATAATAATGCCACTATATGCTTTTTCATGCAAAATTCTTTATATGTAGTTTTTGTTAGAGTTAACATTAATTGGTGTCATAAGTTTTTACTAGCTAGTTTAACTTATGAATCTAATCAAGAAACCTTAACTAATTAAGACTTCATTACAAAAAGTGGAGTCATTTCTTGAAATAGTACTATACTTTGTGAATAAGTGGTGTTGGAATTAAACTTAATCTAAGAAATCTTTTGGTTCATTTCATGATATTAGATTTCAAACAAAGACAAATTTGATGTAAACTAGTGCAAGTTAAAAGTGATTCTGCCATTGAAAGTGGAAAGTGAAAAAAAATCAAATATTGGTCTTACTATACAAGGAACAGGGGAACCAAAGCACATGTGTTTATCAATAATCTTTCATGAAACAAAGTTGGCCCAGTATGCAAGACTGCATGAGCACATTTTTACTTCAATTTACATTTAGATGTCTCACTGTCCTCGTATGTTCCAATATTGAAAAGATTGTATTCTCATTGAATGCACCTTTTGTGTTAGAATGAGTTTTGCTAAAAGCCACACAAGACCTTATATTTTATTGAAAGAGTTTTCTATATTGTACTTGGCTTCCTTTTTTCTTTTCCTTGTAGTCTCTTTTTAATCTTACAACTCTCTTTGATTCCATCCGAATGATTTTGCTTTATATATAGTTTACTTATTACATTGATCAAAGCTATATTAGGGACAAATCCGACTATATTAAACCTTAACCTACCCTTTTAAGTTGAGATTCAACTATACTTTTTAAATAAGTACCCTACATCTCAAGTTGCTTAAGAAGAGTTTTTTATAGTCTTCGATTTCACTTAAATTGGATGTGATGTTATTTTAATTTGTGTTGAAATATTTAGGTTGCATGTCGAATATTGTTCATGTTCCTTTTTAATTTTCAGGGATTTGGATGGGATACGCCTGCTACCTAAAGAACTTGTATAGTGCCTATCTATGTATCGGTGAAAGAATGCTATAGGAGTGTTTTGTACACATTGTATATATGTAAATTTGTGTAGCCAACTTTTGTAGTTGTTTGTATTTTGTTGAATAATGTTCATTTACTACTTTATAGTATAGTACTAATTATGAAATGTTAATCTCATTCTTTTGTAGACACTTGTTTGTCAAATTTTGAGAATATACATACATCTTTCCAATTTTTGTAATATTAGTAGCTTTTTTTTGTTTTTGCAGATTTTACTTGCAGGTTTTCCTTTTACTTTTCTTGTTTAAAATTTAATTTGAAAAAATTACCACACGACAATTAGCGACAATTTGGCTACGAGGTTTTATGATTCAATTCGAAGAAACTTTTAAGATGCAGAGATGCAAGTGTTTATGGAAGATCAATTCATTGAGGACATAGAGAATATAATTCAATTACTAAATGTAAGTGGTGATTTAGTTGATTTTGAGTTATTTTCTCCACCTCATGTTCGACACGGGCTTCGAGATATTGCGATGGTGATCAACATGGTATCGTTGATGTTGATATTCTCGCGAGAGGTTAAGTTAAATGATGATGATCATGAGCAGTTACCAATGGTACCGGAAGCTCCAGTGATTGTTCCACCTAAGAGATATGAGATAGCGAAGTTACATTCTACTTGGTATTCGCCTAACATGTTTGTGTTGTTGACTAACGGGATAGAGCTTGAATGTTATGCGAAGCTATGCAAGATGAGCATAAAGAGAAATGGGTTGAAGCAATAAAGGATGAGATGAAGTCATTGCATGATAATTATGCTTTTGAGTTGGTTAAGCTACATAATGGCAATAAAGCTTTGAAAAATAGATGGGTGTATAGAGTGAAGCATGAAGAACACACTTCACAACCTCGCTACAAAGCTAGAATAGTTGTTAAGGGTTTTATTCAAAAGAAAGACATCGATTATGATAAGATATTCTTCTTTGGTAGTCAAGATGTCATCTATTCAAGTTGTTTTGAGCTTAGCAGCAAGTCTTGATTTGGAGGTTGAGCAAATAGATGTGAAGACGCTTTCTTTCATGGTGACTAAAATAAAGAGATTTACATGAAACAACCGAGAGGGTTTCAAAGTGCATGGAAAAGAAAGTTATGTGTGCTAGTTGAAGAAAAGTCTTTATGGATTGAAGCAAGCACCAATACAATGGTTCAAGAAGTTTGAATCAAGCATGGGGAGCAAGACTACCATATAACTACTTCGATCATTGCGTTTTTTGTGCGAGAGATTCTCTAATGAAGATTTTATTATATTGTTACTCTATGTTGATTATATGTTGATTGTCGGTAGGATTGCTTCGAGAATTGCAAAGTTGAAGAAGCGGTTGAGCAAGTCATTCTCCATGAAAGACTTGGGTACGATAAAACAAATTCTTGGTATCCGTATTTTGCGAGACACAAGTTCCAAGAAGTTGTCTATGTCACGAGAGCACTATATAGAGAAAGTTCTTGAGAGGTTCAACATGAACAAGGCTAAAGTAGTGAATGCTTATTTAGCTAGTCATTTTAAGTTGAATGCTTAGCAGTGTCCTTCTACAGATGAAGAGAAGCAAGATATGGAGAGAATTCCATATTCCTCCGTAGTGAGAAGTTTGATGTATGCTATGGTATGTACGAGGCCGAATATATCATAGGCGATTGGTGTGGTCGATTGGTTCTTATCTAATCCGGACGAGAGCATTGGGATGCGATCAAGTGGATTATGAGATATCTACGAGGGACTACTTCCTTGAGACTCACTTTTGGTAATGGGAAGCCAATATTGGTTGGTTTCATGGATGCAGATATGGCAGGTGATTTGGATACTCGGAGGCCCACTTTAGGTTACTTGATGACTTTCTCGGGTAGGGCAATATCATGGCAATCCAGATTGCGAAACGTGTTGCACTTTCTACACGCTGAAGCGAGTTCATTGCAACAACCGAAGCATGTAAAAAGTTGTTGTGGTTGAAGTAGTTTCTTCAAGAAATTGGTTTCAAGCAAGAAAGATATGCTTTGTTTTGTGGCAATCAAATTGTCATTCATATGAGTAAAAATGCTTCATTTCACTCGAAGACTAAGCAAATTAATGTAAGGTATCTGTGACGACCTCTTCTTCTAAAAGGGCACCGCCCGACTAATCTCGTAATCAAGCCTTAATCCTAACCACGTAAAACTTAATTATGTATTAGTCACCTTCCGTCGTTATATTCTTCGATACACGTGTCTAGATATTATTAGGTTTCGAGTTAATTAAAACTTTTTATCATTTTAATATTATCATGTAGTTCAAAGGTTATGCGAAAGCTCTTAATATTCAAAAATCCTAAGTGTGGAAAACCGTAAAAACAACATCACATGCATGTATATATCATAAAGATAATAACACAATATGATATATGAGTCTCAAAATGGGGAACTATACGCTCAACCCAATATACAACCCAAAATTACAATAAAGATATAAATATAAAAATACATCAAAAGTCGAGTCATACAAAATGAGATAGTGAGTCGCCGAAATGCTCAAGGAAAGTCGCGATCTTCTCCTTCCTGGTCTGCTCGCTCAACGGACCTACACCACCGTCACAAACTAGACGGTGGGTATAATGATATTTAAGTAATAATTGGAGAATTTTATGCCACATTTCCAAAATATAAGAAAGGTATTTAAAAGCATAAAGTATCGAAAGAGTTGCTTGATCAAGTAATGCAAGTAAATACCACAGCTTAAAAATGTATAGACCGACACGAGTGCTAAGTCGAGATGATCTACGTCCGGTCGGCGATGAGAACTATCACCTAACCTTTTCCACTACTATGTGGAGCCGCGCTCAACATATTCTATAAAATAGCGGAGCCGCGCTCTACGCATATAAATCATCTAACTCATTCTTGCCGACCACCCCGAGTCCTATACCTCGTGTGTCGTGCAAGTGTAGTGGTGAATGCCGTAACCTCGGTTGACCCATGTCCCCGTGAACCGCACATCTCTTGTGCAATGGACACTAGATAATCTCTACTTTAGTTTTCAAAGATTAATAGTTTCAAGTCTCTAGGATTACAAAACTAGTTAAGCTACAAAACCCAAGGAAATAGAATACAAGTCTAATCTATTCCAACTTATCCCAATAGCATGCTTTTGATCAATTATCTATCAAGAATATCATCAAGAGTAGAAATTGGAATCAATGAAACATTTTACAAGGCATCACGTCAACAATATTCAAACATGTGAATAGAAATAAGAACATCATGATGTGAGATTACGAGTAGCAATGTCTACAACTAGACTATAAAACGATAAGAGTCAATGAAATGAAATATAGAATTCTCACAGCTTTACTTACAAGTCACAAAGCTTATCCTAGCCTATCCGGCCTCCCGACACTCCAAAACGCGTTCCCGAACTCCCGAGATCTCCCCTTAGTTCCCTAGAGTTGTTTGATAGGTTTTAGAGTGGGTTTGGACCCTAATTAGAGTTTTAAAATTGTTGATTTTTGTGTTTGTCACATCAATTAGCACGCAAATTCCCAACTTAGTGCGCTCCAACCTTATCTAGCGCGTTAATCAATATTAGCACGCTAGATCTCATACCAACCGCGCTATGTGTCGCAAAACCCATAATTCTGAACTTAGAATTCCGAGTTTTCTCAACATATAGGGTATGTTATTGCCTATGGAACCCTCATACACTCATTTAGAGTTCCATGACATCAACCACAACATAAAAAAACAACTAACAACATCAATTTCATGAATACATTGCATCTATGCTTATGGTTTGATTGAATTTACCAAGCTTGATGAACTTGATCTTCTTCTTCACCAAACCTTCAATGGATTGCTCACCTCTCCTTCACCAAGATCACTCTAGCAGACCCTCTTCTTTGCTCTCCTTCCTTGCCCAACGATTTTTGATATTAATTTAGATCAAAAATTTGATTTATGTGTTTTATAGGTGACTTGATAAGGTTGAACCATGGCCCTTGATCATTTGTGCACACGTATCTTAAGACTCAAAATGTGGACCACTTTTGCACACTTATTCCACAAGTCATGCTTAAGTGACACCAAGAGTTGACTCCTTTGACATCTAAATTGGTCAATACGTGTCTCGATGCACATCATGTGGCTATTTGATTTATTTCACTAACTTAGGTTCACTAATTTAATATCAAACATGGCTACATTAAAGCTAACTATAAAACCATAGTTAGCTCACATTAAACTTACCCCATAAATATCTACCTCGGTCTTACGTCGACACGCAACTCGAGGTACGTTTACTGCTCGTCTCGGTACATCTATATACCCGTATTAATGACTTAATAGTTTACACATATACAATACACTAGGCATGCCTAACGACAAATATAAAATATATTATATCATGGTGTGGGTCCCACATAGACGGGTTGATGATCCTGTTTAAGGAATTAAACACAATTAGAAATTTTGGGTCGTTATAGTATCATTGGATACGAGATGTTCTCAATGACGTCATACTTGAGATTGAGAAGATCCGCACCGATAGTAATGGTTCCAATATGTTTACTGAAGGCATTGCCAAGTCTAAAGCTTGAAGTATGTTGCGATGTAGCGGGATTGATGATCCCTCCTTCACTTAATTGAAAAGGGGAGATTGTTAGGTATTCTTTGAGTCTATGAAAAGTACGTCATGAGTACTACAAGTTCCTTCTTGGTTGTCATGACAAATTATGAGGTTTTCGAGTTAAAACTATAACTCTAGTGGGCTAGTTGATAAGACTTTGAAATTATTATAAAATGTTATTTTTAGAAATAGCTCTCAAGCGTACTTTGATCGCAGATATTTGTATGGTTTAAGAGTTCTAAACCAAGGATATTGGACCCGAATTGATACTAAATGATATCAAGAAATCTAAGGAAGAGATACGGAGGATCGAGAACGCGTTTTGGAGTGTTGGGAGGCCTAGATAGGTTAGGAATAAGTGTGTGGATTGAGGTAAGTAAACCAAATAGGAAATTGTACAAAAGTAATTTCATTTTAAGCTATTGAATATTGTTGTTCATTGCTTTGATATCTATCCTTAGAATTTCATTCTAATTGAGTTGTCCGAGGGCAAGTGAGTCAATGGTGGTCCTTGGAATTAGTGGTGGTCTCGAGGTAACATACTAGCGTCATGACCTCGGAATGCACTACACTCGCTACCGATTTTGACGGGGTGTAAGGTCTTAGCGTGATGTTCCAGAAGTCTCACTATCTCGTGGGTTTAGGGCTTGTGAGTGTACCGAGTCCTAGAACCCGAATCTTGATGTGTTGCCAAGACTCAACGACCTATTGGTCGGGACTACTTGCGCCTCTCTGTTTACATTCCCCGGACGCTCATATATTGATTGCTTTTGTTTGATTCACGGTCTTTATTTATTCATGCGTATTTTATACCTTTCTTTCTATCTCGCATGAATGTAGACTGTTTTATTTATTTTGAAATGTTGTTTAGTGTCATATTGGCGTTACTTACCTAAACTCGTTATTCTTGTGTTTGATGAGTACAGATCTACAATCGAGTAAGGAAAAGAGCCGACCTTTGGGAGATCTACTTCGAAGACTTTGGAGCGGCCTTTCCCTCGCATTTTTGTAGGTTTTGTATTACTTACGTATATCTATTTTTGTCACATGGGATGTATGGGTTTTGTGAGATATTTTAAGACATGGAGTATATGTGGGGTTTTCCATATTTAGGTTGTCCTGACTGATTTGTGTAGAGTTGTTTAGATTTGTTTAAGTTGAAATCACTTCCGCATAAACTTTGATAACTTACAAATTTGAATAACTCACTATAACTAATGAAATATGGCTAGGAAGGCTGACTAGGCTTGCGTTGACGTCGCGAGGATTGACTCGGGGTCCACGTAAGTCTAGGCCGGGCGGGGCCCAATTTGGGTTGTGGAACTGGGGCCGTCACAAGTTAAGTACACATCTATAACCTATACTAATTAATGCATTAATTGGTAGCGCCAATAATTAGGTGCATAGTGCACATATCCATAAGGTCGAGGGTTCAAATATCTCCTCGGTATGCAAGTTGGAAGGGGCACATGCATGTTGGTGGTTTCTTTTTTTTATTAAAAATAACGTAATCTAAATGGGTAGTGTTATTTGGACTCATGAGTCCTGGACTAAAAAAAATTATTTCAAAATCATCCTCAAGCAATTAATAAAGCTAACACAATCACTCCTAAAATCTCTTGGATACCCTCGACGAGCGCCGAAAGCGTCAATAAAATAAAATACATAAACCAACTATTTTGCATAATAGTGGCAAGGCAAATGGTCGATCCCACTTTGATTGGTAATCTTTCTAAGGTCAAAAACAACAAAAAGGGAAATCGGGGTTTAAGAAAGTGAATAAATTAACTAAGCTAAATAATAATAAATCAATGGAAATTATTTGAAAATCAACTAATAAAAATGCCTAGGTCAAGACATACAAGTTTGGTTCGATAAAAGATTGGATTTGGTCTTCGATTTATGCAAAATATGCAAATCAAATATATGCAAAATATGCAAAATATGCAAATCAAAATATGCCGTAACGTACGCGGTTCCTCGCACTTCTAATCTCGGTAGCCAATGTACAACAATGACCACTTCTTTAGTCAAACACACAACCCTAAACTCAAGCGAATTGGGTTTAATGTGTTAACCGCAATGGGCTTCGTGAAGGCACTACACCTAGGCAACCGGATCACAAGTATGTCCGATTTAGCCTAGATTCCTAAGGTATTCAACTAGTACCAAAAGAGGTCAATCAATTGGTAGGGTCAATTGCCACTAGTGTGGTCTTATTGCATAAGGACGGATGCTTACGACTCACGACGATTAAATCGGAGTTTAAATATGTATTTAACTCTAATTATTCAAATAATACCAAAAGAAATAAAATAACAATGAAAAATAATGAAATTAAAATATATAAATCTCGCAAATCCATGAATAAGCGCGATCGAACCTCCCTCATAGCGATCTTGCTTAGGCCATGAGATTAGTCTCATATATATATAGAATGGGAGAGAGTAGATAGCGTTCCATTAATAGAAGTCGATGCTTTTTGGAATAGCGCTAGCTCGATTTTCGGTGTAGAACGAATTCGGACATATGAATACTCGATTTTGCGTAGTTTTTCACTCCGGATTCAACCGCTAACTCCAATAACCCTAAAAATAATAAATAAACCCCGTAGATGAGTCGACTCATGAGTCTAAGTAAATTTATTGAATCTAAATTACTGATGCAAGTGCAATAGTCGTAAATAACACAATACACTAAATAAATAAATAAATAAAAAGTATGCAAGCCAAAATTATTTGCCCAATCACTGTTCAATCAAAAACTTGCTTAATTTTTTATTTTATTTTGGTTACAAAAGGTTTCTTAATAAATCTACGATTAGTTGACCACAAAGTGGCATGGTGGTCTCGTGGGTGCCAGCAGAGATGGGGAAAAGAAAAGAATACTTTAGAACAGAGAGGTGTGCATGTTTGTCCAAAAATCTCTGACTTATCACAACTAGTGAAGGTTTGCTACGTGACATTAGAGATACTTTGATAATAATTTAATATTGTTGGCGCAGAACACTATGTTAATTAAGAACTCGGAGACAGTTTAGCAAATGCAAAGCACTTCCAACAACAATCAACAAAGCCGGCCTCACCACTAGCAACCAAAAAAACCCAAAAACAAAGCCGGCCTCGATCCTTAATTTGTCCGGTTGTACCTGTTGGGTTTTTCAACCACTAGTGAAGGGGCAAATTTGTCATTTTATACACTTCTATAAAAGCAACTTTTGCTTTTTTAGAGAGAAAGAGAGAACCCACGGTTTGTGAGAAAGAGATATTGGGGAGAATTGATTTGTGAAGCTTGGAAGCCTTAGGGTGTGTTTGATAAAGAAAGAAAATGAAAAAAATCATAGAAAATTGTCTACTTTTTTTGTGTAACCATTTTTTCCATTGTTTGATAACTTTGTAATCGCATTGAGAAAAAAACCACATTATCATATTTTCCTCATTAATTTTCTCATCTTTTAGCGTGAAAAATTGAAAATCTCTCCATCTCTCTCACGAACCGATCATTTCTTCCACCCAAATAAACTTGGCATCTAATTTGTGTTAGAGAAGACTTTGTATTCCCATTTGCAATAGTGAAGAGCTTTCATAGGTGTTAGTCACCTTGTGGTTTTACCTCACACTTCGAAGATAGATTTCAAAGAGGAGTCTAAGAATTGTATTGATGTGGGCAAATTGAGTACAATAGAGTGCTCTTATTTATAGAGCTGAACAAATCATAAAATAAGGAAAGTTACCAAAACTACCTAGATATCAAAATATAGAAACTTCCTAAATACCTAAACTACGAAATATAGCAACTACTATAATTTCCTTAACTCCCTCAAACTCAAGTTGGTTCAACTTGAGGTTGTCAATCGAATCAGTAAACCTGACAAATCTAAGGTTCGTTGCGGAGCAGATCAACGACCACCCAAGACGACAAATCTAGGTTCGTTGCGGAACAGATCAACGACTACCGAAGACGACATGAAAATGGTTCAGATGTGGCAGAGTCAGAACAACGAAACTGTAGAACAACAGATATCAAAGTCGACGGAGTCCACGATGGACAAATAGCAGATTCGACACAGTCGACACAGTGTTATCAGGACGCACAAACAGATGCGTCATATTGCACGAGCAGGCGAACATCAAGGAGCGGATTGGGCAGGCACTTGGGCACACACTCAAGCATAGATCAATTTGAATTTTCTTAACTTTCGTCTTTACACAAAGGACAAAGAACTTTGATTCTATGCTTTGAGGATTGGTCAACTAAACTACTCTCAACTTTTTCCCAAATTTGATTCTATACGTGGGCTTCTTGAGAGAACAAAATAAAAGGCCCAACAGAGATAAGAGGCGTATATGTTGTGCACGCCGGAGGAGGCGAGCGGCGGGGATCGACAACACAGATGGACGGATGCACGGCTGAGCGAAGCAGAGGGGACTGGTGCAGAGGCGGATTGTGATGCAGCGATTGGTGTACAAGGACTAGTCGATCGATTGCTTGAACAGAGGCATCACAAAAGAATCATAAAGGATAGGAGATCACGAATCGATCATCGACTCGAAAGTCGACTGACCTATAATTAAAAATCAAGCTCTGATAACATGATAGATTTCAAATAAAAGTCTAAGAATTGTATTGATGTGGGCAAATTGAGTACAATAGAGTATTCTTATTTATAGAGCTGAACAAATCATAAAATAAGGAAAGTTACCAAAACTACATAGATATCAAAATATAAAACCTTTTTAAATACCTAAACTACGAAATATAGCAATTACTATAATTTCCTTAACATGAATATTGACGTGGGAGGGGTTCCTTATAATTAGTCTGTACTTGTAATCAACAAAGTGAGACATGGAAGTACAACGAGTTCTTCACATGAATGAGGGAGAAGGAGATGCTAGCTATGCTTCCAACTCCTCACTTCAGGTCTCCACTTCTCTCTACATTGATCAATTAATGGCCTTTTGTTTTGTTTTGGTTTTTGTTTTTTTTTTGATAGTCGTGGGTGTCATGGTTACCCTCAATAATCTCACGAGGCTTTGGATCTATCGATCGGTAGTGAAAATCAAATAGCCGAGCGATTTTACAACATCGAGAAATCGAAACCGAGGTCGTGCGTTTAACTCACACAACCCCGCCTACGCCTTTATCGTTGTGGCAACTCGATCGGGTTATCAATTAATAGCCATGGCTTGAACATAATTTCTTTCCTTTTGTTTACATGCAGAGAGCAGTTCTAACGAAGGTAAAGCCTATATTAGAAGAGACGGTATTGGACTTAGTAGGTGACGAAACCTTCTTAGAAACTGAGGTTTTGTGCATTGCGGATTTGGGATGCTCTTCGGGTCCTAATTCCCTATCGGTCATTTCTCATATCGTAGACACTATTACCGCAGCTTGCCAAAGGCGGCATCGACGACCTCTGGAGTTTCAAGTGGTCCTAAATGATCTTCCGGGAAATGATTTCAATACCATTTTCAAGTCATTGCCTTCTTTCTATGATAAACTCAAGAGAGGTAATATCAATCATGGGCCCTGCTTTGTTGCAGGGGTGCCCGGTTCTTTCCATGGGAGGCTTTTTCCAAGAAAATCTATACACTTCATTCACTCTTCCTACAGTCTTCATTATCTCTCTCAGGTGATCATGCATGCATGCACCCATAAATCACACAACATCATAATAAATAAAGTTGTCCACAGTAGGGACTTCAAAAAAACAAAAAAAACAAAAACATCGCAGTACTCAAATATATAAAAGAATGTGACATGCTTTTGTTCAACATCCATGCAGATTCCTAAAGGCCTAGTTAGTGAAGAAGGCGCACCACTGAACAAGGGAAATACATACATAGCAAGCACAACCCCTCCAGCCGTTTCAAGAGCTTACTATGAGCAATTTAAACAAGATTTCAACTCATTCCTCAGCTTGCGCTCTGTCGAAGTAATTGCAGGAGGGCGAGCCGTCTTAACTTTCATGGGTAGGAGAACCGATGATCCTTCGTGCGATGAAAATTGCGTAACATGGAAGATCATGTCCTTAGCACTAAATGACATAGCCCGGGAGGTAATACACACTTTGATAAGTTGTTTTCAATGTGAAGAATATTGTGTAGTATAGCACATTTATATATGTTACAATTAGCAATGACATAGAAATGACATGCAGGGACTCATAGAAGAGGCAGAAATAGACTCCTTCAACTTTCCTTATTATGCACCTTCTGCTGCAGAAGTACGAGACATAATTCTTGAAGAAGGGTCGTTCAATCTTACTCGACTAGAGGGCTTTGAAATCGGTTGGGACCCTAACCCAGCTAGCAATAGCAACCGAACTAGCTCAGACAATCTAAAGAGGGCAACTTATGTAAGTAAATACGTAAGAGCAGTTGCAGAGCCGATGCTCACTTCTCACTTTGGGGGATCACAAATTATGGATGCCTTATTCCAAAAGCATACAGAGAGGATCGCCCAACTCTACAGCAAAGAAGAACCCAAGTATTATCCTCTTGTGATCACTTTGATGAAGAAGTGAAGTTTATGTCCAAAATCAGATTAAAGATGCAATGGCTGTTGTGAATCAGATTAAAGATTCTAGATTTGAGCTTCCAAAATTTCTTCAATTTCAAAGTTTGACATGGACTTGTCTTGTATGAGTTGGTTTGGGGTTCTCATATAAGTCATTTTTAAATGAGTTAATTGTAGTGGATTTCAATTGGATTTTGGTATAAATCAATGAATTGTTGGTATTTGAACTGTTGTTGAACTTCCTTTTGTGGATTTCCCCCGCTAGCACCGATATTGTCTCCAACTTAACCACCTTCAAACTCTTATAGGTGTGGGGTTTTATTTCAAAAGACCTCGATACTTAGTTGGGAGGAAGATAATCACTTTTGTACTTCTTTAGAAAGTTATATTAATCAATGTGAGACTAAATTTTTCGGTCCACACATCTCGACACTCCACTTTGAATTGAAATTCATCCAAAAGGGTTCCTTTTTTCTTTTCTTTTTTTCTTTTCTTTTTCTCGACAGGTCCCAATTGAACAATCGATTCGATACCATGTCAAATTCTCTGACCGCGTCGCACATGCATGCGTGAGCCGTGAATATATCTCCGCTAATACCGATATCGTCCCCAACTTAATCACATTTCAACTCTTAGGTTTGAGGTTTTATTTCAAAAGGCCTCTGTACTAGTTAAGGAGATATCATCACTTATATACTTCATTATTGTTGTAAACTAAGTTGAACTTGCTAGAGATTTAAGTATGAAAGACATAAACTAAGAACTACTAAAATAAGTAGAGAAGAGGAGACAAGAGAGAAGAGAGCTAGAGATGAAAATGTAGAGATTTCATTCAACATTGGTATGTCAATTACAATAGGGTTGACACCATTTATATAGGCCATTTGGTGATGATGACAATTGTACTTATACGATGTGTACAAGTACAAGTTATACATACATCACAAGTCATACAACACATCACAAACAACAACATAGACTATACATGGAAGAGTTGGTGTACATTGGAGAAGATTACGAGTTACATGAAGTGTGAGAGTCATGCTTGATGTTACAATTCAATGTGAAAACCATGCTTCACAATGTGGTCACATACATGCACAAATGTCCATCCATTTCATAACACTCCCCCTTGGATGACGTTTGTTAAAAGAATGTGTCTCATTAAACTTCTACTAGAAAAAACCATGTGGGAAAAATCTAGTATAGGAAAAAGAGTACAATGTTCTCGTCAATCTTGATTTGTAGTATAATATTATTGATTGCCTCATTAAAAACTTTGCTAGGAAAACCCAGTGGGATAAAACCAAAGCTAAGGAAAAGAGTGCAACACATTGATACACTTTGAGAGAATATATATGCCTCATTAAAACCTTTACTAGAAAAACCCTGTAGGAAAAAAAATCTAGTATAGGAAAAAGAGTACATTGCTCTCATAAATTTTTTTATACGGAGTATAATAATGTTAGGATTGCCTCTTTAAAAACCTTGCTAGGCAAATCCAAAGTGGGATCAAACCAATAGCGAAAGGAAAACAATGCAATACACTAATCAACCTTGATAAAGAGTTTTAAAATTGTTAGAATATTGCCTCATTAAAAACCTTGCAAAGAAAACCCGAGTGGGTAAAACCATAACAAAGGGAAAAAGAGTGCAATACACTAATTAATAACTCATTTTGATTCTCATCCTCATGTTCACATGGGTGAGACATCTTGTGCATTTTGTTGCACATGGACATCATTTTCTATATGAACCATTTAATGCTTTAGCATATGATTGTCACTCTTTTGTATATAGTACTTGCATCATGTAATGGATTCATAACTTGTTGCTACTGAATGATCCTTTGAACTTCGAGTTCATATTAATTTATACATGGATCATAATACAACAAATTTAATGCAATTTGATGTGTTTCAAGCAATTTCACATCATTCATTTTGAATTGGCTTATATCTTACCATAATGGTGGAAAAATTTCTTCATCAAAGTGACAATTAGCAAAACTTGCTATAAATAAATTCCCTACTAGGGATCCAAACCATCTTATAATATGATTGATGAAGTGTTAAATCAATAAAAGTCTCCTATTGATTTGCCTTGAGATAATCTCTAGTGATAAAAAAAAAATCCAGCTTCGATAAAGGATGTCGTGCGAATTTACGATATTTTCGCATTATTGATGATTATGGATAATCAAATAAATCTTTCCACATTACGAATGTCATTTGATTTATGAATGCATTCGTTTTAATGTGCCTTATATATTCCGAAGTTAAAGCCGGGAATATTATACTCAGATTAAATCATATTCATATAGATAAATTTTCTATTATTCTGAGTAGACTTCTTCCGAACAAGACATTAACAATAAAATTGTTGTACCAGATATTTTCTGAACATTAGCCTCCGCTAAGTTCGAATTTGAGAAATATTCACTTTTATATTATAATGTACATGCATGTAGCACGATACACAAGACATAAACTAATCGCCCATATTTATGTTACGATTTAAACACATCTCGATGTGTATGTTTTATCAAGCCATTTTCAATGATAAATTCATAATATTTTGCCTTTGATTTTGAAGGCATGGTAATGGTAAAGGTCACAAAAATATTCGGGTATATATATGAAAATATTTAAGCAAAATAGCATTTCATATATGACCAAAAAATGTCACAATTATTAGCGCTCATTGTCAATAATTATTTGGCATTTGTAGTGGTGCACTACTTTTGTTCCAATTTTTAGTGGAATTGTCAATACGACCTTTACATGATATTTTCACATTTTCCACGTCCATAAATTTATTATTGCGATCATGATCATTATATGCAACATATGCTTCTTAATTTGAAGTGAACTAATTGACGAGAGCGATATTATATTTATAATATCTCATTATTTTACTCAAAACTACAATGAGACAAGAAATCAATCCTTAATATTTATTGGATTGACGTGCACACTCGATATTTGTTGCAACAATAAATCGAGGTGGGTCACGTGACCTTATTTTATTGTCCCATCAGTCATATTTCCACATAGCCTCAACATAGAGGTTATTAAAATTGCGTAAATATAATTAATATTTGACTGATTAAATTTTGTAGCTTGAGACTCAACCACTCATTTTGAGCTTTTGGAGCATTACCTTTTTTGGTATGTATATATTTATAAAAAAAAGATATATAAAGCGAAATATTCACTTTTCAAGTCTCTAAAGAGATATTGACAAATGATTTAAATTTTGTATAACACAACATAGTCTTACATAGATGTTTTATTCACAAATTATAGTATCTAATTGTCTTGACAAGTAATTCTTGTCGGTAATATAATAAGGCAACAAGTTCAACTATGGTTGAATAATATTTGAAAATAAATTTAATATAAAATAGTTTTCCCCTTTTTATGTAAAAACATAACATATGATTAAATATATGTTCACAACTTAATTTATTAATAAACAAAATGTAGTATTCGTATGAGTTGGTGGGACAACCTCCAGGTTGGGTGGCGAGACATAGTCTACTTAATATCATGCCTCCTCGAATAGGATAACCCGTCTCCCTTTCATTGTTTAGCTTTACCGGGGACAAGACTTACCCACTATCAACTCAAACTTATAGCATTATTTGTATTATAAAATCAAGAATAGAACAATAACTAATCGTTTGTAATTTTAAGAGAAAAACTATATGTCACATATTGACTTTTGATTTCGATGTAGAAGATCATACAATACGCAGCTACGAGCATACTTTCGTAGTCGATGACGTTACAATGCATAATGTATGAATAAAGTACATTTACATAATTAAATATGCATGTAACAAAAAGAAATTAACCATGACAACATGAAAATAAATCGAACTTATTTAAATTAACAAAAATTATACCTTCTTAGCTTTATATCTTTGAAAAGCTTTTTGATATTCAAGACCTCCTCTTGTAGAGCAACTTCGTGCGATAACGTGTTGTAAACTAAGTTGAACTTGAACTAGAGATTTAAGCATGGAAGAAATAAACTAAGAACTACTAGAACAAGTAGAGACAAGAGAGAGAGAGCTAGAGATGAAAATGTAGAGATTTCATTCATACATTGGTGTGTCAATTACAATGGGGTTGGCACCATTTATATATGTCATTTGGTGATGATGATAATTGTACTTATACAACGTGTACAAGTTATACATACACCACAAGTCATACAATACATCACATCAACATAGCAACATGGAGACAATATACATGGAAGAGTTGGAAGAGTTGTACATTGGAGAGGATTACAGTTACATGAAGTGCGAGAGCCATGCTTGATGTTACAATTTAATGTGAGAAACCATGCTTCACAATGTGGTCACATGCATGCACAAATGTCCATCCATTTCATAACAATTATAAAGTTTTAATTTATTATCTTTTGATCCACACATCTCAACACCTATAAGAGTTGAAGATGGTTAAGTTGAAGACAATATCGGTGCTTGCGGTGGAGATCCATGGGCTCGCGCATGCGTGTGCGACGCGGCAATGAGAATTTTATTATGGTATCGAGCCCATGGTTCGGATGGGACCCGAGAGAAAAAGCCCTCTGGATCATGTGACATTCATCCATGAGGGAGTGTTGAAGATGTGTCGGAGCCGATTTCGGTGCGTAGTAGCTTGGATACGGGTAAGTAAACCAGTGAGGAATTTTACAGTTATTTCATGAGCTTTAATTTGTTGCTATTGCTTTATTCATCATTTCTTTTGAAATTTTCATTGGTTGAGTGGTCCATTGGCAAGTGAGTCATGGTTACTATTTATCTCGTGATATTAGCTCTTATCGGACGCCGTTGATATCTCCCAATTGAGTGTACGTTGGGGTCACTTATCCGAGTCTGTGGATATCTCATAGTCGCAAGAGGTTAGGGGGGCCGGTAGGTGTGTGTCTCGTCTTGAACCCGAGTCGCTTGGCTTTTGCCGCGACTCAACGACCTTTTGGTCGGGACTCCTTACTATTCGGTTTTCGTATTCGGACCTTCACTTATCGATTGATTTATTTATAGTCTTTCATATTCATGTGTTTTCTGTTCCTTTCATTATATTTGCATGAATTAGGCCGATTTATTTATTTCAAAATGTTTTATATATATCCCGTTTGGCGTTACTTACCTGGGCTCGTCATTTTTGTGTTTGACGGAGTGCGAGATCCACAATCCAAATAGTGGGAAGGCTCCATAGATAGGAGATATCATTTGAGGATACGGGAGCGATTCTTACCACTTGTCGACATTGATGATTCTTTTTGTATTTTTAGATATACTTTTTTTGAAACACTGGGAATTGGGTTTTTGAGAGATCTTGGACATGTATATCTTGTGTTTAATCTCCTCTCGATTGTTCATTGATGATGATATACACATTCGGGTTTCACACTCTAGGTTGTCTTAACTTGTGTGTCTTTGAGGTTTTTCATTTAGTTTGAGGTTTAATTGCTTCGGCTATAACTATGATAACTCATTAATTGATTAACTCAACTTTAATTGCTTAATAAATGGTAAATGTCAAAGGAAGGTGACTAGGCTTGCGTGACTCAAATGCGAGATGGGCTCGGGGTCCATGTAAGTCTAGGCGGGCGGGGCCGGTTTAGGATTGTGGGACTTTGGGGTCGTTACATGTAGTATCAACAAAATTAGTAGAATATGAATCTGAATCATAAATTGAAGAACTTACCCGATCTACTTTATTGGAGTCTCATGGGTACAATAAGTGTTGTAGGTACAAAGATACACTTTGTGGCTACAACCACATTGCAGTACAAAAGACGTTGTAGGTACAATAGAGGAATCACTTGGATTCTTTATATATTGCACAAGCAAAAGCAACATAGTTGCTGCGATGTCCACTTTTACTTTTAAGATCGTCGTTACCTTCGAAAATATCTTGAAGGATCTTCCAAGCGGTTTTAGCTTCTTCGCATGAAGAAATTAGCTTAAGATGATCATGATTTACCGCATTGAATATCACATTCAAAGCTTTTACATTAGCAAGAAGTAATCTCTCCTTGGCCTCTCCCAAATGTCGATATTCTTTGGCACCCCATTAAGAAGAGGGACATAATATCCATTTTCTATTGCTCTCCACGCTTTCACATCAAGTGTAAAGTGAATGCTTTCATTCTTGATTTTCAAGGTACATAAAATTTGTATTAGTGAGCAACGGTGGTTTTAATGTAGATGCTCCTTCCGCTTTGATTGGATTATAGTGATTGAGACATGTCCATATCTCACATTCCTTGACACAACAAGGAGCCTAAGTGTCCGCTCTCGATACCAATTGAAAATGCTCAATTCACCGCAATCATAAACAACAACAACAACAACAACAACAACAACAACAACAACAACAAAGCAAGCAAAAAGAAATAAATAAACGCACAAAATTGCTATCGTTGTTGGATCTCCCGCCTTACACATCTGCGGGGCCACACCCAGTGTAAAATCCATTAAGAGAAAATGTATAGATTTATGCAAAGTTCCTAACTAGTGATCCCTCATCTATAGTGACTCCTACTCACCAAATTTTGCTACACTACCCACTCCCCTTACACCCGATCCTACACAACACCCAAGTCTCCTTGGTACCCGAGATCCCCTCGGTGAATCGACTAAGTCCCTTAGCCTAGTGTGTGTGTACAAAAAAGAACAATCTCTCGAAAGCTCTTGTATCATAGTGATCTCGAAAATTTTATCATGGAAGATGAATTTTCTGTTGTGATTACATCAATATATAAAGAGATCACACAATGAATTTCTTGTAGAAGCTTCCTTGTATGTCTTCAATCAAATGAGGTGGCAAATATATTGTTTCCTTCTTTCTTCGTTGATCGAAGGAAACATGCCTTGATTATCTTGCGAGTTGGCAATCAAATATATTCTCCAAACTAAACGTATATGTATGGGTTGGCATGGATATGTTATCCAGTTATAAGTGAATCTGTTGAGAATATTGAATAAAATTATGGAATAAGTCTGTAGGTACAGACCAAGTCTTCCTGCATAAACTCACAAGGTTTAAATCATATCATTTTTCATACCCGAGTATTGGTTGAACAAATAATGACAATAAATATTTTACCTTATCAAGAATTAAGATTAATTTTTATGTAAAAAAAACAACTTCATTCGAACCATGAAAACCATTCGGCAAAAGGCCAACACAAACACCTCTTACGTTACAAAGTCTTTTTTTTGTTTTTTGGGAGGTGAGGGAGGCCGGGGTGCTCAAATTCTTAAGCTTGGGGCTTTGTTTTGTTGTTGTTGTTGTTAATGTTGTTAATGTTGTTGTTGTTTGCTAAAGTTCTCAAGATTTATGTAAGCATCAATTGCATAGCAATAAGGGCATTAAATCAAGCGAGTGGAAGAGTTAGATCCACGTACGTAGACGACCCTAACTAGTTTGTAATTGAGCACTAAATGGGATACTATTGTGCAATGCACCTTTGAAATATGCTTTTGCACACCTCTTAAGGTGTATCATACGGTAACACCTCACTCGTGCACCCGATTGAGTTGCATGAAAACTATTACTCCTTTCTCAAAAACAACATCACTCTCAAATTAGTTAAAGTCAGGCTACACAGTCAAACTCTTCATTTGTCCTAAAAAAAGAAAAGAAAAATTGTTACTAATATTTTTACAAAAAAGAAAGAAATTGTTATTCATATTAAACTTTTTTCAATATAGGTCAAAGTTTTTTTTAACTGATTTTGGGTCTAAGTTTGAAGATAGATTATTAGATTATTCCTTACAAATTTGGTCAATATTGACAATGCGGTTCTACAAGGAAGCCCAACACCAACTCATACGAAGACGAGTGTTGCCTTTGTTGTCCTACTTAAGGCGTGCTAGCATTCATGGTGTGTTCGGTTGACCTTCTTAAGTCAAATTAGCCATTTAAAATTAGTTAATCCAATGTTCGCTTCGTAAGATTAAGTAATCATTCGAATTACCCAATACACGGTATTGACAATTTATTTTAAGTAATTATTTTGGGCTCGCTAGTTAATCTGGACGTGCTCATATAACAGTATGACAAAAAATTATCAATAACTCACTCAATTAAGCCGGATGTTAATACATCAAGTGAACAACTGACCAAACAAGGATTAATCACTTAATCCAACTATATATTCTAATTCCTATGTAATGTATAAGTTAATCTGTTAGACTTAAGATAATTGGGTCCAGCGAAGCAAAGTGAACACATCATTAGTATTTCCCACGTGTAAGAAATTTGATAAGATAACATTGAAGCTAATGGCGACACTGACTGCACATGGTCATTCTAGTCTGGTCATTCTCGTCTGCTCCACCTTGAATCATGATTCGTGACATTGCTCGTGGTTTAATTAAGACACATCCCGTAGCAGACAAGTAGCCCTGTCCGGGCTTAAAAAAATAATAAATATTCATACAAGTAGCTCGTTTGTTACTTATTATTTGGACCTCCCTCCCTCATTTCTACATAGGTTAGGTTATACATAGGTTAGGTTATACATAGGTTATACATAGGTGGGCTTAAAAATTTAAGATACATACCTAAATAAAAAGACATAATTACCCTCACCTCTAACACCAATACACATAGACACATTCAACTCCTCTACACCTCCATAACCACCTCCACAGTCACAATCGCCACCTACCGTCGTCGACCGCCAACCATCAACGATCGTCGCCGCCGACCACCATCATCTCTCACAGTTAGATAAAAATTAGACCTTCGGTCCAAAAGCTATACACCTGTCCAAACACAAATTTCTCATCGGTTGTTCTCTCTCTCTCTCTCTCTCTCTCTCTCTCTCTCTCAACTTCTAGCTTAAAATGGTATGTCGATAAGAGAGATATTTTATACCTTATAGACACAAAACACCTCCAAATGGGAGACCAATGCACCAATCAGTCCTTCTGCCACAAAAGAAGGTCCTTGACAGCTTGCGTGTCCTCTCCGCTAGACGACCGCCATCATCTCCCTCCCTCTCGCCTCTAATGGCGCTCTCTCTCTCTCTCTCTCTCTCTCTCTCTCTCTCGAGTCGATCTGGTCGAATAGAGGAGGTGGGTGGTCGGCGGTGGTTGATGATGACGATGGCGATATGGTGGTCGTGGTGACAGCGCCATTTGGCGGCAATGACTGTAAGTGATGGATTGAAAAACATAATGAATTTAGATGAAGGGTATTTAAGTCTTTATGCTAGTTTGAGTCGAACTCATTAAGTCCATCTAATTAAATCCCTAATTAATTACTTGTACAAAGTCAGATCATAAATACTAGATTGATGAATAGTATTAGATTGAACCAAGGCACTAACTGCACAACTATAATTGTACCAAAATCTGTCTCCATGGGTCCGCAGCTGTGAATCCAAAAGAAAAATTAAAATGCACCCTCAGTACAATCAACAACGAAGCCACCCAAAAGCTTTTGTGGCCACCTTTGTTTGGCGATTGCTTTATTTCCCTGTTTCTTATCATTCCAGGCCAAGAATTTAATTTCTCTACTGCACATAAGAAATTAATTAAGTCAAATAATATTACAATTCATTTTTTATTTAAAAAAAAAATATGGACTCTGGCTGACGAAAGCAATAAGCATTCATCATCAAAATTCACTTTGGCAGATCAATAAATCAATAAATCAAATTATAAGTGGCAATACATTGACATCAAATAAGACATCAAGAACAAAATGCACTTCATTATCGAATGAACCTCAAAACACATGCATAATTTGAGACACATTCGACAGCATGATAGGGGTTTGCGTGTTTGATTTAAAATTTCATGTCGATGTAACTATTTCGTTAATGAGCTTAGTGATTGGATAACATAAGAGATGGCGATTGTGTAACATGCTTATGGTACATACATTCGCTACACAATTGTTAGAGCACTTTGGTACACTTCATTATTTGTGTGCAACACATCTCGATGCAAACACCAAAAGTGCACAAACAACGTAGCGAGTGTATGTCGCAAAAGTATGTCATTGCAGCATTTTCCAAAGATAAATGATGGTACGTAATTGGGGAACCACAAAAGATCGTGATAAGGTAAAATATTTATTGTTATTATTTGTTCAACCAATACTCATGTGTGAAAAAAGATTGATTTAAACCTTGTGAGTTGTATGCAGGGAGACTTGGTCTGTACCTACAGACTTGGTACAGAACATGTCCCAGAATATTAACAAATATACTTTACAGATTCATCTACAGCTGGCCAATACCTTTGGCATCCCGCGTCCAGCTAAGAGAGGATATTCGATTGACAACTCACAAGACAATCAAGACGTGTTTCCTTTCAACAAATGGAGAAACATGGAAACTAAATATTCGCCAACTCATTTGATTGAAGATATACAAGGAAACGTCTACAAGCAAGACCTTGCATGATCTTCTATATATACTTATGTAATCACAATAGTTAAGCATCGATTCGATAGCATTTTTGAAATTATTGTGAGATAGAGTTTTCGAGAGATAGCTCTTTTTATTTACACACACTAGACTAAAGGAACTTAGCCGATTCACCGAGGGATCTCGGGAACTAAGGGACGATATTGTGTAGGATCGGTTGTAAGGGGAGTAGGTAGTGTAGCAAAGTTTGGTGAGGGATTTACTAACTAGATGAGGGCCACTAGTTAGGAACTTTGCATAAATCTATACATCACTTTCTCTTAGTGGATTCTAAAACTGGCGTGACCCCCGCAGACGTAGGACGGGAGGTTCGAACTGTTGGATTTTTGGGGTTCATACGCAGCGGAAATTACAAAACAATTTTGACAAAAACCCCAACAGGATCCGAATCTAATTCCATTAAAAACGTTTAAACCATGAAAACTTAATCATACCTCGGTCGCAATATACCTTTCTGAAGGTTGATCGATCTCTAAGGCGCGCCGCCAACGACGAACGCCTCTACCAAGCAGATCCACACACGAATGGCGACCGAGATTCGAAGTGCTAGCTTCGAGAGAATACCAAACCTTTTGTTTCTCTCCAAAACGATCCGAGCGTACCGAGAAAACCCTAATTCGTTTCTAAAACGAAATAGAGTTTCGGCCCTTAATTTTTCCTTTGTGTGTTCTAACTTAAAGCGTCTATATATACAACCTCGTATATAGACGGTTAAGTAAATTACACATATACCCTACTTAAAGAAGTATAAGTGTAATACACCACAAGGACGTTTAATCATGAATTTTATCATATAAAATTTGTTTTTTCCGAACCATCTTAAAATCTCGCAAAACTATTCTTAGTGTGCGACCCAATAGGCTCATACAACGTTGGCAGTGTACCAAAACACATTTTGGTATACAAGTCATAAGCAGTCTCTAGCAAGACATTATGACTACCCAAGTTGTACGAATATCAAATCGATACAACCTAATCAATAGTAAATATAACATCCTTTTGTCACACGATATCCTTTTAATCAAACATAAGGCATGGAATTGTCATCCAACACGATCTCGATCTCTAGGTAGACCGAAAATATATAAGTGACATTGATCAATATAAATTCATTTAGACTAGGCCTTTTAACATCTAACACATCGAGGGATCCATTTGGATATCTCTCTTTATAAGAGAGGACAAATTCTATCTCGATTACACACCTTCATCACATTGCTCACACAAGAACCAATCACAATATATATAATCGTCCGATTAAAGACAACGTTTGATTGTGTTAAATCATTGTATTCCTAATGTTGAAGTCTATGGTAATCTCAAGTCGAGACCGAAAAATATACCTATCATGAGAAACAACTATGACTTAATACATGTGATGTTCTCATAGCGGGAATCGATACAGTACTTTGTTCCCTAACAAGTACTCGTGATCTTGATTCGTATCCCTATACGTATAATCATCATATGATAATCAATCAAGACTCACACTAGTCTTAATTCATTATAGTTCCCGAGTATAATGATCGATCTAGGGACATTTAGGATATTTATGTAAATAACCATGGATCTTATTAAAATGTAAACATGCAAATTAATTATAATAAACAACAAATGAAATCCTCTATTTTATTAACTAAAAGTATTCATAAAGACAGTTAATGGATTGACCTAGGGCACATGCCCCAACACGAATCTGCGATAACGATTTTGTGTATTCATTTATTTTTTTTGCTTGCTTTGTTGTTATTGTTTATGATTGCGATGAATTGAGCGTTTTCAAGTGGTATCGGAAGAAATGGCACCTAGGCTCCTTGTTGTGTCAAGGAAGGTGAGATCCGAACATGTCTTAATCACTATAATCCGATCAACCAAAAGGAGTTTCGACAACAAAGCCACCCTTGCTTACGCCTATGAACTACACATATTGGAAAGCAATGATGGAGGGGTTTATTCTTTCCTTAGATGTCAAGGCTTGGAGATCAATAGAAAATGGGTACTTTGTACCTACGATCAATGATGCACCTAAACCAACAGATCTATGGTCCGAGGATGAAGAACGACTACTACTCGCCAACGCCAAAGCACCGAACTTTAGTTTCAGCGTTGTTAATCAAGAGCATCTAAAGCTTATATCCTCCCCGCAAGGTTGCAAAAGAAGCATGAAAAATTCTTTAGAACATGTTCGAAGGTAATGAAGATGTACGAGACTCAAAGAAAGTTCTTCTTGCCTCTCGGTTCGAAGGACTACGCATGGGAGAAGATGAGACGATTGCGGAATACATTGCAAAAATTGAAAGACATTTCAAATCAAGCACAACAATTGGGCAAAAGTATTCAAATCGAAAAATCTTTGAAAAACCCATTATATTTTTCCTTCAAAATTCGACGTCAAAGTGGTTGTCATCCAAGAGACCACGTATGAAATGCATCTTAATCAGAATAAGAAGCAAAGAGAGATGACGCTAAAGGTGGCTGAACAACACATGAAAGAAGATCAATTCGAGACAACAGAACTGGCAATGCTCACCAAACGGTACAACAAACTTTTCAAAAAGGTACATGGTGGTAGATCGGAACAAAGTATGATGCATCAAGAAATGAAGGATTTGATCTTGTGACGGCCCCGGTTCCCCATAAAACTGGGCCCCGCCCGGCCTAAACCCACGTGGACCCCCAAGTCGTTCCTCGCAAAGTCGACGCAGGCCTAGTCAGCCTCAAATAGTTGCATTCTCATTAAATTTGTATTTTAACGTTGAGTTATTAAGTTATGTCTTTTACGAATAGTTTGCAGCGGAAATAAACTTAAAACAAAGTTAAATAACTCATATTAAATAAAGGTGGAACAACCTATAGTGTGGAACCCTGAAACCAATGGATAAACATGCATATCGATGACCAACAAGTATACAACAACAACAACAACAACAACAACATAGCCTCGGTCCCAAATTAACCGGGGTCGGCTACATGGATCAAACTTTTCCATTGTGCTCGATTAAGTGCAACGATGGTGAGCTTTCCAAACCATTCAAATCCCTCCTAATTAATGCATCCCATGTTAACTTTGGTCTGCCCCTACCTCGTCGAATTTCTACGGTTTCTATTGAGTCAAGTTTTCTAGTTGGGGCATTTGTAGGTCGTCTTTGCGGGTGACCAACAAGTATACAAAACGATAATACAAGATATCCCATTTCACTCGATCCCAATATGTCCCAGTGTAATCAAAAATAGTAAAATACAATAATTACAATAAAAATGGCAAAACATATTATCATGCAAAGGAAAGAACCGCTCCAAAAGTCCTCAAAGGAAGTCACCAATCATCCTTGATCTTTTCCCTTGCTCCTCTCTCGTCGGATATGCACCCACCGTCACAAATTAGACGGTAAGTACACTAAAGTAGAAAGTAATAACCGAAGGTTATAAACATAAATTCATGAAACATTTAAAAATAGTCCAAATATCATGCAGGTATTTACGAGATAGATAAAAAGAAAGAAATTGCATGATAAACAGACAAACATATATTCACAACAGAAATGAGTGTCTAGGAGTCAAAAGTGGCATACTAAGTGGTCTTAATTCCACTACAATCCGAGACTCGGGAGAACTCGCGTTTGGTTGGGTAGGTGCACCCCGCAGTAGTGTTCACGTTTACCCAACTAGCTATAATCCTAGGAGTGCCTTCTCGACACACTTAAGCCATAAACACTCAACCAAGGCATGAAGAATAGAATTCCAAGAAAAGACATTTATCAATAAAGACAATAAATACGGAATATGAATTACTATGCATTCCCTTAATTTAGGACCCACACTATCTCGCCTCGCGGCTCGGACACGCCCCCAAAACAAACACCCGAACTCCCGAGACCTCCCCTTAGGTTCGCGAGGACCTATAACATGTTTTAGACTGAATTATAGTGCTTTGGAGATTTTGGAAAATTTCATATTTTCTAATTTCAATATTATAGCGCTACCTCGAATGTCACGCGCGCTAATCAATATTAGCGCTCTAATTTCTAACATTAGCGCGCTACCTCTAATATCTAGCGCGGTAATCAATATTAGCGCTAAATTGCCTACCTAGCCCGCTATGTGCAGTGAAACCCATAATTCCGCATTTCGAATTTGGGGTTTTCTCTATACATAGGCCATGTTGATGCCTTGGGGGCCTTATACACACTACTAGAAGTCTCTAACATCACCACAACACAAAACAACACCCCACAACATCAAATTCGTGAATTCATTGAATTGACCAAGCTATGTTAATTGAGTTACCTAGCTTGATGAACTTGATCTTCTTCACCCAACTACTGATTTGCCAAGCCAAACTTGATGATTTTCTTTTTCTCTTGATCACTCCAAAGAAGACTCTTTCTTCTCCAAATCGATGAGATAGAAAAACTTAAGTGATAAGTTTGGTTGACTTATATTATATATATATGATTAGAGATGGTTACACATTAGCCACACATCGATTTGCACTTACGTATCCCGAGGCTTATCTTGTAGACCACCTTCACACACTTATCCCACAAGTCATGATTAAGTGACTCCAATTATGTACTCATTTGGTCTCTAGATTGATAATACATGTCTCTATGCACATACTATGGCCATTGATTTATTTCACTAACTTAGGCTTATTAATTGAATATCCAACATGACCACATTAAAGCATATATATACAACTATTGTTAGTTCAAATTACACTTACCCCATAAGCTGCTACATCGGTCTCACATTGACACGCAACTCGAGGTACGTCCCCGCTCATGTCTCAACTCACTTTGAATGCCCCGCGTATACCTTAATCACAAATTCGGCACGACAAATAAACATACGCTTGGACATTAGAAAGTCACATTTGGGTATAAATAAATAATACACATACTACGAAAAAATTTTTACCTCGGTATCAACTCCGAGGTTTCGACAAGTACGTCAAGTCACGACGGTCTAGTCAACGATCCTGAAACGTGATACGTGACACGTTTAAATTTGAGGGTCATTACAGCCTTTCCAACTTATAGAATTTCGTCCTCGAAATTTAAACTAAGAGGAAACTTTAATATTAAACCTTACCTAACCAAAATAGGTAGGGAAAGTGCTCGCGTATATACGATTCCAACTCCTAGGTTAGTTCCCCGTCCCCATGATGTTGCCATTTGACGAGAACTGAAGGTATTTCCTTGCCCCTCAATATCTTCACCTTTCATTCCAAAATCTAAATCGGTACGCTCTCTCATATGTAATATCATATCTCAAGTCAATCCGACTCAAGTCTACCATCGGTCGCCGTCCTTCCTTCAACTTGTCAAGTCGAAGCATAAAGATGTGAAACACTTGGATGAACTCCGGCGAGTGAGGCGATAACTCCAACTCATAAGCAACGTTACGGACTCTCCTCGTAACTTTAAACGGACCAATAAACCTAGGCGCAAGCTTTCCTTTGATTCTAAACTATTTGTGACCCTTCGAGAGGCAAAACTTTCAAATATACATAGTCTCCTCGGCGTCGCAACTCGTCGTGGTACTTTTCGTAGTACTTCTTATGTCTTTCTTGTTCACCCTTCATTACCGACGGATCTATCGTACCTTCTCGGTGTGATCCACAACAACCGAAGCATGTAAAAGTCTGTTGTGGTTGAAGTAGTTTCTTCAAGAAATTGGTTTCAAGCAAGAAAGATATGCATTGTTTTGTGGCAATCAAATTGTCATTCATGTGAGTTAGAATGCTTCATTTCACTCGAGGACTAAGCACATTGATGTAAGGTATCGTGACGACCTCTTCTTTTAAACAGGGCACCGTCCGGCCTAATCTCATAATCAAGCCTTAATCCTAACCACGTAAAACTTAATTATGTATTAGTCGACCTTCCATCGTTATATTCTTCGATACACGTGTCTAGATATTATTAGGTTTCGAGTTAATTAAAACTTTTTATCATTTTAATATTATCATGTAGTTCGAAGGTTATGCGGAAGCTCTTAATATTCAAAAATCCTAAGTGTGGAAAACCAAGAAAAAACAGCATCACATGCATGTATATATCATAAAGATAATAACACAATATGATATATGAGTCTCAAAATGGGGAACTATACGCTCAACCCAATATACAACCCAAAATGTACAATAAAGATATAAATATAAAAATACATCAAAAGTCAAGTCATACAAAATGAGATAGGAGAGTTGCCGAAATGCTCAAGGAAAGTCGATGATCTTCTCCTTCCTCGGTCTGCTTCTTTCAACGGACCTACACACCCACCGTCACAAACTAGACGGTGGGTATAATGATATTTAAGTAATAATTGGAGAATTTTATGCCACATTTCCAAAATATAAGAAAGGTATTTAAAAGCATAAAGTATCGAAAGAGTTCTTGATCAAGTAATGCAAGTAAATACCACGAGTTAAAAATGTATAGACGACACGAGCTAAGTCGAGATGATCTACGTCCGGTCGGCGGTGAGAACTATCACCTAACCTTTTCCACTACTATGTGGAGCCGCGCTCAATATATTCTATACAAATAGCGGAGCCGCGCTCTACGCATATAAATCATCTAACTCATTCTTGCCGACCACCCCGAGTCCCATACCTCGTGTGCTTTGCGCAAGTGTAGTGGTGAATGCCGAACCTCGGTTGACCCATGTCCTCGTGAACCGCACATCTCTTGTGCAATGGACACTAGATAATCTCTACTTCGATTTTCAAAGATTAATAGTTTCAAGTCTCTAGGATTACAAAACTAGTTAAGCTACGAAGCCCAAGGAAATAGAATACAAATCTAATCCATTCCAACTTATCTCAATAGCATGCTTTTGATCAATTATCTATCAAGAATATCATCAAGAGTAGAAATTGGAATCAATGAAACATTTCACAAGGCATCATGTCAACAATATTCAAACATGAATAGAAATAAGAACATCATGATGTGAGATTTCGAGTAGCAATGTTTACAAGCAGACTATAAAAAGATAAGAGTCAATGAAATGAAATCTAGAATTCTCACGGCTTTAGTTACAAGTCACAAAGCTTATACTAGCCTATCCGGCCTCCCGACACTCCAAAACGCGTTCCCAAACTCCCAAGATCTCCCTTAGTTCCCCGGAGTTATTTGATAGGCTTTAGAGTGGGTTTGGACCCTAATTAGAGTTTTAAAATTGTTGATTTTTGTCTTTGTCACAACAATTAGCATGCAAATTCCCAACTTAGTGCGCTCCAACCTTATCTAGCGCGTTAATCAATATTAGCGCGCTAGATCTCATACCAACCGCGCTATGTGTCGCAAAACCCATAATTCTCGAACTTAGAATTCCGAGTTTTCTCAACATATAGGGTATGTTATTGCCTATGGAACCCTCATACACTCATTTAGAGTTCCATGACATCAACCACAACATAAAAAAAAACAACTAACAACACCAATTTCATGAATACATTGCATCTATGCTTATGGTTTGATTGAATTTACCAAGCTTGATGAACTTGATCTTCTTCTTCACCAAACCTTCAATGGATTGCTCACCTCTCCTTCACCAAGATCACTCCAAAGAACCCTCTTCTTTGCTCTCCTTCCTTGCCCAACGATTTTTGATATTAATTTAGATCAAAAATTTGATTTATGTGTTTTATAGGTGACTTGATAAGGTTGAACCATGGCCCTTGATCATTTGTGCACACGTATCTTAAGACTCAAAATGTGGACCACCTTTGCACACTTATTCCACAAGTTATGCTTAAGTGACACCAAGAGTTGACTCCTTTGACATCTAAATTGGTCAATACGTGTCTCGATGCACATCATGTGGCTATTTGATTTAACATAATTTCTTTTCTTTTGTTTACATGCAGAGAGCAGTTCTAACAAAGGTAAAGCCTATATTAGAAGAGACGGTATTGGACTTAGTAGGTGACAAAACCTTCTTAGAAACTGAGGTTTTGTGCATTGCGGATTTGGGATGCTCTTCGGGTCCTAATTCCCTATCGGTCATTTCTCATATCGTAGACACTATTACCGCAGCTTGCCAAAGGCGGCATCGACGACCTCTGGAGTTTCAAGTGGTCCTAAATGATCTTCCGGGAAATGATTTCAATACCATTTTCAAGTCATTGCCTTCTTTCTATGATAAACTCAAGAGAGGTAATATCAATCATGGGCCCTGCTTTGTTGCGGGGGTGCCCGGTTCTTTCCATGGGAGGCTTTTTCCAAGAAAATCTATACACTTCATTCACTCTTCCTACAGTCTTCATTATCTCTCTCAGGTGATCATGCATGCATGCACCCATAAATCACACAACATCATAATAAATAAAGTTGTCCACAGTAGGGACTTCAAAAAAACAAAAAAAACAAAAACATCGCAGTACTCAAATATATAAAAGAATGTGACATGCTTTTGTTCAACATCCATGCAGATTCCTAAAGGCCTAGTTAGTGAAGAAGGCGCACCACTGAACAAGGGAAATACATACATAGCAAGCACAACCCCTCCAGCCGTTTCAAGAGCTTACTATGAGCAATTTAAACAAGATTTCAACTCATTCCTCAGCTTGCGCTCTGTCGAAGTAATTGCAGGAGGGCGAGCCGTCTTAACTTTCATGGGTAGGAGAACCGATGATCCTTCGTGCGATGAAAATTGCGTAACATGGAAGATCATGTCCTTAGCACTAAATGACATAGCCCGGGAGGTATTACACACTTTGATAAGTTGTTTTCAATGTGAAGAATATTGTGTAGTATAGCACATTTATATATGTTACAATTAGCAATGACATAGAAATGACATGCAGGGACTCATAGAAGAGGCAGAAATAGACTCCTTCAACTTTCCTTATTATGAACCTTCTGCTGCAGAAGTACGAGACATAATTCTTGAAGAAGGGTCGTTCAATCTTACTCGACTAGAGGGCTTTGAAATCGGTTGGGACCCTAACCCAGCTAGCAATAGCAACCGAACTAGCTCAGACAATCTAAAGAGGGCAACTTATGTAAGTAAATACGTAAGAGCAGTTGCGGAGCCGATGCTCACTTCTCACTTTGGGGATCACAAATTATGGATGCCTTATTCCAAAAGCATACAGAGAGGATCGCCGAACTCTACAGCAAAGAAGAACCCAAGTATTATCCTCTTGTGATCACTTTGATGAAGAAGTGAAGGTTATGTCCAAAATCAGATTAAAGATGCAATGGCTGTTGTGAATCAGATTAAAGATTCTAGATTTGATTTTCCAAAATTTCTTCAATTTCAAAGTTTGACATGGACTTGTCTTGTATGAGTTGGTTTGGGGTTCTCATATAAGTCATTTTTAAATGAATTGTAGTGGATTTCAGTTGGGTTTTGGTATAAATCAATGAATTGTTGGTTTGGGGTTCTTAAGTCAATTTTAAATGATTTGTAATGGATTTCAAAGTTTGCACATCAAATGATAATAATTAATGAAGTAATGTTTTAATACTTCAACCTCTCCCGCACGCAAAGCGTAGGATACCGACTACTTCTATTTTAGTAGTTCTTAATTAATTTTTATCGTTTTTGTTGAAATACAAATTCCCTTAGTGCTGTTATTGTGTGTCACACTTCAAGTTTCACGGGCTATTGAATTACATTATGCTACTAACAAATCAATTGAGATATTCTTTGTGTAGTTCTGTCATGTAAGCTGCCACATATGCAATCGTTATATGCAAGATCTTTAGATATTCTATGTATCTTTATGTAAAGGCAAGAATCGCAAACAAGGAAGGACAAATGACTGTTGCATCGCAATCAAATCTAAGAACAAGGAAAATTGAGATTTCAATCAAAGATGTCAATCAAAGAAGTTTCCTAAAACACGTTGGTGTCGATTCATTGAATGAGAAGGAACGTGAAGTCAAAGACACTACAAGCCTTCTCTATATATAGTTCAATGCTCATTAGTCTTTGTATCCATTAATTATTTCTGATTAATTCAGTTGTTTTGTAAGAGTAAAGTGAGCATAAGAGCACCATTTCACGAGTCTTATTCACACACACATTTGGCTAAGAGGACTTAGCTTAAACACCGAGGGGATCTCGGACTCCAAGGGGATTTTTGAGATTCTTGTGTAAGAGCTAATAGATAGGGGAAACGATTAGTACAGTAGGACTTGGTGAGGGATCGCCAACTTGAGAGAAAACAAGTGCGGAGTCCTTTTGTTAAAGCTGTAATCATTCTTTACTACCTAGTGGATCTTACACTTGGGCGTGGCCCCGTGAACGTAGGACTAGGTTCGAACTGCTTAAACAATTTATGCGCGTTATTTACTTCACTGCAAAACTATTTTTACTTGTTGTTTCGTCGTGTGCAAGAACGAAAACTTATATATGTGCTTACAACACTCATAGATACTAAGTTATTGTCTGTGCCCACAAAGACATTATGTGTGAACAAAAACATTACATTTTCATTTGGTATCAAATCCTAACACCTATATCCTTTGTTGTGTCAAAGAAGGCATGTCCTAATTACAAGTAATGTCTCATCATCATCAATCTGATCAATCAGAAGGTGTCTCTACAACAAAGCCACCACTCCTCATTGGCACAAATTAAACATACTGAAAATCTCGGATGGGAGGATTCATTCTATCCATTGATGTGAAAACATGGAAGGCCATTGAAAAAGGGCACTCTTTCCCTGAACAGGACAAAAACCAAAGAGCATGGATGATTGGATAGATGCTGAGGAAAGGTTGCTGCTTGCGAATGCCAAAGATTTGAACACTATATTCAGTGAAGTGAATCAAGAACATCTAAAGCTCATATCATCGTGCAAAGTTGCACGAGAAGCTTGGAAAATCCTTCAAAATGTATTTGAAGGAAATGATGACATACGTGACTCTAAGAAAGTGCTGATGTCCTCACAGTTTGAAGCGTTGCGAATGAGCGATGATGAGAATATTGCCGAATATATAGCGAAACTGAAAGATATCACAAATCGAGCTGAACAACTTGGAAAAACTTACAAGAATAGAAAGATGGTTGAGAAGGCCATTCGATCTCTTCCCTCAAAGTTTGATGTAAAAGTTGCATCAATTCAAGAAACCAAGGGGCTAAAAAATATTCAATTTAATTAGTTGATGGGGTCTCTCACAACATATGAAATGCATTTAAATCAAAGCGAAAGCAAGAAATCGCACACGAGATGTTTCACCACATTCCAAGGAAGATCAAGCCGAGGAAAGTGACCTTGCATTCCTCACAAAAAATACAACAAATTGTTCAAGAATGTACATGGCAGCAAGTTCAATAGTATCAAACAGAACATAGCTGGTGAAGGGAAGAACAAGGCAATTCAATGTCGAAAATTTGATGGTTTTAGTCATTATGAATATGAATGTCCGAACTTCATAAAAAAAAAGGGGAAGTCTTTCAATACTACATTGAGTGATTCTGAATCAAATGAAAGCAATCATGTTACATTCAGCTCCATATCAGATATCCGCATTTTTGAAGAACAATCTGCTGAATTGATTGCCTATACTTGCCCATATTACCCATTCAGCAGTTGTGCCCACAGACACAAAACATCCAACCTGCCCTTACAGAAGAGGTAATGCTTTCTGATAATGAATCTGATTTAGATTCTACTGAATCCATTAATATTACATATATAAAGGAAGCATTTAAGGAGATGTATGAGAAGTGGATAGATGTAGTTGACAAAACATCTTGTTGTCTAATGAAGTTATCAATCTTCAACAACAACTTGATGCGGGTGAAAAGGAGTTGCAAAGTGTGCACAAAACACTTAAGCATATAGAAGATACACTGAAGCAACTCAACAGAGGAAAAGCCAAATTAGTGACATACTCAATATGAGAAAAGGCATATGTGACCATAGAGGGCTCGGATTAAAAAAATGAATCATCTACCTCCACACAACGAAAGGAAGTAGTTCCTTTTACCAAAGGAAGCGACATCAAATAAAGGAATGAAAATCCTCCACGTCGATTCAGCCCAATATGCTATTGTTGCGGAGTAAAAGGGCATATACGACCAAGGTGCTTCAAAATGCACCGAGATCTAGCAAGACGACAAAGGTCAATCATTAAGAGGAGTGATGTTCCACGGAAATGTGATACAAGATCATATCATAAGCAAAAGTGAGTTCGTAAGGCACAACATCAATGTAACGGCCCAAAAATTTGACTTGTGCCACGTGCCAGGTCAGAGTCGTATGTGGGATCCACTCGTCGGAATACGTATGTCTGAATATCCAATTTGAGATTATAATGCTAATTGTTGAGCTGTTTTACGAGTTAGTATACGCTAGGAATTTGGTGAGCCGAAACACAAACGGGGACGCGCCTCGAGTCGTGTGCCGATGCGGGACCGAGGTAGCGGCTTAATGTGGCTATAGTGGCTATAGTGGTTTTAATGTGGTCACATTAAAAAATATACATTGGATGCGTCTCGTGATGCGTGTGGCGCGAGTGTCGAGATTGTGAAATGAGGTGGTAGTGGTGTAAATATTTTGTGGTGCCTCGAGATGCGCGTTGTGAAGGCCATACCCCCCCTGGGGCTGGGTCCTACAAGGTAGATGTATATGTGGACACCACACATGACCTCCCACATATACATCTTCTATGTCCCCCCCCCATATACGAAGTACTCACACGGGAAATCAACTCAGTTGGTACCAAACTCGTTAAACTTGGGTACTTTAGCCTCCAGGGCCCGAGTTCGAGTTTGGGGAGGTAAAAGTACTGTGCCCATATATGTTGTGATCCGGGTTTCCCGTGTGAGTACTTCGTATATGGGGGGACATAGAAGATGTATATGTGGGAGGTCCCATGTGGTGTCCACATATACATCTACCTTGGAGGACCCAGCCTCTGTGGGGTATGGCCTTCACAAAAAGGCGATCGGCTCGGTTGGTACCAAACTCGTTAAAACTTGGGTACTTTAGCCTCCAGGGCCCGAGTTCGAGTTTGGGGAGGTGAAAGTAATGTGCCCATATATGTTGTGATCCGGGTTTCCCGTGTGAGTACTTCGTATATGGGGGGGACATAGAAGATGTATATGTGGGAGGTCCTGTGTGGTGTCCACATATACATCTACCTTGGAGGACCCAGCCCCAAGGGGGTATGGCCTTCACACGCGCTACCCAATTTTTAAGGAAAACATTTGAATAAATATGTTTTTGATGTGCCTCGAGTTTCGCTCCGCACGAATCTCGAGGACACATTTGATTTTTTCATCGAGAAGAAACGAAAAGAGAGAGAAAGAAAGAGAAAGAAAAAGAAAGAAAGAGAGAGGAGAGAGGGAGAGAGATCGGATGTGAGAGAGTGAGAGAGAGAGAAAGAAAGAGAGAAGAGAGAAAGAGAGAGAGATAGAGAGAGAGAAGGGAAGAAGAAGAAGAGGCGGCGGACCAATGGCGCGGATGGCGGTTCGCGGCGACTCAGGGTCGCGGACGGTGGCTCCAGCGAGAGACCGGAGTCCACCAGGGTGAGCGGTCGCGGCGGCGGATGACGCGACGGCGTGGACGGCCAAGCAGCAGCAGCGGCAGGGTGGTGGCGCGACAAAGTGGCGGCGGCTCCGGACGGTGGCGCGTATCGCAGCGGCCATGCGCGCGCAGCGCGGCAGAACCGCGACAGCGCGACGCAAAGGAGCTCACCAGTGATGGCGGGTAGCGACGACGCGAGGGCGAGGCAATGACAGGCGCGCGGCAAGCAGAATGGTGACGCAGCAGCCATGCGGTGAACGGCGTGGAGCAACGGCGCGGTGGCGCGTTCTTTGGGCCGATCGATCCCCGACGAGACAACAACAGTGGACAAGGCGTCATGACTTCGACGAAGCTCGACGACGCAATGGATTCAAATGGACTTTGAAGGCCATGGTGAGGTTTACTTCACCTAATTTAGTTGTGATTTAAATGACTTAAGTAACTTAGCTCTAAATGGTATAAATGGACACCAGGGACTTAGGAGGTAATAGTTGGGTGTTGGGTGCGCAAATCGAGGCGTAAGCGGGACGTTTTGAAGACGATTCACGATTTCTCAAGGTAAGTAAAACCAGCTAGGAAATGCACAGTAGCTCATTTTAGCTTATATTTTATTGATGTTGCATTGTGTCATTTTCTTAGAATTCCCACCCACTTATGAGTGTCCGAGGGCCAAGTGAGTCATACTCGTGTCTCTGATTGGAGTGGTTGTCGGCTTGCAACCGGGGCCATGACCTCGAGTCACTTGACCCCGACCCTGTGGCACCCGCATTCGGTGGTCTTGGACTAGTTGGGCACCTCTCTATTGTTTCCTTTGACACTCATTTCTCGTTGTACTTTCATTGTTTTTACAATCTTATTATCATGCATTTCGTACAGTTTTCTTTCCATCTGCATGACTTTTAGACTGCTTCATTTGTTTTGAATTATTGTTTAGATCCTACTGGCTTTTACTTACCCGGGCTCATCATTCTTGTGTTTGATCGAGTGCAGATCCACGGCTAGCAAGGGGAAGGCTCCATAGCTTGTTTTAAAAACACTCTTGAGATTTTGGGCATGTATATCTTGTATTTACTTTCCTCTGATGATGATATACTTATGCAGGGTTCCACAATTAGGTTGGCCAACTATTTTACAATTATTTTTGAGTTATTTAATATATTAATTGCTTCCGCAAATTTGTAAAAACTTGAAAAATACTAATAACTCAATTTAAAATTATGAAGTTACTTGTAATGATGGATTGGAAGGCTGACTAGGCTTACGTTGACCTTGCGAGACTGGCTTGGGGGTCCACGTGGGCTTAGGCCGGGCGGGGCTCAGTTTATGAGAAGTGGTCAGATGTAGTTGACAAAACATCTTGTTGTCTAAAGAAGTTATCAATCTTCAACAACAACTTGATGCGACTGAAAAGGAGTTGCAAAGTGTGCAAAAAACACTTAAGCATATAGAAGATACACTGAAGCAACTCAACAGAGGAAAAGCCAAATTAGATGACATATTCAATATGAGAAAAGGCACATGTGACCATAGAGGACTCGGATTAAAAAAATGAAGCATCTACCTCCACACAACGAAAGGAAGTAGTTCCTTTTACCAAAGGAAGCGACATCAGATAAAGGAATGAAAATCCTCCACGTCGATTCAGGCCAATATGCTATTACTGCGGAGTAAAAGGGCATATACGACCAGGGTGCTTCAAAATGCACCGAGATCTAGCAAGACGACAAAGGTCAATCACTAAGAGGAGTGATGTTCCAAGGAAAGGTGATACAAGATCATATCATAAACAAAAGTGAGTTTGTAAGGCACAACATCAATGCAATGGCACAAATCCTCCATTGAATTCACATCTTAAGGCAACACCATATGTACTATGGAAAGGTATAATGTTAAACCTCAGTTATTTTCTTTATTTTTGTAATTTGTTATGTTTTGTTTTCTGCTAAGGAACAGGTTGAAAAGGTTGGATAAAAATAAACCTCCTTAAAATGCCACAGCCTCTATGTCCACAAACAGTCAGCTCGCATATGCACAGCCTTCTGTCTGCATATGTGCTAACATACTTTGTTGTCTGCATCTGTCTATTCCAGAGCCACTGTCTATCCCCATAATTGATTTTCTTGAAGGTAATAATGAACTTAAGGGGAGTTAATGTAAGTATAAGGCTCTATATGCATCCCTTACTGCTTAGAAGCTATCTCATGCTACAACTACTATATAGCATTTGTTTTTCCGTTGCTCTTACTACTGATGTGAAGTTTGTGGCTTTTAATATGATAGTTGTCCAACATATAGGGTGTTTTTGCTTGTTGGGTTATACCGATTCATTAATTATTTTCCTTGTGTCGAGTTTTTGGTTGGTTGTTGTTTCCTCATTTGTAAAGTCACTTTTTACCACTTGTAAGAGATAATGCAAGAATGAAAGGGGAGTCTATTTCTTTTTCTTGCTCGCTTGATAGATCGTACCTCTCCGGAGCTTGTTTGTCAATTTCTTGTCACAAAGGGGGGAGAGTATCTTAGAGTATCTTAGTCCTAATTTTAAGGGGAGCGTATCTTAGTCCTAATTTTATGGGAGCATACACTTACATTATGCCATTTTTGACACATTTTTTGGTATTATTTTATTTCCCGCTCATGTTGATTACACTCACAAAAGTTTTGCTTTGCATGATTTCTATTTTGTTTAAATGCACGCTTACTTTTACTTGTCATTGCATGCCTTTTAAATTTATCTTGCAATATATATTGCTTGTTTGTTCTATATACACCAATTGTGACAAATAAATGACAAAAGGCGAGAATGTTAAGGTAAAATTATGTGATTATCAATATTTGTTACAACTCGGACATGGTAAGCAAATGAAATAAATTAAAACGTGTACACTTAACTGTTTCCTAAACACTTTCATAGGCTGCGCCTACAGGACAATCAGTCTGTGATCACAGACAACTATCCTTGACAAAACGACAGAAGGTCTCGCGAGATCGAAAGAATGCTAGCTGGACCTATTCCATATCCAGCATACATTTATCATGCATTCATGATTCCAACAAGGAGAGTGAGAATGGAAAGCGTGAGATGTCAAAGGATATATGATTGGAAGATCTTTCCATATATATGAAAACCTTGATTTAAGAAAAGATGGAAAAAAAGATAAATCATAGCTACAAATTAAAGAAAGAAAGATATATCATAGCTATACTTGAAAACTAATTAGAGAACTTCCATGTTTATATAATTTCTGGTTTTCTATATAAATGGGTAATCACTAATATGAAAAATACCTCTTGGAGATTGATTTTCATATTCATAGCAAGGTAGAGGAAGCACTAGCTAACTCTCTTTTTAATTAGTTGTTTTTTCTCCTTTTGATGTCACCCATAGTACCCTTTGTTAATCTGTGTCCACAAAGGGGGGAGAACTAAGATTAGATATAGAGCAAGGGGAAGTAACAAAACTAGTTTAAAGTTTTCATTTCGTTATTTACTTAATCTTTCCTGGTTGAACTTCACTGATATTTTAATTTTAAAATTCAGGATTTATGTTTGATCTTTGCACAAATGTTTGACATGATTGTGTTTATAATAACGTTATTTTTACATACGTTTTGCATATCTAATCTATACACTAAGTTGTGACATACAAATAACAAATGGGGAGATTGTTGAAATACAAAGTCCCTTAATGTTGTTATTGTGTGTCATACTTTAAGTGTCACGGGCTATTGAATTACATTATGCTACTAACAAATCAATTAAGGTATTCCTTGTGTAATTCTGCTATGTAAGCAGCCACATATGCAATCATCATATATGCAAGATCTTTAGATATTCTATGTATCTTTATGGAAAGACAAGAATCTGCAAACAAGGAAGGACGACTAGTTGCATCGCAATCAAATCTAAAAACAATGAAACTCGAGACTTCAATCAAAGATGTCAATCAAAGAAGTTTCCTCAAACACGTTGGTGTCGATTCATTGAATGAGAAGGAACATGAAGTCAAAGACACTATAAGCCTTCTCTATATATAGTTCAATGCTCATTAGTCTTTGTATCCATTAATTATTTCTGACTAATTCAGTTGTTTTGTAAGAGTAAAGTGAGTATAAGAGCACCATTTCACGAGTCTTATTCACACACACACTTGGCTAAGGGGACTTAGCCTAAACACCGAGGGGATCTCGGACTCCAAGGGGATCTTGGAGATTCTTGTGTAAGAGCTAAGAGATAGGGAGAGCGATTAGTACAGTAGGACTTGATGACGGATCACCAACTTGAGAGAAAACAAGTGCAAAGTCATTTTGTAAAAAGTTTGTAATCATTCTTTACTACTTAGTGGATCTTACACCTAGGTGTAGCCCCATGCACAGACGTAGGACTAGGTCCAAACTAAGCGTAAACAATTTATGTGCGTTATTTACTTCACCGCAAAATTGTTTGTCGTTTCAATCAAGGTGTGCAAGAATAGAAACTTATATTTGTGCTCACAAAGACTCATAGACAACGGCGGACCCAAGTGGGCTTTGCCCTGGGCTACGACCAGGGCAAAGCCCAAAATTTTTTTTTTTTTAAGCCCAAATTTTTAAAAAATACATTTTAGCCCACCCCAAAAATCTCTTAAATACTACGTTAAGAACCAAAAAATATTTATAGCCCAGGGCTATCAAAAATCCTGGATTCGCCCCTGCTCATAGATACTAAGTTACTCGTATGTGCCTATAGAGACATATTGTGTGAACAGAAACATTACATTTTCAGTTTTTATTATCTGCAACGTTGGTTTGATAACCTTTAGCTCCATCAACTATCAGTCGACTCGCACCAAGTCATCATCTCTGTCCAGCTCAAAATTAAAGACGCGCGTGTTTCAATATCTTAAGAGGATCATGCCATGCACCAATGGAGCTGAAAAAGGGAAGAACATGAGAGTGATGATTTAATTACAAGGATGCGTTGAACAAAGTGCTGAAGATTACATGACCATGATATTTTATCAGTACATGGAATTACAGCGAGTTCTTCACATGAATGCTGGAGAAGGAGAAGCGAGCTAGCTATAACTCTTCACTTCAAGTCTCCTCTCCTCTTTTAACACACATCTACATTAATCTATTTATTATTGGGCATTAGATTATGGAGAATCAAATTAAAACCTTTTTTTTATTTCCCACGTGGTGTCCGGTGCCAATTACACTTATTAATCCATGCTCTAGCACTCTGTCCAATCAAATTAAAACTTTGTATATTTGAGTCAATCAAGTTAGATTCTTAGCTAAAGTTCTTATGCCCAGGCCTTATTAGCTTTGACCGAGCTCAATCCATGAACAGATCTTGCTAGAGTTGATGGGGTTAGTGGTGCCACAAAAAGACCAAAATGACATGATAATTTTTGTTTTTCAATACAAATTACGTTTAACAAAAAGTAGAATAAGTGAGGCCGGCCCATATATGATGTACTTTATTGAAAAGTAAATTAATGGAACTTATACGCCAAATGGTCAAATTATAAGGTGGATAATGGTTGGCACAATTATGGCGCACATATTACTCCTATAGAGCTACACATCTTAATCGCCAAAGGGATGACTTTACGGCAAATGTGTGTACCAAAAGTAGTCACCAAATAGTTTTTCCGTAGCGTGGAAACCGCACTTGTCAGGAATCCTTTTTCATCAAAATAAATAAATAAATAATGGGTAACGATAGAGATACTCAGATGAACACAATTTCTGTTACTGATTAACCAAACTTACCTCTGTGACTATGCTTACACATCTCTTTAATTAATACAGCAAGTAAATTTCAATCAAGAGTTACCGAGCCACAATCTTCTCTTGCTATTAATTTGAATGTGGATAATAAGTTTTGAAATTTTAACTCGAATTTACTATCAGTTGTGTAAAACATACAATTTTTTTTAAAAAAAAATTAAGCACCCGACTTGCATCTTAAAGTTATATCGACTTTGAGAGTCGTATGTGCATATTTCGATTATGCTTAAACCATCTAGTCATTAAGGTAACTGTGTTGTTTAAGAGAGAGCTTCACGCAGCATATAACATTCAATAAAATATGTGGAGAAGACCACCACATTGTATGTCTAAAATTTATGGGATATATAACGCAGATAGAGATGTAGTTGTCCTTTCTCTCTTTAATACAGCAAGTAAATTTCAGCTACACTAAAATTACTGGAATTAGAAACCAAAAAGTTTAATAGTATACACTATGCACATAAAATAGATTGTTGTCAACATACATGTGATATGTCTAATATGGGTAGATATACGTTCAATGGACAGCCCCTTGGTTCACACTAACAGACACCGAACAAGATCCGTCATATATACTGGCAATCCGTATATCTCTTCCCAAGATGCAAAAAAACATATAAAATGAACCGGCATGGAATCGAATTCTTTCAAGAAATAATCAAGCGAAGTTAATTAAAACTTAAGAGATATGGTCTATATATATATATATATACCAAGAAGAAAGAGTAAAGGCTTCAAAAAGAAGAAGAAGAAGAAGAAGAAGAAGAAAGAAATTAAGAGACATGGAAATGCATAGAGTTCTACACATGAATGGGGGAGAAGGAGAAGCTAGCTATGCATCCAACTCCTCATTTCAAGTCTCTTCCTCTATATCTCTCTTTGCTTCCATTTATCTATATTGATGATCATCTATGCCTTACAGACTTCTTTCAAATAAGTCATTTGTTTTCATCTTTTATGTGTTTGTATGCAGAGAGCAGTTATCACAATTGTAAAACCTGTACTGGAAGAGACAATATTAGACCTGATAAGCAGTGGAGTCTTCTTAGAGTTTGAGGTTTTGCGCATTGCAGATTTAGGATGTTCTTCAGGCCCTAACACACTATCAGTTATTTCTCATATGGTCGACACTATTACCATGGCTTGCCAACGGTTGCATTGCCAACCTCCAGAGTTTCAAGTGTTCCTAAATGATCTTCCTGGAAATGACTTCAATACCACTTTCAAGTCCTTGCCTTCTTTCTATGATAATAAACTCATGGGAGGTAATAGCAATAATAGGCCATGTTTCATCGCAGGGACTGCCGGTTCTTTTTATGAAAGGCTCTTTCCAAGAAAAACTTTACACTTCATTCATTCTTCCTATAGTCTTCATTATCTATCTCAGGTTAGCATACGCTTATTTTTATTTAATGAAAGATAGATATAACTAAAATTGTTCCTAGTTCTAAGTCTTCAAAATAATGCTCATTCACAGATTTTATTTTATTTTATTTTTTCGAGAGGGAAACTATATATGTATTTATATTAATAGTAATTTTTGTTACAAAACACAAAATGTTGAGAACAATAACTTCTCAAACCTTTGACCAAACAAAAACAGCCTTCCCTAGCTAGGAAGTTAAAATGCAAAGAGTATATATATAATGAACTAACAAAGATAAGAGAACAAGAACCTTAATTTGAATCATGTTTATGCTCAACATCCAGGTTCCCAAAGGCCTGGAAAATGAAGAAGGCGCATTAAACAAGGGAAATATATACATCGCAAGCACCACCTTCCCTACTGTATCAAGAGCTTACTATGAGCAATTTAATCATGATTTCACTTCATTCCTCAAATCCCGCTCTGAAGAAATGATAGCAGGAGGGAGAGCAATCTTAACTTTCATGGGTAGAAGAACAGAGGATCCTTCATGTGATGAAAATTGCACCGCATGGAAAATGATCTCGTCGGCACTCAATGACATAGCCCAGGAGGTATACGCTTCATAATCATTTTCAAACACCAATAATGTCAACACTATTGTGCACAATATATATATGGTAGATAAAAGTTTAGCAATGACATGTAGGGGCTCATTAAAGAGGCACAAATAGACTCCTTCAACCTTCCATATTATGCACCTTCTGCTGCAGAAGTAAGGCGCATAATTCTTGAGGAAGGATCATTCAATCTTATTTGGCTAGAGGCTTTTGAAATTAGTTGGGATGCTAACACGGACAATGAAACTGACGTCTCAAGTTTAGATAGTCACAGGAGGGCAAAATATGTGACCAAATGCATTAGAGCTGTCGCAGAACCGATGCTCTCATCTTGCTTTGGTGGATCACAAGTTATGAATGCATTATTCTGTAGGTTTACAGAGAGGGTCGCCCAACTCTATAGCAAAGAAGAACCCAAGTATTATTCTCTTCTCATTACATTACGTAAAATCTGAAGACTCTCCAGGGTATTCCTCCTTAATGATTGGGCCGAAAATCACCATGGCCAAATGAAATTAGAGTTTGATTTTTTGTGACAAGCACCGTTTGTCTATCGACATGTTCAATAAGGACTAAGGAGGAATACCCTGGAGAGTCTTCTTAGATGACGAGCGTGAGCGTCTAGGCAAGGCCCAAGCCCAAGACATGGACAATGAAGTCCATCGAAATCTGGAAGAGCCCGTGGTTCAGCGCACATTACTAGTCCCCCACAAGAGACTGCCCAAGACCAACCGGACCTAATGGGACTGCCCCACCCAGTGTCCCTTGGGCCCGAACTTCAAAATTTCTTGGTGCAAGCTCACGGTTTTTTTGGGAAAGTGGTTCGCCCACTTCCAAGTGCCCAAGAGCCCCACGTAGCCACGCATTGAACCGGCAAGAAATGCTAAAAGTGTCCGGTTCAATGTTGGCGAGATTCGCAGGGTGTCCACGGATGATGTCCCAAAGGAGTGGGAGGATCTCTATAACCGCCGAGGATGCGGAAGAGACCTACCCGATCCCAGCAGCTGTGCTAGAGGAAGGCCAGATTGGCCAGCCTAGCAGGGACACCGTTTGCAACAGAGAGATCAGGGAGCCGGATGAGGTAGGATCCCAGTCTGATGAATCGGTCGGGTCCGTCTTGATAACGGAGCAGGAGAAGATGAATTAAATGAAGAGAGGGTGCTGGACTCACTAGTTCCCCACCAAACCCAACCAATACTTGGAGATATCGTGGCTGTAGAGACTGTGGGAATCGGCAATCGATGACTCAGGAGGAGTCTAGCGAAGCACGGGCCGCTCGGGACAGGCAGAGATTACATTCCGGCCTTCCGGGGTGGACTATAGTAAATCGGATAGGAGGGGAAGTGGGGGTTCTTGATGAAAATAGTGTCGTGGAATATGCGGCAAAGAGGAGGTCAATAAAAGAGGAGGTCAATGTCACAATCCGGATTTCTTACAGGGGTGTATTCAATTCAATTGAGATTTTAAGGAACTTTTGGTTACTTTTAATTATTAAAAAAGTTTATGTGTATTCAATTAAAACTTTTAGAGAGTTTATAAAAGTAAAAGTGTATTCAATGTGAACTTTTATAGACTTTTTAAAAGTCTATTAAAGTTTTGAGGTATTCAATTTAAACTTTTAGAGAGTTTAAAAAAGTAAGGTGTATTTAATTTTTTTGTGACTTTTGTGGTTTGGTTACAAATCTCGACTTTTATAGACTTTTTGTATAAAAATACACATAAAGAAATCTTCAACTTCTCTTCACCACAACCCGAAACTTATTAGAGACTTTTAATTTTTGTTGGCTCCTTTATTCAATAAGGATTTCATTGTTCACAAGGTATTTTCTTATTAATTATTTTTATCAACTTCTCTAACCACTCCACAACTAATGGGTTTCATTGCTCACTCATTATACTCTAATGTCTATGTTGATGAAAATGAAAATGATGTCGTTATTAACAATATCTCATTCTTGCGTCATTGTACATTTTTTATAAGATCTTTTTACGAAGAAATTTCGTTTATTAAGTATATAATTATAATCTCAAAAAGTGTAATATTATTATTTTTTAAGAAGATAATCGTATATTTTTTTTTTCAAATAAAAGAAATGCTTTTTAAGAAATTTAAACTATCATTCTTAATGAAAAAATATAAGTTTTTTTTTTATGTAAGTCAAAAAAAGTGCAAAATTTTTACATAATGATCTTATTTGATTCTTTTTTGTCACTAAAAGATGATTCATTTACCTATTTGTTTTGTTGATATTTATTTACTTATTTGTTATGTTACTATCTTGATAGTAATTCATTAATATGTATATATGATTTTTTTTTATTAAAATACAAAATACTTTTTTAAAAATCAGTAGTAGTTCTTAAGAAAAAGAAATATAAGTATTCATCTATTTTTTATAATAAAGTGCAAAATATTGTTTCAATATAAAAATCACAAAATTTACTAGTATCAATCAAAATCTTTTTTAAAAAGTTCACAAAAGTCACTAAAAATCTTAAATGTTAATAAAAGTCATCAAAATGAAGTTTACATAAAAGTTTATCAAAGTCATTAAAAGTCTACGAAAATCTACAAACTTCATAAAAGTCATCCACTTATAAAAGTAACCAAAAATCTATTAAAATCTCAATTGAATACACCCCTGTTAATTTTTCAAGAAACCAAGAGGGAGGGCTTCAATCGGGCAGAAGTTATGGGTGTATGGAATTAATGGTAGATTTTAGGAGTGGGTGGCCTTAGATTCGATAGGGTTGAGAGGTGGTGTATTGATTATTTGGGATGCACGTAGAGTGAAAGTCATCAATAGCCTAGTGGGGGAGTACTTAGTTTCAGCGCAAGTTAAGGAGTCGAGCGGTTTGGTATGGTGGTTGACAAAAGTTTATGGTCCGTCGACATATAGGGGCGTCGTGAGTCTTCGGAGGAGATTAGTGCACTTTTCGAACTTTGTACTCCAAATGGGTGTATAGTCGGGGACTTTAATGTCCCTCAACTTTTGGTGGAAAAATGAAATAGTTTGCGAATCATGACCAGTATGCGACAGCTCGACAGATTGATCAGGGAAATGGAGCTAATAGATCTTCCCTTGTTGAATAGGGAGTTCACTTGGTCTAATTTCCTGTTAACTCGATTTGCGCATGTTTGGACCGTTTTTTGTTCTCAACGGAATGGGGGGAGTTGTTTCAAAACGGGAGTCCGTCGCTGGGCAATCGGGTCACCTCTGACCACTCACCAATTATCTTGGGTATTGGGAAAGTTAAATGGAGACCATCCCCATTTCGATTCGAAAACATCTGGCTAAAACATAGTTCTTTCCAGGATTACTTAGCCTCGTGGTGGACATGGGATGAGGAAAGGGGAGGGCCAGGTTACACATTAATGCGAAAGCTATGGAAGGTCAGGCGCGTGCAATGAAACTGGAATAGGGACATTTTTTGGAAATAAACAAAAACAAGAAAGATGAAATTCAGTCAACCATCAGTCGATTAGAGCAATGTGAGGGCACTACAAGATAGGACACACAAATGTATGAAAAATGAAGGAATGCAAGGACTGACCTTGATAGAGTCCTAATGACAGAGGATAGGATGGCTCGCCAAAAGCTTAGAGTGAAATGAGAAAAAGAGGGTGATGCCAACACAAAGTTCTTCCATCGCCTCCTTGGGGCTTGAAAATGCAAAAATGCGATTTATAGATTACAACTCAAAGGAGGAGGTTTCTCCGACGACAGTGAAAGAATCGTACAAGAAATTGTAGGATTTTTTAAGCAACTGTACACGAATGAGATAGAGAGCCATTGGGAGATAGATGAGATTGAATGGGGGATCATACCAACCGCGGCGGTAATACATTTGGAGAGGGCGTTTAGTGAAAAAGAAGTTGCGGCGACAGCCAATGCAAGCGAGCTGGACAAAGCCCCGGGCCTAGACGGGTTTACTTTTACTTTCATATGGCATTCCTGGGAAACCATCAAAAGAGACGTCATGCGGTTTTTCGACGACTTTCATGCCAATGGGATTTTTAGCAAAAACATGAATGAAACATTCATATGCCAAATACCAAAGGGTGCACAGTCCAATCGAGTTGAAGACTTTCAGTCAATATGTCTCATTACATCAATATACAAGCTTTTGGCTAAAGTGCTTGCAACACGGCTAAGGGAAGTACTTGATGCGTAGCATAATTTTGAGTGTGTTAAGTAGGATTTGATTAATAATATAGGAAAATAAATAATGATTGGAGACTTATTTATTACATTTTTGGGTGTATTAGGTTCAAGGGACAATGCGATTAAACAACAGATCGGGTGAAGCGAAATCAAGTGGAGCGAGGCTGGAAAGCAATAGAAGAAAAAGAAAAAAAAATGTGTACTGTTGTTTCTGGCGCCGCAGTGCCCCACGTGGTGCTGTGGTGACCTGGCGCCATAGCGCCACCCCGGTGCCATAGCGACAGGTCGAGGATGTCATCTCATATGGCACCTACCACAGTGCCCATTATGGCGCCATGGCGCCAATCGAGCCATATCATCAGTATGCGGCAGACTTGAGCATGGTGCATAGCCACGACCTCAAAGATCATCGTCACCGGGGGGTCATTTGTAGACGTTTTTTAAGGTTTTGTGCCCATTTTGTTGGACCAAAATACCTTTAGACTATATATGAGGGCGTGGGAGATAGAAGAAATGGATCTTTTGCTTGGGAGAACTTGAGAAGAAACTTGTGGAGACTTGAAGATTGCGTTCTAAATCTTGTATTTCCTTTCAACTTGAGGTTTGAATTCATGTTTTCTTGCTTTACAATCATGTTTTGTGTTGAATTGAACCCACTTATAGGGTAATCCCTTTTGTTATAGGGGTTTTTGGACCCCGAGTTAGATTCCTTGTGATTTCAATGTGATTGTGTTTGCTCTTTCAATTCAATGTGTTGATTCATGTATTCTTGTGTGCTATGCTATACTTACCTTGATCAAGTAGGCGTAGAACTTAGGGTTTGAGAGTCACCATGACCATTAGGGCTTTTAGACCCGGAATTGAGGAAACACAACCTTAGAACATATGACGCATTGACCGATGGTCATTGACTAGGGAGGCAAATGAATTTGGTGTTTAAGGCAGTTTCTCATTTACGCTATTCATGCCGACCGGCGGAGTCCGAGTGAGACGCTAGAATCCCCATCACCGAGACCTCGGGATGGAGTGAAAATTATGAAACTCACCTATCATCCCATGAAATGGGAGACATTAAGGTTGCATTGGATTCAAGGGACTCAATTTGGGTGAATTAGACTCCCTATGAAATCTCTCCATAGCTTAAGACCTTTTAATTATTTGCTAATAGTTAGATTAACTTAGTTATTTACTTTCATTTACAAACCCAAAATCAATGTGCCTAAGTTTATTCCTTAGTTAGACTAAACATTAGCTTTTAACCGTCCTTGTATGTGGCGGCCCTCGCCGCCCCGGGGTGACGTGACTCTGTGTACTCCTTGCCAGCCAGCCCTACTCCACGTGTACGACACATGCCCGTCCTTTTCCTGTCTCGAAATTTGCATCCACTTGTGTGTACAGCGTATAAATGACATATGCAGCGGAAGTTGTACTTAAATGCAAGAAATATTAATCAATTTAACAAATCCTACTGTGGAAAAACCCTGAAAAGTATTCTATATAGCGGTAAACGACTGTACCCTAGGAGGTATCTATATACAATATCATGATACGCCCCAGTTCCCAAAAGAATCAAAATATCAAAATAAAACACACGTACAAGTAGTCGTGATGATAGGCAATCAAATGTAGTCGCCTAAGATTCTCTTGCCTTAACTTGTACTCAGATCTGCACTCAATCATCACAAAAGAAAATGGATGACGAGTCCAGTTAGTAAAATCCCAAGGAACTCCTCTGAGCATTCAAATAAGCAAATGGAATTCAATAAAAAGGCACCTTTTTGATGAAGGCCCAGGGCACCCCGGAGAACGACGAATTGACCCAGCAGAGCCCCTGGCACCCCCAAGGCAGTGGGAGCTTTCTAAGGCCTCCCACCATCCACGTCCCCCCCATTTATGCTTTCTAAGGCCATATATGGGCGTGGTTTTTCACCTCCCACAACTCGAACCCGCGTCCTGGAGGCTTAAGATCACGGATTTAACGAGTTGTGTACCATTTTGCTATTTTTATGAAGGCCCAGGGCACCCCGGAGAACGACGAATCGACCCAGCAGAGCTCCTGGCACCCCGAAGGCAGTGGGAGCTTTCTAAGGCCTCCCACCATCCACCCCCCCTATTTATGCTTTCTAAGGCCATAAATGGGTGTGGTTTTTCGCCTCCCACAACTCGAACCCGCGTCCTGGAGGCTTAAGATCACATATTTAACAAGTTGTGTACCATTGGGCTATTTTTATGAAGGCCCAGGGCACCCCGGAGAACTACGAATCGACCCAGCAGAGCCCTTGGCACCCCCAAGGCAGTAGGAGCTTTCTAAGGCCTCCCACCATCCACGTCCCCCCCCCCCCCCGTTTATGCTTTCTAAGGCCATAAATGGACGTGGTTTGTCGCCTCCCACAACTCGAACCAGTGTCCTGGAGGATTAATATCACGGATTTAACGAGTTGTGTACCATTGGGCCATTGTAACCCAATGGTACACAACTCGTTAAATATGTGATCTTAAGCCTCCAGGACGCGGGTTCGAGTTGTGGGAGGCGAAAAACCACACCCATTTATGGCCTTAGAAAGCATAAATAGGGGGGGTGGATGGTGGGAGGCCTTAGAAAGCTCCCACTGCCTTGGGGGTGCCAGGAGCTCTGCTGGGTCGATTCGTCGTTCTCCGGGGTGCCCTGGGCCTTCATAAAAAAGGCGCATTTATGTGAAGGCCCAGGGCACCCTGGAGAACGACGTATCGACCCAGCAGAGCCCCTGGCACCCCCAAGGCTGTGGGAGCTTTCTAAGGCCTCCCACCATCCACGTCCCCCCTCATTTATGCTTTTTAAGGTCGTAAATGGACGTGGCTTTTCGCCTCCCAAGACTCAAAACCGCACCCTGGAGGCTTAAGTATGCGATTTTAGCGCGACTTGTACCATTGGGCCACACCTTTTTTGTGAAGGCCCAGGGCACCCTGGAGAACGACGTATCGACCCAGCAGAGCCCCTAGCACCCCCAAGGCAGTGGGAGCTTTCTAAGGCCTCCCACCATCCACGTCCCCCCTCCCATTTATGCTTTCTAAGGCCATAAATGGGCGTGGTTTTTCGCCTCCCACAACTCGAACCCGCATCCCGGAGGCTTAAGTTCACGGATTTAATGAGTTGTGTACCATTGGGCTACACGGCCTTACAAAGCATAAATGGGGGGGGACGTGGATGGTGGGATGCCTTAGAAAGCTCCCACTGCCTTGGGGGTGCCAGGGGCTCTGCTGGGTCGATACGTCGGTCTCCGGGGTGCCCTGGGCCTTCACAACCCAAGTCCCTTTGGTGCCCGAGATCCCCTCGGTGAATCGGCTAAGTCCCCTTAGCCTAATGTGTATAAATAAAAAAGAATAATCTCTCGAAAGCTCTTGTCTCACAGTGATATCAAAAATTCCAGCATTTGAGATGAATTTTCTATTATGATTACATCAATATATAAAGAGATCATATAATGAATTCTTGTAGAAACTTCCTTGTATGTCTTCAATCAAATGAGGTGGCAAATAGATTTTTTCCTTCTTTATATGTTTATCAAAGGAAACATGCTTTGATTATCTTGCGAGTTGGCAATCGAATATATTCTCCTAGCTGAATGTGTATGTGTGGGTCGGCATATATATCTTGTCCAGCTGTAAGTAAATATGTTGAAAATATTGGATAAAATTCTGGAACGTGTTCTGTACCTACAGACAAGTCTGTAAGTACATACCAAGTCTTCTTGCATAAACTCCTAAAGTTTAAATCATATCATTTTTCATACTTGAGTATTGATTGAACAAATAATGACAATAAATATTTTACCTTATCAATCTCCTCATTTGTCATTTATTTGTCACAACTCAATACAAATGTATTTTGACAAATTTAAACAAATAAAACATACATTTATAAAGCGAATAAGATCAATATAAATAAGTTAAAACATGTGTTAGCAATATAGCAAAGTCCTGCAATGTAAAAGTTAAGAGCTGAATTCAAATTACGGCATGACTAAATATTCATACTTAAAAAAATTAAAACAGTTTATAGAAACAAAGAAATTGAATTGAAATAGTATAAGTCATAATAAGCTCCCCCTATATTGGAGTTATTCTCCCTCTTTGTGACAAAATAAAAGACAAGGGTAAGATAAAGTAACTCATGGGAGGTATCATATATTAACTAAATGAACTCCACCTTCGTCCTTGCATTGTCTCCCTATTTGGGACATAAATTATCAAAACTCAAAACGAGGGAAATAATTAACTACCATATCAGTAGTAAGCATAGTGGAAAATAATTAACTACCATATCAGCACCAAAGCAATATGAAAGGACGCATAGAAACTCTTATACTTACACTCACTCCCCTGAAATTCATCATTACCTCCAAAAGATGCTTCTGTAGGTACAGAGTGACTTGTGAGTATAGAGTCGTCTGTAGTTACAAAAGCAATAGCATTTTAAATAAGTTCAACATCTCCACTTGTCGTTGATCTATCCTACTTGTTCCCTATCATAAAACAAAACAAAACAAATTGCAAAACAGGAAATAACTATGATTTAGCGTTATACCTGATCGTAGTCCATATGGTGTTGTCTTAATGTATGGACGAAGATAAGCACGGACTCAATGAAATATTTGTGCCATTGCATTGAAATTAGGGTAGACCACGTACATCACTCATGTGAGCTGCATTGTTTTGCAAGCTCCTTTTGGGTACTCATTTTTGCTTCTCCTTTGGAACATGTCTAGCTGCATTGCGGGACATAACATGCTTGCTTGTGACGACTTTTCGTCGCTTAGCTATATCACGATACATTTTGTAATATCGAGGTCGGATATGACCCTTGATGCCGCAATAAAAACACGTCGGCCTGAAATGCATTTGAGCAACTTCATTTTCAATGATAGTGACAGCTTCATTTCCATTAACAAATGGAATTGATTCAAGTTTCTTTAAAGTTGACCCTTTACTTATATAGCCATGACCACCCTTGTGGTCACAAAAGTCTTTCCCCATTTTCAAGATGTCATCAAGCTTCGCTTTTCCCATATTCAACTATTTTTAAGAGTTGATTCGAAAAGTCCAAATGCCTTTTTTACTTCTAACAACTCCTTGTCCTTGGCACTAATTTGGTATTGCAAGGCTGTGATTTCTCTTGATATTAGAATATTTCGTCAACTACCTCTAACCATTTCACATAGATCTCCGCATCTTTCAAATCTGTACTGTAACGACCCTAAAATCTAACTCATGTCATGTGTCATTTCAAGGTCGTATGTGGGACCCACTCGTCGTAATACGCATGTCTAAATCTCGGGAGTCAACACCGATGTATGTTATTTTTATTTGATGCTTGTATTATTTATTATACAAAAGAGTGAACAATTTAAACTAATTAATTTTGAAAATGTGCGATGAAGATACACGCTGGGCATATCGGTGTCGAGAAGAGCAGGGACGTACCTCGAGTCGCCTTGACGTGGGACCGAGGTAGCCGCATATGGGGTAAGCCGAATTATTTTGAACTAATGTTGAATTTATAAGTGGCTTAGTAGCTTAATGTGGTCACATTTAATATAAGCATTAATGTACCTATAGTTAAAGAAATAAAACAAGGTTCATTTGATGTGCATCGAGACACGCATTAACTCATCAAGAGACAAAGAGTCAACTTATGAGTCATTTATGCATGACTTGGGTAAATAATTGAGTGAAGGTGGACCACAAAACATGTCTCGAGATACGTGTGCACAAAAGATCAATGGCCAAGGTTCAAGCTTATCCATTAAAGCCTCATAAGTCAAAAGTTGATGATTTCTCTCTCTCATCGATTCAATAGGCAAGGAGAGAAAAAGAAAGAACTACTGTAGAGAACTGAGAGAAGTGGAAATACAGCAAGCTTGGAGAGGCTTTTGGTGATCAAGCTTGCAAAAACACCAAGCAAGGTAACTCCATGTCCATAACTTGGTCAATTCACTAATTAATGAATTCAATGTTTATGGGGTGTTGTTTTGAGTTGTGCTTGATGTTAGGGACCTAGTATAGTGTGTATGTTGTGATGATGAATTGGTTGTTGAATTGAGAGAAAGGGGGAAAGAAGAAGAAGTTAAAAAAAGCAAAACAGAGGCGTTCAAGCTACTTTTCACCCTCTCTTTCATGAATCGAAAGAGAGGGAGATGGGGGGGCAGGCCATGGGACGGGCTAGCTCAGGCCCAGCGGGCTGGGGCGAGCTGGGCCCGCCCAGCCTGCCCAAGTGACTGAACCGGCCCGGTTCAGGGAAAAAGTGGCCCAAAGGGCCCAAACTCAAAAAAATAAATAATAGAAAATAAAATAAAAATAAGGGAAATTCAAGAAAATTCAGGAGAAATTGGAAAAATTTAGAAAAGGTTGAGGAAATTGGAGAAAAATTGGTTGACGTTGTCGGAAGTTTTTACACCGAAAAAATTTTCTCGAAAAATGTGCCACCACTATGATTTTTCCTAATTTGAACACTTTTGGGATTTAAAATCTAAAAATTTCTTAAATAGGCTCTAACACAATGTAAATTCGATCATATGATTATCAGGGGCATAGTTTAACAGTGTCGGGTATTGGGTACGGATTTGGAAACGTGTCGGAGCTAATTTGAGTGCGTAGTAGCTTGGATACAGGTAAGTAAACCAGTGAGGAATTTTACAGTTATTTCATGAGCTTTAATTTGTTGTTATTGTTTTATTCATCATTTCTTTTGAGATTTCCATTAGTTGAGTGAACCATTAACAAGTGAGTCATGGTTACTATTTATTTGTGATATGAGCTCTTATCTAGACGCCGTTGATATCTCCCAATCGAGTGTACGTTGGGGGCACTTATCCGAGTCTGTGGATATCTCATAGTCGCAAGGGTTAGGGCTGGTAGGTTGTGTCTCGTCCTGAACCTGAGTCTGCTGGGCTTTTGCTTTGCGACTCAACGACCTTTTGGTCGAGACTCCTTACTATTCGGTTTTTGTATTCCGGACCTTCACTTATCGATTGATTTATTTACAGTCTTTTATATTCATGTGTTTTTTGTTCCTTTCATTCTATTTGCATGAATTAGACTGATTTATTTATTTCAAAATGTTGTATATATGTCATGTTTGGCGTTACTTACCTGGGCTCGTCATTCTTGTGTTTGACGGAGTGCAGATCCACAATCCAGCAAGGGGAAGGCTCCACAGATAGGAGATATCATTTGAGGATACAGGAGCAGTTCTTACCACTTGTCTGACATTGGTGATTTTTTTTGTATTTTTAGATATACTTGTTTTGAAACATTGGAGTTGGGTTTTTGAGAGATCTTGGACATGTATATCTTGTGTTTACTCTCCTCTGACTGTTCATTGATGATGATATACATATTCGGGGTTTCCACTCTCTAGGTTGTCTTAACTTGTGTGTCTTTGAAGTTTTTCATTTAGTTTGAGGTTTAATTGCTTCGGCTGTAACTATGATAACTTACTAATCGATTAACTCAACTTTAATTGCTTAATAAATGGTAAATGGTAAAGGAAGGCGTACTAGGCTTACGTGACTCGGCGAGATGGGCTCGGGGGTCCACGTAAGTCTAGGCCGAGCGGGGCCCAGTTTAGGATTGTGGAACTGGGGTCATTACATGTAGTATCAACAGAATTAGTAGAATCTGAATCTGAATCATAAGTTGAAGAACTTACCTGATCTACTTTATAGGAGTCTGTAGGTACAATAAGTGTTGTAGGTACAGCATACATTGTGGCTACAACCACGGTTGCAGGTACAAAAGACGTTGTAGGTACAATAGAGGAATCACTGGATTCTTTATATATTGCACAAGCAAAAGCAACATAGTTGCTGCGATGTCCACTTTTACTTTCAAGATCGTCGTTACCTTCGAAAATACCTTGAAGGATCTTCCAAGCGGTTTTAGTTTCTTCGCATGAAGAAATTAGCTTAAGATGATCATGATTTACCGCATTGAATATCGCATTCAAAGCTTTTACATTAGCAAGAAGTAATCTCTCCTTGGCCTCTGTCCAAATGTCGATATTCTTTCGCACCCCATTAAGAAGAGGGACATAATATCCATTTTCTATTGCTCTCCACGCTTTCACATCAAGTGTAAAATGAATGCTTTCATTCTTGATTTTTAGTACATATAATTTGTACTAGCGAGCAACGGTGGTTTTAATGTAGATGCTCATTCCGCCTGATTGGGTTATAGTGATTGATACATGTCCATATCTCACCTTCCTTAACACAACAAGGAGCCTAAGTGCCCGCTCTGATACCAATTGAAAATGCTCAATTCACTGCAATCATAAACAACAACAACAACAACAAAGCAAGCAAAAAGAAATAAATAAACGCACAAAATTGTTATCGCAGTTCAGATCTCTTGCCCTACATCTGCGGGGTCACACCCAGGTGTAAAATCCACTAAGAGAAAGTGTACAGATTTATGCAAAATTCCTAACTAGTGGTCCCTCATCTATAGTGACTCCCTCGCCAAATTTTGCTACACTACCCACTCCCCTTACACCCGATCCTACACAACACCCAAGTCTCCTTGGTGCCCGAGATCCCTTCGGTGAATCGGCTAAGTCCCCTTAGCCTAGTGTGTGTAAATAAAAAAAGAACAATCTCTCGAAAGCTCTTGTCTCATAGTGATATCGAAAATTTCATCATGGAAGATGAATTTTCTGTTGTGATTACATCAATATATAAAGAGATCACACAATGAATTTCTTGTAGAAGCTTCCTTGTATGTCTTCAATCAAATGAGGTGGCAAATATATTGTTTCCTTCTTTCTTCGTTGATCGAAGGAAACATGCCTCGATTATCTTGCAAGTTGGCAATCGAATATATTCTCCAAACTAAACGTATATGTATGGGTCGGCATGGATATGTTATCCAGCTATAAGTGAATCTATTGAGAATATTGAATAAAATTATGGAATAAGTCTGTAGGTACAGACCAAGTCTTCCTGCATAAACTCACAAGGTTTAAATCATATCATTTTTCATACCTGAGTATTGGTTGAACAAATAATGACAATAAATATTTTACCTTATCAAGAATTAAGATTAATTTTTATTTTTTAAAAAAAAACAACTTCATTCGGAACCATGAAAACCATTCGGCAAAAGGCCAACACAAACACCTCTTAAGTTACAAAGTTTTTTTTTTTTTTTTTTTTTTTTTTTTTTTTTTGAGAGGTGAGGGAGGCTGGGGGTGCTCAAATTCTTAAGCTTGGGGCTTTGTTGTTGTTGTTGTTGTTGTTGTTGTTGTTGTTAATGTTGTTGTTGTTTGCTAAAGTTCTCAAGATTTACGTGAGCATCAATTGCATAGCAATAAGGGCATTAAATCAAGTAGAGTGGAATAGTTAGATCCATGTACGTAGACGACCCTAACTAGTTTGTAATTGAGCGCTAAATGGGATATTGTTGTGCAATGCACCTTTGAAATATGCTTTTGCACACCTCTTAAGGTGTATCATACGGTAACACCTCACTCAGTACCCGTTTCACGATGTTCGAACATTTTCCTATATAATAGTTGTCAAATTAAGTTGCATGAAAACTATTACTCCTTTCTCAAAAAAATAACGTCACTCTCAAATTAGTTTAAGTCAGGCTACACATGTCAAACTCTTCATTTGTCCTAAAAAAAAGAAAAGAAAAATTGTTACTAATATTTTTACAAAAAAGAAAGAAATTGTTATTCATATTAAACTTTTTTCAATATAGGTCAAAGTTTTTTATAACTGATTTTGGGTCTAAGTTTGAAGATAGATTATTAGATTATTCGTTACAAATTTGGTCAATATTGACAATGCGGTTCTACAAGGAAGCCCAACACCAACTCATAAGAAGACTGAGTGTTGCCTTTGCGTGTCCTACTTAAGGCGTGCTAGCATTCATGGTGTGTCCGGTTGACCTTCCTAAGTCAAATTAGCCATTTAAAATTAGTTAATCCAATGTTCGCTTGGTAAGATTAAGTAATTATTCGAATTACTCAATACACAATACTGACGATTATTTTAAGTAATCATTTTGGGCGCACTAGTTAATCTGGACGTGCTCATATAACCGTATGACAAAAAATTATCAATAAATCACTCAATTAAGCCGGATGTTAATACAGTCAAGTAAACAACTGACCAAACAAGGATTAATCGCTTAATCCAACTATATATTCTAATTCCTATGTAATGTATAAGTTAATCTGTTAGACTTAAGATAATTGGGTCCAGCGAAGCAAAGTGAACAATCATTAGTATTTCCCACGTGTAAGAAATTTGACAAGATAACATTGAAGTTAATGGCGACACTGACTGCACATGGTCATTCTCGTCTGGTCATTCTCGTCTGGTCCACCTTGAATCATGATTCATGACATTCCTCGTGGTTTAATTGAGACACATCCCATAGCAGACAAGTAGCCCTGTCCGGGCCTAAAAAAATAATAAATACTCATGCAAGTAGCTCGTTTGTTACTTATGATTTGGACCTCCCTCCCTCATTTCTACATAGGTTAGGTTCTACATAGGTGGGTAGAGTGAAAATATTGAGGTATTTGTAATCACTTTCACATATACACAAGTACTCCCTCACTTTTAAAAGTGTTCACCGTTTTTAAAAAAATTATTTAATTATTTTAAATAATAAAAAAATAATTGTTAAATGACTAAATCATCGATCATTTATCTATTTTTATAACATTACTTCTACATACACTAATTATTAATGCGTAATTAATAAATTTTTTGTTTATATAAAGGTTATAAAAGTCAATTAAGTAATTAATGTGTATTGAAACTATCAAATGATAGATAATGTGAAATATTTTAAAGTGGCTAAAAAATCACTTATAAAAAAACAAAGGGAGTACAATCTAACTACATGCGTGACCAACTATACAAACGTTTTTATTGTTTTTTTGATAGGACACGCTGACATTTTTGTGGTTGAGTTTTGATTTGAGGTCAAACTCACATTAAAGTTAAGAAAAAAATTATTTCGACTTTTTGAGCTCAGACTTAAAGAGTTTTTACTAATAATTTAAGATACTTATCTAAATAAAAAAACCTACTTACCCTCACCTCTAACACCAATACACGTAGACACATTCAACTCCTCTACACCTCCACAGCCACCTACCGTCGTCGACTGCCAACTGCCAACCATCGACGACTGTCGCCGCCGACCACCATCATCTCTCACAGTTAGATAAAAATTAGACCTTCGGTCCAAAAGCTATACACCTGTACAAACACAAATTTCTCATCAGTTGTTCTTCTCTCTCTCTCTCTCTCTCTCTCTCTCTCTCTACTACACATCTCAACTTCTAGCTTAAAATGGTATGTCTGATAAGAGAGATATTTTATACCTTATAGACACAAAACACCTCCAAATGGGAGACCAATGCACCAATCAGTCCCTACTGCCACAAAAAGTCTTTCTCTCTCTCTCGAGTCAGATATGGTCAGAATAGAGGAGGTGGGTGGTCGGCGGTGGTTGATGATGACGATGGCGCTAGGTCGTGGTGACAGCGCCATTTGGCGGCAATGACGGTAAGTGATGGATTGAAGAATATAATGAATTTAGGTATTTAAGTCTTTATGCTAATTTGAGTCTGGACTCATTAAGTCCATCTAATTAAATCCCTAATTAATTACTTGTACAAAGTCGGATCATAAATACTAGATTGATGAATAGTATTAGATTGAACCAAGGCACTAACTGCACAACTATAATTGTACCAAAATCTGTCTCCATGGGTCCGCAGCTGTGAATCCAAAAGAAAAATTAAAATGCACCCTCAGTACAATCAACAACGAAGCCACCCAAAAGCTTTTGTGGCCACCTTTGTTTGGCGATTGCTTTATTTCCCTGTTTCTTATCATTCCAGGCCAAGAATTTAATTTCTCTACTGCACATAAGAAATTAATTAAGTCAAATAATATTACAATTCATTTTTTATTTTAAAAAAAAATATGGACTCTGGCTGACGAAAGCAATAAGCATTCATCATCAAAATTCACTTTGGCAGATCAATAAATCAATAAATCAAATTATAAGTGGCAATACATTTACATCAAATAAGACATCAAGAACAAAATGCACTTCATTATCGAATGAACCTCAAAACACATGCATAATTTGAGACACATTCGACAGCATGATAGGGGTTTGCGTGTTTGATTTAAAATTTCATGTCGATGTAACTATTTCGTTAATGAGCTTAGTGATTGGATAACATAAGAGATGGTGATTGTGTAATATGCTTATGGTACATACATTCGCTACACAATTGTTAGAGCACTTTGGTACACTTCATTCTTTGTGTGCAACACATCTCGATGCAAACACCAAAAGTGCACAAACAACGTAGCGAGTGTATGTCGCAAAAGTATGTCATTGCAGCATTTTCCAAAGATAAATGATGGTACGTAATTGGGGAACCACAAAAGATCGTGATAAGGTAAAATATTTATTGTTATTATTTGTTCAACCAATACTCATGTGTGAAAAAAGATTGATTTAAACCTTGTGAGTTGTATGCAGGGAGACTTGGTCTGTACCTACAGACTTGGTACAGAACATGTCCCAGAATATTAACAAATATACTTTACAGATTCATCTACAGCAAATGGCCAATACCTTTGGCATCCCGCGTCCAGCTAAGAGAGGATATTCGATTGACAACTCACAAGACAATCAAGACGTGTTTCCTTTCAACAAATGGAGAAACATGGAAACTAAATATTCGCCAACTCATTTGATTGAAGATATACAAGGAAACGTCTACAAGCAAGACCTTGCATGATCTTCTATATATACTTATGTAATCACAATAGTTAAGCATCCGTTCAGCATAGCATTTTTGAAATTATTGTGAGATAGAGTTTTCGAGAGATAGCTCTTTTTATTTACACACACTAGACTAAAGGAACTTAGCCGATTCACCGAGGGGATCTCGGGTACTAATTAAGGGGACGATACTGTGTAGGATCGGTTGTAAGGGGAGTGGGTAGTGTAGCAAAGTTTGGTGAGGGATTTACTAACTAGATGCGGGGCCACTAGTTAGGAACTTTGCATAAATCTATACATCACTTTCTCTTAGTGGATTCTACACTTGGGCGTGGCCCCGCAGACGTAGGACGGGAGGTCCGAACTGCGATAAGGATTTTGTGTATTAATTTATTTCTTTTTGCTTGCTTTGTTGTTATTGTTTATGATTGTAGTGAATTGAGCGTTTTCAAGTTGTATCAGAGCGGGCACCTAGGCTCCTTGTTGTGTCAAGGAAGGTGAGATCCGAACATGTCTCAATCACTATAATCCGATCAACCAAAAGGAGTTTCGACAACAAAGCCACCCTTGCTTACGCCTACGAACTACACATATTGGAAAGCAAGGATGGAGGGGTATGTTCTTTCCTTAGATGTCAAGGCTTGAGATCAATAGAAAAGGGGTACTCTGTACCTACAGTCGATGATGCACCTAAACCAACGGAGATCTATGGTCCGAGGATGAAGAACGACTACTACTCGCAACGCCAAAGCACTGAACGTTAGTTTCAGCGTTGTTAATCAAGAGCATCTAAAGCTTATATTCTCTTGCAAGGTTGCAAAAGAAGCATGACAAATTCTTTAGAACATGTTCGAAGGTAATGAAGATGTACGAAACTCAAAGAAAGTTCTTCTTGCCTCTCAGTTCGAAGGACTACCTATGGGAGAAGATGAGACGATTGCGGAATACACTGCAAAATTGAAAGACATTTCAAATCAAGCACAACAATTGGGCAAGAAGTATTCAAATCGAAAAATGGTTGGAAAAACCATTATATCTTTTCCTTCAAAATTCAACGTCAAAGTGGCTGCCATCCAAGAGACCACGTATGAAATGCATCTTAATCAGAATAAGAAGCAAAGAGAGATGACGCTAAAGGTGGTTGAACAACACATGAAAGAAGATCAATTCGAGACAACAGAACTGTCAATGCTCACCAAACGGTACAACAAACTTTTCAAAAAGGTACATGGTGGTAGATTAGGAACAAAGTATGATGCATCAAGAAATGAAGGATTTGATACTGTGACGACCCCAATTCCCCATAAAAACTGGGCCCCGCCCGGCCTAAACCCTCGTGGACCCCCAAGTCATTCCTCGCAAAGTCGACGCAGTCCTGGTCAGCCTCAAATAGTTGCATTCTCATTAAATTTGTATTTTAACGTTGAATTATTAAGTTATGTCTTTTACATAATAGTTTCCAGCGGAAATAAACTTAAAACGAAGTTAAATAACTCATATTAAATAAAGATGGAACAACCTATAGTGTGGAACCTCGAAACCAACGGATAAACATGCATATCTAGTGACCAACAATATATAAAACGATAATACAAGATATCCCATTTCACTCGATCCCAATATGTCTCAGTGTAATCAAAAATAGTAATATACAATAATTACAATAAAAACGGCAAAACATACTATCATGCAAAGGAAAGAACCGCTCTAAAAGTCATCAAAGGAAGTCTCCAATCATCAGTCCTTTCCCCTTGCTCGTCTGTCGGATTCGCACCCACCGTCACAAACTAGACGGTGAGTACAGTAAAGTAGAAAGTAATAACCAAAAGGTTATAAACAGAAATTCATGAAACATTTAAAAACAGTCCAAATATCATGCAGGTATTTACCGACAGATAAAAAGAAAGAAAGTGCATGATAAACAGACTAACATATATTCACAACAGAAATGAGTGTCTAGGAGTCAAAAGTGGCATACTAAGTGGTCTTAATTCCACAATAATCCAGTACTCGGGGAGAACTCGCGTTTGGTTGGGTAGGTGCACCCCCGCAGGCAGTGTTCACGTTTGGCCAACTAGCTATAATCCTAGGAGTGCCTTCTCGACACACTTAGGCCATAGACACTCAACCAAGGCATAAAGAATAGAATTCCAAGAAAAGACATTTATCAATAAAGACAATAAATCCAGAATATGAATTACTATGCATTCCCTTAATTTAGGACCCACACTATCCCGCCCTCGCGGCTCAGACACGCTCCCCAAAACGAACACCCGAACTCCCAAAACCTCCCCTTAGGTTTGTGAGGACCTGTAACATGTTTTAGACTGAATTATAGTGCTTTGGAGATTTTGGAAAATTTTATATTTTTGTGTTGCCAGGGCAATTAGCGCGCTAATTTCAATATTAAAGCGCTACCTCGAATGTCTGGCGCGCTAATCAATATTAGCGCTCTAATTTCTGACATTAGCACGCTACCTCTAATATCTAGCGCGCTAATCAATATTAGCGCGCTAGATTGCCTACCTAGCCCGCTATGTGCAGCAGAACCCAAAATTCTGCATTTCGAATTCTGGGTTTTCTCTATACATAGGCCATGTTGATGATGTTGATGCATTGGGGACCCTTATACACACTACTAGAAGTCCCTTACATCAACCACAACACAAAACAACACCCCACAACATCAAATTCGTGAATTCATTGAATTGACCAAGCTATGTTAATGGAGTTACCTGGCTTGATGAACTTGATCTTCTTCACCCAACTACTGATTTGCCAAGCCAAACTTGATGATTTTCTTTTTCTCTTGATCACTCCTGCAGCACTCTTTCTTCTCCAAATCGATGAGATAGAAAAACTTAAGTGATAAGTTTGGTTGACTTATGTTATATATATATATATATATATATATGATTAGAGATAGTTACACATTAGCCACACATCCATTTGCACTTACGTATCCCGAGGCTTATCTTGTGGACCCCCTTCTCACACTTATACCACAAGTCATGCTTAAGTGACTCCAATTATGTACTCATTTGGTCTCTAGATTGATAATACGTGTCTCTATGCACATACTATGGCCATTGATTTATTTCACTAACTTAGGCTTATTAATTGAATATCCAACATGACCACATTAAAAGCATATATATACAACTATTGTTAGTTCAAATTACACTTACCCCATAAGCCGCTACCTCGGTCTCATGTCGATACGCAACTCGAGGTACGTCCCCGCTCATGTCTCGACTCACTGAATGCCCCGCGTATACCTTAATCGCAAATTCGGCACGACAAATAAACATACACTTGGACATTAGAAAGTCACATTTGGGTATAAATAAATAATACACATACTACAGAAAAAAATAAAATTTACCTCGGTATCGACTCCAGCAGTTTCGACAAGTACGTCAAGTCACGACGGTCCAGTCAACGATCCTGAAACGTGATACGTGACACGTTTAAATTTGAGGGTCGTTACAGCCTTTCCACCTTATAGAATTTTGTCATCAAAATTTAAACTAAGAGGAAACTCCAATATTAAACCTTACTGGAATCAAAATAGGTAGGGAAAGTGCTCGCGCATATACGATTCCAACTCCTAGGTTAGTTCCCCGTCCCCATGATGTTGCCATTTGACGAGAACTGAAGGTATTTCCTTGCCCCTCAATACCTTCACCTTTCATTCTAAAATCTAAATCAGCTGCTCCTCATATGTAATATCATATCTCAAGTCAATCTGACTCAAGTCTACCATCGGTCGCCGTCCTTCCTTCAACTTGTCTAGTCGAAGCATAAAGATGTGAAACACTGGATGAACTCTGGCGAGTTGAGGCAGTAACTCCAACTTATAAGCAACCTTACGGACTCTCCTCGTAACTTTAAACGGACCAATAAACCTAGGCGCAAGCTTTCCTTTGATTCTGAACTATTTGTGACCCTTCAGAGGCGAAACTTTCAAATATACATAGTCTCCCTCGGCGTACTGCAACTCGTCGTGGTACTTTTCGTAGTACTTCTTATGTCTTTCTTGTTCACCCTTCAGCCGCTGACGGATCTATCGTACCTTCTCAGTGTGATCCACAACAATTTTCGGCCCAACAGTCATCGCATCTTCAGGCTCTGCCCAACACGATGGCAATCTACATGGCCTACCATATAACGCCTCGAATGATGCCATCCCGATACTGGCCTGAAAACTGTTGTTATAAGCAAACTCACACAAATGAAGGTTCTCTTCCCAAGACCCTCCGTACTCAAATACACACATCCTGAGCATGTCCTTTAACAATTCAATCAGCCTCTCGAACTGCCCGTCTGTCTGTGGATGGTACGTCGTACTCATGTCAAGCCTAGTGCCAAGCCGTGCATGCATGCTTTGCCACAATAGTGAAGTAAACTTTGGTCCTTTGTCTGACACTATAGACAACGGTACTTTGTTCAATCTGACTATCTCTCGCTCGTAGAGACTGCTCAATCTATCAACTCTGTGTGTAATGGAAATCGGTATAAAATGTGTAGATTTCGTCAACCTGTCCACAATCACCCAAATATTGTCATTTCTGCGAGGAGATCGAGGTAGACCACTGACAAAATCCATAGCAATGTGCTCTCATTTCCACTGTGGAATGGGAAGTGGCAGCAGCAAACCTCCAGGTTTCCTATGTTCAGCCTTAACACGCTGGCATATCTCACACGCTCGAATAAACTTCGAAACACCGACTTTCATCCCCAGCCACCAAAAGAGACGTCGCATGTCCGTAAACATCATGGTCCGATCCGGATGAATAGAAAATTGCAAATGGTGAGCCTCCTGCAGTATCTCAGTGCGCATTTCAGCCACTAATGGAATCCACAGTCGTCCTCGAAACCTCAAACATGAATCTATCGATCGACTCCATTTTATATGATCCGAACTCTCAGCCATATCACTGAATCGGTGGTACAACTCGTCGACCTGTTGTCCATCAAGTACAGCCTGAATCGAAATAGTCTACATCCTCATCTGACCACAAATTTGTGTCCTAGTAGTAGCCGGTATATCATCTGAACTCATCACTTCTGTGGCCTCGAGTAACGTGTATTCGTGAGTCATATAACACATTACTACGTCAACATTAGACCATTTCCTGCTCAAAGCATCAACAACGACATTGGCCTTCCCCGGATGATACTCAAGTGTAAAGTCATAATCCTTAAGGAACTCCAACCAGCGTCTATGTCTTAGATTCAATTAATTATGAGAGAATAGGTACTTCAAGCTCCTGTGACCAATGAACAAAGCGAATCGCACACCATACATGTAATGTCACCAAATCTTCAATGCAAACACCATAACAGCTAACTCTAAATCATGCGTCAGATAGTTCTTTTCATAAATCTTGGGCTGTCGAGATGCATATGCAATCACCTTACCCTCCTGCATCAACACGCAACCCAAGCCAACCTTCGAAGTGTTTCTATACACAACCAAATCTTTCCCTGACTCAGGCAATGGAAACACTGGTGCGGTCGTCAGCTTCTCTTTCAAAGTCAAAAATGCCTGCTCGCAACTCTCATTTTAGTCGAATTTCACATTCTTCTGAGTTAATCGAGTCATTGGTGCAGCAACTCGGGAGCAATCCTGCACAAAACGACGATAATAACCAGCCAATTCTAGAAAACTGCGCATCTCGATCACCGTAGTCGGTGTAGGCCAATCGATCACCGCTCTAATCTTATCGGGATCCACAGATACTCCGTTGGCTCCAACTACATGTCCTAAAAATCTGACTTCTTGAATCCAAAACTCGCATTTACTAAACTTGACATATAACCGGTGTTCCCTCAAAGTCTGCAGAACTGCCCAGAGATGTTCCTCGTGATCATCATGAGTCATGAATAGATGAGAATATCATCAATGAATACAATCACAAATATATCGAGATAAGCCCTCGGTACTCTATGTATGAGATCCATAAACATAGCTGGGGCGTTAGTCAAACCAAATGGCATGACTGATAAACTGATAATGGTCGTATCTCATGCTGAACACAGACTTATCCCTGTCTTCAGCTCTAATTCTGAGCTGATGATAGCCTGATCGCAAATCAATCTTGGAAAACCACAGAGCTCCCGTCAATTGATCAAACAAATCATCAATGCGAGGAAGCGGATACTTGTTCTTCACATTCACCCGATTCAGCGGCCTATAATCGATGCACAATCTCATGCTGTCATCTTTCTTCTTCAAAAATAAAACCGGCGCGCCCATTGTGACATGCTCGGGTGAATGAACCCTAACTCTAATAACTCGTCCAAGTGAGTCCACAATTCCTCCAACTCTCGAGGAGCCATCCTATACGGCGGTATAGAAATATGTTTAACCCCATAGACTAAATCGATGATGAAGTTTATCTCTCGCGGTGGTGGTAATCCTGGTAGATCTTCCGAAAATACATCAGTGAACTCGCACACTACTGGCACGTCTCCAATACAGATCTTCAATCTCTCAACAGTACTCATGACACTCGCAAGTGTCTCAGTCTCACTACTAGTGGCTATCATTCCTCGGTGATCGGAAGTAAAGCAACTTTGTCCCCTGAAAATTTATCTCCGTACCATCTGACAATGGAATCGTAACTGACTTGTCGTAGCAATCAATATGAGCATGATACGCACCTAACCAGTCCATGCCAAGCAAAGCATCAAACTCAAGAAACTCTAATACTCTCAAATATGCAGGTAAATCATGACCTCTCTCTCTACCGAACAACATCGTCACACAACAAGTTCGGGTACATCTTGTCCCCAGTAGCTATGCTAAGGATCTAGGGTCTACTAAGCCTAGTGGGTCTCAACACTAATGCATCTACCATGCGCCCAGAAATAAATGAAACAGTCGAACTAGAATCAAACATGGTATGCATCAAAATACCACAAATCAAAATCATACACTCAGTGAGATTATGGGAAGCTCCCTGGTTTGGCTCAACAGCAACATGACTCTCTCCCTCTACTCTTGATGATGTCGCGATGGCACTCGACCGAGCTGTGGACACTGACTCTAAAGATGACCTATTTGACCGCATTTGAAGCATGTATGATGCTCATTCGATCCAGAAGACATCCCATATGTCTGACCCTGTCCAAGTCCATATGCAGGTCTCTGATTCAATATTTGCGCTTGTCCGAATCTTTGTGTCTGTCCACTGCCTCTACCCACATCCCTACTCTCAGACCGCTGCCTCTGTGGTTGCCATACGGATCGGGTAGCCTATGGTGGTCGGCTAGCAAAACTCGGCGGCAGTACAGGTGGAACATAAGTGGTATGAGTAGGTCGTGCTTGTACTATAAAGGACCCAACACTCTGGGCTCTACTATCTTTGAAGCCCTGTTTGTTCCTCTTCCTCTTCCTGTCCCTATCAGATCGGCGGTCTGACTGTGTCTCCGGTCGAGTAGGTTTAGCCTCCTCAGGATGTGTACGTAAATAAACATCCCTGGCTACACTCCTCTCATAAGCCCTCTGCAATGTATATGGCTTAGTGGAGACAATGACACCTCCAATCTCGGGTAGCAATCCCTCAGTGAAATAGTACACCTGATCGGTGTCTAAATCTGCCACACCTCTGACATACGGAAGTAGCTGTAGATACCATCCCATGTAACCCATGACAGACTCATCAACATACTGTCTCAATGTGGTGAACTCATTCCTCTTCTCCCTCAATACGGTAGGAGGAAAGTACTTCAAGTTGAACTGCCTCTTGATGTATGCTCAATCCTTGGGTACTCCTCTGGTAGAACCCATCGTAGTCCACCAGTCGTCTGCCTCTCCCAGAAGTATCGATGAAGAAATATAGGCTCTTATGTGTTCCTCAGTAGCAATGATATTGTGCACCTTCTCATGAATTTTCAAGAACTTCTCTGCAGCCACCAAATATGTACCACCGTAAAACTCCTTAAGATTATGCCTCTTAAACTCTCGCAACTGCCTAGCCTCTGTAGTCGCCTTAATTTTCAAGAATTTTCAAGAATTTTCAAGAACTTCTCTGCAGCCACCAAATATGCACCTTCTCAATGATATTGATGGTGAGCTTTCCAAACCATTCAAATCCCTCCTAATTAATGCATCCCAGGTTAACTTTGGCCTACCCCTACCACGTCGAATTTCTACAGTTTCTATTGTAATTTATTTGTGTCTTATGATGGATATATTTGGAGAGCTCTGATAACAACTGTGACGGCCACAATTCCCCATAAAATTGGGCCCCGCCCGGCCTAGTCAGTCGCAAATAGTTGCATTCTCATTAAATTTGTATTTTAATGGCAGTAAACTAAGAACAAGTTAACATAACATCATAAATAAGTCCTTAATTAATTTGACTTCCATTTTTGCTTCTTTTTGTGAATGATTGATTTATTCATTAATTTTCAAGTACTCTAGCTAGCTAATTAAGCTATTTTAAACCTAGCTAATTAGGGCAACCCACCACATTAGTTCAAATCATTCCAAGAGTATTGATGATGAACTCCAGCACTAGCACTCCAATTGCATGTATTCATGCAATCTCCTCCTTCCTTGTTGTTGTTGGTGCTGCAACTAACAGTAGTAGGACTATTTGGTGTACAACTGTATGATGATGGAGAGTTCTCAAAAAACCAATATTGATGATCATGATGACTAGTTGTTGTTCTTATAATTGATGAATTATGATCATTATATTGCCATGATCAGTCACTGGCTTCAAAACCTCGAGATTCTAAAAAGATATCGATTGTAGTACCGATTTCGAAGAAGAATTAGATGATTAATTAATGATCATCTCTTGATCATGATGATAATCAACAAAACTGTTGCTTTCCTTGTGATTATTTTTGTTTTTTTTTTAATGTAATTAAGGCTCTTGATCTCTAATGTCTATTTGGCGTGCGAATCACTAGTTCTTGATCTTTGTTAATAGTTGGCATCATCTCATATCTCATGTCTTGCTATTCTAATAGAAACTTAGTTCTTATGTAGCGATATTCCTTTTTTGTGAACATGTATCTTGTCTCCATGATTATTTGGTCTCTCATGCAGCCCAATTGAGTTCTTGGTGAATCAATTGTTTAATCGTTTGTTCTTGTAAGATTCAATACATTTATTGATTCCTTTATGTAGAATGGTGCCTGACAAACAATGGATTAAGCTTGTTGATACAGATCGATTCAGTGAAATATATGTGGAACAATTTTTAGATTATGCTTTTAAAATGACTAGTGAAATGGACATGATTCGATGCCCTTATGTTAAATGCAATAACACTGATTGTGGAACTCGTGAAATAGTTAAGTCACATTTAAAAGTACATGGAATATTGGAGAATTATACTTTTTGGTACCACCATGGTGAAAAAAGTTGTGAATCCGACTATGAAAGTGAAGAAATAGAAGTTGTTGGTGATGATGGGATTAACGAAATGATAGAAGATCTCTACCATAATAGAATTGGAAATGAACTTGGAGGTGATTCGTCAAATTATGAAGTGCATGAAGAGGAATCTAATGAGGAAGCAAAGAGTTTTATAGGTTTCTATGTGATTTAGAGTTACCTGTTTACCGTAGTTGTAAAACTTCAAAATTGACAGCGATTGTCAAGTTATTACAAATCAAGAGCTTTAGTCGGTGGACTAATAAATCATTTGACATGTTAGCGACGGGGAAACCCGTCGCTAATCCCGTCGCCACATCCCGTCGCTAATTTGTCACGTGGATGTGGTCGAAACTCTTTTGACCATGCCACGTGGACAATTAGCGACGGGAGCCCGTCGCTAATCGTCCACGTGGCTCATTGGCCGCCACGTGGTTTGGGGTTAGCGACAGGGGTCCGTCGCTAACCCCGTTGCTAAATTAACGAAAAAGTTTTTTTTAAAAAAGTTTGTTATTATATATATTATATAATAATTAATATTTATAAATATTTTATATTTATGAAATGCTAAAACTATTATATATAATATAATAAAATATTTAAAAACTTAAAATTCAATATTAGTAATAAAATTAATTTATAAAAACTAAATATTAAACACTTTATCAAAAATTACTAAATTTCAAATGGAATTAAATTTAAATATTTAAAATATTTAACTATTATATATTTTTTATATAAATGTAAAAACTATTATATATAATATTTAATGATTTTATGAAATTTTTTAAATTCAATTAAAGTTAAATTTTAAATGAAATGTTTGAAAATAATATTATTTATAAATAATATTTAAATTTAGAAATTCTTTATAAACCTTTATTAATAATTATTTTTTAAATAATATATTTTAATATATATTATATAATTTATTCAGAATAACTATACAGACATGAAAATTAAAGGAAATTAAAGTTAATAACTAAAGTCCATCAATCAAAATGAATTAAATAGAATAAAAAAAGTTAATTACAAGTATGAAAATATACGAAACAAGATATGAACAACCTAAGGCTAAATATACAAGGAAGTCGTCGGTCTCTGAGTCATCGGCTGGAACATCTCTCGGTGGCGCTGGCCCAAATGAAATCCCAAGTCCGTCCATTAGAGCCTACTCCATGCGATGCAACTGGCCTTGGACCTCTCGCAACTGATATTGGGTTAGAGTGTGATTCTACATAACCCGAAGAATGTGTGTCTGCATCGTCTGGAAGTCTCTCCGCAAAAGCTCGACGGGCTCATTAAGAGAAAAAATAGGCCGAGAAAATCCAGCTCAATCTCCACCTCCAGCTCCTCCAACTGTAGCATGTTTGCGCCGCGACCCCGACGGTGTCCACCCTAGTCCATATGTCTGTCCTTTGTCGTCGTCGCTCTCAACGACGGGCAAATAGAGGTCGGTTTCATCTATCGGGGTGTCAGGCTGCGACTATGTCAGCTCAATCCGCCTACGCTGGATCGTCGTCTAAAATAAGAATTTAAAACATTTAGAAGTCATTAATACCTATCATTAATTAACCAAACAAAACTTAAAAGCAAAACTATTTACTTACGACGATCTTCTCTACTCTCGAATCGAGGAAAGTTACACCGTCATGATCTTTCATATAGAAGAATAGGCATAACTCTAAAGCAGTCGGAGGTCGACCCAACTTCTCCGCCTACAAAACATATATTTAAAGAAGATTAAGTTTGAGACTAAATCCATGTATATTATATATATAAAATTAACATAACATAACTTACCAGCTTCTCTTCGTGCTAATAAATGGGTATTAAGCTACCAGTATGCACTGCGATCCCTATATCGGGTCCCCCTGTCTCGGTTCTCCGATTTTTACTTGCTCTCTATGACTTCTTCTTAAAATCAAGAGTGGACCGCATCTTCTTATAGTGGTCGAAGATCTCAGTAGATACATGTGCAAATTTTTTATCTTTCGAGCACATCTTGCTATAAAATCAGCATACCGAGTTGCAACCTGCCTATCGTACGCCTCTCTAATAGCTTCATCATTCGATGGCTCCCAGTCGAATGACAACTATAGGCAAAAAGTAATAAAATTTTAAATTTATCTATAAACACTTTTCAATAATATATTGTTTGTAAATCTTATGTAAATGAAACAACATTAACTTAAACAACTTTACCTTCCATTGATTCCAGTAAATATCTCGCATGTGTTGAGAGACATGCTCCTAAGAATAACCATCCTTGTGCAGGGAGTGTTTGTATGCCCTAATCATCTCCCGTACAGCTCTGTCAGACGGGTGTAATTTCCATCCACTAAATTGTAAACGAGGCGTTAGACTAAGTTTATAAAAAATAAGTAAACGTAAAACTTCGTACGTGTACTTACTATCTGTCATCTTTCACGACCAAGAATATCCGCGCCGAGGGTTGGGTAGTAGTATTGCTTCGTCGTCATCCACGTGGGGACGTACCTATAGACGAGTCGCTCGAACGATGTGCCGAAGGACTCGGCGACTGCTCTACTGGCTGACCCCGAGAGGGCGAGGCGTGCAAATCATGATGGAGTGGTAGTGGGGCTGTACGGTGGTCGTGCATACAATCATGAAGATGTGAGGGAGATGTTGATCCCCCTGATGAAAATGTAGGCCCGACACCTGATCTAAACGTACCACGACCATCAACGAGTGGAGTGGGTAGGGAGGAAAGTAAAGTAGAATACATCTGCATAGAGGTGGGATTATCACCAAAAACATATGGCAAAAACATGAAAGATGTAGATGGATGTGATGGATGTGCACAATGTGGGGGAGGCGTCTGATGAAGAAATGGGGTCTGCGGAGAAGGGTGGTATGGGGGATGAAATGGAGTCTGCACGAGAAGGGTGGTATGGGTGTGGATGCAGACTCTGCTGACCTTGAGTAGTATGTGCGGGTGGAGTAGCATCGTCATGAGAATGACGGTGTGATCCATCTGATCGTCGATATTTAGTAGCGTTGGATCGACTACCGGATCGTCCACCGAAGCCCTCACCAGAAGATAGAGCTTAACCTCTACCTGACGACATAACTTTATAAAAAAATAAAGAGTAAATTAGAATTTTGAGTTGAACCTCCAACATTGTCTTATGCAGGTGTTTGTTAGAGTTAAAGCTAAATTCTCCGCAAAATTCACAAGATGTAAGCTCGGAGTTGAGCTCCCAATAAAGCATGCATAAGTTGGGACAACAGTCAATTCGCTCATATGGGAGACCCAACCAGTGCATCAAGCCCTTACATTTGTAAAAGCTATCTATCAAACAGTTGTCTTCAAGCAACATGTATTTACATACTCGCAAAATTTCGTCGAATGCTTGCTCCGAAATATGATGATTCGACTTTATCGTCAATAAATGTGTCATTGCTTGAAAGTTTATTAATCTTCTCGCAACCCGCCAAAGCGCTTGATTCGCACGTCAATCATTTCAAAGAAATGTTTCACTTCGTGGTTTTGCTCCTCTTCATGATTCCAATCGAAACCGGACTGCAATGTCGTGTATCATATGATGTCTGATATTCATCCATTGGATCATTACCTTCATCGTCCTTGTCGCTTACTATTTCTTCCTCCCCATGCGATAGTAATCGGGAACGAATCCACCCCTCACTAGATGAAGCTCTATGGTGTCTACATCGTAGTATTTGTCGTTGCGACATTTTCGACAAGGACATCGGATTTTCGCTTCATTCAGGTAAGTGGTGCAGTGTTGCATGACAAGTTTTATAAATTCCTTCATGTCATCCACAAAATCTAATCTAATGTAACCGCCTTCAATACGGTTGTATATCCAATCTCGAGACACACACATCTCGAAAGACCTAAACAACCTCCAATTGAATACACATACACATCAATCACTATATAAATTTTAGTAGAATATTAATCGTAATTAGTCGAATCGATTGCGTTTGCACATACTTTGCGTAATATATTTTATACATTTTAGTCAATTGTTTACCGTAATTAGTCGTATTGGTTGCAATATATGTACATACTTTTGCGTAATTTTACCTAACTTCTAATTTTTCCTTTGAAATTTCAAATTTTACTTCAATATTTGCAGTTTATAATTTTATTGTCTCATTTATATAGATATATATATATCTCGTATATCAGCATTGTTATATAAATATTATTTGGTTCAACCAATTCTAATTTCCTTATTATAGTTAAATTACTTTTAACTGCTTTATATTTATTTATAGTATAATATATTATACTCCTCTATTTTTGTCCTAATCGAAATTTAATTTGTCCAGTAAATTTGCATCATTTTATTAAATTTTTATCAGTACAATTTACTATTAATATTTCATTTAACGTGTAACTTCATACTTATTTTAATTTCAACTTAACATAATTTATATATATAGTTATATATATGAATACTAATCCTCCCTACCTATACTGTATATATCTATATATATCGTATGTAAGAGTTGTTATATAAATATTATTTTGTTCAACCAATTACAAATTTCTTTATTATAGTTAAATTACTTTTAAGTACTCTATATTTATTTATAGTATAATATATTATATGTACTCTTTTATTTTTTGCCCTAATCGAAATTTAATTTCTCCAATGAATTTCTATCATTTAATTAACTTTATACTTAAATGTTTTTTCAACTTAACCTAATTTCTTTATTATAGTTAAATAGATCTTAATTTGATTTTTTTAATTACTGTAAAAAACAATTAAACAATAGTTTAATAGACATATTTGAAATTCAACTAATTTAATACTAACACATTACAAAAAAAATCATGCAATAAACATCACAAATAATCAAAATATCATTATATTCAAATCACAAGCATGAATTTTATTTTTCATAAAAATAAAGAAATAATAAATATCAACATACAAGATTTATTCGAACCTACATTTTAATCAATTTAACAAATTCTATTCACATAAAAATACATAAAATACAAATTTAATTTCCAAAAATTTTATTCCAACATAAAATACAAAATTACAATTTTTTTTATCAAGCTATTACATTTTTTTAATTTAACATGCATATATCTACAAAATTTATTTCAAATTCTCATTCTAACATAAAATACAAAAAACCCACTTTTTTCACAGAAAACTACAAATTTCCACGTAAAATACATATTTCCACGAAAAATACAAATTTTCACAAAAAAATATTAGAAATCAACTTAAATAACAAAAAACATAAAAAATAAAATAAATAAAAATTTATACCTAAATACCAAATCAAGAACGAGATGAGAGTATGGTGGCTGCGACGAGGCGGCAGGGCAACCGGCCGAGGCGGAGGCGGGGTGGGCCGAGTCGAGTGAGGCGCCGATGGCGGGTTCGCGCGAGGGTTTAGGGTTCCAGTGAGACGGATAAGCACGGAGAGGGAGAGGGAGAACCAGAGACGAGCAGGGAGGGTCGGGTCGAGTGAGGAAGACGACCGAATGTGATGGCGGAAGTGAACCAAAGAGGGAGATAACGCTTTTTGATCTGGAACTCGACAAACAGTGACGGGGAATAGCGACGGGGTTCCCGTCGCTATTCCCCCATGTGGCCGAGCAGAACTGGGCTTGGGCGGGAGTTTTCCCGCCTAAAAATAGCGACGGGGGCCGTCGCTCACCCCGTCGCTATTCTGGTCAAAGGGTCAGCAACTGCTCCAGTCGCTGATCTGTCGCTAAATAACGACAGGGAATAGCCTCGCCGCTAATGAAGACCTTTTTTTGTAGTGTGAATGTCATGGCAGTAGTGATTCACATTTTTCAGACGATGAGCAAATATGGTTTAAAAGTAAAGTGAGTGTACTTTTTTATGTGTTTAAAAATTCTATATAGCAGGACTAGTGTTTGGGCATTTTCAAAAAGCGGGGGGATTTAGTTTGTATTTCACAAAATAATGAGGTTTACTTTTAAATTCCGAAAGTAAGGTATAACTCCTTTTGAAAATGAGCTATTGATGATGAGGTGACATGCATGGTGGTGAGGTGGTGGTGAGGTGGAAGGCATTTGTATGGATAGCTCCTTTTAAAAAGGAGCTATCTATACAAAATTATACACTCTATGAATGACTCCTTTTGAAAATGAGCTATCTATACAAAATTTTTCGCCCTATGAACGACACGTGCATATGGAGATGGACGACCCGCGTCACTTGCGTATCTCGAGGTTGACAATCAATGTAAACAACACCCACGCATATCGACGTGGACAATCCATGCAAACGTCACCCATGTATGCTGAGGTGGAGATTTCATGCAAATGTCAGGCACGTCTGTCGAGGTGGGCGACCCATGCAACCTCGTGCAACTCATGCAAACGTCACGCACGTGTCTTGAGGTGGTAAATCCAATGCAAACATCACATATGTATCTCCTGGTTGACAAACACATGGAAACGCCACGCGCGTATGTCGAGGTGGGCGAGCCATGCATCTTCATGCAAACCATTCAAACGTCACACACATATCTCGAGGTGTGGACAACTCATGCAACCTCGTGCAATCCATGCAAACCATGCGAATGTGAAGCACATATTTCAAGGTAGACAACCTATGCAACCTGCTGCAGTCCATGCAAACCATCCAAACGTCATGCACGTAACTCGAGGTGTGCAACTAATGCAAATGCCAGACACGTATCTCGAGGTGGACAATCCATGCAAACGTCATGCACGTATCTCGAGGGCACAACCCATGCATATCCACTACAGACCATGGACCCCATGCAAACGTCACGCAAGTATCGCGAGGCGGACAACCCGTGCAACCCATAGTAAGCATGCAACTCATCCTTTAAACTTTTGTGTTACTTCTATCTTGTGATGATAAGTAGAGATACGAAGAATAAAATAATTATAGGGAAAAACCACGTTATTCTGAAGGCGCTATCTGTGTACCCCGAGTCCACTTGGCAAGTACACACAAATAGCGCATTCGGAAAATGCGCTATTTGTGTGTTCTAGCCACGTCGACATCCACATGGACATCTCACGTGAAAATGTGCTATTCGTGTAAACACAGTCCACGTGGTCATACTAACACGAATATCGCATTTTGAAAAGGTGCTATTCGTGTAAAAATCCACGTGGGATGTCCACGTAAGCCACAAAAATTTGCCCCAACTAATAGCGTCTTTTCAAAAGGCGATATACCCTTATTTTTGAATAAAAAAAAACCACACTTATTTTCCTCATTTAAACTAAAATATGCTATACTTTTGTAATTTTTTCCTAGTGTTTTTGGAAATTCTAGGTCTATGTTTCACCATAAATTCAAAATATCCCCCACGGCCTTTTACCCATCTAAACCACATGCCTCTATTTTATTCCCAAGTAATTAATCTGTCTATAAATATCAGTTCTTATATAGAACCAAAAATCATTGCTACCAATTCATTAGAAATCAAACTTCGCCCATGGGAGTACTGCAAGATATTCTTCACTACTCTTACTCTAATGGAGGAGAAGGGGAAACTAGCTATGCATTCAATTCCTCACTTCAAGTCTCTTACCCACCCTCTCTTTATTTTTGTTTCTTTGTTTCTATAATTATTAAACAAGACTTGAACTTTTTCTCCTTGAATAGCCAAGTTATCAACTAACATTTTTTTTCGATTTGCATGTATAGAGAACAGTGATACAGGTCGTGAAACCAGTAATAGAAGGAACAATATCAGACCTCTTCGGCGGTGGCACCTTGTCTCTAATTGATTGCATGAACATAGTAGACTTGGGCTGTTCTTCAGGACCTAACTCTCTATTAGCCATATCCCACGTTGTTGGCGCTGCTAACAAGGCTTGGCCCCGCTTCGACAGCAAGTCCCCTCGATTCCAAGTGTTCCTTAATGATCTTCCAGGAAATGACTTCAACACCATTTTTAAGTACTTGCCGGCTTTTTATGAGAAAATTGAGGAAGAAAATGGTGAAAACCCGGGGCCTTGTTTGTTCAATGTAGTTCCTGGGTCCTTCCACGGGAGGCTTTTTCCAAGCAACACTATACACCTGTTCCACTCTTCCTATTGCCTTCATTTTCTCTCTCAGGTACTTAATTAGTTATGGATAGAATTATATACCATACATATATATGTTACAACTTATTTTATAATATAGTAGACATTTACGTGTCTATGGCTATGAAAAAAACTTATGCGACAGGTTCCGAAAGGTTTGGAAGATGGAGATGGCAGTCCATTAAACAAAGGCAACATATACATCGCAAGGACTAGCCCTCCTAATGTGTTTGAAGCATATAGGATGCAATTCAAGGATGACTTCTCTCTGTTTCTCAAGTTACGCTCTGAAGAAATAATCAATGGAGGGCGAGCAATCCTTACAATGATGTGTAGGAGAACGGAGGATCCCTCAAATGATGAGAATTGCACGCCATGGAAGGCGTTAGCAATAGCACTCAACGACATGGTATCAGAGGTATTAATTCTTTCTTGATTAATTACTCATTCAAGTTATTGGGCACGTTTTATATATACGGAAAAAGATAATGTTTTGATAACTAATAGATTTCTCTAAATCTCAACAATCCTAATTTCTTGAGAAGTCCCAAGATTGATACGATACGTAATGTGATTTCTTGAGAAGTCCCAAGATTGATAGGATAATAAATCACGTAATGTGATTTTTTTATTTCAAGGCTTTTGGCAATTTAGTGTGGTGAAGAGTTCTCCCGTAGTGTTTCTCCAAAACTTTTGGAGAACCGAAGATTACACAACAAGAGGACAAAGGTACTCTTCCAATTTTAATGAAGGTTGAAATCTTATTTCCCAAAAGATCACCACTACGTACACACCACGTGGCGTGATTGGTAGATAAGTTGAAGTCTTATTTCGATAAGAAGTTGGGATCTTATGAAACTGATCATCTAGTTATAAAAAAAATATGTACGCTCTCAATTTTGGCCATCATACAATGGACGGATAACAAAGTTAACTTGAACATTTTAACCAAGTTATTCTACCATATGTGATCCAAAACAAACGTGGATTAAAATAATAATATATAATATTATAATCTCGTCACATGCAAGAGCATCCATATCAGATTATTATAGTGCCAATGAATCACCACATGAGCATTGTGTTATTACTGTTCTTAATCTATATTTCACCAAAACTTTGAACATACACTCACGAAACGCAGTCGGTATATATGATCATGAACGCTAATATCATGCAAGATGTTACAGTGGTCATGGAATCAAAACATGCATAGAAGAATTCTACTCTCCTACGCTACACAATGTCAACCTTTCTCAAAAAAAAATTAATGGAATCAAACATGGCTCTAATTTAGGAAGTATTAATTCCAACCCAACTCAAAAAAAAAAAAAAACCAAAATCATTTAGATGTGCAGGATACGAATCACCTAGTTGCTTTGATATCAATGAAGGTTTTGATGTAAATAAGAATTAATAGTATGGAAAATGCTAGAATGACACCTTAAATGACACCTTAAGTGACACCCCTGTGACGTGGCGCACGGGCTCATCCATGGTCGCCATCCGAGTTCGCCTCGAGATACATACCACGCGTGTTATGCACCAAGAATTATTTTGCGCACATTCATTTTTACGTGGGGCCCGCGTGCCACGTCACAAGGGTGTCACTTGGGGTGTGAATTAGGGTGTCATTCTAGCATTTTCCTAAAAGTATTAGCGGAATCGTACTTTGTCATATTTCTTGTTGTGTCGTTTTCGGTCTTTTCCACAGTCCAAAAGTTTTGGAGAAACACTACAGGAGAATTCTTTACCACACTAAATTGTCAAAAGCCTTGAAATAAAGAAAAATCACACTGCGTGATTTATTATCCCATCAATCTTGGGACTTCCCAAGAGATTATGATTGTTGAGATTTACAAGGGGTGCATTCAATTGAGATTTTAATGGACTTTTGGTTACTTTTAATTACTAAAAAAGTTTAGGTGTATTCAAAAGTAAGGTGTATATCAATGTGAACCTTTATAGATTTTTTAAAAGTCTATAAAAGTTTTGAGGTATTCAATTTAAACTTTTAGAGAGTTTACAAAAGTAATGTGTATTTAATTTTTGGTGACTTTTGTGGTTTGGTTACAAATCTCGACTTTTATAGACTTTTTGTGTAAAAATACACATAAAGTTTATAAAAGTTTACATAAAAGTTATTAAAAGTCATCAAAATGAAGTTTACATAAAAGTTTATCAAAGTCATTAAAAGTCTACGAAAATTTACAAACTTCGTAAAAGTCATCCACTTATAAAAGTAACCAAAAGTCTATTGAGTACACCCATGTTAGAGATATCTATTAGTTATCAAAACATTATCCTTTTCCAAATATGTAAAACATGGCCAACATCTCCCACTCGGACATGGTGTGTAGACTTTTTGTCGGGTCGGGTTGATCTCACACATGAGCGTCCCGTGTATTGATAAGATAGATCCAAGTTGAATAGAATATAGTCATACCCGAGCAGTGCAAATTTCACCCAACTACTTGAAAACCAAATACAGCTAGCCTTGACAATTATCAGCGACAATGCAGGGACTCATCGAAGAGGCAAAAGTGGATTCCTTTAATGTTCCCCACTATGCGGCTTCAATTGGAGAAATTAAGAAGCTAATTGAGGTTGAAGGATCCTTCAATCTAGATCAACTGGAAGTTTTTGAAGTATGTTGGGATGGCACCATGAGTAACGTTACCAAACATGATCATAACACTGCAGATACTGTCCATGAAGATGTCTTGGGGAACTTCAAGAGGGCAAAAACTGCGGGAAAAATACTAAGAGCCGCAACAGAGTCAATGCTTGAATGTCACTTTGGAAAAGCGGCAATGGACGATTTGTTCTACAGGTTCACTCCTAAGGCTGCTCCACTCTTCGAGAGAGAGGAGGCCAAATTAGTTAGTGCTGTGATCTCTATGACAAAGATTTAGGAGAAAAACACATGGATTATGACCACAATTATTAATTCAAGGTTAGTACGTCCAATTAATTCTGTGTGCAAGTCAGCGGGACGCACATCTTATTTACATAATTTTTTTGTTTTGCAGGCTATATATAAATAAAACCTAGCTACAAATCTAGTCGAAGAATTGATCGAGGTGTTCTCTTTTCCCATGTTGTATACTAGATGGCTATTAATGCCAAAACTTGCAGAGATTGTGTATTATTGTTGATATCCATAGTATTTTCCCATGGCAATATTCGGAGATGCACTTCCAGTAGTTTCTCAAAATTAGACTAGGGTTTATCCACAACTATTTGAAGGCAATTTCACATTTTTATATACGAGTATGTGCAGATGCTTGATCAATCAAATTGCCAATTGAATGCTTTTGTCTACACTTAATTAGTCCTTCAAATCCTGATAATTTTGTATAATTATTGATTAGTATTTCCCAACCACTGCTTTACTGTCTTTTAAGGTTAAAAATCAGTGATTAACTGAGACAAAACTGAGACAATGAGGTTTTTTTTTTTTTTGGAAAAATGGAGGCGATACTCCTATAGTATATATATAGTAAATGCTATTACATATCTACAAGAATGTCTATATACACATTCCACCACTACAACATTAATGTGTTTTAATAACATAACCATTAATGACGGTTTGTGAAAACCGTTATTAAAGTATACAAATAGATAACGGTTACCATCATTATAAAATTTATATACATAACCCAAACCAAACCCCTCACACTTTCGACTCTCTCTCTCTCTCTCTCTCTCGTGAAAACCCTAAGCTCTCTCTCTCGAACACGAAGTCTAAGGCGAAAACACTCCAAACCCGAAACTTTCGATCCAAGGACGCAATCTGATTCTCTCTCCCTCTCGAAATCCCTCGCTAGGGCTTCCGAAGACCGAACTCCCAATCTGGTTCTCTCGTCTCCACCAACCCTGCCTCGTCTTCTCCTATGTCAAGCCTCTCATGTTCCTCCAATGTCCTAGCTTTCCGCGTTCGCTATCATTTCGATTGATCTTTCGATGTCTTCTCCATTTGTTCTAAGCAGAGTTCTCGATTATGTTTGTGTGAAGGGGTCTTCTACTCCGTCACTGGCCTCGAGGATTTGAGTCAGCGCGTTGAGAAGTTGAGGTATCGCGAGTGACGAGATTTGCGTCCGCGACAGGTTATAATTAGTATCAGATATAGATTCATCGCTCCTTCATTTTTGTTGAAATCGATCTTCATTTTGATCTTCTTTATAAATCAATTTGTTTGATTTTGATCTAGATCTGTGAATGAAATGTGATGCTTTGTAAGGATTGATTAGAAGTTATTAGGTTTCTGCTCAATTATGTGGATGAAATGTGAGTTTGATGATGTTTGAACTTGAATGAGTGTTTCTCTTTAAGGATATATTTGATTATTTGATTGTTAGGTTTATTAATGCTGGTTGTATAATTGAAGCAATGTGCAATGTCTCGGACTGATTTCACCTTGTTGTTTTGCGTCCCGCAGAAATTAGGGGTTTATTAATGTCAGTTTGTCAGTTGGTTTGATTTGGATATTGTGGATGTTTTGTTGATTTGCCAACATAGCTCACTCACATGGTCAAAAAACTTGAGACCAACATAGAATGTGTTGTTAGTGTTTGTCGATTCAACTACTTAAATGGCTTTACTAAGTTTCTAGAGTTTGTTTTGATTTAATTAACAGTGGACAATCTTGACTTCAAATTAGTCCCATTTTTGCTTTTCCTTTTGTTAGCTGTGACACTTAATTAATTGTAATACTCAATTGTTTGATTAACTTTTTAAGGACTAAAACAAAGACACTTAATTAATTGTGTCACTCATATCTTTAATTGGGACCCTATCTTGGTCCCACATACATGATATTTTTTATTTCCTCTCTCATGACTCCATATGTCACTGCCTCCTGAGCTAAAACAAGTTACACAGCTAGTGCAGACTTGATAGCTAGATTGTTCTATAATTGATTTTAGCTTTGTTGGCTTGTGAGTGAGGGACCAATAATGCTTACTTGCATAGTTGTTCTCAATGGTGACTTGGCGAGTAGTCGGAGTCGAATCAGCGCCAAAGGTTCTGAGTTTTGATCTTTTTGAAGTCTTTGTATGCTGAAATGATTGGTTTAGTGCGATCTGTTTTAGGGTTTAAGTTTGGTGAATTTATTGGTTAATTAGCTTAACGCATTAGTTCGACGCGCTTACACTTAATTTTGATGGTGCAACAAAGCTGAAAAATTTTGCAACTTTGATTTTCAGCTTTAAGTAATAACTTAGAGTGTCAGATCTCTGTTGGTATTGTAATATATAAATTCTACCTTTTCAATGTTATAGTACTAGTCCTATCCATATCATTGTCGAGGTATTTAAGTATATGTGTTTTTTCATTTTGGATTTTAATTAAGGAATGTTGTCCGGGGGCATAGCTTTGCGGAACAAGATGATGCAAATGAATTCCTACTGAAAGATCGTATATCTGAGCCAAGAGATATCTAGTTTGTGTTATTGAATGTTCAAGTATGTTAGTGGTTTGTTTGGATGATTTGCTTGTATAGGTCGAAAAGTTTATTTTTAATTTTTGTAGTGTCTTCTATGGTTTGCTTGTTAGATGCCTTCTATCATTAAGACAACAATGTAGTAATTACTCGTTCAACGAATATGATTTATTTGCACTTGTCATGCGATAACCATGACGAGTCCAATAATTATAATTGTTGAATTGTCTATTTTGGATAATTTTGAGGATGAATTAATTTTTATTTGACCTTCATTTTATAAGGTTTTTGTGCTCAGTTTATTTTGAATTGCTTTTCTCCAAATTCTCTTCAAATATACCACTTTTATTGATTTTCGTGCATAATAAATCAATAATTTGGTTAAGTTGTGCATTATGATCAATTAAAAGTGCATTTATATTTGGAGGGTTAGAGATAATTACTGTCAAAATTTAGTCGAGTGCAATAATCTGATATGAATGAAAAATAACAATAATCTATGTGAATGAAAAAGGGGCTCTAATGAGTAATGAAGTTGTTTAACTTTCTCAGAGTGAAGATCTCATGGTCGAGATGGATAAAGATTGGGTCAAGCAGCTAGGTTAATAAGTTGTTAGTCTTTGCTAGACTTATTTTTCTTCTATTAAAAAATTGTGTGTGTTAATTGTTCATAACAATATATTAAATGACCAGAGTTTCAAAAGAATATATAGATGGAGCAAGGGCGTTTGCGAATTGGGTTCAAGTAAATGAAGGGAACCCCGAAAAACTTAACTGTTCATAACAATATATTAGACATTGATTGCATCCACAAGAGGTAGGAAATAGGATGTATCTACTAGCAGCGTCATATACCTTTTCTAGAGACAATAAGCATATGTATTGCAAGAGGTTGGCGAGTATGAAGCTTCCAGATGGATATGGTTCAAATATAGCTAACCGTGTATCGTTAGCGGATTGCAACATTTTAGGTCTTAAGTCCCATGATTATCATGTTATAATGCAACAATTATTATTTGTCGCTTTGAAAGGGCTTCTTCCCAAAAGACCTCAAATTGCAATATTACGATATTGCAATTTTTTTAATGAACTATGCCAAAGAGTTGTAGATAAAAGGAAATTATTGAAGCTTGAGGAAGATATCACAGAGACGCTATGCATGCTTGAAAGATATTTTCCTCCGTCCTTTTTCGATGTCATGGTTCACTTGCCAATCCACTTGGCTAAGGAAGCGCGTTTATGTGGACCCGTTCACTACCGATGAATGTATACGATTGAACGGTATCTTTATTTTAAATTGCAACAAGATTTTTTAGATTATTTATTCCACTTCTGAAAATGGATAATCTTGTATCAGATATCTAGGAAAGCTTATAAAGTTTTGCAAAAATCGCGCAAGACCTGAAGGATGCATTGCGGAATGCTATATAGCTGAGGACTGCTCTCGATTTTGTTCTAAAATGTTAGAACAACCATTAGATGTTGGAGATCAACAACCTCAAAGCAATAACGCTAGAAATGAGACAATATTGAAAGGAGAATCAATTTCGAAATTGTGCCCAATAACGTTGAGCGATGACTTATGGCAAAAAGCTCATCGATGCGTGTTGTTTAATACAACAATTGTGGAACCTTATTTGCAGTAAGTACATCAGTTATTAAAAATTATTTTATTTATATGGATTGCATTATGACTTTCTATTTTCTAATTATATGTGTAGAATGCATATAGATGAGTTGAAGAGAACTAACAAGCGTCTCACTAGACAACAAGGTTAGATATGGTTGAAACATACTAAGACATTTAGTAAATGGTTCGAAGAAAAGGTTCGTAGATGTTCCACATTATTTTATTTTCCATTTCTTATAACGAGATCCACCAATCACATTCATATTCCATGTTCTCAACAAGTTATCTAATTCTCTTTACAGGTTAAGTCTGAGAATATTGAGTCGTCAAGTTTGTTATTGTGACTTGCTTGTAAACCTAGAAAACAAGCATTATCTTGTTTTGGTTACATTGTCAATGGATTGAGGTTTCACACGAGAGATATGGATAAAGTCACACAAAATAGCGACTTCTCTATTGATTCGTCAAGTCTATGTAGGTCAAAGTTGGGAGACCCTTCACAAGCAGTGAGTGTTGTTCCTTATTATGGGGTCATAAAGAACATCATTTTATTGGACTATCGAGTTCTTCAAGTTCCGGTATTCTTGTGTGACTGGGTGAACGAAGGCAAAGGCATGAAATCCGAAGATGGATTCACCCTAGTTAATCTTCATCAACAACAAAATCATAACGATCCTTTCATATTGGCCACACAAGCTAAACAAGTATTTTATGCCAGAGAGAGCGATACGTCTAATTGGTATGTCATATTAAGGGCACCGCCTAGAGGATTTTATGACTTGACGATGTACGATGGAAGTGGGCAGCAATCATTTTCTCCTTTTGACATATCACGCCTGAATCTTGATACTTGTAATGAAGATGAAAGTTATGCTAGAAAAGATTGTCAGGGTCAATTTGTGTGAAAATGTGGTTCTTTTATAGTGCAGTTGAAGTTGACAACCATTTATTAATTCATTGTCATTTGCTTGTGTTTGTTTGGGAACTTTTTTGTGTTCTTGGACTTCTCTCTTTGTAATTGAAGTGGGGTCTCTTGTTTAACTTTTAGAGCAATAGGAGATTTTTGGTGGGCCTGTAGAATTTTGGCAACCAGTTTGCATGTGCTTTCATGTGATGTGATTATACATAAAAAAAGTTGAGTTCATGCCACTTCTAATTTTATTGTTTTTAGCAATGCAACAATGGTGGTGGAAGGTATGCATTACAAATTGATAAAGAGGGTTGTGAGTGATACAACATTTGTGATTTACTAATTGTATTTTTTTTTCTGTGAATGTTTGGGCAGGTTTGTGACATACTCAAAATATGCATCCACGTGATAGGAAAGGAAAATGTGTAGTTGAGGCTCGTGAGGGAGAGGTAAAAGCTAAAAAGCTCAATGTATTATTTTTGTGTAAATAAGTAAATTTTTAGTTATCACTAACAAATTCATAAATTTTTATTAGATTTTTAGAAAAACACATAAAAGGAATGAGAGATAGACTAGCTTGCAAAGCGGTACTAACTCAAAATCCAAATGTCGGTGTAAGGATTGGAGCTTCACGTAGGCCTGCTCATTCAATTTCAGCTTCATCTCCAGGTTCGCCCCGAGCTCCATCTCGAGCTCCATCTCATGCACCATCTCGAGCTGCATCTACTGTTCCTGCTCCGACTTCACTAGGTGGTTCTGAATCAAGAGAAAGCGCCAATCAACAAGAAGCTGGACCACAAAAAAAACCAAGAGAGGTCCAACAAGGCCTCAGACACTTGCTTCAAAAACTCGCGAAGTCATTCAATTTAATGAGAGGGGTCAACTTGTTGGAAAGAATTCTGAAAAGGTTGCTTCTTTTTTGGGCGCTTTGGGGCGTGATATGGTGCTAATCACTTTGTCAAACTGGCGCCTTTTTCCAATAAGAGAGAAGGAAAAATTGTGGAAGTTGGTGAAGGTTGGATTTTTTAATATTATTATTAACTTAATTATTCAGTTCCTTAATCTAATCGTATTCACCTCATTACAGCAAAGATTTGATGGTGTAGAAGAAGATCTAAAGAACGGAGTTTTACAACAAATTGGAAGTCTCTTGAGATCTTGGAAATCAAGGTTGACAAGTTCTTTAAAGAAAGCACTTATAGAAGGATGGTCAGATGATGAAACCAATAGTAAAATCAAACCTGAAGAAGTCGAGTTAGTTGATTGGTTAGCATTTCGAAAAACAAGAGAATCATCGGCCTTCGGGGAGATAAGCAATAAATTGAAGCATGTATATCCTCACACTATGAGTCGAAAAGGATATGCTCGCCTCGAGGAAGAAATGGCATGTTTAATTTGTTTGACTCATATATATATCGTTACTTCATTTTATTTCGTGACAATTTTTTTTTTTTTTTAGAGAGCTGAAACTGGAAGGACCAATGTAATCAGAGTTGATTTGTGGATTGAATGCCATAAAAATAAAAAGGGGCAACCAAATAATGCTCAAATCGCCGAAGTGGTGGTATAATTAAGTGATATATAAATTTGGTTATTTTATTTTGTTTAAGTGTTGTTTTATTTGTTGTTAATACTTTGTTAATGTGGAAAGACAAAATTAATGAATCTCGAATGAGATCATCGGCGACGGCTTTTCAATCAATAAACGATGACCCGATCGCGCAAGTGTTTGGTCCTGAATATTAGGGTCGTGTAAGAGGGCTTGGATTTGGAGTGACTCCTTCTAATGTTGGCGTAATAACTGAAAGCACAATTTTGGTTCGGAAGCTTCTAGGGGATTTTCAAAGATTAGAAGAAAAACATGAACAATTAGCGGAGCTCGTTCATAGCCAACAAATTCCTCCATCTTCACGGTAGGTAAAAGTGATATTAGTCATCTAAGTTAATAGCCTATTCGAGTTGAGAATTTTGTTTTGTTTTTTCTTGTAGTAACAAAACAACCCTCCGAATTTACGTGGCAAGAAATGCAGATTTTTAATTGGTTGTCTCCAAACAAGTTAGTCGGCGAAGGAGAGGTTGAAACTAATGATCTCATGCATCTCGTGGACGGCATACCTATTGGAAGAAGTGCATACTTAGTGTATGTGGAGAGGGTGTTTGAACCAAATGCTTTTTTGTGGAGGAATCAAAACAATTGGACAACACTAGACAATGCTCTTGGGGAAATAATTCTATGGCCAAAAGAAGTTGTCGCTGTTATTTTCACTTAAAACAGGTACAATTTGGACAATTGTTCTAGTAGTTGAAATCATAATGTTCATAATGAAGTTGTTGAGTCGGTGTTGTGCATGGAGAATGAGAAGAAGGTGGAACATATGTTCATTCAATGTGTTTTTGCTAGAGAGATTAAGCCTCGTGGCAAAATTAGGCCATCTTAGTATAAGAGTCATAAGACCTTTGTTTTTAGTTATTAATGGTTTTGCTGGTCGTGATAGAGCTAAGGAAATAGTGGTTAAGATGTTTTTGCGACTCTGGAACATTTGGTTGTGAAAGAGTAGGTGATTCTTAGATGACACAAACACCAACCCCTATAACAATATTTATAAACATTGAGTTGTGGGCGTGTTGGCATGCGAATTTTGGAAAGGATATTAAACTTGCTGATTGGGCGTGTTTGATAAAAATGGATATGTTCTGTGTGTAGTCTTGTGAAGTCGATACCTGTGGTTTCTTATTAGGTTTTGGGTTGTAACTGCTATTTCTCACTTTAATATAAATAATTTGTCCAGTTTCTTCTAAAAAAACCAAAAAAAAAAAAAAGTAAAAGAAGAAAAATTTAGGTCTAAGAAGTTAAAAAAAATTTCGGGTTTGACCTAGGATTGCGTTTTGTTGGTTTCTATGAATTGATTCTTTTGTGGCTTATTGGGGGTGATTTTTTTTTTTAATTATTAGTGGCAAGGATAACATGCTACCAAGTGAAAATGAAGCTCGAAGACTTGCAAAATCGTTACAAAATTACAAAGTTCGCTACTTCAAGGAAAATGGTCATACCTTTCTATTGGTGAAAAATTGTTTTCTTTCTAGTTGTAATGTTGTACTGGTGTATTGACATTTTCCTATTTCCATAAAGTTTGGGTTCTAGTTTTAAATGTCAGTACAATTTCTAATGAACATCTCTTTATAGGCTTATCAAAGGAGTGAATTGTTTGAGTCCTTGTATGCTTGTTAGTTGTTGCTTTTCCAATTTTACCCTCATTTTTCAAGGTGTTCAACTTGCGATTATGACTTCTGGAAGTTCTAAATGCCACTGTAGGGGCATGTAGATTGGGGAGGTATAATATTTGCTATAAATGCATCTCCAACTATAGGTATGGAGTTTTATATATATATATAGGAAACGGGAATTTTATTGATAATGTAATAGTATATACACATCTTGGGAACAAGGCGTTCTCTAAGATAAAAACATGTACTATAGGTATGGAGTATAAACTAACCAAATTTCGTTTTCTTAATTAAAGTCCAATATTGGACTCCAGCATTCTAATCCTTACCCTTACTTGACCTATGATTTATACACATCGTTGAAATCATGTGGCTTTTATCGTGCATGAGATCTGATGAAGGATTGATTTATGCAGCCTACACGTCAAACTACGTACATGGTCATTCTAAATTTGAATATATGATCTGTAGGTCATTATGGACCAATGTTTTTCATTGACCATCGTCATCTTCTTGGCTAAATCATCACCTATGTCTAATTACAAAATTAGTTGTGAACCAGAGTCTCAATGGTTGATTATGCTCAAGGCAACTGATTGGAATGTATTATTAACAATACGGGCAGGAAGATAGTATTAACTTGCTGGCTGTTCTCAAAGGTACATTAATGTACCGGCATTCTAGGCGACATGACTCAGTCTCAGATTACCTTCCACCTTCTAGAGCAGAATTCAAAAAGGCTTTTGAGGAAGGGAAAGTGTAAGTGATGATTATGTCATTTGCAACTGTTCTATTTCTTTTTATTTATTTATTTATTTATTGGATGAATTTTAACAAACCTTTGGTTCCAGATTATGTCTTGCTACTAGTCCGTTGCTGCTTTCGACGTTGGAGGATGGCATAATTGTTAGGGGTCCTGCTAAGGTTCCTAAAAGTTGAGGTAAGTTTGCTCTTCCCAAAATGGCTTGTAATTTTTTCACATGACCTTATTAAATGTGTAAATTCACAAATGTTTAATTTAGTTAACAGTTATATTGCTTAATAAAGTTGTTTAATGCCTCTGCTCTTTCTATTGGTGAATAAAGTTTGCTCATTTTCTTGTTTGGTTTTTTCAGCATTCAATGACCGAGTGACGCGGGCGCCCGCGGCACATCTCCGCGAGTCTATGATCTCCGCCAGTACCGATATTGTCTCCAACTTGGCCACCTTTCAATTTTTTAGGTTTAGGTTTTATCTTAAAAGGTCTCGGTACTAGTTAAAAGGAGATTACCACTTAACTACTTCACTATGAAGTTTCAATTATCCGATGTGGGACTATTATTTCGGTCCACACATCTCAACACCATCACTGGCTACCTCGGTATACAACACAAGAACGAGTAAGATTGAAAATGTAGAGAAGACCGCTCAATCGTATGTGTAAAATTTACGAGGGACAATGAAGATAGGGATGTCATTGGCCTAATATCGACATTTCTTCACCAGTCTCATGTGCTCTTTGGAAACATGCAAGCATACATATCCAATGCTTTTGCCCATGATAACGGTACCATGTTATTTGCCCGTGTTGACATTTCATAGTTTTATTGTTATTGAGGTTGGTTAGGTTGAAGGCTTGATCAATGCTGGGGCCAACTGAGCATTGCCTATAAAAGGGTAATGCGCCCAACCCGGTATCCACACTTGGTGAGAGGCCACTGGAGCGATAAATGGAGTATAAATTGATGATGGGGAAATTTTTTTGAGTTTTTTTTGTTTTGAAACAATTGGTGGGCTAAAGATATGCTAACTGTCGATGTATATACATGTAAAGTGGGTGGAAAAAATCCCCCATCTACTCTTTTGTAATTTTGCCATTCAAATATATAGATGACATCTCTTTCTTATAAAAAAAAAAAAAAAGGGTACCATGTTATGGAATGACGTCACAACTCATTTTTTGAATGGTGATTTCGCATCTCTCGAATTTTAATCCGAGTTGTTGCTGGTATTGGCAATCCTTGAGAATATGAGGTTGGCCACACTTCTCATTTTTAACAGAATTCACAAAACATGTAAAGAGACCAGCCCTTGTAACCAAGCTGTCTCGACTCGGCAGACCTTAAATGAATTGTATTTTTATTTTTATTTTTTTTTTACATGAGTGGACTGTAAATAAAATTTCTTAAATATCATTGAAGCTTTGCAGCTCCTTTCTTTTTGCCAAGAAGGATTATTTGGCATGAGAAGACACAAACAGGATAAAGGGAAAAGAGAAAGATTGATTGTATTTGGAAAACAAAAGAAAAGAAAAAGCATAAGAAATGTAAATGGACTACATCTTGAACTTACGTCATAATAACTAATAGGCTTTGTAAATGTCCAATTTACTGCAATTAAGAAAAACAGCAACAAAGCAAGCAAAAAATAAATGAACACACAAAATTGGTATCGCAGTTTGGACCTCCTGTCCTAAGTCTGCGGAGCCACGCTCAGGTGTAGAATCCACTATGAAAAGTCAAGTACAGTTTTACACAAAGTTCATAACTAGTGCACTCTCAACTAGCTATTGAATCCCTCACCAAACTTTGCTACGCTACCCGCTTCCCTTACAAAGGATCATACACGATACCCAAGTCCCCTTGGTATACGCCCGAGATCCCCTCGGTTAATCGGCTAAGTCCCCTTAGCCTAGTGACGCGCGTCGAACGCGTCAATAAAATATATTTCATAAACCAACTATTTTGTAGAGAGTGGCAAAGGGTCAATCCCACAGAGATTGGTAATCTTTCTAAGGTTTTAAAAGAAAAGGAAAACGGGGTTTGAGAGAGAATGTTGAGAGAATTCAAAAAGACATGGAATTAGAAATACTTTGTAACGAAAATAATAGGAAAAGCGACCTAGACTTTTGGTATCTCAAACTTCCTCAATTAGGATAATCAACCATATGATCGTCGATCTAGATAAAGCATGCAATTCAAAGATATTCTAGAGTAGTTATAGACCCGGTAACGTACGCGGTTCCTCGCACTTCTTATTCTCGATAGTCAAGGTACGACGATGACTACTTCCCTAACCAAACACACAAACCTGGACTCGCGCAAATTCGATTTAATGCGTTGATTGCATTGGGCTTTGTAAAGGCACTACACCTAGACAATCGGATTGCTAGTGCGTCCGATTTGGCCTAGATCACTAAGGTATTTGACCGGTCTCAAAAGGGCGAATCAATTGGTATGGTCAATTGTCACTTGTGTGGTCTCATTGCATAAAGACGGATGCGTACGACTCACTAGCAATATAATCAAGGCTTAAATCTAAGTTTAACCCTAATCAATCAATCAATAACAAAGATAATAAAACACCAATGAAAAGCAATTAGATTTAATTAAATTAGATATTGCATAGGTTTGATGACAAAAGAGCTGTTTGATCCACCTCCGATCTAGATTGATGAGATTAGTCGGACATGTTGATGGAAAACCTCAAATTCTTGATGTTCTTTCGTAAACAAAAGTTGTACGTAAACAATGATTTTCCGAGTTTCTATTTATATAAAACCTAAAAAATCTATCCCAAAACGAACTTCCTCCAAATTCGGACTAAAAAGTGGGTCTTTAATTAAAATGGGGTCGCGAGCGGGGCCGCGGACGGGGCTGTGGGTGAAGCCACGGCCTAAAAAATGTAGAAATGGGGCCACGACGCCATTATACGGCGCGAGCCACGGCCTGGATCATTGTTTTTTTCGTAACCAACGTGAAAATGAGGCCATGAATCTTGGATTCCATGCCACGGCCTAGAATTACGGCTTGGGCCACGACCTAGAATTCTGATTTCTTCTTTCCCTTGATCGCCATGACAGATTCTTATTCGCGTCAATTCTTCATTTTGAGTCCTAACACCTGTAAATCACATAAATGAGAGATGTTTACCACGAAATAGAGATTTATGGTTCAAAATCACACTAAACAATATATATTATGATGTCTAATTATGCACTTGTCACCTAGTATATGTAAAAGAAAACAAAGAACAATCTCTCGAAAGCTCTTATCTCACAGTAATGTTGAAAGTTTAAGCATGAGTGATGAACTACAACATGTGATTACATGAATATAAAGAGATCGACAATGGCTCTTTCATGGAAACTTCCTTGTATGTCTTCAATCAAGTGATGTGACAATTATACTCTTTCCCTCTTTCTTTGTTGATTAAAGGAAACTTGCTTTAGTTTTCTTGCGAGTTGGCAATCAAATATCCTTGCCTTGCTGGACGTATATAGGTTGGCATGAATACCTTGTCTAGTTACTTGAGTATATTTTGAGAATATATATTGTTTGAGTTTTTGGGACTTGTTCTGTACCTACAGAACCAGTAGCTCTACATAAACTCACAATATTATATCATATCATTTTCTTACCGAGTATCAGTTGTACAAATAATGAAAGTACATATATTTTACCTTATCAGGCTTTATCACTAGAACATTTTTGGCATTTAATAGAGGTTTTAAAACCCATATTAAATAGAGTGTTATTAAATGTCATGTGAAAATGTGTTATGTTTTAATTTTTAATACATGTATTACGTACATAGAGGTTTTTTAAAACTCCTATCAATTATGTGTTATTTAATAACACCCCCCTTTAATAGGGGTTTAAAAACATCTATTAAATACCGAAATTGTTCTAGTGTATGTAGCTGCTTAACCTAGGAACTCCTAATCTAACACGCGCTCCTAATCTAACACGCGCATACAAAAATTGTGATGAACTTAAACTTTGCAACTTATACCAACTCTTAAATCTAAAACAACTTAAAATTTGCAACTTATACCAACTCTTAAATCTAAAACATCTTCAACGTTGTGAATATTTCAATAACTGCCTGGAAAATATGTTTGCACAATCTAATTGAATATTAAGAGAAAAAAGCAAAGGAGGAAAAATTGAGCAGAATTCAGAAAATCTCTCTCAAAAAGTTTCCGTTACATCCTTAAAAAAAAACTAAGCATAAATGCATACAGGTAATAACATCAAACTTCTATACTTGAAGTAGGATTTTCAAGTTTTCGAATTCTTCAAATAAGAATTAGATAAAGTGATGAGAATAGTAAATAAATACTAATCCTTGTTGCAAAGAATAGAAACTCTTAAATTAAAGGACTCTTAAGAAAATAAAAGGCAAAACTTATTTTTTGGTCTTTGAACTTTGAGACTTTTATGCTTTTAGTCCCTGAACTTTTGAATGTTTTATGTTTTTGGTCCTTGAACTTGGAGTTTTTTATGTTTTTAGGGGAAATTATTTTTTTTCGGCATTTATTGGTCGAAGTGAGTCGTTAGGCTTAGTAGTATAAACCACTTTACTCTTCTTGACTAGTCACGCATCACTTTTATTATCCACATTACCTGAATTTAACACTTTAAATGGTGGAATGACTAAATGTAAATCTTTGTGAAAGTTCAAGGACCAAATGTGTAGTAATAAAAGTTTAGGAACCAAAAACATATAAAATACAAAGTTCAGGGACCAAATGATGGGTTTTACCAAAATAAAATTCTAATCTAAATCAAACTCTAATCCTACGCTTGAAATCTTTAATAAAAGGCTTCTCACATCTTGCATCACAATCACTTTTTCACTTCGACTACTCATAGCTACAATCAATTAGGAGTGTTCAGCGTTAAGTTTCAGATAAACTCAACATTTTGAAATCCAAAATCTGTTAGAAACCAAAAGTAAACATAAACTACATCATTGTTAACATACATGCGATTACAAGCATATATATCTATAAAATATGAGTAGAGATACATTTTCAATAAAGATCTCTCTAAGTCGTACTAACAGACGCCCAACCAATTAATACATCATACCAAGTTTTGTGTACTTTTCAAAGAGTGTTCCGTCAATATTGATTACACTCTCAATTAATTAATCTTATCAGGAGGATAGTCCACTTATACATTGATTAACGTGTCTCTCTTCACAAAATACAGGCTTAACTTATAAATGGATCTGCGTGGAATCTAAACCATCCAAGAAACAATTAAGTGGAGTGAAGAGATATGGAAGTGCATCGAGCTCTTCACGTGAACAGAGGAGAAGGAGAAGCTAGCTATGCATGCAACTCCTTGCATCAAGTTGCTTTCTCCTTGATTTTATGTATTTGTGTTGATCACTATATATGTCTTGCAGATTTTTTATTTTTATTTTTAAGTAAGTCTTGTTTTCTTTCTTTTAACTGTTTAAATGTAGAGAGAAGTCATAAACAACAGTAAAGCCTATACTGAAAAAAGACAATATTGGACCTAATAAGCCACAAAGCCTTCTTACAGAGTTGGAGGTTTTGCACATTGCAGACTTGGGATGTTCTTCAGGTCCTAACACTACATCAGTCATTTCTCATATTGTTGATACGTACTATTAGCATGGGTTGTCAATAGTTGCATCGTGTAAGGGATGTAATTCTTGAGGGAGGGTCATTCAGGCTTATATATTCGACTAGTAGAGGCCTTTGAAATCGGTTGGGACGGCAACACAGTAAAGCTAATGTATTGAGTTTAAACAATCTCATGAGAGTAAAATATTTAACCAAATCCATAAGGCCTTTGAAACAATGCTCTCAACTCATTTTGGAGGATCACAAATGATGAATTCCTTATTCGATAGGGTCACATAGCTAGAGGAGGGTCGCCCAATTCGATCTATGGCAAAGAAGAACCCAAGTGTTGTCCTCTCGTGATCGTCTACTTGATGAAGTAATGAAGCCTTATACTTCTTCTAATAATTATGTCAAACAATAAAGATTCTCCAATGGTGGTCTCAAGTCTGATGTTTTGCTCCAGGGATTTTTTGTATAATTTTGGCTGTTTTTTGTGTAGTGTAGGTCACCCTTTTTTGTAGCACTTGTACATTTTTACTTCTTCATATATATATATACACAAATACAAGGAGTATCGCCTCCTATTACTCAAAAAAAAAAAAAAAAAAAAAAAAAAAAAAAAAAAAGATTCTCCAATGTATTCATTAACTATAAGGCCAAAAATCACTGCCACCTAATGATATTAGACTTTGATTTATTGTCGTCGCGGCCCTCCTTTCACTCGTTCAACAGTCTGGCTTGTATTCTTGTTAATTAAGTGTACCTAGTATTCTCTTTGATTATGCTCTCTTTACTTTGCCATAACATAGTACTTAGATAAGTCACTCTACAAATTAGCAACGAGGCCATAAATTATATCCATTGAATTGCCGAGGCCCTCCTAAGTTTGCTGTCTCAAGTCATTCTAGAGTAGGGGTGCATGAAGAATGACACAGTAGAAGAACACTTTTTGATTTTGTTTAATTCAATTGGTGCCCACGGCAAGTTGTTTTGTCTTTGACAACTGTTGCTGTACTGTAAATTTAATTAACATGTTGACAAAGCTACAGAGTTGCCAAACGATAAACAAAAGAAAATGCAACTCAGAAAGGAGCAAAGAAACAATTTTTTTTTTTTTTTTTTTTTTTTTTTTTTTTTTTTTTTTACACACATGGAACATCATTCCCTGCGAAGTGATGAACAAAGAAAAAACCAACAAGAACACCTCTCTTTTTGAGAACCATAGGCATCCAAACTTTCGATTTGACTAATTCCACGGTGGCTAGTCGGGCATATAAAGTAGCTACCAAGAATTGAACTCAAGACCTCGACTTCACTGAATTTGGTGCTCATTTTTTTGCTATCCCACGACACCCCCTTGGAGATACAACACACAAACACCTCTCAAGTTACAAAAGATTTGTTTTGGGTGATTGAAACCTCAAGATTTCCATTAAAATCAATACCACCATCAATTTGCATTGAAGCTAATAATATCTCAAACAAAGTAAAATTTCCAACTAATCTAAGCTTAAGCATTTCCTAATAAGCACAACCAACATGAGAAGGACAATCAAAATTGATAAGGTTAAATATGTATTGTCATTATTTGTACAACTAATACTCGGTCAGAAAAGGATGTGATATAATCTTGTGAGTTTATGCAGAGCTACTGATTCTGTACCTACAGACTCATAACACGTCCAAAAAATTCAAACAATATTCTCAACAGATGCTCGGGCAGCTGGACAAGATATTCATGCCAACCTATATACGTTCAACAAGGCAAGGATATTTGATTGCCAACTCGCAAGAAAACTAAGACAAGTTTCCTTTAATCAAGGAAAAAAGGAATAAAGAGTATATTTGCCACATCACTTGATTGAACACATACAAGGAAGTTTCTATGAAAGAGCAATTGTATGATCTCTTTATATTCATGTAATCCCATGTTCCATCACTCATGCTTGAACTTTCAACATTACTGTGAGATAAAAGCTTTCGAGAGATTGTTCTTTGTTTTCTTTTACATACTCTAGGTTAAAGGGACTTAGCTGATTCATCGAGGGGATGTCGGGCACCAAGGGGACTTGGATATTGTGTAGGATCATTTGTAAGGGAAGTGGGTAGTGTAGCAAAGTTTGGTGAGGGTTTCACTAGCTAGTTGAGAGTGCACTAGTTAGGAACTTTGCGTAAAATTGTACTTTACTTCTCATCATAGTGGATTCTATACCTGAGCATGGCTCCGCAGACGTAGAACATGAGGTCCGAACTGTGATAACAATTTTGTGTGTTTATTTATTTTTTGCTTGCTTTGTTGTTGTTTTTCTTAATTGCAGTGAATTTAGCATTTACAAAAATTAAGATTTGCTCATGAAAACATAGAATTAGTTCCATTTCAATTCACCTGTCGCATTCTATAAGATGAAGTCCTGCCAAAAATTGAATTGAATAGCAGATTCATGGCGCATCGAAACCAGAAATCGAACCTGAAATTGATGTGGATCGATTGGGAGTCATTCATCATGATCATGAACGAGATTTGAAAGATCACAAACCCTTGAATTGGGGGTTTTTCTAAAAGTGGGGTGGAGATACAATTTAATTCTCAAAATATGGAAGTTTACTTTTAAATTCCAAAAGTAGGTGATTATCACCGATGAGGTGGCATGCATGGTGTTGAGGTGGAAGGCAATCGTATAGATAGCTCCTTTTAAAAAGGAGCTATCTATACAAAGCATGGTGGTGAGGTGGTGGTGAGGTGGATTAAGGAATTGTATAGATAGCTTCTTTTGAAAATGAGTTATCTATACAAAACTATACACTCTATGAATGACTCCTTTTGAAAATGAGCTATTTATACAAAAAAATTTGCCCTATGAACGACACGTGCATATGAAGATGGACGACCCGCGTGGACCCGCGTCACTCGCGTATCTCGAGGAAGACAACTAATGTAAACAATGCGCACGCATATCGACGTGGACAACCCATGAAAATTTTACCCATGTATGCCGAGGTGGAGATTTCATGCAAATGTCAGGCACGTCTGTCGAGGTGGGCGACCCATGCAACTCATGCAAACGTCACGCACTTGTCTCGAGGTGGTAAAGCCAATTAATGCCAACGTCACGCACTTATCTCCTGGTTGACAACACATGTAAACGTCACGCACATATGTTGAGGTGGGCGAGCCATGCATCTTCGTGCAAACCATTCAAACGTCGGACAACATATCTCGAGGTGTGGACGACTCATGCAACCTCGTGCAATCTATGCAAACCATGCGAATGTGAAACACATATTTCGAGGTAGACAACTCATCCAATCTGTTGCGGTCCATGCAAACCATCCAAACGTCATACACGTAACTCGAGGTAGATAAGTAATTCAAATGTCGGACACGCATCCCGAGGTGGACAATCCATGCAAATGTCATGCACGTATCTCGAGAGGACAACCCATGCATATCCACTACGGACCATAGACCCCATGTAAACGTCACGCACGTATTGTGAGACGGACAAACCATACAACCCGTGCAACCCATAGGCGCTATTCGGTCGGCCCATGTCCACGTGGTCATCCTACGTGGACCGTCCACGTCGACAAAAAATCCAAATCTCTAATAATAACGCCTTTTGCATAGGCGTTATTGCCTATTCGAAAAAAAAAAACACAACCTTATTTTCCGAATTTAAACTAAAAACATTAGTACTTTTGTAATTTTTTCCTTGAATTGGATAACCTAAAACCCGATCATTGTGGGTGTACGGCGAAAAAAAAAGAGCATAAAAGCTCAGACAAATATCATGGGTTCCATTCTTGGTAGTTACCTAACTAGCATAAATATTAGTTGAATCAAAGTAGAGGCTAAAAAGTTCCTATTCCTTTTGCCAAAAAAAAAAAAAAAAAAAAAAAAATCCCGCTATGTGCACCCCACTCATTACTCAGGCCACCCCCCTTAATGTGTTTTCATCGTGAAAAGACTCAAATGCTCCTCACAATCTAAACTACCAACTCTTCCTTCTTATTCCCGCACACCCCACCCTATCGACGTCTCGTTGAGTGTTTTTAGGGTCCAATCGATGAAGAGAACTCAAGGGGGGCAAACCCGACACACAGGGAGGTGAGTTTTGATGTTTTTTTTATGTTTTTTCCTCATTTCTGAATGTATACCACATATACGAATATCTCGGTCACAAAGGACCGAGACATATTATGTTGTCTCGATTTACAAGACCGCATTTCAATCAAAGTCTCAGTATGCCATATGGTACAACCGACAGATGCCAAAAGATCTAGGTGACTACCAACCGTGACTAATCGCAAACATACCTTATTACGACACTCAGTTGAGCTTAGCCAACACTTACTCAATGTTTTCGGCAATGGACGATCGAGACAATTCACAAACCACGCCCCTGTGTGCCCGGATATAATACGAGATTGCAGTTAAACCCAGTTATGAGTAAAATTTTATGAAAATGTATGGGTTTGGTGAATTGTGGCCTTAATTCGTAATGGGAGCGAGAGCAGAAGTAGGGAAAATGAGGATTTGATTCGATTTGGTGGTGAGGTGCGTTATGTTAAAGGACAAGGGCAATTTCGTCCATTTTCGGGGTGCCCCGAGAAAAACGTTGAGTGAACTTATTAATGGGGTGCCTGGAGTAATGAGTAGGGTGCATATACCAATAAAAAAACTAAAAAACTAGCTTAAGGAGAGTCGGAGCCGGTTGTTGGTTACTGAAAAGTTGTTAGGTGCGTACATGATAAGCTAAATAAATAGAGCATAGTCTCTTTCCGCCATTAATCAAGCTTCCTTCGTTCGTATCGAAATCCTCACTTGCAATTACTACACCAATTATTAGGGTTCACCGAGTTTCGAACAAATTAGGGTTCTTGCTCCGTTTCTCGGATCCGGTAACTGTTCCATATGCCGGAAAATGGAGAACTACGGTAGAGGACGATCACTGTCTCTTGATTTCAAACTTTCTACACTTTTTTTTTTTTTTTGTTTTGATGTTGTTGTTTCAAGTTTCATTTGAGATTGTTTTGTTGATGGAGTGTAGGGATTCAATTTGTTCCAACAATGGAGTGGTGTTACTGTTGGAGGAGGCCGACGCGGCGAATTGGGTTTACAGAGGAGAAGGAGCTGCCAATGTCGTTCTTGGTTATGCCGGATCCTCCCCTGCTTTTGTATGGTTTGGATTTTGTATTACTCATTTGAGAATGGTTGAGACAAGTGTTTGATCTAATTGGAGGACAATCATGTTGCATCTTAGATGGCTATTAATGCGAAATTGCAGAAATTCGCGTCTTAGATGGTTTATATCATTGATGTTTTCATGTCCCATTGTTGCATTGGGTCGGCTCTTTAGTTAGTTTTGATACATTTATAGAAATTGACAAAAATTTTCTGCTGCTGTCAGCTCATCGCAACCCTCCCCAATTTTCCATACGGAAAAATGGGCTTCAGAGTACTCCTTTATCCATACTTGAGACCGACTATGTAGCGCCTATAATGTTCTGCATAGGTGGAGTTCCTGTTATCTTGGATGATTATTGATTAATTCCTCCCATTGTTTTAAGGGGTCTTTTGGGGTTTAAAACTTGAAATCAGTGATTAAGGTGAATAGCGGTGTACCATGTGTAAGAGCTGGACTTGTTCAACTTACTGGACTGTATTGAAGTTTGAAAGTAGTTTGAATGCGAAAGTCTAATAATGCATTGGTTGTTATAGGTTGGAAAAGTAATTCGAATACAAAAGTCTCCGAGAAGCACGGCCAAATGTACAGCTGAAACCTCAACTCTGTCTACTCATGAGAATCTCTTATGGAAAGAGTACATCATGTCATCTACATCCAAGGAAATTTCTCAGCTACTATTTGTGCAGAATGTAATGGTTCCGCTTTTAGGATCTGAACATGTTGATCCTGGGGTATGTCATTTAGGTATTGTTTTTTATTTCCGAAAAAGTTGTAGATATGTGATTGAATGTGGAGGTTCTTAGTTCTTTTCCTCGATAGCCTTGTTGAACTTTGTGACCGTGCTATTTTGAAGAATGGTCTTAATATCAAGTAAATGTTTTAGTCGGTTTAGAGCTTGGCTGGTGTTCTTTTTCCAAGGTTGAGAATTTCTTATGTAAGGCGCAATAGTGCCTTGCAACATTATTTTATATTTTTAGTGAGACATTGTGATGTAACAATATTATACCTTCTGTATTAAAAAGAAGGATTTCGCCGCATTGAAAAACAGGATCTGGCTCAGGATTGCTATTTTCTGATTCCAGGTTTTCTCTGAATTTGATTTTTTTTTTCCCTTCATTTTTATGCTTTTTTGTTTGTTTTTTGTTCATTTTTTCCTCGCTTTGTACATTTCCACACCAAGATTCAGTCCATTGAAGTCCTCAATGTTTACAATTTTTTTTTCTTTAGCAACCTCATGCATGTTAGAAACTGCAAACTGACATTACTTGCACGTGGCAGATGCATGTTCCTGTGTCAAGGGTTTTTTTAGAAGCCGTAGAAAAGAATATTCTTGGTCAGCGTCCTCCCTGGAGAGTTGAAGGTGGCAAAGTGAATACTCTGAGTGACACTGCACTTCTTATATCTGATCATTCAATTTTTCCTCATGGTAATTATCGGTTTTCATATTCCTTAATTTTATTTTCTTTCTTTAGTCTGAGTTCTCCTTTATGTTCTTACCACCCAGGCTGTAAAGGTACTGAATCATTTCTCATGGTTATGAGTAATTGAGTATCAAAGCTTGCAAAAAAGGAAAAACTATACGCGGTGGTGATTTTATTGAAACTTTTTGGAAGCATTCAACCTGCATTAGACTTGCCTTTGAAAATTATATATTTGCACAAGTCATATGGCGTGTCCAATCATTAGATGTGGAAATGGTTTCTGATACATATTTTCATAGTCCTTGTCTAATGGTTTAAGTGCTTTCTGATACATTTTTATTTTTGAATAAAAATGCTATGGATGTCCACTTAAAATATTGTGAAATTTAGAATAAGTTGAAAAAAGGTATTTGGTCTTCTAACTATTGAGGTTACAAATGTGAAAAACAACTGAACTTAGTTTTCAATCAAATCGATGTTGTTGCTCATTGGACTTTGTTGTTTAGAGCTTCTTTCATCACCGGGTGCTGTTAAGTCATTTTTTTTCATTTCAGGTGGACATCAAGAGACGCGTTGCATATCAATCGAAATAAAGGTGTTGTCTAATCTTATTTTAGCTTTTCTACATGCCCACCAACTTGTTCGGTTTGAGCTGATGAATGCATTAGGCTTTTTTTAATATTTTCTTCTAATTGTTTGAATTAAAAGAACAGCCAAAATGTGGATTTCTTCCATGTTCAAGATTCATAGCTGAAGATAATGATACTAAAAGGTGTATTACTCGTTTTCAAATGCATCAAGTCCTGAAGCTTCACCAAGGGGAGGTATTGCTTCAATCATTATAAAATTAGAATTCTTGACATAATGAAGTTAACGTTAATTTTTTGTTGAGGAAAAATTAAATTACATAACTACTGCATTTGTAATAAGAACAAAAATGAAAACAAAAACAGATCACACTTTGAATATTTTATTAAACAAGAAAAAAAATGATATTTTGATGCATGTTTATCTGCATAAATTTGGGACTGAGGCTATGTTGTTGTTGTTGTTGTTGTTTATCTGCATAAATTTCATGAAAGAAAGTTCATTTGAAACTTATCATATCATGAATGACTAACATAATTGAGAAGATGCCAAGATGGTAATCTAAATTACTTTCAATTGCAATTTCCAGCTTGCAGTTAGTGGCTGGGTAAAAGACTAGAAAGAATTATCAAGTGAAGCATTATGCATATACCTGAAATCCATTTGTGATGTACTTTCTCTAACATCCCATTAATATAATTTTTGAATAGTCATTTTGAGATTTTAGGTTGATGAGCACTGAGAAAGAAGTCACATTACTTAATGAAGTTTATTTCAAAATCCATTGCTTTCAGTTCATAATGATTTGTGGAACCACTGACCTCCACACTGGTCTTTGAGAGTTCATCTTTGACGGTATTGTTTGTCCTTTTAAGATTGGCCTTTGAGACTACAAAAAATTTAATTTTCTGTTTGATTGAATTGTGGTCTCTATTTATCATTATGGTGCTGTTATAGAACTATAACTCCAGACTTCCTTCCCTTAACAGCTATATGGCGTCTTCATCCTGATACATTTCAATTTTTTTTTTCCAGATATCCCAGTTAAGTGACTACAATCCACTTGATCTGTTTTCTGGCTCCCACAATAGAATTAATAAGGCTATCAAGGCACTCTTCACCACCCCGCAGAACAATTTCAGAATATTTGTAAATGGTTCTCTTGTCTATGGGGGCCTAGGTTGCAGTGCAGATAGTTCTAACTTTGACAGAGGTGGAGAATTAGAAGATATGTTAGAAGGCATTATCCAAGCAGATCATGGACAACGTTTGGAAACTTTTCTGCTTTTGATTGGAGAGACAATTTTCAGTTCAAGAGTTCTAGCTCCACTCCTGGAAGCTCAAAAGCTTGATTCACTTGATATAGAAGGTGCAATTCATGCATATTACAATATTATGTCTCAACCTTGTCATGTATGTGGAGATTTGGTTGACAGCAAGACCTTGCAAATGTATCAGTCCTTGCATTCTATTTCATTGGAAGAAAGTGTGAAGATTGTAAGGGACTACTTGATAGCTGCTACTGCAAAAGACTGTAGCCTGATGATCAGCTTTAGAGCTAGGGAACATGAAAATTATGTGTCACCACATGGAAAAGTATACTTGGAATCAACTAATCAAAGTTTTGATTACAAGGTATCAACTCTTTATAAGTCTGAATAAATGCTTTAATGCTATTGATGGTAATTCTTAGGTAAGTGCCAAACACCCGGCATTCTTCTTCTTCTATATGTTTAGAAAATCTAACAATTTCTTGAGAAAATAATAGTTTGTCCACCAATCCAACGCAAACCCAAGTGGCTTTTTCCTTTTTTTTTTCCCAAATAATTCTGTGCTTTCCTACAGCCGTGTTGTGCTCATCTTACTCTCATGTTGTATCATTTGACTTCAGAAGTTGGTGTTGGAATTTTTGGTCACTGGCATGGTGTTCATTTCATGCAAGTTTCGTGGACTTGTGGGGTTCTTACTGCAACTTTTGTAATGACTGTGATTATGCAAATTTTTTTGTGCAGGCATATTTCATTGACCTTGATATGAAGCCTTTGAAGAAGATGACACACTACCACGAATTGGACAAGAAGATAATACACTGCTTCAAACAGAATGAAATGCAACAAGGACCGTCGTCCTTGTGCAACAGATATTAAAATACTGGGATGCAATCTGATAAGATTGCAAAATGATTAGGTTGGCAGCTCTGGATACAATCAGAAGAGCTAAAAGTGAGGTGCTTCAATAACACAGGGAACTCCTCTTGTGAACTTTTCAGATTCCATGTTTAACACAAGGTTCGTAAGAAAGCAAAATAAAAAAAAAAAAGATAAAGATAAAAGTGATTTATTATGCGTTGTCATTGCCATTTTCATAATGCCTGGATACTGGATGTGCAAAATAAATTTTCAGACCTTTTGTTGCTTATAATTTTTTTTTTTTTTTTTTTGATTCAATTATAATTTTTTTTCCTATGACTTTTTTTTATTATGGTCATTACTTTATATTACTTGCTGTTAGTCATCACAATCACTTATAGCGTGTTTGTACCTGACTTTTGAGATTCCTATATGATATATAAGTATCAATGGCCTTGTTCTTTGCATGTTATTGGAACCGAGCATTTTAAAAAACTTGTTGCTTGACTTCATGACATTGACAATAACTCATTCATTGTCATCATCAAGTTTGCCTAGAGAGCTTATTTTAGGTTTTTTATTATATGTTCTTCGTAGTCTTATTGGTCAAAGGAATTCGTTAAATTAGATTTTAGGCTAAGCACATAACACGGCACAATGGAACCTCAACTTTCGCTAGTAAATTTATTATGTGTAGGTATAGACAATTAATTTTCATAGACACGCATATGGATCAACATTGATATCCTTGAGTTACATGAGTTACATGGCCATCTCCTTTTGCCTGGGCATCTTTAAGTCCTAGAGGAGGAAGAAAGAGACTTAAGAGACCTTTTCCCACTACAAGGAAAATGATGTATCAACTACATGATTTCTGCTTTTCTTCATGTGACAACGACGTGAATGCAGAACATCCATAACAAGCCCATGTGCGACCCTTTAAAATCTCTGCAGGATTTATCCATCAACTTTCATTGTACCTTTGTTACCGGCTTGATTCAATTTCAGCATTGGCAATGTTTAGAGTTGAAGCATTTTGGTTGAGTTTTTACAAAACGTCTTTGGGACGCTGTAAAAAGTGCTATATCCCAATTAGGCGGCATCACTGTTGGTCCAGGATTTTGAATTCTTCTTGAAAATTGACCGCATAAGTCCCTTGTGCCATTTAGTTCTTCTGAACTGTAGTAACCATGCATGCTGAAACTATTGATCTGACTTGTTAGGTGCTTATCAAGATTTGTTTCATCTATTGATTCGCAATTACTCTTAAGGGGTCATCCTTATGAATGCTCTTAATGGAAGGTAATCAGGCCTTCCAGTAGGTACTCTTCAGGAAAATTTTGAATCTTTACGGTCGAGCTAGTGAAATGTGCACGAACCATGCCTATTTGAACTTTGAATTTTAGACTTGAAAGTTGCAAGGATCGCACTTGCTCTATGAATAATGTGTCTGATAATCGGTAGAGAATGTAACCTGCTGCTCATACATACGAATAAAGATTTTTGGCCTGAAGAATTCCTTTCCTAATGCTTTGGTGCATTTGAATACAATTCTTTAATCAATGTGTCTGAAACTGCAAATGCTTTCATTTGTTTACACATAATGTATCAGGAAAAATTAATGGTGTCCAGCACATTCTCTTACCTGGTTCATCTGTTCAAATTAGATTTGAAAATGTGCCAGTTTACACGTTTCTTGAAATCATTTCTTTTTCCACAACTGTTTTTGTCAGACATTAATCTCCATTCTGCTTCTTCCCAGCACATGGACTACCTAAGCAAGCTTTCTTTCCTCAGATATTCTTTAATTTGTATGGAACTTATACATGTGCATTGAAGGGTTAGAAAACTTGTACATCTGAATCTACATCTGTATGTGTTGTGTAATTGAACTAGCTTAAGACCCAGAGGAAAAAGTAGGGAAAAGATGCTACAGGAAGAAGAAGAGAAGAGGTTGAAAAGCATTAAATGCAATGGCGTATCATAGGTGAATCAATCAAGAGCCCTCTGAGCAGCATTTACTTCTACCATCCAACTTGCTTTGTACTTCAACCAATCATCCAAAAAATGTACTTACTTCACCCCTGTAATAGTTAAATAATGCAGGAGAACTTCAGTATCAGTCAGAGTACGCAGGCCAAGAAATTCTCAGAACTGCAAAACATCATTTTAAATAGCAACATCGGATCCATCTTTCTCTTCTGCAGCTTCTTCAGTTCTTCCATTCTGTACCCATGTCAAAGGTTCCAACTTTCATAGCTTTTATTGCCTACCCTGCTGTTTTGACTGACACTTGCACCAGAGGCCCAAGTACATTGTTTGTTATCTCTGCACAAGTTTTTGTACTAAAGTGTTCTGACTCTCTTGCTATTGCAGAAAACTATAGTGTCAGTGGACCTTGTGTGCTCCAAGTGCAAAAAGAAGGTGATGAAGTCCATTTCAGGCATTGAAGGTATAAATTCAATAACACTGGACTCAGCCAAGAATACAGTTACTGTGGTTGGAGAAGCAGACCCAGTTCAGATCATAAAGAAAGTGAGGAAGTGCAAAAAGTCAGCAAAGTTTGTGAGTATAGGCCCTCAAAAGGAAGAGAAGAAAGAAGAGACTAAAGATACATTCTCTTATGTGCCAAAGACATGTCAGAGATGCGATGTGTGGTATGTTGTTGGTGAAGATTACAATTACTGTAACATTCTTTGATTTTTCTTGATGGGCCTGTTTTCGTGTCGGCGATTACTGTGATATTCATTAATCTTTCTTGATCTTACCTGTTTTCGCCTTTTCGTTCACGAAAACAGACAGACTTTGAGCTCCGTTGGTTATTTTGGTGACATAAATCAGTCACATTGAATGTCTTAATAATTTTGCATGTCAATTTATATGTAATCTTCCCCAAGCAAGCAAGGAAGGTAATAAATAAATAAGTGCTAGTTTTTACCTTGTTAAATTAAAGTGCATTTCTTGTTCTTCTGCACTACTCTTGTGTGTTTCAATTTTTGTGTATTACCAACTATTTTTTGGTGATTCAATGGTTTGGTATGAGGTTATGAGTGTAAGAGGTCGGGGGTTTGAATCCCAACTGAAGCAAGTTAAGTTCTTTCCTATCCTTTTTTTATTTATTTATTTATGAAACCATGTTAATTTTAGACAATTTGATAAATTCGATGTCTCGCCTACATCGAATTTCATCGATGTGAACCAACTCCCAACTATCTTCATTAATGTGATGTCCTAGCATACATCTTAAGTAAAAACTTGACAAATCAATCTGGGTCCATAGTGATTGAAATATGTTTTGAAATATGTTTGTCCTTCCTTTTCTGCATTGCCTTACGTTGCTTTTAGCTCTCGACCTGGTGGGGGCTCTTGAGTTGAGGATTTTGTGATCTTAACGTGTATTTGATGGCTTTAAGGTGTGGTTAATTGAGACATCATCGGATGTGTGAATTAAAAGTCATAGTCGCATTTAGGCCAACATGAATATCATATCAGCATATGATAATGCATTTGAGGACTAAAATAAGGATGGCTCATGCACATGTGTTATCTACCCAAAATTGAAGAAATGATACATCACGGGGTCTCACAAAATTGATTAATTTTGGGGATCATAAAGAGGTCTTTAATGGCTTTTATGTGATGCAGACCCAACAGAACGGTGGTCCTCTTCAAATGGAGTTTTTTTTTTTTTTTTTTTTTTTTTTTTTTTTTTTTTTTTTGAAGTAAAAATGTAGTTAATTTTGTATGTATAATTTATCAAAAAAAATTAGTGAAAATATGAACAAAAAAAAAAACCATGAACGTTTTTTTCTCTCTTATGAGCGTTTTTAGTTTAATTTTTGTGGGTATTCGAACTTTTTTCAAAATCTTATTTGGATTCATCTAATTTAGTAGGAGACTAGTTACTCACGCGCCCAAACTCACAACCACAAAAAACTAAGATATAATCTAGGTTATTTTGCGGGTCCGTTTGTCCGCATTTGTCCGGACTCATTTTTTACAAGTCTGAACACAATTCTTTCAAAATAAATACGGGTCCCAACATGTTTTTTTGTTCGTTTTGTAAACTGACTCCAGGCCCGAAGAAATTAATCCATAGAGGTATTTTATTAATACGTTGCGTATTTAAAAATTTTCATGATATTTGTATTGAATTTTAAACAGTGATGATGTTATTTTTTATGTAGGAACCTTTGAGACTTGAGTTTCAGATGTATTATATGTTATTGTTTGTAGTAATTGAAGGCATCCATGGTGACATGAAGTTGTACTTTTTTTATGAATATTTTTAAAAAAATTATTATTTTTAAATCAAAAAATGAGTACGGACAAAAACGAATTTTGTAGGTATGGACTCTGGACAAAAAAAATGTCGGTTTCAAAAAAAGGTATGGATCCCGATGTTGTAAATTGAGTTGGAACTTGTTAAGAACTAAAGAAGGAAAATAAAAGACTAAGAACTTCTACTACTACAAACTACTACTACAAAGGAGAAGAGAAGAAATGAGATAGTTGGAATGAGAAGTTTTCATTCAACTTGGTGTGTGAATTACAATGGGGTTGACACCCTTTATATAGGTCGTTTGGTGATGATGATAATTGTACTTATACAATGTGTACAAGTTATACATACACCACAAGTCATACAACACATCACAAGCAACATAGACAATACATGGAATAGTTGGTGTACATTGGAGAGGATTACAAGTTACATGACAATACATAGACAAGTGGAGGTACTATTAAGTGAGAAATACAAGTTACATGACTACACAGTTGGTGTACATGCATGGTCATCCATATTCCACAACACTCCCCTTTGGATGACACTTGCTTAGAGATTGTGCATCGTTAAAACCTGTACTAGAAAAACCCTGTGGGAAAAAAATCTAGTATAGGAAAAAGAGTACAATGTTCTCGTCAATCTTGATTTGTAGTATAATATTGTTGATTGCCTCATTAAAAACCTTGCTAGGAAAACCCAGTGGGATAAAACCATAGCTAAGGAAAAGAGTGCAACACATTGATACACTTTGAGAGAATATATATACGCCTCATTAAAACTTTTACTAGAAAAACCATGTAGGGAAAAAATCTAGTATAGGAAAAAAGTACATTGCTCTCATAAATTTTTTATACGGAGCATAATAATGTTAGGATTGCCTCATTAAAAACCTTGCTAGGAAAACCCAATGGGATAAAACCATAGCGAAAGGAAAAAAGTGCAATACACTAATCAATCTAGATAAAGAGTTTTAATATTGTTAGAATTGCCTCATTAAAAACCTTTGCAAAGAAAACCCAGTGGGATAAAACCATAGCAAAGGGAAAAAGAGTGCAATACACTAACCAATAACTCATTTTGATTCTCTCCTCATATTCACATGGGTGAGACATCTTGTGTATTTTGTTGCACATGGACATCGTTTTCTATATGAACCATTTAATGTTTGAAGCATATGATTGTCACTCTTTTATGTATATTACTTGCATCAAGTAATTGATTCATAACTTGTTGCTACTGAATGATCCTTTGAACTTTGAGTTCATATTAATTTATACATTGATCATAATACAACAAATTTAATGCAATTTGATGTGTTTCAAGCAATTTCACGCCATTCTTTTTGAATTGGCTTATATCTCCCCCTAATGGTGGGAAAATTGCTTCATCAAAGTGACAATTAGCAAAACTTGCTATAAATAATTTCCCTATTAGGGATCCAAGGCATCTTATAATATAATTAATGGAGAGTTAAATCAATATACGTCTCCTATTGATTTGCCTTGAGATAATATCCAAATTGATAAAAAAATCAGTTCAATAAAGGATGTCCGTGCGAATTTACGATATTTTCGCATTATCGATGATTATGGATAATCAAATAGATCTTTCCATATTATGAATGTCATTTGATTTATGACGACATTCGTTTTAATGTGCCTTATATATTCCAGAAGTTAAAGCCGATAATATTATACTCGATTAAATCATATTCATATAGATAAATTATCTATTATTCGAGTAGACTTCTTCGAACAAGACATTAACAATAAAATTGTTGTACCGAGATATTACCCGAATATTAGCCTCTCGCTAAGTTCGAATTCGAGAAATACTCATTTTTATATTATAATGTACATGCATGTAGCACGATACGCAAGACATAAACTCATCGCTCATATTTAGGTCACGATTTAAACACATATCGATGTGCTGTTTTATCGAGCCATTTTCAATGATAAAATTCATAATATTTTGCCTTTGATTTTGAAGGCATGGTAAAGGTCACAAAAATATTCGGGCATATATATGACAATATTTTGGCAAAATAGCCTTTCATATATGACCAAAAAATGTCACAATTATGAGCGCTCATTGTCAATAATTATTTGCCCTTTATAGTGGTGCACCACTTTTGTTCCAATTTTTTTGTAGAATTGTCAATACGACCTTTACTCATATTTTCACCTTTTCCATGTCCATAAATTTGTTATTGCGATCATGATCATTATATGCAACATATGCTTCTTAATTTGAAGTTTGAACTAATTGACGGGAGTGATATTATATTTATAATATCTCATTCTTTTACTCAAATCTACCATGAGACAAAAAATCAATCCTTAATATTTATTGGATTGACGTGCGCACTCGATATTTGTTGCAACGAATAAATCGAGGCGGGTCACGTGACCTTATTTTTATTGTCTCATCAGTCATATTTCCACATAGCCTCAACATAGAGGTAATTAAAATTGTGGAATTATAATTAATATTTGACTGATTAAATTTTGTAGCTTGAGACTCAACCGCTCATTTTTGAGCTTTTGGAGCATTACCCTTTTGGTATATATATAACTCCATAAGGTGAAAAAGATATATAAAGTGAAATATTCACTTTTCAGATCTCTAAAGAGAAATTGGCGAATGATTGTGTATAACACACAGTTTTGCATATATGCTTTATTCACAAATTGTAGTATCTAATTGTCATGACAAGTAATTCTTGTCGGTAATATAATAAGGCAACAAGTTCAACTATGGTTGAATAATATTTTGAAAATAAATTTAATATATAATAGTTTTTCTCTTTTTATGTAAAAACATAACATATGATTAAATATATGTTCACAACTTGATTCATTAATAAACAAAATGTACTATTCATATGAGTTGGTGGGACAACCTCCAGTTGGGTGGCGAGACATAGTCTACTTAATACCATGCCTCCTCGAACGGATAACCCGTCTCCCTTTCAATGTTTAGCTTTACTGGGGACAAGGCTTACCCACTATCAACTCAAACTTATAGCATTATTTGTATTATGAAATCAATAATAGAACAATAACTAATCGTTTGTAGTTTTAAGAGCAAAACTATATGTCACACATTGACTTTTGATTTCTGATGTAGAAGATCGTACAAGACGCAGCTACAGAGCATACTTTCGTAGTCGGTGACGTTACAATGCATAATGTATGAATAAAGTACATTTACATAATTAAATATGCATGTAACAAAAAAGAAATTAACCATGACAACATGGAAATAAATTGAACTTATTTAAATAACAAAAGTTATACCTTCCTAGCTTTGTCTCCTTAACAAGCCTTCTTGAACTTCAAGATCTCCTTAATGCTAGAGCAAGCTCGTGTTGATAACGTGTTGTAAACTAAGTTGGAACTTGCTAAGAACTAGAGAAGGAAAATAAAAGACTAAGAACTTCTACTACTACAAACTACTACTACAAAGGAGAAGAGAAGAAATGAGATAGTTGGAATGAGAAGTTTTCATTCAACTTGGTGTGTGAATTACAATGGGGTTGGCACCCTTTATATAGGTCATTTGGTGATGATGATAATTGTACTTATACAATGTGTACAAGTTATACATACACCACAAGTCATACAACACATCACAAGCAACATAGACAATACATGAAATAGTTGGTGTACATTGGAGAGGATTACAAGTTACATAACAATACATAGACAAGTGGATGTACTATTAAGTGAGAAATACAAGTTACATGACTACACAATATGTTGGTGTACATGTATGGTCATCCATATTCCACAACACCGACACTATTTTTAATCATTATTAAGAGGGTGTGTCTAGACCCACACCCATCCGGCACCGATGCACTCCACTCCTCAGGGCCTCAAATGTGGATTATATTAAGGAAAATAATATCGTGATGCTCTAATACACATACATACAAGCATTCAAATTTATACTTTTTTTACCAAACTATGGACTTTTTAATCAGCGTAGCGTAACCACCATAACAAACAACAACTAATCAAAGAAATCTGTTGAACATAGTTCTAGATCATTTGTAATATTGTCTCCCAAATGGGTCCATCAAAGATTTGAAATCATAATATAAGCTTTTCCTAAGTTTTGGTTGGTTTCTTACATATAATTGGTGTACCAGCCACTGGCCTGGTCGTTGGGGTTGTTCTTGCATCATAAACCTCCCATTTGTTAACATTGCAATTCAGGACTGCAAATACTTCATAATCTATTCATATCAAAGGAGAAGAAAAACAAAATAAACAAAAACAAGAAATGGAGTCAAACCACCAAGGTTGAAACTACTAAGTTTTAGTGGTTCCCTTTGTTATTCCACTTTATATATCAAGACAAACCACTAATTGACACAAACCAATTTAGTGCTGTAACGCTACTGAATCCTAACTAAGTTCTAAAAGGGTGAACAACCCAAAGATCATTTGTTTTCTACTTCTTAGTGTTACACATACATTTCTGCTTTTATGCCACATTTGAAGCTTAATTGATTCTGGGCATTGAAGAAAATAAGAGTTCAAATGGTACAAAGAACTGTGTTGAAGGTTGAGATTTCATGCCTAAAGTGCAAGAAAAACCTCCTCAGAGCAGTCTCTGGTCTAGAAGGTAAGCATGAAAACAACAAAAAAATATGAGAATCCATGCAGTACTACTTAAATCAATTATGATGGTTTAATAATTAGTTGTGTATTGATTTGCAGGGGTGGACAAAGTTGAAGTGGATGCGGCGAAGGGCACCTTGACAGTGACCGGAGATGCGGATCCCTACGAGGTGGTGGTGCGCACTCGGAAAACCAACAAATTCGCAGAGGTGGTGAGCATAGGACCTCCACCGCCACCCCAAAAACCAGACGGCGGTGGTGCCCAGAAGAAGCCGGAAGAGAAGAAGCCGGCGCCCCAAGAAACTAAAGCCAAGAAACCTGACCAAGAAAAGGCCTCCCAACACATTCATTACTTGCACCAGAGTTGCCCAGTTTGTGATAGAATGAGCTTCTATCCCATGACAATTAGAAATGACCCTGAAGTCTCATGTTCTATACTGTAGTGTTGCATTCACTTCTGAAATGATTGTTATTCACAACATCTAAAACTAGAATTACTGATTAAATTATGGATTTGTTTACTGGAAGATTGACTGTTTGTTTCACACTTTCACCTAGTACTGTAAGGCGATCCGCAGCATCTGCCTAGCTTGGTGATTCCTTCAAAGCTAGAAGAAACCCATAATGTAAATCATCGCTTGTAAGCAAAGTAACTAGAGTTCAAACAAGGAAGACCCTTAAAAGGAGTAATTTGAAGTCACGCAAAGAACAGTGCTTTAGAGGGATCAGTATATTAATGTAAGCACTTCAAGGTTCTAGTTAAAGAGATGATACACATTAAAAATCAAAATGATTTCTCGGCAGGGCTTGCAAGCCAAATCTTGTGTGTTTCATCCTTCACTGCCAATACTTGGCAAGAAAAACCAACAATCTCTTCTGATCATCAAGTGCATCTCAAAGCCTATACAGCCTTTTTGTTCTTTGAAGTTTCTTGATAAGAGCAAAATCATAGTTCCCAAAACCAAATCTTCATTGCTTCAATGGAATGTCAATATAGCACCTCAAATTTTTGGGCTATTGACTGTGTTATATCCCGATTTGCCGTTGATTGAAACGCTAGTTTCCGCCGCAGCTTCTGTTGCAGCTCAGGTGGTTTTGCCTGCACTCATTGAGAAGTATGTGCCACTGCAACTCCAAGGTCCTGCAGTGTCAACCCTTCAAGTCCTCCTTGATCGTTCTTCTTCTTCGATGCTCACATTAGTCATCGATGAATACAACGGGCAATCATACAATGAGATCTTTGAGGCCTCTTTGATTTATTTGCGCAACAAAATAAACCCTTCCGCCGAACGGCTTAGAGTGAGCAAATCTGAGAAGGAAGACCACCTATCTGTTACAATGGAACAGTTCAATGAGATTGTCGATGTATTTGAAGGTGTTCGACTCAAATGGACACCCAGCTTCTCCTCCCAGTCCAAGATTGCAAATTCTCATGCTGGAAAACCCGTTGCGTCCGAAGGTTTGGAACCATCAGACTACAGGTCATTCGAATTGAGTTTCGACAAGAAACACAAAGATAAGGTGCTATGTTCCTACATACCTTACATTATAACCAAATCAAACAGCTTGAGAGAAGAAACAAAGGTGGTGAGAATCCACACACTAGGCAGCAAAGGTGAAGGGTGGAGATCAACAGACATGAATCAGTGGTGGACGTTCGATACTGTGGCAATGGATCCAGGTCATAAGAGGGAATTGCTGGAAGATTTGAACAGGTTTGTTAGGATGAAAGAATTTTACAGCAGAGTTGGAAAGCCTTGGAAGCGAGGGTACTTGTTGTATGGACCTCCAGGGACAGGCAAATCAAGCTTGCTCAGAGCCATCGCCAATTATCTTGAATTCGACATCTATGAACTGAATCTAGCAACCATTAAGTCCGATTCAGATCTGCGAAAACATCTGCTCTCAACAAAGAACAAGTCCATACTGGCTTTCGAGGATGTCGATTGCAGTTCAGAGTTGCACAATCGAAAAAATGGAAACAGAATCCAAGCCAAAGACAACCAGGTTAGCATTCATCAGAGATATGCCTAATATGTTCATCTTCTTTTACCTATTCTAACAACACACAGTAAAAACGAAACAGGTGACACTTTCAGGTCTCCTGAGCATTTTAGATGGACTATGGCCAACCTTCGGAGATGAGCGGATCATCATCTTCACAACCAACCACAAGGACTTGCTTGAGCCAGCATTGCTGCGTCCAGGTCGCATGGACATGCACATTCACATGTCCTACTGCACCCCTTCTGCTTTCAGGCTCCTTGCCTACAACTACCATGGTGCCCAACAACACCAGCGTTTCAAAGAGATTGAAGCATTGTTAGAGAGAGTAGATGCCTCCCCAGCCGAGGTTTGCGAGCAGTTGATGAAGAGCGAAGAAACTGATGTCGCCCTTCAAGCTCTTATAGAATTCCTAAGTGCAAAGGAAGTAGAAGAAGCAAGAACAGATAGAGATTGTACTTGATGGATTGCAAGAAATAGTTCAAGTTCAGACACCAAGGGACTTGAGGTGCACAATATGGTCGCAGTGTAAATAACAGGCATTTTATAGAACTCAAAACATGTGCAGAACTATTTTGTTGATTATAGATACACATTTATAGCAGACCAATGTCTTCAAAGATGCAAGATTATTGTAGTAGCGTTCTTCAATCTTGATTGAATTATTTTGTTTTGTTATGAAATAAGGGGTTCGCATCAATCAAATGAAGCTATCGATACTAGGAAGTTAAAGAGTAAAAGACTTGCATTGTCTTGCAAGCCTTGCCTGAAATATCACGCAACATAAAGGAACCTGGAATCATCTACAAACCGCATTTGCAATCAAAGCACTTTGTAAAAAATAATAATCATCCAATACTGTTCTCTCCTAACAACTAATAAACATTAGATAATCATAAAAAACTAACGTCGTGTTACTTGCGTTTGTTATGTAGTCCATAAATTTACTTCATCCATTACAAGTGCGGATGATTAAACAATTAAGTCCGTATGGAGCAAATGTAATAGTAAAGAAGGCGGTACACCTGCAACGACAAACCCATTTGATGACCAGGCTACACTCCTCCTTTACTTCATTCATTCCTCTTTTTTGTTTCTAACTTTCTCTTTGCCAGATTTCCATATTTTTTTTGAGTAAAATTTCTAGATTTTGTTAATAATGCATTCATCCAATAAAAAACACGGACGATGCTTGATTAATCATTTCCCACAAAGATAGTATAATATGAACTCTATTCAGATTTCAACATATATGTGTTTCCTTAAAGTCGACAAAGTTATTATAGCATCATCTGCAACTACAAGCAACATCTCAAGGACAATAAAGGGTAAGAGCTAGTATTCCAGCAATTACTAAAAGATGCTGCAGCTCAAACCCTTAGAGAGGGCAATGGAGAGAGCTCCTCAAAACCTTTGCCATTGGAGTAAAAAGGAAAACAATTAGAAATCTACATTACCTCGTATGTTTTCTGGAACTATACGCAAAATTCATCTGAAAACTCCAACTTTTTTTTGTTATTCATGCATTGCAGATATCAGTGGTTAAAAAGCACTTCCGTAAGGATAACTTGAAAACAGCAGTAATCATCAACATAACCTGCATCTTCTCCAAAAATCTATGCTTAGCATGTATAGAAACAACACAAGTGTCACAAACAGAGATTGACGACCACGAAACAATTTCATAATGAACTAAAATGAGGTTTACATATAGGCAACACAGAATTCAAACTTTATGATAACTTAGCTACGTAACCAACTTTCCATGTAGAAAACGTCAATCTAGTAATACAACAACAACAACAACATAGCCTCAGTCCCAACTTAATTGGGGTCAGCTACATGGATCAAACTTTTCCATTGTGCTCGATTAAGTGCAATTGATGATGAGCTTTCCAGACCATTCAAATCCCTCATAATTAATGCATCCCATGTTAATTTTGGTTTACCCCTACCTCGTCGAATTTCTACAGTTTCTATTGAACATTAGGTAACGTTTATCAAACAAAAAACAAAATGTTTCAAACCAAAATGCAAGTTTTGAACACTAGACATTTCATGCCCTTTTTTTATCATACTTGTGATATTGCTCTGGACTATTTATGAATCAAATACGCAGGAATTGCAGCTTTTATTCTATTCTGAAAGATAAATAAATATAATGCTGGGAAAGTTGGGTGTGATTTTTCCGCATTTCTTCTACTCACGAGATTATTTTGGAGAAAAGATTTATTTAGGTACCAAGTCACAACTTCTATGAATGTATTTCAGTTTTTAAAATCTTTTTTTTTTTCACTCCGACCATAAGGGTCAAATCCACAAAATCTAAAAATAAACAAAAGAACAAAATAAAATTGATGGGAAATAAAATAAAATAAAATAAAAATATATAAATATTAAAGCAATAGAATGTAAGGGTGATTACCTCAAAACCAATATCTGCTCACATAGGTATATTTCATATACTCAAAAAGATGTTAGAGGATTAGAGCTCAAATCGCCATTTTCATTTCTATTTTCTGGTGAGGATCATAACCCAAAAGCTTGAAATCGGTAGCAACAAAGGAGTCAATGTCCTTCTTGAGTTCGTTAATCTTCAAAATCTAGGCCCAAGTTCAAGAAGAAAAACAGAAAATGATAACCACATTGAACAAGTAGTCGTTATTAAAGTAAGAATCATGTGTTTCTTTAACTCACAGGGAAAGGTTTTGGATGTTTCTTAAGCTGTTCCTGCAGAGGCCTGACATGATTTTTATAAACATGGGCATCTCCAATTACATGGATAAAATCCCCAGGAGTAATGTCTGTTCAAGAAAACATAGAAGTCAGTTTAGTAAGAGAATCGCTTCTTGAGTAAGGAAAAGAAAAAGAACAAGTCAAAGACCTAACAGTTAACTAGTATCAGTCGCCTAAAAGATTAAAGAAAGACGTGATGCAAAACAGATCCCAGACAATCGCATTATGGTAAATAACAAAGATTCCCTCACTAATGATAGTCTTACTGCAACTCATAATTCTTATTTCTTACCGTGGTTTCTCATTAGATGCCAAGCATTCATCAAAAAAAAAAAAAAAGACGAAAAAATAATGTAAAATTCTTGCTTGCATAACTGGGTTCTGTTATCAGGAATGCCACATCATGTTTGGTCTCATGTGAAGCAACCCAAACAAATCAATTATCTTAAAACTGGAATTGGTTGTTGAGATGAATGCTTACCACAAACATGAGCAATCATCCGTGTCAAGAGAGCATAAGATGCAATGTTGAAAGGCACACCAAGGCCCATATCAGCAGAACGTTGATACATCTGACACGATAGCTCCCCATTGGCAACATAAAACTGCAAAAAGAAAAGGAAAAATAAAAATAAAAATCCATTATTCAAAATAGAAACAACTGACAAAGAAATGACTTGATAAAATCATCCTACTTGAGCAAACATGTGACAAGGTGGAAGTGCCGTTAATTTAAGATCAGAAGGATTCCAAGCAGAAATAACGATACGCCGGTCATCTGGCTTATTCTTTATCTTGTCAATCACATCTAGTAACTGATCAAATCCTTGCCCAGTGTAATCGGCATGCATGTTAGTATACCTGAATAATCATCCCGTTATAAGCATCCATCCAAAAGTAACGTGCAAATACAACGGCAATAATATTTATACAATACTAACTTGGCACCAAAGTGTCTCCACTGAAATCCATATACAGGTCCTAAGTCACCTTCTTCCCTGTCCACTAAACCAATGCTAAAAGAACAGAGAAAGGAAAGATGTCAGGATTGCATACCCATAGTAACTTTTACATTTTTTCAAGATAAAGCAATGTAAACACCTGTCAAGATACTCTCTGGATGCATTCCCATCCCAAATATGAATCCCTTTTTCCTGTAGAACCTGTTAACAACAGATCTCAGAAGTCAGAATCTCCACGTCTGGCAGTGCTTCATATAAAACTCAAACGCCATAAGAAAACTATAACAAGAACATTTAACTCAACTCTAACGCAAATCGTCCACATGCTTCAACGAGTTGAATATAGAAGAAAGATATGTAAATGGAACCATGGAAATATTCTGAAAATCAGAATAAAGTTACCTTAGCATTTGTGGAACCACTAATGAACCACAAGAGCTCTTCAACAACTCCTCTCCAAAATACTTTCTACACCATTGAAACAAGTTTAAAAGCTTTAAATTACTAAATCATAGGCGGTACGCTGTGTTATAAGAAGTGACCATGAAGAACAAAAATAGCATGTAACCTTTTTAGAAAAATTAAGAAGAGAACTGATACCTTAGTTGTAAGAAGAGGAAAAGTTTTGCGCAGATTAAATCGCATCTGATAATGAGAAAGACAACAACATGAGAGTCAAATAAATAAAAATGAGAATAATATCCAACAAATTTGAATTCGTTCATAAGAAGGGCCTTCTAATACCTGACAACCAAATTTCGATACAGTTCCAGTTCCTGTTCTGTCATCTTTTTGAGTACCATTTGCTATGATATCTTGAACCAATTTTAAATACAAGAACTCTTCGTGTCTATCAAATGTCATCTTCGGTAGAAATGAGAATTTTTCCACCATAAGCTTATTGGAGTCAGAACTACCATTAGTACTATTCCCATTGATAACACCCGGAAAATCCTCCACGGAACTTTGAATACGAACATATGTGACAAAAGAGAATCGCACATTGTTTTCCACCAAAGGAAAAGATGAGTACCATGGCTGGAATAGAGATGCATCAACAGGAGGGATGAAAGTATCACATTCAATGCTTGTCTCAATTTCCGTCATATGGATGGCATCGCACCCAGAACCATTAAGAGTCTCCCTACAGTCAAGATCAGCATTGTTTCCCTTAACAGCAAATAATAGATACTATAAGAAGGCAATGACAATGAATAACAAAGTACTCACTTAAGTATCTGCCCACCACCAATAACAAACACCTTTTCTATGGAAAGACAATACGGAGGTGCTGCAAGTAACTCCAACGCTGAATTCATGCTTCCACATATGACAACATTTTCAGCTGTGGCAATATCAAAACTCCCAGAACGAGTCAGAACAACATTAAGTCGACCGGGCAAAGGCCTATGTTCAAAGGGAATACTTTCCCAAGTCTTCCTTCCCATTATCACTGCATTCTTTTTTGTAGGATCCGTTGTAGTGGATGTGAGCTCCTTAAAAAATTTAAGGTCGGAAAGCAATTTCCATGGCAATTTCCCATCCTTTCCTATACCCAAAGCTCGAGTTGCAGCAACAACAATTTGGTACGTTCTTTTTGGGTCTTTTTCAACGCCATTTGGAACATTCACGACAGTTTCGCCAGCCATTACTGAATACGCAAGACAAGGACCACACTTTGCCGTCACGATCAGATTCCCTGATAATTCCGGAGATGACACAACAGAACGAAGTAAAACCGACCCACGTCTATTAAAGTGCGACAAAGCCTGAAATTTAGAAGTGAACTAAAGTGCATAAAAAACAATAAAAGTAATGAGCATTAGATGCATAATTTTAATAGAGAGAAAAAAGGGTTTTCTCTTCATGAACGATTAAAAACTGGAATTCACTACAAACCCTGATTCACAAAAAGGGGGAAAATAGCTAAAGTTGAAGCAAAAGATGGAATGAAGGAGACACCTTGCACAAGGGTATGTTGGCTGAGAATAAGAATCCAAGTTTCAACATCTCATCCGCGGCGGGCTGGGCTGGGCTGAGCTAACTAGATGATTCACTTGTTGCCTATTTGCTTTACCTAAAGATGATTAATTTCTTCTTATAAATCAAAACTCGGCGCAAACTACACAATTCTAGCAAACAAGTGAACAAGAAAACTAGAAAGCCACCATCAATCAACATCTAATCTAGGTTTCCTAAAACATCACAGCACGATTCCTCTTCTCCGTCATGAAATCCTAAGCGAACTAACCCTAGAGGAGCAAAGCATTCCAATGTGGATCCAATAACGATGAACCAAACAACTTTGGGATTCTTTACATACACTAAACAATGAATCCAGTATAACAAACACGGAATTGAACAACAACCACACAAGAAGAATCAGTAAACATCATCAACACGACAACATTCATCATCAGCCAAAACAACAGATTCAAAACCAGATTTCAACTCAGAATCACGTACCGACCTCGAAATCGACGAAATTTGAGGTCGATCGGGACTCCGAGAGTAGCAGATTCACTGATCGCAACTCCCCTTCTTCACTTCCTTCACCAAATGCACTGATAATCGAAGAGAGCGGTAGGGTTTTAGTGAAGCTAGAGAAGCTTTTTCGGTTTCTCAACGTTTCAACACAGCCCACTCACGACTCGAAAAAAAGTCGAGAAAAGAGAGAGAGAGGATTCAAAAAAACCACAAAATGGCGAAAACGCGAAAACCAACACCGAGCATATTCGACGCGTTGTGCCGCCAAGTATAAAAGCTTCGACTCACCCCGGTGTTCCGAAATTACCCCTACTGGAGATTATTTCGTGACTGTTTTTTGCTACGCGGTTGTTGGGATGTTTTGGATTATGCGTCGAGATATGTGCGCGCGCGTTAAGCTATGTGTGCTGAAGAACCCAACAAGATATAGTATGTGAAACAGAATAAACCGCTTGTTATCCAAAACTGGGTGCTATGGCGACTTTCTTCTTCTTCTTCTTTTTTAATGATTATATAAAGATGTATTTGTCATTTCCGAATATATTTAGGTGTGTTATTTGGGATTAAAGATTTGCTATTATTATTGTTGTAATTTATCCTCTAATATAAATGAAATGTCAAGTAAAGTTGTCATTGGGTATACTCACAACAACAAAGTAAAGTCCTAACTTTACTGGCCTCCCGTAACTCTAAATCTTGTATTCGCTCTCCGCACTTTTTTTCTGGTTCCGAGTTGATTGTCTCATTAGTTCAAATATAGTGGGTTTAAGCTCAATTTAAACATCACCGACATTCCCACATATGTTCTTTTCATAGAACTTTATCAATTTCTATTTATTTTATCGACATATAATTTCTCCAATTTTTTTCAATTTTTCCGGAATTTTTTTCCAAATTTTCTTTCGTTTTTTCTTCCCTTTTTCTCTTCTTTCTTTTTCTTTTTTTTTTTAATTTCCGTTTACGTTGATCCACCGACTAATCTACATCGAGCCTCGTTTAGAAAGCAACTCTCTCAATTCAATTATCTTCATTCGTAAAACTCAAATTCGAAACATTTGCTTAAGAGAAACGAGTTATTACTATTCGAATCAATTAATTACTAGTGTCATTAAATGTACTTTGAAGTAAATATATAAATATATATTTAGACTTTCTCATTAGTTTATATAGGCAAAAGTCTTTGCCATTAGAATCAACTAGTAATTGGTGTCATTGAATGTACTGTGAAGTAACATATATATGTTTTGAGACTTTCTCATTGATTTACATGGACAAAATTTTTTTTAAGGACGTGTCTCTTGTAGAATAATCAAAAATAATTTTCAACGCTATAATATTAAATAATAAAGCCATTTAATGTAGATAATTTTAACGTTTTTTTTTAACGCGAAAAAATAATATAGGTAGAAAACAAATGACCCAAGAGAGCTTGTGATGGTGAAATCTAGAAAATATCTTCTACATTTTATTCTTGACTTGGAAGTTAGCTGAGTAGTCAACAATGTGACTGTGACAGGTGCTCTAAATATATTCCCTAAAGTGTCAACATTTTTCACATTAAAAATGTTGAGAATTAAGCTCACATGCAAGATCAACCCATAGGATGCTCTTCTGACCAGTTACAATTATATTTCTTTTTCGGGTATTGATTTGGAAATATTATTGTGTTAACAAAGACGTGTACCATCAATTCATGTAATAGTAATTGTATTAAACCAACAATCGCTTGTCAAAGTTGGTTAGCCTTAAGTGACGTCTCGAATTCAAGTATCGTCAATGAAAAAAATTTGAATTGAGAGGATCTGTCTTTATATGAGACTCGACAATACTCGAGTATGGACTACAGACAGTTGACATGATATAGCACTTGAGAAAAAAAAAAAAAAGTATCTGATAGATTTCAAAGAAGAGTCTAAGAATTGTATTAATGTGGGTTAATCGAGTACAATATGGTACTCTTATTTATAGAGATGAACAAATCATAAAATAAGGAAAGTTATCAAAACTACCTAGATATCAAAATATAGAAACTTTCTAAATACCTAAACTACGAAATATAGCAACTACTATAATTTCCTTAACACTCTCCCTCAAACTCAAGTTAGTTCAACTTGAGGTTGTTAATCGAATCAGTAAACCTGACAAATCTAAGGTTCGTACCGAATACGACAAATATAAGGTTCGTTACGGAACAGATCAACGACCACCGAAGACGACAGGAAACAGATTCTGATGTGGCAGAGTTAGAACAACTAATCCCAGAGAACGGATATCAGAGTCGACGGTCAGATAGCAGAGTCGACGAAGTCGACGGTGTACAGAATAGCAAAGTCGACGGCGTACAGATGGCAAAGTCGACGGATTTGACGGCGTACAGATAGCTGAGTCAACGGCGTAGATGGCAGAGGCGATGTAGTCGACTGTAGGCAAACACAGAGTCGACGGCAGGCAGACAGGCATGCACACAACAGAATGTGGCTACATGCAATGATGGCACCGACATCATAAATTGTAAACGAATGATGATGAACACGTCAACATATATGTGTACTGGTGTTGGGCAGAGGTAATTAAAGAAAAACAACCAAAATAGTGAAAACGACAGAAGTAGATAAACAAAAAACAAACGAGCACAAGCGGAAGAGAACACCACGGAGCGATCGTCAACTCGAAGGTTGACCGACCTAGCACTAGAAACCAAGCTCTGATACCATGATAGATTTCAAAGAAGAGTCTAAGAATTGTATTAATGTGGGTTAATCGAGTACAATATGATGCTCTTAGTTATAGAGCTGAACAAATCATAAAATAAGGAAAGTTACCAAAACTACCTAAATATTAAAATATAGAAACTTTCTAAATACATAATTTACGAAATATAGCAACTACTATAATTTCCTTAACAGTATCAACTGTTATGAAATGAATGGACACTTGTGCATGTATGTGACCACATTGTGAAACATGGTTCTCACATTGAATTATAACATCAAGCATAGCTTTCACACTTCATGTAACTTGTAATAATTTCTAATGTACACCAACTTTTCTATGTATTGTCTATGTTGCTCGTGATGTGTTGTATGACTTGTACACATTGTATAAGTACAATTATCATCATCACCAAATGACCTATATAAAGGGTGCCAACCCCGTTGTAATTCACACACCAATGTATGAATAAAATTTTTACATTCTCATCTCTAGCTCTCTTCTCTTTTGTCTCATCTTCTCTACTTGTTATAGTAGTTCTTAGTTTATACATTTTATACTTAAGTCTTTAGCAAGTCCAACTTAAGTTCTAATTGGCTTACAACTTAGTTTACAACATCAATGAATTAATCAGAGAGGCAGTAGGAAAAACGTGACTCTGCTCTCACATATAATGAGTAGGTCGCTTTTGTATTATATAAGTTGTGTGGATGATTACAACCATTGATCAACAATTAATACACGCGGGTAACAATCTGTACACATCTACGCAAGATGTTAACAAACTTCTTTTTACCTAACATGTCAAATGTGTAGTGACACCGTGACCCAATATGACTATTACACGATATACTTCAGTGTGTGTGTGCGCGCCTAACAAGCAATAAACAATGTAAATATCGCGCAGGTCTCATTGGGTAACCCATACGTGGCATGGAAGGGTGGTAGAATGTCATTTCAAACTTAGACAGGACTACATTTTCTATAAAGCTTATGAGACCAGAATTAGCAGCAATAACATTTCATCAACATCCCCTCTATTCCATTTTACTTTCTTTTCAACCTCCCAAATCTTGACAACAACTTTCTGAACTCTCTGGTTTCGTTTGGTTCTGTTGATGATCAGAGATATATTTGAAACTCAAGATCACCTCTTGAAAGTCTTGGATCAAACTTTAGACCATTGAGCCTGGCCAAATCCTGAAAAATGAAACGAACAAAAGAAAATCGAGGCACCACGAACCAGCAAAAGCAACCAGGAATGAAATGCAAATATGATGGCAATGCCAATCTCATAAGCCTTGATAATAAGGGACCTATCAGCAATTGAAGCAACAATATCAGTGCATGGTCAGGGGTAAGGAACAGGGCCTCGACCACAATACGATAGATAATTTTGCCAAAATTGCAACAACCCTTAAATTATTAAACATGATATGAACCAATTTGCCGTACTTAAGGCACAAAAATGGAAGGACCTAAGTACTAAAACCAAAAAGCAAATAAGTTACATGCTCAATCTCAAGCCTCTCACATGGCACATGAAAATGAACAATGCCGTGTTATATGATTAGAGGCCCTCAAAAAATCTGACATGGTCTTCAAATGTCTCCCCATGGCGGATCTTTTTCACAGAACCATCTTCTTCAACCTACCAAGCATTGCAAGAAAAACACGTTAAGTTTGAAACATATACCTTCAATCATAACAAGGCGGATCCCTAACAACAGAAGAGATATAACATGAAACTAGAATAGCCGACGTCCCAGAAAGGGAACACCTTCAGCACTTTAGCTATCCCTAAGTTTAAGTAACCAACAAAAGGTTCAAACTTTCAAGGCAATGTGAAAAATCAAATAAATTCCATACCCAATATTCAGGTGGTCGCATCTTCAAATTGTAGGTAGAGGCCATGCTCATGCAATATGCTCCTGCATCATGAACAACCAAACCAGCTCCCTACAAAAATAAAAGCTTACTGTGAGCATTAAAACGAGAATAGATAGCAGCATAGAAAGAGATACAAATAAAGAAATCAGAGAATTACCTTTCCAGGAGTTGGAAGTTCCCTATCCTTCCCCAAGAAATCAGCTGACTCGCAAACTGGGCCCACAACATCAAATGTCGAAACCTCAGCATCTGGAAGTGGTGGAGAGACTAGCTCTATGTGCTGTGAAAGCAGCACAGAAACATTTCAGCAAAGACCAAAAGCACACATAAGTAACAAAGGCAACGTAATCTTAGCAGACTCTTGTCTAAAACAGGACAAGGTAAAACTATTCACTCTTTTTTTTTCCTCAAAACAAGTTCTAGTTACCATAGCTCCAAAGCAACTAATAGTTAACAAATGAACACTAAGCATTCAAATGTTACTTCCTCTTCTAGCAGTATGACCGCAATCCTGGTCATACCATTTTTTGATCGGAATCCTGGACATATCTCATTTTTGATCGGACTCCTGGTCATATCAACAACTACTAGTTCGCGTAGGTTACATGGATCAAACTATTCCACTCTGCTAGATTCAAGGCATGGAAAACCCAAACATATGATCATGAAAATCATATTCAGTTACTATTTATACTGGCACTAACAAGACCACTACTCTGAACCTAGAAGAAATTATAAATTCCGATTAAAATACAACTTAAAACCTTTTTCTTGTTTGAGGTTAAATTCTGCCGGTCGCTTTGTAAAATGCCAACAAAACATGTTCAGGGTGTTAACAAGCTTGCCAATCCAGCAAGCAACAATTTTTTAGTTATTAAAACATTATGACTTGCAGGACCAATCTAAGGTCTCACGGAATTTAACAAACAACGGGAGATGTTATGTAACTGAAAGAAAAAGCTTCTCAATAGGCATAACTCACAAGCAACAAATGCAAATACAAAGTTTCAAAAGAGGCAAATAAGTCATCCTGGTGACATACCTGATAAGCACCATAAAGACTAGGCTGGATAAGTTCAGCCATGGATAAGTTCAGCCATGCTGCCATCGATCACCACAAAATTCTTTGTCCCATTTGTTTTGACTCCAGTGACACGATTGACGAAGCAGCAGGTGTTTGCAATGAGTGATCGTCCAGGTTCAATAATGAGAGTAAGGCCTCGAGAAAGAACCAACTCTCTTACCTGCAGTAGTGAAAGGATAGCAGATAATGAAGCTTCTACAGTGATTGTATCTTCACTAACAAATGATCCGTGCATATGAATCGTCTTATTTACTTATAAGTAAAAACAGAGTCATGTTGTAAACATCAAAAAAGGCTACCAACTCCCGTTTAACTTAGAGCATTAAAATAGAACCATAATTTCTAAGCTAGCTTAAATTTTATGCAGGCATTCAGATGATGCAAGAGTAATTAGCAAATACTTTTTCTTTTCTTACAAAAAGACTATAATGCTACAGGTAACATGTTTTCGAATGGATTGACTAGATTAATGTCTAAAAGATTATAAAACTCTACAACCACCAAGGCAACTTTGAAATATATATTAGAAGGGAATTGTCATGTTAAAAAGAATGTGTAGTATTGACAATTGAATATATAAAATTATTCTATATTTGACCATGCAATTGTCTCAAATAGGAAGAGATAAAATAAAATAAAATAAAATATTGAGAAGCAATTAAAATTATAAATTATAAGAAGCCCCAGAGGCAACTACTTGCTTAAAAAGAACTTAAATGATTGATAGTGAAGAAGTTTGAGGAATTGCCTACTAAATGCCTATGACAAGACATTCTCGAAATGAGACATATGGAGCTCACCGTATTAATGAGATCCATTGGCGTGGGAAGAACTGCACCAGCATGATAATAATCTATTCCAAGACCACCTCCAATATTTAAGTATTCAATCTCAAAACCTTGATCTCTAATCTGGTCTATGTAGTTCACCATAAGGACAGCTGCATCCTTGAATATGTCAACCTAAAAAAACAAACATAAAAAACAAAAGAAACAATAAAACTCTTAACCATCAATAAATACAAGAAAGTCACATGAAGATAGGAGTGGGATTTGTAAGTGTGCTCAAATATTAAAAAAAATAATTTTCATCTAATTAATTTGTTCTCTGTGTTTATATTCTAAGATGGTTGAGGACATCAAAGAAGTAAAAGGTGTTATCAAGAAGAAATCCAAACCCCCAATAGTTTTTTGTTCCTCTGGTGCCAAACCCTAAACTTCCAAGCATAAACATGGAACTGTACAGCCAATCTATAATAAGGACGTAAATAGAACAATTTGATTAGACAAAAACTAACATTATATCAAGACAATAGTTGTCAAGATTTTTTCTCTTTTAAAGAGGGAATAGAAGAACTATTCTTCCTTTTATACATTTTACTATAGTTGGTAGTAGAAAGCTGGACAGCTGGTGAGAATGAGAAGGCATACCTATTAGGACTCTTTTGTTTCCATTTGATAAATCATACCAACTTGACATGCTGGCAGCCTCTTCGACTTTTATTCAGTTATTTTGGCAATGCATAAATCGAACACATGTAAACAATTTAACTTGCAACATGTAAGTAGGAAACAAAAGAAGAAACCCAGAAATTACCTTGGTAATGGTAGACCCGAGATGGCAGTGAGCTCCCACAAGCTTCAGCTCATCAGGGTGTGCCTTCACTTCATCCAAAAACCATTGAAGCTTCTCATTTCGGATACCAAACTTGGAATTCTTGTTACCAGTAGCAACATAAGGATGCACCTAAAAATTTCCAAATAATAAAGGACAATCAAGATTCTGATATCCATTTAAACAAAGGAGACATGATTACTGATGCCTAGTTATGGCGATTTTAACATATAGGGTAGCACACTTGTCCATATTGAAAAAGATTAAAACCAACTTCACACGCAAAATTTCAAGGGCATTGAATATTACAATTGTCACTAGTATCATATTCGTTGAAACATTGCATTTTTACCCCTAACATTTAACTATCCATTCCGTATCTCGACTACCCTAGGTCTTTTCAAATTTATACTTAAACTTTAATAACACTTAAAAAACATGTTAATCAGCTAGAACTTTGAATGTGATCTACACTCAAACCAAGTTGCTTCATTTATACAATTTACAATCATGTTCTCCACTCAAGTATGAGCTAATTAACAAACAATTGAGCTTAAACATCGAAATTAGCATACATTGAGCAAACCCCGCCGCAGCCATACCTGAGGATCCACATCAGGATTGATCCGAAGCAACAAGTTGACCTTCTTCGCCGCAATCCTCGCCGCCGCCACAATATTCTCCAAATCAAACTCACTGTCGACATTCACAAAAACCCCTTCTTTCGCCGCCAACACCAAATCCTCCAAAAGCTTTCCATTCCCATTAAAAATGCACCTGCATTTCACCGAACCAACATCAGAAAACCCTAAAAATCCAAACTTTATCAATCAACCATCAAAATCAAAGCTCCACATTACTTCGTCGGATCGAACCCAGCTCGGAGAGCCAATCGAAGCTCATTCCCGCTAACCAGCACCGCGCCGCAACCCAACTGCCTCAAATGCTCTAGAATCTTCAAATTATTGTTGGCCTTGATCGCGTATCCGATGATCGATCGAAGCCCTATCAGCGCCTCGTGATACGCGTCGAAGTTTCTGGTGATTTGTGGTTTGCTGTATAAGTAGAACGGTCTCTTGTCCACCGAGTCGATCACGTCTTGCACTTTGACGCCCTCGCAGCGAAGAAACCCGTCGTCATCGGACTTGGTGAAGCAGTGGTGGAATTTGTTTGCGGCGGCGGCGACGGCGACGGGCTTCTCGGACAGAACTGCCCTCAGTTTTAGGGTTTTGGAGTGGGGTTTGAAGAAGAAGGAGGGTTGGAGAGGGAGAGAGTGTGAGGGGTATTTTAGGGATTTGGGGAGATTGGGAGGGTGAGCGAGGAATTGCGAAGCCGCCATTGTTGTTAGTTTAGAGAGTAAAGACTCTAAAGAGAGTTGAAAGTTAGGGCGAATGTGTTCGATGACTCGGGGGGCTCTAAAGATTTCAAACTTTCAAGGAATAATTGGCCCCCGGGCTTTTTTTTTTTTTTTTTTTTTTTTTTTTTCATTTTTTTTCATTTCACATCTAAATGTCATGTCTCAATTAAAAAACTAAAAAACTAAGAAAACGTTAGAATAACGGCAAGTGACAATCTTATGATATGTCGCAAGACGCTTCACATAAAAATCGATGTCCGAAAAAAAAAACTCTTAATATATAACATGGTATGTTTCTCGAGGCGCGTGAACTGCTTTCCTACAAAATTGGTGGCAATTGGAGTGTGAGTCAAGTATTTTTCATGAAAGAATACTTTCGTCAAAATTGACTTAATTGAAATAAGAAATCCCCAATAAAAAAGAAAAGTCAATAATTTACCTCTAAATGCTGGAGAGAGGGTTTTATTTGTTTTTGTTGGGTTTTATTTTCCACGTTTTTCACAAACTCATCAAATAACTATTTAGTTGATTTAGTTGGAGCTAAATTTAAATCTTTCTTTTTTAAGATATGAGTCCTTGTTTTAGCGCCTAAAATCTGTGTACCTGCGCGTTCCACATAGAAAGGAAGTGCAAAAATAGGATCCAAGCAGGCACGCAGTCCGTCAACCGTCGAAACACACTCACATAAAAAAAGGTGTGTATGAATATGGCGTTGATTTGTTCGGAGGATTCTTCGGTCGCTTATGCATGCGCAATTTGCAATGTGCATGTGTTCCTGATCTCCCTCTCTCACCACCCCACCCCACCCTTCCTTCCATTCTCAGAGGTTATTTCATTTCATTTCATTTCTAGGGTTTTAATTTGTTTAGAGATAGATAGATAGATCATGCAAATTAATTGGACTAATTAAACATTGCATTGTGAATACATACATATATATATTGCAGGCATTTATGGAGGGCTTTCTTCCAAATACCTCTGACCAGCAGTCTTGACTATTTATGTGTCCTCGATCCTTCATATTCATATTTATCATCATAGACCAACATGGAGCGCTCTCCAAGACATGGTAACTAATTACATCTTACTCTTAATTGATTGCCAAAACTCGCCGCGCTTCCTTAGCCATTGCTGCTTTAGTCTTGTACAAAATCATCTTCTTTCAAACCCTATGTCATCATTGATATCAACAATTTCAAATCGCTTATTACGTTTCACTTTTCCTTGTAATGCCTTGTATTTGTAAAGATATTGAATTGTTTAGCTGTGGCATTTAAGCCCTTGTAAATGTCCTTGATTCTTACCAATTAAAAAAATAAAAAATAAAAAATTAAACCATATAAAGAATGATATTTTCAATTCTTGCTATAAAATTAGGCCTAAACCACAAACTAGGATATGTCCTCGCCGAGCTATTGTTTGTATTGCAAAAATCACATCTAGTGATAATTCGTAGATTGGAATGGCTGAATGAACTTTGTGGGATTCATGTTTTTTTTTTTTTTTTTTTTTTTTTGGTTGAATCGTTACAGAAATCTAATTTTAATTGTTTGATTTTGATCAATGATGAGGCAATGGATTCCAAAGCAATGGAATTATGAAACTCTTGAGGTTTTCAAACTCCGTGTAACTCTAACCGTCTTTCATTTCCGCCATTCATTATTAGGTCGTCGAAGGTCTGACATTGGGAACTCTGAGGATGAGAGGAAGACGAAGGTTCGATCACTGAAAGATAAAGCAATAAATGCATCCACAAAGTTTAGAAAATCTTTCCAAAGTAAGCGCAAGAGAAAGAGTAGAATTATGTCAGTTTCCATTGAAGACGCACGCGACGCAGAGGAGGCACAAGCAGTTGATGCATTCCGTCAAGTGCTGATCTTGGAAGAACTTTTGCCCTCAAGACTTGATGATTATCATATGCTCCTCAGGTTTTCTTTCTGCTCTTGCTTGATCACGTGTATTTTATTTTACACAATTACGTCACTTTTTTTTCTTGTCAATGATTGTTTATTTTCTTGGCCAGATTCTGGGAAAAAGGTAACGAAATTTCTTTTTTATATGTTTTTCCCATATATAACCAGTATTCGTTCAACGATCGTGGGCTGCCTTCTGAATTGCTAATTTGTTTGGTTACATGGCTGTTTTTGGTGCATATTATGAATCAATATATAATGAAAAAAGTTTATCCACCATTCTTTCTGTATGTAGTTTACTTTTTTGACCTGATTGTTGATTTAGTTATTTATGTAAGTTACAAAGCATCATGGATTTGTTTTTGATGCATTTGTTAATTTATTCAGGTTTTTGAAGGCCAGAAAGTTTGACTTGGGAAAAACAAAACAGATGTGGGCAGACATGATTAATTGGAGGAGGGATTTCGGTGCAGACACAATCTTGGAGGTAAACATTCATGGGGAAAAGAATCCGTGGATGACTATTCATATTTCTGCTATTTGCTGTGTCCTAAGAGTCACTCTTTTTGTACTCCCCTTGGTGGCTGACTGGGATTGTTCCATCTTAATACTTGGTAGGATTTTGAATTTGCTGAAATCAATGAAGTCAAGGAACACTACCCCCATGGACATCACGGAGTAGATAAAGAAGGACGCCCCGTTTATATTGAGAGACTGGGTAAAATTGATAATGTAAAGCTGATGCAAGTCACTAGTCTGGAACGCTTTATAAAATACCACGTACAAGAGTTTGAAAGAACTTTCGAAACCAAGTTCCCAGCTTGTTCTGTTGCAGCCAAAAAGCATATTGATCAGAGCACTACAATTCTGGACGTACAGGGAGTGGTATGTCATGAAGTGTCCTTTTTGTTTGTTTGCTAAACCATGACTAATCTTGTTTTCATTGAGAACAATAAATTTTATTTTTTGATTATAATTCTCGATTGTCCATGTCATATCAATCTAATTAATCTAGTGATTGTCGTTTTATTTGCCATCTTTTCAAAGTTAAAAATTTCTTAGTTTTTTAATACATGTAGTTGGCCCCAACTAATTTGGAATTGAAGCTTCACTATTGTTTGTGTTCGTGTTTTTTTTTTTTTTTTTTTTGCTCTAAAATCCTGCTTTATCATGGATTATATTTTAATTGGTGGTTTAGGGATTAAAAAATTTCTCCAAATCTGCTAGAGACCTTCTTATGAGCATTCAAAAGATTGATGGTGACAACTACCCTGAGGTACTTCCTTTCATTGACTAAGTAGTATGCTGGGAATATATTCAGTTTGCTCATGGGTTTAACGGATGGTTTGATCTTCTATTCGATGTCTCGTCATTTTCTCACAGACCTTGAACAGTATGTTCATCATCAACGCTGGCCCTGCATTTAGGTTGTTATGGAATTCTGTAAAGTCTTTCCTTGATCCCAAAACTGCAGCAAAGATCAATGTAAGCCGTTTGCCATCTATGTTAAAGTTTTGATTGCCATTGAGGAATCTGCTTAAACAATGGGATTTTGTCTATCAGGTCCTTGGAAATAAGTTCCAGAGCAAGTTGCTTGAAGTTATTGATGCAAGGTATTTAAGATAAATGCACTTCGACATTTTGCTTCTTTTTCTTTGATCTGAGCATCATCTTTATCAATCTGTTTGTCAGTGAGTTGCCAGACTTCTTGGGCGGTACCTGTACTTGTGCAGATCAAGGTGGTTGCATGCACTCAGATAAGGGGCCATGGAACGATTCAAATATATTAAGGGTGTGTATCTAGGCACCAAATTTTACATATTTTATGCATTTTCCTCTATTTGAGGTTTTCTCGAACTCAAAACTTGGCCTACATGCAGTGTGTTCAAAATGGCGATGTTGAACGCACGAGGAAAACCTTGATGTCTGATACTGATGAGAAGATAATTTCTGAGGATGAGATTGTTTACAAGAAGGTGCCTTGTCGTTGGCTTCTTTTATTTTCTTTACCATCATTTCCTAACTTACCTCTTATGTTTTGTTTTCCTTTGCACACCACTTTTTTCTTTTTATGGTTATTTTGTTAACATTATGGCCTTTACTTTCATCAAACATGCAGATGAGCAGTGAAGACACAGTTTTGGATAACAACTCTTACTTGCACAAACCTAAGGGGAGTTGATGTTGCATCCACAACTGTCTCCTGTTCGTGAAGAAGTAAGAAGCTTATATTTTTTTTTTTTTTTTACAGGCATATTCCTGGTACCATATGCTCAGTTGTAGTTAGTTGGGCATGCAATAAATAACATTTTCCATCAACTTCATTAGAATGTATTATGAACTTTTTTCCCTAAAGGAGTGTGTTTTTAACATAAGGTTGGCATTTGCTGATATAAGAAATTGATAGCTCTAGGTCGTACTTTGCTTCAACATTTTGAAAGTTTATTACTTTTTAGGTGACATGTCCTTGAATTCACTGAAGTTACGGTTCTAGTTTATTGTTTTCCAAGAATTTATAAAGTACTTTCCATATTCAAGTGAACGATAGGATTCCAATTAAAAATATATTAACTAGCTGCACTGCTCAAAATCTTGGACGATGCCACTGGTGCCTTAATAAGACATTGTTGTTGTTCTCTTGTTTTTCTGTTCCTTACTGATTTTAGGATCTTTTTTTTTTTCTGTTCTCAGTAGTCAACAATACTGAATATTTTAGAAACGCTGAATTCATACCTGTATTTTATAAAATTTTCTTTTAGAAGCTTCAATACCAGTTTCCATTGCATATTTAATGTATCTATCTTTTCTGGAACTACATACAGGTTCAAGCTGGTAAAGATAATTTTCCAGGTTTTTACAATCAGGATTATTTCATTCCCTCAGCTGATCAAATGAGGAGCACAAATTGTAATTATGTGTTACAAGATGGTGACATGTCTACTTCTAGTACTACTAAAGGTACAAAATTGATTCCGAAGCAGTATTAATTTTAGATTCTAGAGAAAGTTGGAACTTGGATGGAAAGTCTTTCCACCTTGATGTGCACATCTTTCTTAAATGCTACAGATTCTCTTCCACTGGTGAAAGTGCAAAAATGCAATATTAGTCTACCTTAAACATTAAGTATAGAATCCACAAATTGTAATGTAATCAGAGCAACAAAAATTACAGTAAATGCACCAAGTAATAAATCTTGGCCCCTCTTGGGAAATACCAAGGTCAAAGCACAAGGATGAGATAGGTTTTCTATAATTGAGATGCTACTAGTGAAACAGAAAGGGACATAGTTAATCAAATGAAATAATGAGATGTATGGAAAAAAAATTGAAAGGAAACACCAACTAGATAAAAGGTAAGGAAATTGGAAGTCACTCAATCCTTCCTTTCCCTAGTCCTCTTGATGCAAGAAAATGATGAAGATATAAAATTATTAGTCTAAAAAACATAATAATTAGTGAGGTCTGACAAAGTGTGTATGAATGCCAAATACTGGAAGTAAGTATTCTAGATGCCAAAGTATACACTAGATTGTCAAACTTTAACTTAAGCATGGATTATACATGATACAACAACATCAAAGAAAACTAGACCATATCAAACTTGTATTAAACATTAAGTTAAGTTGTCAATAATGCAAATTTACACGATACAGTGTCTAAAAAACTACAAGGAAAATGAAAGTGTGGGAGACAACCTATTTGACTTGAAGAACAATTTAGACGTTCTTGGAGAGACCCTAGGAGAGGGTGAATGAAGGGGCTCCTTCCTAGTTCAATTAAAGAACTTACCCTTCCATGAATAGATAAGAGCTGTAGAAGAACTATGAAAAAATGAAACTAAAAATGAAAAGAAGTGGGTGATGAGGTAAAAAGGTTAAAATTAAGGACAGATTGAAAGTTGACCATGTGGGATTGTTGGGAAGGTTTGCCATGCCACTATCAACTTAAAGTTCTCCGCAAAGTTTAAATGAGCCCATTAGCTTAGCCTCAGGACCTGCACAATGATGTCTCCAATTGTCTCAATCTTATCTGTAACTTGATCTCCTCAACCTCTACAGTCATAGCCATTGGTGCTTGTCTCTTGGAGATTGTCATCTCTGATTGAGGATCAAATATGGTGTGTTTGGTGGAAAGTATCCACATCATCTTGGAGATTGTCATCTCTCAAAATACCTCCTCTGGGAACTACCAAATGAGGAATTTCAATGGCAAGTGTCCACATCATCTTTGTTTGGCAATCGGACATCACGAATAAATCGTAGCTCATGTTAAATCAAACTACTTCTTTCCTAACGAGAAAAGCCGAATATTTTCATTCATTTTAAATGAAGAGACGTAAGCACAAAATAATTTCAAGCTTCAAGTGATTGGTTGCTGTGGCGGGTGGCCTTCTTTATTCATAGACACCAAATAACAATTTCTTTCTGTTGTCAAAAATCAGGTCATTCATCTCTCAGTGAAGTATTCAAGGTTCCCCAAGGTGTAAGCAAACCAATCTTTGCTGGGATGGTGGCCTTTATCATGGGTATTGTTACTATGATCCGACTGACACGTGATATGCCAAAGAGGCTCCTGCATGCTAACTTGTACAGCCAAACTAATGCTAACTTGTACAGCCAAACCTTTGTCTCCAGAAATGAATATTTGTCAACGCTTAAGCGTGTGGCCGCATTGGAAGAAAAGATGACTGCTCTCAGCATGAATCATGTGACAAAGTCTGCTGAAAGAGAGACCAGGCTGAATGTATTGGAAAGTCGGGCCAATGCCATGGAGCAACAGCTCAAAGCCACCAAGAAGGTAAGACTTATGACTCGTAATTTGAAAAGCTCATCTGCATTTGGTTCAATCATAATGCCGGAAAATGGAAAGAATGCGAGCGCAAAGAAGTTTAGCTTTTCATCCCTGATGAACATTCAGGACATGCAGAACAGTTATATATGCTTGTTTTAGTTTTAGTAGTGTACTTTTGAAATAAACCTTGCAATCTAGCATCTCTTCTGACCAAAAAAAAAAAAAAAAATGTAGTCGAAAATGATTTTCTTGGCTGTCCTACCTCTCTCCTTATAAAATATTGCATTGCAGGCAATGGAGGATGTCCTTATCCGACAGGCAGAACTCTTAGCCTACATCGACAACGAAAAGAAGAAAAAGAAGAAGAAATTGGTAAGTTTCAAAATTCTGAAGTTCTCTGACTATATGTTGTATAGGTATAGATAGTCACATGAAACTGATTTTATCTCAAACTTTTACCCGACTATGATCACAGATCCCTTTCTGCTGGTGAGCCGCAAGGAGATTCTCTACGGCGCATGCAAAGCAAATTGTTGAATGTTGCAAATTGGTGAGGGTTGTTGCTCCGGATCTATTTAATTCGAGTGAAAAAGTTTACTTCCACCAACAGATCATTAACCTGTTGTGATGCAAATTCCTTACATAGACGTGCCACATACATGCTTGCCTAAGTTGCTCATTGATTTTAACATATCATTCGCAATGTACACATTTTAAAATCCATTTCCAAATGTAAAGAAATATATGCACCAACACTAATTGATGAATTGTAATGGACGGAAGACGTCTATGGATTACAACTATATTTTGTATGTACATACTTGTGCATAGTAGTTTAGCATCCATGTTGCTCACAACATTGTCTATGCTATGTAACTTCTAAATATCATGATACGTTTGCAAGGAATGTTCACTCATAAGACCATTAATTTCCAACACGCTGAGCTCTAGTGAACAAACCAAGCCTCTACAATGAACATATTTTATTCAAACAGAACATATTCTTAGTTAATCACTTTTACAAGCCGAAGCTCATGACTATTAATGGCACATGCTGTTACAGTAACTTTGCTCATCCCTCTTTGACATGTATCAAAATCTTTAAAAACAACGTCTCAAGAAGACCCTGGCGAAGCAACTGAAATCAAATTACCACTCCATTGACGAATTCATCTAAATTTTGTTGCTATGAAAATAGTTAACCATGATGGGTACAGAAATATAGGAAACAGCAGAAAGTTTATGACAATATCATTATTAACAGGTTCAACATCAGAGGGAGGCGGCGGTTCGCGAGTCTGCAACTCCTTCCAACTATACAGATATTCACACGTTACGCACGTACGTAGATCTATTATATATATAACTGAATATACAAGTGGAAAATAACTAAGTTTAAGGCAATGCTGCCGGCTTTCAATGATGATATCTTCTTTTATGTACAAAGGCTGGGTAATCTGAAAATTCAAGACAGGAGCACTGTTAGTGCTACAATCAATAATTCAACATTAGAGAAATTTAGTTAGGTTCAACTAGCAAAGTAAATGGTGCAACTATACCTGTTATGCCCATTTCTGCTTTCTGGATCGCAGTTGGGTGAGCTTGTCGCGCCACTGAGCTGGAAATAATTAACAAAAGGAAATAAATTCTCCAATCCTAAACAGCGAAAAAAGGGAAACAATTTTTGTACTTAACAACTGCTAATGAGGAACCATATCATGCCAAAACAAAAGTCCTTAAATAAGGATATTGGCCTACTCTAAGAACCATTACTTGTATTGAAGCGGTGAGGCACCCACGAAAAAGATTTATCATATAAAGCATATAAAGGGTGAAAGGTTCCAGAAGTAGGGGCTGGATGCAAATCATGCTCCATCTTTGTCGCACATGTACAATGGTGGAACAAAAATTATCCCGCATGACTAACCATCGAATCCTAGTAAACTGCTCAAACTATTAAGCAACTCATTGCGAAAGACGGTCTTTATTACACTTGGTTTATTGCAACAAGTGAAATCTTCAAAACACAAATCCAATTGTCACTTCTTAGGATAATTTATCCCCGCAGGTATGGGGTACTGTTGTTGTAATCACCCTTTCCAGGAAGAAATGCATTAGTATAGATTCTATAGGAAGCTGCATGAAACAGGGAGGGTGCCACTCTCACTGAATAGCAGACCTAAATTTGCTAGTCAATATTCTCTATGAGGTATGGACAAAATATAAAGAAATCATCACACTATTTGTGTTATTCTGTACCCGACAAATACAGGGAAATAGGTAACAAGTAGTTTACCTGCATCTCTATAGCGCTCCTCAACAGCAGCAATTAGCATGTTGCGGACGAGATCAAATTCTTTGGCTTCAACACATGGTTGCCCATCAGGCCTGTAAACATTATCAACATGTTAAGCTACATATACTTTTCAATGGAAATAAAGGGATAAGAAACTTAACACACATGTTTTCAAATTTTTAGGATACATGAGACTGATAAATTCCACAGTATTTGGTCACCATTACAAGACAACAACATTCCATCAAACAACAGTTTCGCATCACAAACGTAACTGCAAAATTGACTAACCAGATAGCAATGAAGCATAAGCAAGGCAATTAACCACACAACTATAAACTGATTTTATTTTATTTTTTGAAGCCATAACCTGATTTTTCTTCATATTAATATATATCAACAGGAAATTTATTGAAGTTACTTTTTTAATAGGAAAAGAAATCAATTCAAGCAGGATAAGAATACAGCATCATGCTTATTTTGTCTTGGATTAATCTGTACACCCTTCCCAAAAAGGAGGCAGATTTCTCAAACAAATTGTTGAGTTCTTGTCTGGACCATTCACATACAAGAACTTACTTCAACCTTAGTTTAAGAAACTTCCATCTGACACCACCGCTCTCAAGTGTGGAGTCAGCGCTAAAGGTTATTGAATCTTGGAAAGTGGTGAAAGGGACTGTGTTTTTTTTAAGGTATACTTAACTAAGTCTTTTTAGAACTAGAGTAATGGCATCCAATGTCCCTCCTTCCAGCTGGACGAACTCATTTGCCTAGCTCCCAAAGTTCAGCAAGCTTTCTACCTAGTCTTGTAGCATGTCTTAACATCACATATTATCACAAGAAGATAATACAGTCATAAATAAAATGCCTGATCAAGGTTCTACCTGTCCAAATCTGTGAATAGCAAGCCATCTGAAAGTGGAGGCCGTGGTGCTAACTTGACAGGTTCAATTACTCTCATTCCATCGCTATATGCCAAATTTTTGTTGACTTGTATCGGAACCTGTACATAAATTGAAAAATGCATTAAACATCAGTTGCTGAAGCATTTCTAACCAGTATAATTATAAATAAACCTAATATAAATTGAAAAAATGAATTAAATATCAGATTCTAAGGCAACCAGGTTAACTATAATCCTTATATAAATTGGAAATGTTTTAAATATCAGTTGTGAGGCATTTCTAACCAGTTTAACCATAAACAACAACAACAACAACAACAACAACAACAATAACATAGCCTCAGTCCCAAATTAATTGGGGTCGGCCAGTTTAACCATAAACACATGAGAAAATTGGAGGCAAGGTAGCCCAAACATAAAAGCATCACAAGAAACACACATAATACAAAAAGGACAATTATGCAATCTTATCATGCAACATCTCATTTTCGATCATTACTTCAGAAAAAACTGCACAAGGATATCATAATAACACACAAAACACAAACAATATTCCGATAAAAAAAAAAAAAAAAAACTCAAACAAATACATGCAAAGAACTCTAAAAAACCAAATAATAACTCTTTGGGTATCGACATAGTAATTTTAATTATCAATCATTCTCGGTCACAAATTCATAATGTTGTATAAAGGTCTTGAGATATGAAAGTGAACATACTTTGCATCTCACTGCAATGTTAATTGCATCCGAGGGTCGGAGGTCGAAGCTTATGACATCAGTTTCATCACTCCCCTGTAGACATATATGTCACAACAAAAACTCTTCATTAACATTGGAAATTTAAAACTTCACTAGATACGTGCAGATGTTAATGAAGAAGCGAACAGAAATCTGCCTTTGTGAGGTATAACTGAGCAAAGTAAGCCTCGTGTACTCTTTTCGTGACGCGAACAACTTTCACCTGCAACAATAAAGAAGATCTTATCAACATCACAAGAAGTGTAAAAAAAAAAAAGAAATTCCACATGTACAATGCAAGTCCAAAGCGTACCGTATATCCCATCTTTTGTATCATGTCCTTGATTATTTGATATACAGTTGGTCTAGCCTGCCAAAATTAACCAGCTTAGCATTAACCAAACAACTACTATCTGCATTGCTCCAACATTGCAAAAAACAATCAAACAAATGAAAAAGAAAATATAAAGAATACTACAAAGCAGATGAACATACAATTTGAACATTGCGAATTGCGGCCATGAGCAATGCACTAGGCATCTCCACTGTACCAAAAAATTTGACTCTATCAGATCGTACATTATAGGAAAGACCATGACTTAGATTACTTGATCTATAGGAAAGAACGTGACTTAGATTACTTGATCCAAAATATATTTTTTTTTTTTTATATATCCGTGGATATCCAAATGATCATAACTATTCTCACAAGGCCCTGGTGCAATCGGCCCGAGTGTACCCCACTAGCCTAGATAATCTTGACATAGCAGGGAATCGAAGTTGGGGATTGCGAGGGTGACCCCGCGGGGACCCTAGAGTACCCCTACGTATTATGCTTACTTTTTCATACTAATACATTTTTTGGTTTTAAAGGTTAACGTTGGCCCCTAACAAGATTTTCTGGTTCTGCCACTGATCCTACCCGCGCAATCCCAAGCTCGGCCTTACTGGTTATCCAAAAATAATAATAAAGTACAGAAGAATGTATACATACAAACAATAATAGGGAGAAGCAAGCCGCTTCCGTCATCCATCTTGAGCACAATTGCAGGATGGGGAGCATAATCCGGGAGATGCCCGCCCTGAGGATTGCTATGCACGCACCTCAAGTTACTTCCGTCTCTCATTTTTATGATGAACCCATCCGCCCCACTCTTCACTTCAACTGCATTCATCCAATCATATTATCAAACATTGTACTAAAAATAACATCCAATTCGATGAACAATCATATGCATACCAGCTTCAATGACAGTGGAATTGACATATTCGTTGTCGTTCTCATTGAAATTCTCGGCGGTGCTACCGTTGTCGTCGGATGAAGAACTGAAGGTGCATCGCACTCTGAAGCAGCGCCTCTGATCGTAGGGCCGCAGGTGAGGGGGGGGAAGAGCTCCGGTTAAGATTTTGGGTGGAGATCCCCAAAATCCAGATCTGAGAATCCTGGCCCTCGCAACCGGCATAGCCCCGACTAATAAAGCTTGCTTTGCACGGACGGTTGGGCTAATCACAGGTCCCTGAAGCGTCCCCATCTTTTGTTCCTTCAATTGCAATCACAACAAAAACTATATATTATGGAGTTAGAAACGTAAACCAACAGATCACGAATCTGTAACAGATATGTGCACAAAATACATGAATATCTATCTCCAAACACATGGAACAACAACAATTCCCAAAAACCTCATCACACTAACCGACTTTGGTGTACAAGGCTAGCAATGATCCACTGTCCCAAACCTATGATTGATCGGTGCAAATAAATCAACCGAGAACCTTAGCTTGACTACCAAGGAATCTTATCCACTCTCCAGAACACAAATTTTAGAGAAACACTGCGAAGAGTTGGTACTACTTTATAAGTATTAATAATAATTAATAATAATAATAATTTTTCTATTATTATGCTTTGTACAAGGAAGAGATAAATCAACAATAAATGAATAAAATAAAGTCTAGTGGAGTGGAGGGCTGGGCGTAATTGGGAAGAAGATATTATTATTATTAATGAAGGTATAACTGATTAGACGATAAAGCCCCTGAGAAGCGGTTGCTGACGCTATGGATAAACGAAAAGTTCGTGAGGGTTTCTGGCCGGCTTTGGATCTCGCCAAACGCTCAGCGTTTGTGTCCTTTGCCAAGGAACTTCGAGCATCTCCTATGATAACGTGAATTTAGAGAATGAATTGATGACTTGTCATAAATATAGAGAGGATGTCTATCTTATGTGACATTAGATAGATATTTAAATTTCAAAATAATTTTATAATATGGATTGTGATTTTTTTTTCTTTCTATAACAAACAATAATGATGTGACAATGGACGATAATGTTTAGAAGTAGACATTGTGTTAGACACCCTCCACTTTGATTCTTTATCACATCATTTAGACATTGACAATCCATAATTCTATTGAAGAACCTTTTTTTTGGTTGGATGTGAATTATGTCCTAAGTGGATCCATTTTTACTTCAATCCATGGTCCCATTGAAGATGCTTTCGACAACTTTACTAATTTGCCCTTGCGTTTTTCTGTTTTTTCTTTTTTATAAAATGCATGTACTACCTACCTATATACAAAGAACAGTTTTTTAAAGTAAGATAACCGCATTAAAGAAAGAAAGATATAACATTTAACACTAATCTGTTCATTTATGAGGTTACTATTAATGTATCTCAGCTGATGTTCATGTTCACATGGAAAAAGTTAAAGCAAGAAGCAAACAATACATTAAAAAAGCAGGCGTTGAATTTGGGTAAGGAATTAATATTACTTTTTTTTTTTTTATGTAAAGAAGATGTTAAAGTAACTAACCAATTTTGACGCGCAATTACTTGGTGATACATATTAATATCTGTACCCACAAACATCGATATACAAGTTATAGGATGCTGTAGTGGCGAATCACCACATAATACTTTAAATCGCAAATACACGGACACACTCAAAGACAACTACCACAAAGAAAATAGTGAACACAAGAATTTACGTGGAAAACTTAAAATCGAGAGAAAAACTACGGCAAGAAACAAGGCAATCTACTACCAATAGTTTAGTACACAAACAAAAAACTTTATCTATCTAAACCAAAATAGACACCCTAACAAACAAAATTCAATCTCACATGTAACGTGCATTCGCTCGCAAATATGTATGTTAAGACACACTCGGTCTCTCTCAAAACAAGCACAACACTTTTTCTACTATGTACACCGTACACATACTTATGTGTTCCATGTCCTTCACCGAATACATAAATAAATAAGCTCCAATACAAATTTGAGTACAACACATACTTATATGTGCAAAACCTAAGACTTTCTATTCTTGAAGTTGACAATAAAGAACTGATCATCCAAGTCTAACACCAAGTCCAACTCCATGAATTTGAGCCACCGCACAATATACACTATCAAGTGCATGTCAAAAGTGAGTGGCTCAAGATTTTTTTTTTTTTTTGATGAACGAAGACGATACTTTTTTATCTATAACATATACAAAAAATAAGTGTACAAAGTATCATGTATATAGGAATGAAAAAATAAAAAAGGGTAGTAACCCCATTCCTAGCCCTTCAATCCAATCCCACCTATGCTCAAAAGAGATCTACCCAAAACTTTTTCACATGGTAAGGGAATAGAAATGAAGCAAAGTTACTTTCCGTTTATTACGCTTGTGGCACATTCATTTTCAAAGGGGGGGTATATGTGACAATTCGTAGAGCAACCGAGCAGGAAATTTGATTTATAGAAGGCGTTGTTAATTAATCAATTTATCTATCTATCTATCTATCTAGTAAGGACTCATCCTTCTCACGAGACAACAACGCAGACTACGGTGCTGCGTGTCACAAAACAAAATATCTAGGCCTCCGTGCATCTGCCACGTGGCCCATGGAGCCGGGATAAGGTTCAATCAAGATTCATTGACCCCCTTCATCGAAGTGCAGTGTCTGCTTCTTCAAATATCTTCTCTCCTCCCATCTACTTTTCCACAGACCCAAATGTCAGCCGCACTGATCTCAGCCAGCTCTTATCCACAAGGACCATAATGTTTGTGCTATATTAAAGCACTAACTACCCAGTGAGTGATCCACCTCAATTTTTTTTTTTTTTAATATATATATTTACAGGCGTTGCTGTAATGCCTAGATCACACCAGTAATTAATTTTTACCTTATTATTAACCAGTTAAATTTGAAAACTACGCATTCGACGGGTGTACTTAAAGGAATAGGAGTGGATCGAGCATCAAAGCTCTGACTGAAGCAAAAAGTCTTGTGTCATGATCTAGGTAGCCGCAAAATTCTTTAAGAAATATTTTGGAGGCTGTGGAAATTAGTGTTTCTGTTTAGTTTTTATGGGAGTAGTTGTATAAGTAACGAAAAATCACTAATATATAAAAAAAAGTTTGACAACTACCTTAATCGAATAGAAGCTTCATAATGGTTTATTTTGCATAGTAGATGTACAAGGTGCATCGACATTAGAATCCACAAGGAATATTGAACAAAACAAAAGTGATCTGTCAGCCATGACTGTACATTGATAAATAAAAATTCTAAGCATTGCACCAAAAAAAAAAAAAAATTCTGCGCAATAAAACTAAAGACGTCTTTAACCCGACAACATTAAAATAGTCTAACTTTAACATTACTTATGTTTATTTTGGTGTAAACAGTGACACTAATACTATTCACATTTTCAATCCATCGACACTATCTCTTATACTATTTTACTTTTTAATTATCATTATTTTATTTAATTTTTTTATTTAAAAGTAATACAAATATAAAGATGACTTAAAAAATATATAAAAAAAGGAGTAAAAAAGTAGTGAAATACTGAAAGAAATGGTAAACAGTGACACATGAAAATGGTATGGCATTATTTAAAGGAAATAGTGCCACATACCTTTAATTATTGAGGGCTAATAGAGTATGGCAGCGGTTGTTGTTTGACGTATTGTAGTGTTCTTGCTTCCATAATTAATTACCAGAATTACCAAACCGCCAATCTGATCAACCATTTCACTATTCTCAAGAAAATCCACCATTTCACTCGATTTACACGCAACGTTAACCCCGCTATTCTGCTTACACTTCACCTTTGGAACGTAAATTTGCACATATTTCACTCAACTTGCTTAATGAATAACACACAAACGCAACGGAGAATCAACAAAAAGAAGAAAGAAAGAAATAAGGGAAATGCTACATTGACATCACTAACACATTACAAATAACTAATGTGGCGTGTCGGCTCCACGTCAAAATCTCATAAGAAGACACACTAACAGTTCAATATCCATTTTGATGCCGGGTCTACAGACCACATCTAATGTATTAATATTATCCTTGTAGCATTTCTCAAGAAAGAAAGAAAGAAAGACCAAATGAAGAAACAAAAAAACTCATTTTTGCTTCCAAAGAGAACCCTTGTGATTAAGGAATTCCCACACGTCAATCCTTATATGCCATTGCCAAAGAACTGCCAAATACTGGAACTTCCCAAGAAATTATGGGGATCTTTGATTTTTTATTTTTTTATTTTTTTTTAGGAATGAAACTACTTTTGCACCTACCAAGGTTTTAACCCATGAACTCTTACTTCCAAATTTCATACTAAATCATTGGGTTCTCTAAATTCCTCTTCCCTTACAAATGCCAAAGTAAGTAAGCATCACTTTCCAAATCCATTAGGCGTGCAAAAGGGCATTCAATTTGGAGACTCAAGTAGGGCAGCTAGCCATACATATATAGAAAAGGATGCATGAATGTATGTGCTGATTTCTCCTCAGAGCCACCAATTAATCAACACTACAAAAAAATGGTTATTAAGAAACATAATTAGCAACATAATCTAATTCTGTTGCTAACAATAAATGGTTTGAGACGGAATTGAGACGGAATAGAAAGAGATTAGAGACGAAAATAGAGACGGAATATAGACGAAATTAAATCCCGTCTTAAAAAAATGGCGCCAACATTCCCACCAAAAGTTTAGTTTTTTATAACCGTCCATTACGTCTCGAGATTCATGCGTGCTTCGATGCGGACGATTGAAAAATGGGAACGGAAGATAAAAACTACACATCTCTCTCCTCCTCGCACTTTCTCTTCCTCGTCAAACCCCCGATCCCTTCCCAAAAATTTTTGATTCACCGTCAACTCTTTCTCTCAATTGATCTCTGCACCGTCTACTCTATCTTTCTCTCTCACTGAACTTTCTCTCCCAAACCCTGAAATATCTGCACCGTCGAGGCCAGTCACTGATCTCTGCACCGTCGTCAACTCCTCTCTTCACCGTCGAGGCCAGTTACAGCTTTGGTGGTTGGGGGTCGAGTTGTTGTTTGGCTTTGCGATTGAGACGGCGAGTTTTTGTGGTGTCTGCCGGAGGTCGTGCCGTCCGCCGTCACTGCCTCTGAATCCCTCGTCGTCTGCCGTCGCTGCCTCTGAAGCCCTTATCGTCATCTGAGCTGTTCGTCGTTGTCGTCTACTCTGTCCCTCGTCGTCGTACATTGGACACCCAGGTGAGATAATCCCTCCATTGACATACCCTTTTCGAATTTTCCCTTGTTTCTCTCTAGTTTGTAAGATTTCGATGACTTTTTGTGGTTCAGTTGGTGAAAAATTGTTTAAGTTTTAATCGGTATTCTGGTTTTCTTGTTTTTGGAGATTTCATTGGATGCCTAGGTAACATAATCCCTCCATTTGAATACGTTTTTTTTTTTTTCTTGTCTCTCACTAGTTTGTGAGATTTTCGATGAGTTTGTGTGGTTCAGTTGGTTATAATTTGTTGTTGCTTTGATGGGTACTTAACAGGTTGTAGTGAACATTTTTTATCAGTTTAATATACATCAAGGCTTATGTTAACAAGCTTGTTGGATTCCCGCAATTATAAGAATGTCGTACGAGGATTTATTTTGGAGGTAGTTTGATGTGTACTGTAAGAGCTCCAAGTGGTTTATGCATCTATTCACGCAAATGAGTTCGGTTAGGAACAACGGAGAAATGTAACCTCGAAACCAGAGAAAACATGGATACTTTGAATAGTGCTGCGAAGTTAGGGTTCTCTTTAATTGGAACTTGGAGGGAAAAAATAAGTTAGGGAAAATGTTTGGTTTATAACTTTATATGACTATGAATTTGTAAATAATCTTTATAAAATTTTAAAGTGGAACTTGTAAGTCTCTTTGACATGATATTAATCTACGTCATTGCTTTACTTGTTAAAGAGTGAAATGGTAGAAATTTAAAATTATATGTGTAACTACATTTAAGTGTTATGGGAATGCATATTTTGTCAAGGTACCGTATGATAAAGACCCATATGAACACCCCTGCAATTCTCTCAATTACACTCTTATATTGTTACATTAAACATGCATTGCCCTGAAAATGTCCCATTTTTTTCAAAAAATGCTATATATAACGGTCTTATAGTTTTCTAAGTAATTGACAATTGTGAGTTTTTTTTATATCTTGTCAATCTTTGGAAAGTGAATTTTAGTGATACCAGCACAAAACGTTTTACCCTGTGATGGATGTTGCTAGGATCAACCTATTTGCGCAATCTTGCTTTTCCATTTGGAGATATCGCTCTATTTATAAGTAGTTTCTTTTAAAATGAATGATATATGGAAAATGTGATGCTTATTTGTAACTATACCCATGGGAGAGGGAGTTCAATTCTTCTTGTTTTAATGCTAAAAGCTCTATGTTGATCTCATTGCACCTATTACAATCTCCAGAATGTTGTTAATGTTTTCATCTTAATTGTCAAAGGACTAAAGCAAAGTCAGTAGCGTGTGTCTTGTTTCTGCTTTGTTTCAGTGTTTGTAAGGACTTGTTGTCTTTTTTGTCTTTGTTTGAATTGAATGAAAATTAGGTCTCCCTAAGGAACTTCATGTATTGACTATGTTGTTGTATTTAATGTTTAATATGAGTTGAGTTTCTTTCTTGTTCCTTATTAGCTCTAGTACTCTCTACCTATATATGTCTTTAATTGGCAAAGGACCAAAGCAAAGTCAATAGTAAAGAAATTAAAAAATAGGTTCCTAGCCTCCTCAATTTCCAAAGAAGATTCTATAAGTAAAAGCTTTAGAGAGAGTTATTACTTTCTATGTATAGTTATTATTACTTTCTATGTTTCTTCAAATCCACCATTTCTCTCATTCGCTTCCAATCTACTATCGAGTTTAATAATGTCTCCTTCGCCTGTTTTTTTCTGGTGCATTTTGGAGTTCCCCTCGAGAAGGCTACTCCGATTCCTCATTCTCCTTCAGTTTCGGTAGATTGGGGTGGACGCTCTCCAACATTCCATCCATTCTCTCTCTTTTAAGGTACTTCCTTATAACTTAGTTTGCTCTCCAACATTCCATCCATTCTCTCTCTTTTAAGGTACTTCCTTATAACTTAGTTTGTTACAAAAATACTATCCTTAATGCTTTGGTATATGTATGTACCTATTGGTCGTCATTGGTATACGTATTTGTTGAAAATGAAATACTGGGAGCTTTGATCCTATGTGATATTTGTATGTCGCTTATAACTTATGATTTATGATTTTTTGAACTCCCTGTTGCTTTTATTTTTACGACCAAGTATCCTACTCTGTTTGGTATCAGTCCTGTACCGAGCTAGGTCTTAGGAAAGTAGAAATCAACATGTTTGTTTGTTGCTAAGACATTCTTATTTGGGTTTTTTTTAGTACAAGTTCATTTCGTAAGAGTTTCTATTGTGCTTTGTTCTTATTTGGTTTAAGAAGTCTAAAATATCCTTCTTGTTTAAACACTTGATTCTTTTCTTATTGTGGATTAATTAACAAGTCATTAATTTCATGAAATCAACTAGTTACTAGTTTTTCCCTTTAATTAGGTATGTATATATATTTGGGATTCAGGCTTTGTTGTTGTTATATGTTGCACCAAATTCACTAAAGACAATCTCTACTTTAATCTGTGCATACACACTTAGTTCTAGCAATCTTAATATGTTTCGTACTCTCACTTCCTTGCTAATAACTAAGTTTGTACACTCGTAGATGTGCGTAGGAGAAAATTGTTTCAACTTGTGTAAATTGTGAAGTCTGTGGTAGCCGTCATTGTTTGATCTTATAATTAAACTAGTTGATCCATGCTAACTAATGGCTTCATTTTCAAATCTTTTAGATCCTAACTAATTAATGCGTCCCAAGTTAACTAAATCAAGGGTAATGGAAGAGTTTGATCCATGCAGCTTACGCCAACAAATTTGATTAATGGATGTCCTCATATTTAACATTTTTATAACATTTGTGTGCATACTGATACATTCGAGACGCCACCTACCGTGAATGAATTGTATTTGCATCTCCACACTGTAAATCACGACAGGGTGACATTCATCGATACTAGATCGGTGCGATTCTATGTAAGTATAGAATTACGGGCTAAATAGTAGTAACTTTACTTACAAGCATATCATTTTAGTTGCTTATTGTTGATCCATGCAGGCTAAGCTTCAAAGGAGACGTCAGGAGCTGACCCAGACTACACCGGACCAGCCGGTGGATGATGAGCGGTATACTACAGGGTGGCGGGTGAGTGTCCCAAAGGACGTGTCTACAGTCTCGGGTCGTTAGGGAGAAAGAAGAGAAGATTCGCAGATCTTGATGCTAGCACATACCAGGTGCTAGCACAACGAGGGATGAGCAACTTTATGATACCTAGGTATTTTTATGGTTGTTGTAGAACAATGAGAATGGTAGTTTTTTTATGGATACTTAGGTATCTTAGACATTTATTATACTTGACTATGTTTCGTGAATGTATAAATCTTTTTTAATATCGAATTGTATGTTTTTTTTTCTCATTTGAATCTTTGTTGTTGATATAAATTGTTGATTAGTGTATGTATGTGAAATTCTGCTTTTTTGGGGATGTTAGCACCCCCAAGGAGTTGTTGGAGGGGGTGCAGGTGCAGGCGATGGAGCAGGTCCTGTTATTATTTTCGGTTTTAGAAGTTTCAGAGAACCAATTTGATTCTTGTTAGTATTTTTAAAAAAATTAGGCATAGAAACGGAATAGAGACGGATTAGCAACGAAATTTATAAATTTCGTTGCTAATCCGTCTCTAATTTGTGAAGAAATAGCATGAAAAAACTGGGTAAACAGAGTTTAGAAAAGGAATAGAGACGGATTACCAACATAATTTATGAATTCAGTTGCTAATCTGTCTCTAATTTGCAACGGATTAGCAACGAAATTTATGAGTTCCGTTGCTCCGTCTCTAATTTGCAACGGATTAACAACGGAATGCAAGCAAAACCATTTACTTTGGAAGAATGTCCATTTCTATTCCGTTTCTAAATCCGTCTCAAATCCGTCTCTAATCAGCAACGGAAACACATTTCCGTTGCTGACTAAATTAGCGACGACAATTTTAGAGACGGAATAGATTCCGTCTCTGTTTCGTTGCAAGATTGAATTAGAGACAAAATTTATGCTAATCAGCAACATAAATTTTCGTTTCTCATCGGCTGTTTTTTTTGTAGTGCAAGAAAATAAGAGCCAACCTCGTGGCCGTGGCGAACAGGCAGTTAGGCCGGGCAACTTCCAAAATGAAAAACAAGGTTGGGAATGCTAGGGCTGGGCTTGGGCTTGTAATGGGCCTGGAGTTTAATTTTTATTCTGTACACATAACAGAAGGACCGATTGTTGCTAATGAATATTCATCAATTAACATATTCTCTTCATGGCATATATATCATTACATAGAATATCAGAATGATGCGTAATTATAAGATCTCTATTAATCAGTTGAGATTATTGGCTAATACAGATCACCATAATTATACAGTCTGCTCTTATTTTGTAATAATTAAGAGATAAGTCTTAATTAGGGAAATAGGGGATCGTCAATTAATTAATTAATATAAAGCGCCAGCTTACAACAAGGTCATGGATCCCTAATTAAATAATGAACAGAAATTGATCATATATATAGTTAATTAATTAATTAAGCTGCAGGGGATCATAATGATTAATGGATCAGACTTGGTCTATCCTGGAACTTGAACTTGATTTCACCAGCAAGATGACCAAATTTGCTCCACTAACACACCGCCCCTTAAATTACTTCTTCCTTGCTCCAACCGCATCAATACAGTTAATTATATTGATCATATTAATTTATCTTGGTGTCTGCATATTACATGCATAAGTGAGACCGCGCGCGCGCACGCTGCGGCATTGATGTTGATCTGCTCAGGTTCTTGAGCCGGCCCCGAAGCTTGGAGGAGGAGGCCACACACCGACGCCGTCGTTGGCAAAGTAAGACATGCACGACAAGGGTACCAGACACAGTCCACTGCTCCTCAGGTCTCTCTTGGGTTCTCCCTGGTCATGACTCTCTTCACTTGAACCCTGTATGCATGCATGCATATATAATCAATGCATGCATATATGGTACTCTTATATATGCATATGTAGTATGTACATGCATGGTATACTAATGTATTAATTAAGTACCTGATCATGAGGTGCTCTTCGAGTTCTGTTGCGGCCAGACTTCATGTAAGGCACGCTTAGCGTCTGCAAAGAGAGACATATATACAACATGCACAAATTAACCAACCTAGCTAGCCCATAAGTAATGCATCTGATCATCAGGAGATTACTTCATGTATACCGTATATATATATATATAGCTTTGCGAAAACCAAATTAAACTTAATTCTCATGGGCCACATATAATTTGAACTTCGGAAAAATGTACCAAATTTACCTAATGATATCATGAATTTGATACTCCTAATAATTAATTAATTACATGTACATATATATAGTATATGACTGATTAAAGTGAATGTTTAACAAGGAGGGGGATAATTAAGTAACAACATACCTCAACTTGGTCTTGAAGGAATTTAATGTACCCGATAGCTTCCATTAGTACGGAGGCAGTATCAGTCTACATGCAAATGACAAAAAATGTTCGATCAGATTTCAGGTTTGTACACACACACACACACTATATATAATAGACAATTGGTAAGCATGTCCTTTCCATTGTCCTGTTTCATCTTCCATGGAAAACCACGTGTCTAAACACTAATTGATTTTGGTGTATATTCAACTTTGTTAATAATATGTTGTATATATGCAGAAATTAACTTCACGTTTGAAGGCACCGATCTGCATGAGACCATACAGGCTACATGCGCAAGCACATAATTAATATTGCCTCTCCAGTGTATATTCAACTTTGTTAATAATATGTTGTATGTATGCAGAAATTAACTTCACGTACAGGCTACATATATGCACAAGCACATAAAAGCTCCATTTCATCAAAAAATAAAAAAATAAAAAATGCAGGCTACATGCACAAGCACATAATAGTTATAGAGAGAGAGAGAGCAATAGAAAGAGAGCGCGTACGTACCTTGCCAAATGGAGCAACCAACTGCTGGAGAGCTGCTATTCTATCTCCTAGCTTCTCTTTTCTAACCTGCTAAAATAAATTTTTTAAAATTACTATAATATGATGATGATGATATTTTTTTGATTTCCTAATATGATAGCGTTGTTGGAACAAAAAAAGTTCAAAAATGCGACAGATTTTGCGAAATGGAGTGTATTCATTTGATTGCAATCACCATGTTATTATTATTATTTTTTTTATTTTTATTTTTTTTTTTTGGGTAGGCACCGATCGCCATGTACTTACTTACATAATTATTATACTTGGTTAACAATATTTATAGTTGTGTGTAGGGGTGGCTTGCACACCTTGAAGGGAGTTAAAGAAGAACGGGACTCGACTCGAGGCTTCTTGGGAGCAATGGGAGATGCTTTAGCCTCCGAAACGCAACTCGACCTCTTTGCTTCTGTCATCTCATTCATGAATGAAGATGTCTTTATTACCCCAAAAAGAAAAAGAAAAAATCGTTAATAGCCAATATAAGTAAAATTAAATCTGATCAATATAAAAACAGCTAACCACTCTAAAAAAAAATCATTTTTACTCAAAAAAAAAAACGTTTATAGCACTTGTACATTTTTACTTTTTCATATATATATATATATATATACACAAATACAAGGAGTATCGCCTCCTATTACTCAAAAAAAAAAACTAGTGAAAGTATAGACTACATATAAAGCGAATAAGAAAAGAAAAATAGTACTCCTTATTAATTCAAAAAAAAAAAAAACCATTCATGCACTGATGCATTGATGTATATATAATTGTGCATGTTCAAATTAAGCATTGATGCATCAACTAATTGGTCGCCCAATTATGGTTTGGTACGGGGTTTGAAAGTAAGATGACATATTGAGTTCAAACCCGAGTGGGGTAAGACGTTTCTTTCTTATAAAAAAAGAAAAAAAGAAAGAAAAAGAAACCATTGATGCAATCAAATGCTGCTATATATCTGGTCATATATATATATATATAAGAACAGTAATAACATTTAGAAAGAAGAAAATAAATAAATTTACCCACATTGTTTTGACTGTTATGAGTAGTAGTACTGGAGTCTTGTAGGTCATGAAGACCAAATGATGATGTCCGATCTTTGTATAGCCCTAGATTATGACTAGCATTATTAGCATGTGCTGCTTGGCCACCGTAACTCATCCCACCTGCAAACTTACTTGCAGAACTCAAGAGCCCCAAAGCTTGCAAGTTCACCCCTAAAGAACCCCACAACTGCGACGTCAAATTCGAGTCGATATGTTGGCTCCCTATATCGTTGCCGCTCGGAAAAATACCGGCCTGGCCCAAGTTTCCTCCTCTGCTAGCTAAGCCTCCAAAGCTAGCACAACTTTGAGTAGTAGTATTAGTTGTAGTAGAATATGATGATTCACTAGGTGAAAGTTGAAGCCCGTTAGAGAAGGTTCTGAACAAGAGCTTCTCACTTAGAGTACTTGGAAAATCTGCTTCATATTTGTTGGAGTGGCTTTTAGGGGGGAAGTGAATATTGAAGTCGACATCGGGGTTGGATGAGCCATTCGATGTTTCACTGAATTTGGAAGAGGAGTTATCTGATAGTTCGTCCTTGATTTTCGCAATGTGTAGGGCTTCGTTGGTGGCGTTGTTGTTGTTGTTGTTGTTGCTGTTAGTACCGGCCGCCCAATAGAAACCTAAGTCTTGAATGGAGGCGGCATTTAGTGAAGGAGGCACTGCTAGAATGTCATTGTCATGCCTGCTGACATTATTTCTTGAGATTGAATGAACTCCATTTACATTCAGATCAAAGTTATAACCTGCATTCCTGCACATGAACATACATATATAACAGTTCATATATAGATTAGTTCACAACATTTCTCTTAATTTCTCTTAACTTGATGTATATGAAACATGCACATATATATAACCAATATATATAACCAATATAAAGAAACAAAAGAAAGAGATTTCTTTTCCTAATTAATTACTAGGCCTAGCTTCTAATTGTTTCATGATAGGAGAAGAAAATTCCAAGTAGAAATCATTGTTAATTGAATGGAAGAACAAATAGAGGACAAAACTGTTTAGACATATATACTCCAAATCCTAAGAATATCCTAGTTGAGGATGCAAACAACAAATTAAAGGTCTATTTAATTTGTTAAACCTAACTAGCTCTCGAACGAAAATTAAACGATCGAAAAACTAATAAGACAAGATAAAAATCTAGAAAGCAAGAAGGGTGTATATATATAGCTAGTGCATGTATAATTGGCTAGACGATAATTAATTAAAGCTCGAAGTGATGATAAACAACTTACAAGACAAGAGGGTTCCAGGAGGCGTCGTCGCGGGCGCCATAGAAATTCGAAGAAGCAAGGGGTAGAGAAGAAGAAGAGGTGGAAGAGGCAACAATTGATGAGAACTGGTCTTGGAGATGGTGATGATGATGATGGGAATTTGCAGACTCCATGATGAGTATAATTGATTTCTTTATAAGTAAGCTTGAAAATCCCAAGACTAAATTAAAACCGCTGATGCTTGGAATCTCCCACTTTATTCAAAGAAACAATAAGCAGCAGAAGATAGTGCACCCCTCCTTGCTTTTAGCCACTTTTGATAGTACTGATCAGTTTCTTCTTTACTCTTTCATGTGTCTGAATATATATCACCTTAAAGTAAGCTCCAAAAGACACAAATAATCAGAAACAAATTAAGAAAACAATCACACTAGTAGTAGTAGTAGTAGTGGTGGTGGTAGTCTTAATAATTTGTTGGTTTATATATGTATAAACCTAACTAGCTAATAATTAATTAAACCTCTCAAATTAATTAACTTGCTAGATCTCTCATGAGATGATGAGAGAGGTAGTAATATTAATTTTTCTCTCATGCACTCTCTCTACTCTCTATGCCTTCAATCCCAAGGCTTTCAGTGACGGCCTGAAGAGAGAAATCATCACACTTAGCTAGCATTCTCTCTCATATTCATAAAACCCTTATAAGATATTACAGACTGTCGGTATATATATATATATATATTTCAAAAAATGATATATCAGTGTTAATTGTGTGATAAATCAAAAAGCTAGGCTAGAGCTCCTCTTGTTAAGTGTGTGGTCTATCCAATCAGCATTTCGATCATGGCTTTGCAGATCCAACACTGGGGCGCCAACTGGACAAACTTTACTATTTGTTTTTTGTTTGTGTACAATGACTTTTATAAGCTATGGTCCTATGGGCATCCACATATTTAACAAAACTTGCTAGTTCAAGAACTAGTTGTCACATGATGTATAATTCGAGTTAATGTTGGTACTATTCTCAGGTTGGAGGAATAATTATGTACATCATAAAGATCATCTAACTAAGATGAGACCCACGAAATCCTCTGCACCTGGCGAGATATATTGACAATTTGACAGGTATTAATGTACGTACGTACATATATGTGATATGAAGTTAGACTAGTTAGTATATATACCAGTAGTACCAGTTAACGGCCTTGTATAAACGTACGTACACATGTTGGTTTGTCAATCTTGTCCAACTTTCCTAACTTCCCAGTCCCCTTTCTCAACCCGCAGAACTTGTTACGTATCATGCAGTGTTGCGTGTAGGGATTCAAATGGGTAGGAGAATACTCACGGGTGATTGAGATTTACCTTAATGGGTACGAGTATGAAGATTTTAAATGGGATGGGTATAAAATCCCATACTCACGCGAGTATGAGGTAATAAAATATCCCCACGGGGATCCCCGAGGGTAATCTCCACAGGGGTACCCGCATGTAATCCCCATGCGGATACCCATCTACCCATGGGGATCCCCATATATCAATTTATACACCATATGATATTTATTATTTATATATATACCATATGATATTTATATATAAATATTACATAATATTAAATAGTTTTCACTCCGAAACACTTATACATATAACAAAAAACCTATTAATGAGATTTATAATTTTAATTTATTAATTAATAAGTATATGTTTTTGTTTTGAATTGTTTGCAACTATATTTATATTTTAGAATTTTAGGATCAAAAGTACTGAAAAAAGTTAATGACTTAGTAGTTTTAAGAGATAGTGACTTTAAGGAATATTTTGAATTTGAACTTTTCGTTTTGCATATGCCAATGATTTTGTAGAAACTTAATTATAAGTATTAACAATTAGTAGTTTGGATTTTTATTGCATGATATGTTGAATTTTTTATTTTTGTTGAAATTTCAACAATTGTGTTGTTATGTATGTATATTCGACACCTTATTTGTTACAATTCTTTTTTTGAGAATCCTTAATAGGGAATGGAATTGGGAAAAAAATTTCCCCAAAGAGATTTCTCATCCCCGCAAAAATCCTCATGAAAATCTCCACGGGAATCCCCAATGGAGAATGAAATGGGTAAAACATTTTACTCATAGGGATTCTCCATACCCACGGAGATTTGATGGGTGTGTTTGAGAATTCATCCCTAGATGGGTATGAGTATGGGTATAGGTGATAAATTTCTTAGTGGGTATGGGTATGGGAATGAGGTCTCCATCTCCTACCCAGCTCATTTGCATCCCTAGTTGTGTTTGTGTTTTTATTTATATTTTTTTTTTTTTATAGAAACCAGACTTTACTTAATGTTACTCATAGCCTTAATTTTTATTTATAAAGGTCCTTGTCATCAGTTTAACACCAAATTAGGGTTTTTTTTTTTTTTTTTCAATTATAAGCTCACAAAAGCAACATGGTAGTTCCAATTTTACTAAAATACAAATAGGTAGTCGATCGACTTGAAAGGTCACTCACAGCTTAGGAGGATTAGTCCAGATGCTGGGTGGTCTAAGACCAAAAAAAAAAAAAAAGTTAATACTCATATCGGGAGAGAAATATATGCATGATTCATAGATTATTTTTCACTAAAAAAAATATTTGAGGCACTAATTATATTTTTACTTTGAGGCAGCGAATTTCACATTTAAAACGTGGATGATGAGCTGGTGGTTCCCAGTTCATATGCCCCCACATCGCATGAAATTGTGAGATCAACCTCTAAACCAATCTACATGCATATATGTAGCTAGAGGTTATAGAGATCACATATATATGTATATCTGGCTTATATATATGACTCCTGGCTAGCTAGCTCTACATGTATATCTATATGGGGCCAAAGAAAGGAGACTCTATCGTGATTTTGTGCAGGAGGAGATCATGCTTTAGTTGGAGATAGTCATGAGAGAGAAAGAGGAGAAGAAATAATCTTTCTAATTATTTATATTTGAGCAGTACTCATTATGATAGCTAGAGCAGAAACAGTTCTCAGCAATTTTCTCATTCATATCCTTCAGTGGCAAGCAACAAACCCCCTGCTATTCATGGCACTCCGGCCCCTCCTCTTCCCTGTTATTTTAATTAACAAACAATATATATGTATTATAACTAATATTTATATTTATAATAACCAATGTGGCACAATGATTTGGTATGGGATGTAGAAGTAAAAGGTCATGGGTTGAAACCACACAAAACTCCCTCGTCGTATATACATATGTGTGACTCCAAATCAAGGAATATTATGAATAAAAAGAACCTAGCTAGCAGGAAAAGAGCTAGATATCGATCATGCATGCTTTTAGTGTAATTATCTGATGAATAATAATATAGTTTAAATTATTGTTCTAGTAGTAAATGCCGGGTAGAATATAAAACACAATATGATGAGGCTTCAAATATATATAAAGTTTAAGGTCAGAGGGAAAAGGTAATGGGAAAGTGTGTGAGAGAGAGATAAGAGAGTATGGGCAAGTTCGCCTTTGCCTTTGCTTTTTGGCTCTCTCCCTTTACTCGTCAAGCGTGCTTATACATAGCTGACCCATCTGCATCTGCATCTGCATCTGCATCTTTAATTGTTGGTTTTGTTTTTGTTGTTATAATTAAAACATTAATTCATATAAGGAAAAGAAATAAAGCTTCATTTCTTTATTTGGGAGAGCTATATACCATAGCTTTTTCTTTTGCTTTATTATTTTGATCGAGAACCCTCTCTTTTTTCTGTGCATTGTAATATCACCATCCTCCAAGATTTATTTCTCGGGCACGTACGGTCCAGTTTTCTATTTTAGGGTTTCGATCTTATGGTCTTTGAGGATCTTCAAATTCCATTAGTTATATATATACCCATCGATCATGACTTGTATCTAACCAAGGCCATTATAATTAATTGATCTGAGTTCAAGTCTCATGGTTTTTTTTTTTTTTTTTTTTTTTTTTTTAAGAAAAAAACCAACTTTAGTTTTTCTTGACCCCAATGAAACTCGAACTCACACCTCTTCTTGCAACAACACAATATATATATATATATATCAAATCATATAAGCCACCCACTTGGTTTCAAGTCATGATTCCATGCTAAGTGTACTAAAAGTAAGAAAAAAAAAAAAAAAAAACTAAGAATAAAGCGCTTCTACTTAATTAACATCTTGATATATATATATATATATGGAAAATGCTAGAATGACACCATAATTGACACATCAAGTGACATCCCTGTGACGTGGCGCGCGGGCTCCACAAAAAATGAATGTGCGCAAAATAATTTTTGATGCATAACACGCATAGTGTGTATCTCGAGACGCACTCGGACAAATTTCTCATGGATGGGCCCGCACGCCACGTCACATGAATATTACTTGGGGTGTCATTCTAACATTTTCCAATATATAAAAAAACTTTTGTTAAATATTGCTGTGCTCGGTAGATTGGTATATATCTAGATACTTTTGAGGTGAAGTAATATTGGGACCAAGAAGGCAATCTTTATTTCTTTAGCTATACTGAAATAAAGTCTTGTTGCTATTAGAAAAAGAAAAAAAGAAAAAAAAAAGAAGGCGATCTTGATTATCAAAAAATGGATCTACAGATGGTAGCATAGGTACAGAGATGTACATATATGATATGAAATTATTTATGTGGGGATACTATATATTTATGCATGTGATTCAACAATATTGGTCCGTGCATATAGATGGCGAACAATGTACTTACCCCCACTTGTGCTACATGCGGGACTAGCTAGTTTTAAGCTAGATAACAAGCATTTTAGTTCAATCGCTGCCTCCAAAGGTCCTTTTGACCAAACATGTATACATACATATATATATATATATATATAATATATGGTGCTTCTAGCTAGCTAAGTTTATAATTAAGTTTCTATCTTTGGCTACAGTATTAATGGTTCACCTCTATACGCAAGTATAATATATAACAAGGTCTAGCTAGTTAGACATGGGATGATGTATGAGAGGCCCTTAATTAAAGAAGATTAGACAACATGATTGATATACGCTTATAATCATGGATTAATATATTAAAGTATGAATATCTAATCATTACAAAGAACATTGGGATTCCAAGATGCCCTTTGTAAATAATCACTGAGTATTTCTTATAGAGAGCTTATCTTGACAAAATTAAACAACATTTAAATTTAAAGTTAATTATATATAATTTAAGCTAGCATAACACAAAATACAAGAACATAAAGTCCTCAGCTAGCTAAGACGTCCCCCCTACCTTTCTATGGCACCAACCACTAAATGTTAATTGAGGGATCTTTATTGGATCCATTATGTGCCTTAACCTCATTCAACAAATTATGAGCATTGACATGACCCTTTAAACAATTTGCTATGATTGAGTACTTTAAAGGGTTGTTTATATATAAATATTACGTGCACTGCATCAATCACCATTAGATTGAAATTTAATAATAATTTAATAATTAGATATGTAGTACCCATATCTCCATGACATGAGTATATATTTGAACTTCATTGTAGAAACGCATATATATATATATATATATGTAGGTGCTTCTATCATAAAATTCAATTTGTATTGCGCGTGTTTTTTTTGCATTAAATGCAAGACATCAATCACCATTAGATTAAAATTTTATAATAATTTAATGGTGAGATATATAATTCTCATGACATGAATATATATATTTGAACTCCATTATAAAGTCACCTTTTATATATATATATTAGTAAAAATCAATCTTGCTTTGCGTCATAATCAGTCAACACTTGGTCAAAAAATGCTCTTTTTACATGAGTGACTTCAGCTCGATGTCGTGCACTCCCATCTCTCTTTTTATATAATATATATATATAATTTTTTGAAAAATGCTCTAGCGTCCCTTGCTTTTTGCAATCAAGATACGCCGTTACATCTCGATGTGTATCGTAAAGCACCATAAAGCAAGACCCTAAATTTTTCACTCACTAAGTATGTAAATATATATAAATTTAAGAGGTCCGATAATCTAATATATGTATACAGTAACAAATTGATTAGTGTTCGTATTGGAATTTTAATTTGATTTGAAATGGTGACCTTAGAGACATTTAATACATAAAAAAACAACTCAACTGCTACTACTATGACCTTAAGATTAATATAAAATTTGTACTTAAACGCGCGTGTTACCAGATATCCAATTGATTGATTGATGGATTAATCTAATCAAGTGGCACATATTATTAATTAAGTATGAGCATAGATAAATTATAGTAGTGCAAAAGCATAAAAGGAGGTGTAAAGCTCTTAAAGGATCTCAAAAAAGTGAAGTCTCGGAGAAGACAAAGCGTTGGAGCCAAGGGAATATATGCTTTCGGAAGCTAAGGGCAACAAATCCAACACTAGGGGCCTGGTCATCTTGCATGCTTTTATGTCCACTAATTAATACATAAATATACATGTATTCATTACGTATAGGTACATAAATAAAATACATCATAAATACATGATATAAAAATATTCATAAAAATATATATGTATTATACATATTTTGTTTTTTTTTTTGAGTAACCATGGGTATCTAGACACTTTGTCTGACTAGTCTCATGGGTCATGAAATTGCGAAAAGAGACTACCAGTGACCCGAAATTTAGTTGTTTGAAGTTCTTAAACTCATAGTAAAGTGATTACAATAGGTTTACCAAAAAAAATAAAAAATTCCAGTTGTACTATTTCATGAGTTTTCACTTGTACCTGGTAACAAGTAACAACATCAACATTAAAGCATCAATCTCAAATTAGTAATAAGACCAATATCAATTTAAAATAATAAATAAATAAGTAATCTCTAAGTGCCTTTGGAACTTGAAATTTTAACCATAACTTGGTAATGATACTCCTTTAATTATCAAATCTTTACATCAAGCATATATACCATACTTTTCATCTGTCTGAGTGACACTGAGTGAGCTTTATTAATTAATAGGTAGTTCTACCATGGTGAATCGGTGATGGATGAAGATTTTTAACTTGGATCATTGGATTTTGATCCAATTATGAATATGCCTTTTTGAAACTTGTCCACACATTTACGAGTCGTAAAATGTAGTTTTCATATTATTAGATCTAAATTTAATGGTGAAAATTTTAAATCACCATTCATGGTGATTTAAAAAAGTCACCATAGTAGAATTTTCTTTAATTAATTATATTATATATATATATATAGCCCATGCAATGCATGCACATACATACATATATGCATGCATGACATGCGTGGTCATTTTCTGGCGTAATTCATGCATGCATGTCACTTATAATATAAGAGTCCGAGAAACAGAAGTTATTGAAAAGACTCCTTAATATATATCTCTTTCTCGAACAAGAAAAGTAGGGATCGATAGAGCGACCCACTATGGTTGAGAGACCCATTTACCAACTTGCATTGTGGGGAACCAAAAGGCAGAGACACGCAAATTAATCACAAGTGTAGAGGCACTGCTAGCTAGCTATATATTTATATAGACTCGTCCGATCAAACTCCAACGTGCGATATGGCTTTACAAAGAGAGAGAGATTCCTGACCATGTAAGAACAAGTTGCCGCATAAAATTTGAACATTCAACGAATCTTTCTTCACTTTAAACTATTAATTACAAAAAGCCTTGAATCTTGCACATCAATAAAATCAAGTTAAAGTGAGACAAGTGTTTTTAACTATATAGAAGTGTTACCTTCAGGGGTGAAAAGAGAGCTACCTGACTGAAGAAGGGAGAGGATGGACAATTATGTATGAGTGCTAGAGGGAGTAGTGTTTGATTATGCCATTGTTAAATATATCATTTATTAGTTCAAATCTCAAACTTCAATCTACAGGGTTTAGAGCTCGAACGGAGCTCAAACATCAAATTTCTCACTCATCAATCTAACCTCAATTAAGCTAATTAATTAGTTCGACTCATCCCTTCCTGCTTAATTTTCCATCAAATATACTCATTCCGGTCATTTATATAAGTCGTTTATTATATAAGTCGTTTAAGGTAAGGACACAAGAATTAAGACAATTTTAATCATAAGTGTAATTTACATATATATCATTGACATTAAGGGTGTGTTTGATAGCAAAGAAAATGAAAAAAATCATAGAAAATTATCTACTTTTTTTGTGTAACTGTTTTTTCCATTGTTTGATAGCTTTGTAACTGCACTGAGAAAAAAAACAAACCACATTCCCTTATTTTCCTCATTTATTTTCTCATCTTTTAGCGTGGAAAATCGAAAATCTCTCCATTTCTCTCACGAACTGATCATTTTTTCCACAAAACAAACTTGGCATCTGCTACTCTTTCGCGGATATATATTTTTTCTTTCTCTCTTTGTCTTCGGCTTCGTCACCAACATCATCATCGAGCCGCCCGACATCGACGATGATTTAAATGCGCATACGGATTGAACCATAAAAGAAAATTCTTTCTCGTGCAATCAAACAACTATGAGAAAATTTTCTTTATAAATTTTTCTCAAGAAGATTTGCTAAAAAAAAAAGTTTTTTCTCATTGAAGAATTTTTTTGCTATCAAACACACCCTAAATGAATTGAAGAATCATAAATGTCTGAATTGTATAAGGGTTATATAAATGAGTCAAAATGCAATAAATACACTCTTGAATTTCGAAAACGACTTAAAATTTTAAATAAGTTGCTAGAACAACTTTTATAAATGACCGGAAGGAGTATCATTTATTGGATGGATTGGTAATTAATTAAGACCCTTTAATGCTAGGCTGACCAGCTCCTCCATATGTATGTAATATGTATGCAGCTCTTACTAGTACGACCAGGACAGTCAAAGTCAAGGGCAATATATCCCAAGTATTGATGGTCAAAAAAGAGAAAGAAAAACAATAATATTGGAAGACAAGCAAAGCATAGAATTGATAGTTTTTTGTTGCGTAGGAGACATGGATATATTTTTTGGTTTCCATTAATACATATCCAGATAAGGGGCCTTTCAATATCAGTGTAAAGACTAAAGTCAACAGGTTTTCCACAAGAACTCTAGATTTGACCAACACTTGCTCGTGGAGATGTCCACCTCAATCACACGATCATCCCATCTCTAGAATAAAGGGAGAAGAATCTATGACTGAATCACTACTATATATCTTGTACGTACAAAAACATTAATATGTTACTCTCTCTTGCTCAAACAAAGAATCAAATCATCAATTCTATGTATCTCTTTTTCTTTGCTACACAGTTTGGTCTTCACTTTCTAATTATTCATTCAAAATCTTCAATTCATGATCATCCATTTTTTTTTCTTTCTCTTTTTGAGCTTTAGTAGATAGTGCGCCCCTTTTTTTCGTATTTTGTTGTGTTTCCTTTATGTGTTAAAAAGTTCGTTGCGTGTGGGATATAGGCATAGCAGGACTCGTGTGATGTAAAATATAAATGTGGACCCTCATGTCATATGTCATGATAATGTAAATTTCTTTTTGCAATTTTGTGCAGTACCACAAAGTGAGGATTTTATGTACTGTTTGCTCTTTTTTTTTTTTTTTAATGTTGGGTCTTGGGGCCACCGGCCATAGGAAGCTACTGCTAGGTCCAACAACATATTTCATCAATTGAATTTTGGCATAAAGTGTAATTGTCCCTAAACTTTTAAATTTTTGTTAATTTGATCTTCAAATTTTCGCCAATTCACTTTTGGACCAAAGTAACGATTACTGACAAAACGATTTACAATCGATTTTTTATGTTAATGAATCAATTATGAACCACTCATGAATTGCTCGAAAAACACTTTGTTAACAACTGTAGTTTCTAAACTTAACAAAAGGACTAAAAGTAAAAAGAAATGAAAGTTAAAAACCAAAAGTGAACTGATGAAAAACCAAATCAATAAAAACATGAAAGTTTATGGACTAAATAATACTTTATGCTTTGAATTTTTTCGATAAGAAAGAAACCACCTTATCTTATCTTGCCCCCTTTGAACCTTGAAATCCCGACTTATTGTACCATACCAATAACTATAAACTTTATACTGAGACCATTGGGCCACCCACTTAGAAGGCACAATTTTTACTCTTTGAAATATTACATGATAGAAAACTGAAAAAACAACAAAAACAAAAACAAAAAAAAGACCCTACAATGTGCAAAGCAAGAAAGAGGAACTAGAATTTAATAGGAATCTAATATGAAAAAAGTCTTTAAAAAAATCAAAAATATATATAAAAAAAACTACATTTTATCAGTACAAAAAATACAGAACATGTATTCCTGTCGACTGTTTGAGAATGATCATGAGCATCCATTTGAACACTACAAGTCTACGATGTCGAAACAAAACTTCCTCCAAGTACTAAACAAATAAATTAATACAAGATGGCAAAGATTTAATTATCAGGATTCAGGATGGCTCTGCAACTTTTCAATAAGATCAAAATTCCTCCAAAGAACGACGTATAATTAGTGAACCGGCTAGTACAGTATTAGCTCATATAATCATCATCATAATGATTATTATATTGACTCCATTGGTATGGACTATCTTCACTTTGATATGACTTCGCGGCGCTACTAATTTTAGTCCCCTCATCATCTAAATTCTCTGTCCCTTCATCCTCTTCCTCATCCGCCTTAAAGTTTTCTTCATCATTCTGAAAAGCACAAGGAAACACTCAACACACCAGTTCATGACTAACAGTTGAAGAAAATGAAGAACTCCATTAAATCATGTCATTTGCACGTAATTGGGTCTCTGCCATGCCAATCAAGCAAACAAAATAAGCTTAATCGATATAAATATGCCATTTTGCGGTTTGTAAATACAACATGGTGCTTCTAATAAGGTTAAGTGACTTGTAACCACTCTAGAGATCTCAAAGAAAAGAAATTCTCAAAAGTTTCATGTTAGTGATAAAATCATTCTTGCTACTGCATCAATCTATCTCGATCGACTAAATCTAAATGACAAGAGTTCTTTAAAGTGATGTACATCGTATCATTAACACGATTGAGATATAGATTGAATCTCATACAGAAAATCATCCGGAAGATAGAACGTTCAAACTAGTAAAGCATATACATTTACAATAAGAAATTACAGAACTCCGAGAACAACTATGACATAAACATAACATTGTCAGTAAATATTAATGATTTTCTAAAGATGAAATTAGTATAAAAGGGCAGTTAAAATAGTCCTGGTGACGAATACGATTTTCCCCTGCTCTACAATTATTTTTTAGGATTTTCTAATAAATTGTTCATACAATATACTTACCAAACTAATTCACCGATCTAGTGATAAATGATAAAACATGCACTCATATATACAATAACCTATGCATTGAGTTGAGCATAAATGACAATTGAAATTTAGTACCAAAATTAAGTTTTTTTTTAATTACTTCAACTCATTTTCTGTAAATGATATCATGATAAAACAAAAGCAGATCCAATAGACATAAAATAAGCTAATTATCAAGTTTAAGAAAATTAAAGACGATCTTAAATATAGAACTCTTGGTCAATCATACTCATATTTACAATATCTCAACATTAGTGCATGTACACAAAAAATGATAGCTGCTACTCTCTATTGCAGTGCTCACTCAATTTATTTCGGGTTTCAGTCTCAAACAAATGAAAGGGCACCCAAAAAAATATCATTTGAAGAATCAAAGATTTTCATGACTCCAGAAGACACCACGTGCATAAGATATCAAGTGCTACAATTGTGAGACTTAATTTGCAAAAAGCGCAAGAAATCCTAACACAGCAATTGGTGGGTTTGACGTTGACAAAATCAAAGAAGATGATTTTGAAAACAAAAAAAAAACTTCAATTTAGGATGTATGTAACTTCGCTAGATATCAGATGGAGCTCCAGCATGACTTTATCAAACACTCCAAGAAAAGTAACAACAGCAGAAATAACTGAAGGAGCATACATTAGTTTCAGCAGTGTTTTCCTCCTCTCCAGTACCACCGGCAGACTCCACGTCTCCGCCGGAATTTTGATCTGCTTGAGCAGCGGCGGCGGCAGCCTGTTGTAGCCGTTCGATTACAAGCTCAAAATGAGAATGATCTGCAATGAAAAGACGGACATCATATTACAGTTTTAAATCCTCAAACTACAAAAGCAAAACCCTCATTACATAACCATTGCAAGCGTGCAAGACCTGCATATAAATATGAATACTTCATGGACAATTTTGGCACCAATCATGGTGATTCACCATGAGAATCTCCTTCTTTTGACAACAGTAATCTCAAATTTTAAGCAGCCTATTTCATAGTCTCAGGGAGATGAAAAAAAAATACTGCCAATGCAGCCTGCTTCTGTAAAAGGTCACCAAAAATTGTGTTAAAGAATTATTTGGGTCAGGTAAATCATTCTTTGAGAAAGTAATTGCCAATGCAGCCTTTCCTCCTTTTCCAAAATCAGACATCATTTGTAAAGCGTGTATTTTTTCAATATTAAAGAATATGCAGGTTTATGGCTCACAAAAAAAGCTGAGATAAATTCCAAAAATTATTGCCTCCCATGATGTTCTTTCCTCAAATTTGAAATTATAAGGAGGGGGAATCAACTGATCATCTATTTTCTAATGTACATTTTAATCTAAAAATTGGGAATGTCGAGCAGGATCTGCCCACTTAAAATAAATGATATTTATGGCTTCATTGCCAAACTATAATGCTACCCCTAGAAGGAACGAAGAAATGGGGATTGCTGATAAATGTGACACCATGTAATCAGTCTGAAAGGAGAGAGACAGCAGAATTTTGACATCAAGAAGACTCGATGTCAGTTAGAGATTCTCAAAGGTGCTTGCAAGAAACACGGCTTCAGTAGTACATGGAAAAGAGGGAGCTAAATGGACTGGAAGGAACAGCGTCCGCATATTAAAGATATAAGTGCCGTAAGTAAGCTGACTTGGAGGGAGAACTGAAAAGATTTAAACTAATAAGCATGACTTCAATGGAAATACGATGCATACCACTAACAATTTTGGGATCCTTATTCAATAACAAAAAAAGGGATCCTAAATTTTTTCTTTGCAAAGCATGAGAACAGTGGCTTAAGCAACCTACCACATTTCCTACCTTAAATGATGTCTTTAAATAAACACATACACACGCATAGCTCCGACATATTCTTCTCTGCTTGTGGTACTCTAATCAACCAAGTCCATATTTAATACATTGACTGTTGTCAATTTTTTTTGCTTGCATTGAGAAAACAACAGTGTCTGCCAAAACATATTGATGGTTTGGTGTTCAGTGTTCATGAAATCATATAGAACACGTTTCTCCAGTTAGTTGTGTAATATACTCACTTTCAGAGCATAAGGAGAGCAAGTAATTTCAGAAGCAACGATAAAGCAAAAATCCAATAAGATCGCATACCCTTTGAACGATTGGTTAAAGCGTCGTAAACTTTCAGAGGATGTTGTCGCTCTTCCTTTTTATATTTCAGTTTCACTTGATGACGTGTTCGGCCAGGGAATAGCTGTTGGATCATTGCAAAATCGGTCCCAAACTGTTGAATGCCCTGAAGCCCATGACAATTCAGGCACAAATTACACCAGCAATTTGATCAGACATCCACATAACGTAAGGAATAGATACTAGTCAAAAGCACCTTTTAAAAGAGGGCATAAAAAAGGGATGGTAAACATGAAAGCAGCTAAAAATGCAGCGCTTCTTGAAAAAAAAATTCTTTTAAGAAAATCATTATTGGAGTCTACAATTTAAAATAGATGCATAGAATCCCAACTCAGTTATAGTTGTCGGCATGCCACATCTGCTGTAGAATAGCAAAATCAAAGCACAAACACCAAGTTCCACTAAACACAAAAATAAAACAGAGACATATACCATAAATTATGCAGTAAAGATTCTAAAGAATATATTCTAGCATAAAAACAGATGATGCCTTTGGTAATGTTTAACCAACGCATCTTCATCAAGCTTTTAGATTAGATCCATAAATAGAATGGCCACATGTTTTACTAGAAACCGATTTGCATGCTTGCACAAGATGGTTACAGAGTATCAGATCTCACAAGAAAGATTAACAAAGAGCAGTCTAGCATTCTAATCAGCAATAAAACGAAGGCAAGATTTGAACATGCTCTTTAATTATTATTAATTTACATTTAAATTACTACAAAACTGTGTCAAAGAAATTTCACCTTGTAAAACACTTCCGTATCATGTTTCGACCATCTCTCCTTAGGTGTCTTGTCCATGTAGGAATGGTAATTTAGTTTGACTGGACTTTCATCAATTTTACTCACACCACCACCATCATCAGGGTTTTCTAGCCCTGAAAGAAAAGGGTCTTCTCCATACGAAGCAGCAGCAGCCCAAGTAAAAGATCTATAAGTATTCCATCAGAAGATTTAAGATAGAGAGTTGAAGTACTGTGAGATTTTAGACGACAATGTCTGATTACTTGAATGAACAATATGGAAACTTAACCTCTTCAAAGGTCATACGTGCTAATGGGAAATCAAAAGTGCATCTCATCTTGAAATGAGAAGCAGGTGAAATTATTAAATCACAACTAACTATGGTTGAGCAAACTACTTCCCCTAGAATCGTATTTAAACGCGAACTTCAAAAAACTATTTGCAATTACACTAGACTCAGTACAACGAGTGATCTTTGCTCAACACCATTAAGGCCTTGTTTGGTTCATTTTTGCCAACTTTCAGAAAAGTTTTCTTGCAGGCAAGTTAACTCACATGGAGTTATCTTACATGGAAGTTCATAATTTTATGTTTGGTTCAACTTTGGACTTACAAGGAAGTTGCAAAATTGAAAAACAATGAAACATAGAAATTGACATAAATATGATGCGAGTGATAGAGAGGTGATTAATAAGGGGTTATTGTGTCCATAAGCCTATGGGAGATAACTCCCCTAAGGGCGTGGGGAAGTTATCTCAGCATGATCGGTGTGAGTTGAGAGATAACTTGCGGGGAAGTTGGTTTCATAAAACCAACCAAACAAGATAAGTTGGAACTTCCCCGCAAGTTATCTCACTACCCCCAATTCACCCCCCAACCAAACATGGCCCAAGTAAACAATCATCTGACAAATTTACCGAATATCACAAATTCAACCTAAGGCTATTACCAAGTCAATAGAATCTCCATCTTAGTGATGGAGATTAAGTTTATCCTACAAATGACAAGGATCAAATTCCATATGCTACATAATTAATAAACGAGCTAATGTCTTCATTCAACTTGTCAGCTAGATACCGTAATCAAATAAGTTCACTATGCCAGTTAAGAATAAACAACTATAAATAACGAAGAAAAAAAAACATTGAAATGCCAGGAATAACAATCAAACATACTGCAACAAAAACTCAAAAGCTTATTGCAATTTGAGAATGATGTGATACCTTTCATTGGGAAGAGAATTTTTGGATGCAGTAGGGTCTTTACTCTGCAACAAAATGGGTAACAAGTAAAGCAAGATGGTCAGGCTGAAATGTGCACAACTGGTATAATACTACCAAAAAAGTTTAACTTCATTAAATGAATGCAATTAAAAGCTCGTGGATCAAGAACCAGAAATTCATACCAACTTCCGTTCCTCGACCTCTGCACGAAGGATTAGATCCTTAATCATCAACTTCTTAGGATCGAGTGGCTCTTCACTTTCAAGCAAAAACTTGTTCGCTGAAAAGGTAGAGATCAATGAAGAAGTATTGAGAGTATAAATCAAAGTTTGGCATGACTCAAAAGCATAAAAAAATAAGAAATGCGAGCATCTAGTCAATGAGGTTACCTTGTCTTCTATTTCGTCTAGTAGAATGAGAGAACTTCTTCTTAGGAGGATTCTCATTCGACTTCCCTGCTTCTTCAGCCTTCTTACTCCGACAAACTGTTTTCTTAGCGGCAGGCTTCTTAGAACTCTTTGGCGCCTTCTTAAGTCCGGGTGCCTCTTCTTCTTCATACTCATCGTCATCACTGTTATTCAAACCTCGATCCATCAGAGAATCACTGGTAACATCGTCTATAATGTCCCCATTTACTTGACTCCCATTTTCTTGAAATCCTGCAGAAATAGTATTCCTCCTTTTCCTAAGCTTCATTTTAGGTTCAGCTGCTTCATTAACCTCACCAGTAGTGAAGTTTTCATCCTGGTTCCCTTGACGATACTCCTCAGAATCCCTTGAATGAACTCCTCTCACCTCTCTCGTTGCCACTTTACATTTTCTTTTCCTATTTCTAGTTTTCTAAAATACCGATCAAGATAAGAAAACAAGCATTTATCAGATAACTGAATGATTTATATCACATAATGATTAGAGACCAGGTGATTATTACACAAAAAAAGGAAAATAAATACCTCGTTGTTGGATTGTTCTAAAATAACATGTGAATCTGCCAAGTCATCAACAGCAGTAGCATTTAAATCCGAAGCAACAGCAACATTTTCCAAATGCTCAGGATTTTGGAATTCAGAGGGAGTGTAATTTGGTGGAGAAGCTGAAGTCTCCAAGGTTAAAACTTCTTGAAAATCTGTTGGAACTGCAGATGCTGAATCCTCTTCCAAGTGCTCGGTGTTGGAGGCCATCAGTCTACCATCTCCTGAAAAGAGTAATAAATTCTATTACGTCAGATGAAATTGCAAGCAGTAATTGGTTTTACTTTGGGTCTAACCATAATATTATAATCACTTCATTTTTTTTCTTTTTTCAACAGCTGAAAACAACACTCAAATCGCTGGAAAACAAACAAATAGATAAACTGAGTTTTATTGCCTCACCAGCATTAGCATCAGGTTGGTCAAGAGCACCAAAAGATTCCGAGCCAGGAAATGCCTCAGCTTCCTGAAATAAAATAAATTGCATGAGTTTCCCACAAAGAGGAACAAGAAATTGGTAGTGGTCAAGTAGATATTTACCTCTCTGTTTAACCTGCCAGCATCTATCAGAAAATCTCCACTGAGATTGAAGTCTCCAGCCTCTTGACTGCTTATGGGATCTTGGGATGCATGATCTTTTAACGAAGCATCTCTTTGCACAGAGATACAGGACTGAAGGACTGACGAACCATTAGACGAGAAAGCTGGGATGTCAGGACTGTTTACAATGTCTCTACTATTAGAGGCGCCTGCAAGAGAAGGCTCCAGCATATCATTGGTGACAGTTCCTGATGGAGGAGGTTTGTTCTTGAGTTGGGCATTTCCTTTGGCCTTTGGCTGAAATTTTCTCACGGCACTCGCTGCTAATACAAAATGTGAAGCAGTAAATACATAAAGATTCAGCCACAAAACAATTGAACATGAAAAGAAAAGGCAGCAGCAGATTTACTGATGTACAAAGAAGGTGCTTCTCTCACCATTTGTCGTGGTAGAATGAGAAAGAATATTGTCAAAAAGTTCTAACTCGGAGAAAATATCTGCAGTCTGAGGATAAGAAAACTAATCATCGAAGGAAAGAAAATAATAAGCAATTAGAAACAACGAGTAAGAATTAGTAAACAAATTACCTCTCCCAATCCTGGAAACGCAGACTGCAAATCCTTATGAGTATTTGATTCTGTAAGCTTCATGCATGTGGATTCCATATCATCTTCCGTATTGACATGCAGGGCTGAAGCAGGTCCTTCATCACCGGAAATAGGAATTCCTGAATGAGAAACTTCAGCTCTTTGCACCAGTTCTCCACTCTCAAAAATATTTGATGTATCTATCAGATTGGTAAGGCATTCTGCATTGGTAGATGCAACCAAAGGAGAAGGATGATGCAAAATGTTTTGCTCAGGAAAGTCCGTTGTATCTGTTTTTCCCTCTGCTAGAGCGGCATTTGCGATATTGGAGGTTAGCATTGGTTTCGATTGCTTCTTCATACGAGCCTTGGCCTTGGGTTGGAATTTGGCCCCAGCCTTTGCTGTCAAAAGATAAACATTTAGCATTCATTCATTAAACAAGATAGAAATAACATGTAAATCTTAACAGAGCTAATGATTACCATTAATGTTATTAGCGCTAGGCCCTCCAAGAATATCAAAAAAAGGGTCCGATTCAAAATCCATGTCCACTACCTCTTCTAGATTTGCCCACTAAAGAATCCAAAAAGAACTGCAAAAGAAGAAACTGTTAAGAGGCCGCTGCGGAAAGGATGACCAAAATAAATACCATGAAAACACATTAACACTTTTAGGTTATAATGTTTCCGGGTAAATTGCGAAGGATTGCGGTTGCACAAATTCAAAGGCCAAGTTTGGAATAGTAAAGATGGAAATTAAGCAGGCACATTGCAATTAGCTGGATTTGTCAACATAAAAAGAAGAGAGAGACATCCCTAAACTGCAATGGTTTAGGCGTCTGTAACAACAACAATGGGGATTTAGGGTTTTAGGAAACTACAAATCAGCGACAATGGGGATTTGAAGTTAAATATATGCAATATCGAACGGCGAGCATCACAAGCCAGAAGCAACAGACACTAGCCAAATCTACGAGCCCTTCTCAACTGCAACATGCGACGAAGACAAACCAAAGCACCATAGCATAAAACAGTCTAGGTCTAATCGATGTCACCAGAGTCTGTGTGTAGCACATGACTTCAATGAATTGAATCAGCACTACATGGCGAACAGGCGCGAAATTAACAAATTCACGATTATGATTTAAATCTGTGTGAGAAACAACCGGCCACTAGCGAACAAAATCAAAGCAGATTACTCCTATAAACCCTAAACCCTAGGTCGAAACAACGATGAAATTAGCGAAAGCAGTAAATGAAAATCAATGCACAACCTCAACAATTTCCAGTTTCCGCGATTGGAATTTGAAGCAAAACAAGGTGAAAATCAAACCTTTTGTTCAATCTGCTATATAATGTTGACAAGAACAAAATTGCTCTCCAAGAACAAGTAACGCCAATTACATCAAGTGAATTGATGGATATTGCTTTTATTATGATTTGTGAACAGAATCTCAAATCTTAAAAGCCCCAAAACAGAGAAGTGATCGATAAGACAAAAACGCATAAAAATAGCAAATCAGAAGTAGAAAAAATAGGTTACTTGGAAAAACTCAAGAACAAACCTAACAACAAATAAGATGCGATTCGAGCGACAGTGAGAGAGAGAGAGAGAGACGATCGACCTAAAGGCGAGCAAGATCGAGGGGGAACGAGATTGTTTTAATCCAAATCGACTCGGCACTGAGGTGGACTCCCCGTTACTCATCTCGTTTGTTTTAGAGAAATGCTGGAGTAACATAGATGGGACACCGAGTTGGGGCACCGACTTGACGCGGTGCCTATGTGGCCCGACGCGCGGACCCCACTCGATTTTCATTCCAAAAGCAAAAAAAAAAAAAAAAACCCTTTGACAGATGATTACTAACCACTACTCGATTGACCATTGATTGACGATGCACGCCACCGTAGCTCGATTTAACCAAAAAATTTAAATTTCCCTTTTTTTTTTTTAAATAACGAGAACCCACTCTCTCTCTCTCTCTTTCATTTGTTCCCTCCCCTAAATCGTCTCGACCACGAAAAACCCTAGAACCTTGTTTTCACCATTGTTGGTATGCTCGAGTGGTTGTGGACCGATTATTTTGGGGTTCCTTAGCACGTAAGGAAGGCAGTGGTAGGCGTTGGAGGGTCTCCTTCTTGTCCTTCGATTTGGGGTCTTCTGTTTGGCGTTACTGCGACTCAATGACCCCGACCCTATGGCACCCGCACTTGGTGGTCTTGGACTACTTGGGCACCTCTCTATTGTTTCCTTCGACACTCATTTCTCGTTGTACTTTCATTTTTACAATCTTATTTTCATGCATTCCATACACTTTTCTTTCTATCCGCATGACTTTTAGATCGTTTCATTTATTTTGAATTACTATTCGATTCTACGGCTTTTTACTTACCTGGGCTCGTCATTCTTGTGTTTGACAGAGTGCGGATCCACAAATCCAACAAAGGGAAGGCTCCATAGCTAGGTGATTCGTTTGTACTATTAGTTATACTTGTTTTAAAACACTTTGGAAGTTGGGTTTTTGAGAGATTTTGGGCATGTATATCTTGTATTAACTCTCATCCAATGTTAATTGATGATGATATACATATTCGGGGTTTCCACACTCTAGGTTGTCTTAACTGGTATCTTTGAAATCTTTCATTTATTGTTGAGTTATTTAATGTATTAATTGTTTCCGCTAATTTGTAAAACTTGAAAAATACTAATAACTCAACTTAAAATTATGAATTTACTTATAATGGTGGATTGAAAAGTGACTAGGCCTGCGTTGACCTTGCGAGACCGACTCGGGGTCTACATGGGCTTAGGTCAAGCGAGCCAGGCTTTGTGGGAAACTCAGGGGCGTCACGGTCCGAGCCCTAAACTCCATCATTGTCATCAACATAACTAGCAACATTACCACTATCCTCACCGTATCCCACTACATCACCGACCCCACCGCATCAGTGATCCATAGTCAAGATTAAGCCCATCGTCACGATCTAATTCAACTATTGCTTCCATAGGCTCGTTCAAATCAAAAGTAACCTCCATGACGCTACCTAACCATATAAGGAAGTGCAATTTCGATTACATTCCAATTATGCCATAACAATATCTTTAAAAAGAAATTTAGTCCTATCAACCAAGTGTTCAAAAATTCAATGAGATTAGGTTCACGATTAATTTTTATTTTTATTCATTCTTAATATACAACAAATATTGCACGAGATTTCCCATCATTCACCACTAATAGTCTCAAAGAAGCTCATAACTTAAGAACTAGAATAACCATTATCACTAATCTAGGTGACTAAGCCTCAGGAAATGCTCCTCATTTACTAAGCTCTGCCCTAGATGGTCCCCATTTCCACTAATCAAATAGAAGGGAATCTCAGTAAAGACAAGGAGAAAAGAATCACTGACTTACCGAGTCCCAAGAGGTCGTCTCCTGCTGTGCACGGGCTACTTTCACCACTTTCACTCGTAATACTTGAGATTCCCCGCCCTACCCCCGAAGAGAATACCCCAAATCGGAGAACAAGAAGGAGACCTCCAACGCCTACCGGTTGTCTTCCTTCGTGCTAAGGAACCCCAAAATAATCGGTCCACAACCACTCAGAAACGGACCAACAATGGTGAAAACAAGGTTCTAGGGTTTTTCGGGGTCGAGACGATTTGGGGAGGGGAACAAATGAAAGAGAGAGAGAGAGGGGTGGGTTGTGGTTATCTAAAAAAAGAGGGAAATTTGAATTTTTTGGTTAAATCGAGCTACGATGACGTGTCGTCAATCAATGGTCGATCGGTCGGTGGTCGATGAGTCGGTCGGTCGAGGGTTTTTTTTTTTTTTTGCTTTTGGGATGGAAATCGAGTGGGGCCCGCACGTCAACGTCACATAGGTGCCACGTCGGGTTGGTGCCCCAACTCGGTGTCCCATCTATGTTACTCCAACATTTCTCTTTGTTTTAACCTTGGGATGACCTAATATTTAGAGGCCCATAAAACCTTTTTTTGCGTTATAATGGAAAAATTATCAACGCAGTTAGAAAGCTCACCTAAGCAATTGCACTAAATCAATTGATCTATCTTGCCGACCCTAATTAATTTCGAATCGTGCTATGTTGTTTTTATAATGAAAAAAATAATAGTAATAATCAATGTTTGTTCCCACCTCCCTTAATTTCTTTCTTTTTTTTTTTTTTTTTTTTTTTTTTTGTAGATAAACACAAATTATCTGCACCATTGTAATGGAAAAAAAATTTATGTAAATCCAACTTATGGACGGAACAAGTTTCATTGAGTTGTCGTCTTCAGGGATAAATCTCAAAAGTTGTTACTATTGTATAATATCAACAATAAAGCTTCTAATCTTAGCTTAATTGATTGGAGTTGGCAGCGTACATCAAATTCTTTCGTTCCACTCGATTCATTGCTTTTGATGGTAACGAATTAACGATCATTTAGTATGATTTTTCTTTTTTAACAAGTATTTGTTATATACTCTCATGCATGCTGTTTAATTCACTGATGTACTCTATATTCATTCGATATTAATTACGGGAAAAAAAAAACATACAAAACAAAATTGTTGTAATAAGGAACATTTGTTGAGTCCTAGATGATGACCTTAAAGCCTTACAAAATCAAAATCAAAAGACCAAGTGCCATGCAGAAATAGAAGGCATTAGCCAACTTCAAGAGCTGAAATCAAACTGAAATAATATGTAATGATGAGATGAAGAAGCGCCCCCAGGAAGGTCACCAGCCATGGCCGAACCAAAATGATATGTTGTAGCATCTAACGGCGCCGCAGATCTCGCTGCCAAGAGGAAAGAAGGTCAGGAAGATAAAGCATGAGGAAAAAAATTTGTCCCTTAGTAGACTACACAAAATTGCTACTAATTTGGTCAGTATATTCTAATTCAGAAAATGCAACTTCCTTGAGAAATGCAGGACCACTCACTCTTAATGAAACTGCCTTGTTAAGTTTCAAGATCTACTCTACTTTCTGAATGGAAAATCTGACCAACAATAGAGACTGACTCTTACAAAGTAGATTCCCATGGCTAGACATGCACAATGTAGGATTCGATCTATATGAATAGCTTCGTGGGCTTTGGTGGATGGCAACGACAAAGTTTTTCGCAGACAATTGTGATAATGAGTAACTGAATGAGCACTTTAGTATTTGTCATTGTGCTCATAGATTAGATTAGAGCAATATTGGGAAATCTACTTCAAGTGATAAGTTATGAGAAAATCCTAAAAAGGCAGAAACATGTTCCAATGAAGCTGTAGTTTACAGTCTTTTGCAGCACTGAGAGAATATGCGAGAAAAAAGAGGGAAGGAAACTTACTCTTGGTCCATCATCTTGGACATGTGTCTGCCTGCTAGACATAGCATCTTGTTGATGATGTATCATCTGAGGACTGTCGTGTTTGGCAAAAGCTTGTAGTGCTCTCACGAAAAATGGCCGCACAATATTCACTTCCATGGCGGATAAGTTTTTTAGCTGCAAGTTACAATCACATAAGACAATCCATGCAAGTAATTAAGAAGGCAATACAGTTTTCACAGGAATAGAAATCAAAATCCAACATTATCAAACACAAAGCTCCAAGAATGGCATCCATATATTAAATGGTGTTCTAATTAGTATGTCATCCTATGGAATCAATAAACTAGAAGGATAGAACTAGGAAGAACTAAAGATAAAGGAATACTATGGAAACCAATGAGCAGTGATCACCAACTTAAATAAGTACTGCAATGATCTTCCATGTTGATTCATTTTGGGACTATTGGCCGTTCCTCTGATTAATTGCAAGATCGCAAGATGCCAAGAGGTAATTTCATGAGGATCATCTATAAAGGGATCAAGAAAAAGTAACTGAAAATGGGAGAAAATGCTTTTACCTTTACAACATGTGTACTGGAAGAAATTTTCTCTAAACCGGTCTCAAACTTATGAAATCGTACATCCCTGATATCCTCAATTAATGACCTTGCCTGCAAGAAGAAAATTTCGCTAAACCAGTCTCAAACTTATAAATACAATGAATAATTCTAGAAAAAAATAAAATAAAAAATAAAGCATCTGGCATGGGCTATTCACCATATACATATCTGGGATGTCATCACGTGCACTGCCATGAACAAAATAACAGTCACCATGAATGCACTATAACAGCTTGAGTTGCCAGAAAAAATAGCGTCTACGTACTTGTCAAAGAGAAGCCTAGATATCTCAACGTAATGAAATGGTAACGGCTGAAACTGTGCAGGTGAATCACGTTCAGCCTCCAAAACCTGGGTCAAGTTTTCTGTCCCGTGAAGTGAAAAAATTCAAAAGGTTTAGTCTTGAATTCCATGTACAGGCACAAGAAAACCAAAGAAGAAAGCCCAGAGAAGGTTTGATGAATAAAAAACATGAAACTTAGCAAAAACTAATGGCCATGCTTTGGCAATGATTTGCAGAAAACAGCTCCAATAAAGAAAACTTTATGAATAAAACATCCCTATTTTGCAGTAGAGAAGTCCTGCACATAAAATCCTTCTGAGATGAACTATGAAAGAAGACACCTAATGACTCCCTCTCCAACAGTTGATGGCCACTGAGGCCTGAGGGATAAGTCTCCTGGTCGACATGTCAATGCCTCATGGGATTAGTGAGGGCCAAGTCTCAGACACTATGAAACTCCCCATGAAATATTCCTCAAGATTGATGCCACCGATCTTCGCACATTTCTTTCTCAGACTCTCGTGTATAAGACTTTAAATCTTGAAAGTACATCAACCATCAATTTCACAAAAATGATGCTCTCCTCGGAAGTAATACTCATTGGAATTGGCTTCATAAGCTTAAGGATTGTCAAGAAAATGAACAAGATGAAGTAGTCTCATACTAACCACTCTACTATACCTCCAAGCAATCCACTTCTTGAAGCCACACTAGCAGCATCTTCAATAATGATGGTCTAGTGATTCATGATATAGAATATAAAGAAGACTAATAGAAGTCCACTCGGACTACACCATACTATAATTCGTAACGCAATTTCTGCTAATCAAATGTCTCCTTACAATCGGGAAAGCGACTTTCAACACGGGTAATGCAACAAATTGTTCAAACCCAAATGTTTAACAAACAAACAAACAAACAAACAGGCAAAGAAAATCATCAGCTGTTTTTTTGGATAAAGGAAGTTTCATTAAAGCTACAAAAATGGGGAAAACCATCAGCTTATCGCATAGCTCGTCTCGAACATACTACTATTTGCTAATTACTAACAGACTAGTTCAATTAAGTAAACGGTAAGACGAGAAACGCACCGACAGACATCCATTGGGGAGAACGAATAGTGCATTTCCCTCTTTTCTTCAAAGCAACGGCAAGCCAAAGCGGCACTGAAGTTGCCATTTGCGGTCGAAAGGGGCCAAAGTCTCCCTATCATTGTGTCAATCAATTCAAGCATAAACCACAGTCACTATAACAGATTAAAAAATAAATAAAAATCAACGGAGCATATAATCTACAAGAGGAAATGAAAGTTACACAAATCAAATTCAGCGTGTCCATGTTCAAATTGGGGACGATCTCCACCATTTCATCCTCTGCAAGAAACTCCACCTGTAAAAAGTCAAATCCCAACACAAACCAAAATTCAATATCTGAAACAACAAAACTTGAAGAAGATTTTTCAAAGGAATAGTTTTTCGACCTCGGCTGCAGAGAACATTGATAGAGATGGATCTGACTGCCCAGCCATTACTGCAAAAATCAAAGCGCCGCAAAACCTAATTTTTTTCTTACCGGATACCCTCGCGCCTGAATTCGACACCAACGAAATCAGCTCTTCTACTGAATCAATCTGAAAAAGTGCGATTCGAGTGGTAGTTATACAGTTGGAGCATGAATTTCACCTTCTCGAGCCGATTCAATCACGGCGCTCACGGTCTCGTCGTCTCGTGTAGTCGAGACGGCTTGGGAGAGACGGAGTGTTTTTGGGGGAAAAATTAGGGCTTTTGATTTGGACCGTTGATATTGCTCGAGAACGGTCGCATTTCCAACTGAGACTTTAGGCGGGAACGCAGAGTTGGCGGCAAATTCTTATTATCGGAATTGTATATTAAATATGGCCAAAAAAAGTGCATCGTCACGTATCTACCCTTTTTATTTTTATTTTTATTTTTATTTTCGAGAAAGGGGACGGTACACGGAGTTTTCGTTGATCAAAATTAAGTTTGTAGAAATCGATGGGAATGAAGGGTGGCAAAAAAAAAAAAAAAAAAAGGTATAGACGAGTATAGGTCTGGACACCTCCTTTAATAACGACTAAAAATAGTGTCCGGACTTTTATCTATTTTTGAAACGGACATTTTTTTTATCCGGATCCGTTGTGTCTTTAAAACTTACAAAACCCGTTTTTTATTCGGACTTGTTTTTAATATAATAAATCATTTTTTTCACTTAATTATTAATAAAAATGCATGATTTTTATATTTTCATTCATTCCATCAATACAAAAAAAAAAAAAAAAAAAAAAAAAAGATTTCGCCATGTATTCCATCACTATAAAAAAGACATGTTATATATTCAAAATTCAAGTATTACAAGTTTTCATATAAAAAATAACATCACCATTAGTGAAATTACAATGCAAACATCATTAAAGTTTCAAAATACTCATATAAATAAATAAAGTATTATTTAAATTAATTGCTAAACAGGTACTCGTTTTTAAAAAAATTTGTCCGGACCCGGACCCTTTTTTAAAATGGACAAAAAAAACATATCCGGACCCGTTTGGTCCGGACACTTTTGGCCACCCCTAGGAACGAGTAGCTTCAAACTCGGACCAACTAATGCGTCGAAAAAGTTTGAACCTAGCTAAACGCACCCCAACTTTTACTTAGGGCACCCAATTTCTAAGTGCACCCCAAATTTAAATTTAAATTTATTAGGGCACCTCAATATTTTTATCAAAATACCCCTTCATCCAAATCGAAACACCCAACTCCAAAACTCTGGTCGAGATATTCATTTTAAGTTCGGCGATATGTTGCAAAGACTTATCTTCTAAGTTCGGTGTTGTCAAATCTTACATCTTTCGTAAAATTTGGTTGACAATTATCGATCTAAAGGTTTGGTTGGTTCCCACCGAACACCGACTTCAAACTTAAGGTTCGATGGGTTCGACCGACTCTCTAACTGAAAATTCGGACCTATGAGGTCGAATCACTTGATGATGTCTTACAAATCACAAAAAATAATATGTGGAGGGATGATGGTGGGGTGCACTAAATGAGAGGAAAAGGATCGTGGGTGCACTAATCACGATGAGATGCATAAAAGTCATTTTTGCAGTAAAATTGATTTTTTTTAAGTTTGACTTTTCGCTAGGATGCGTTTAGCCTGGCTCAAAAGTTTTGTAGACCCTTTTGTCTATAGTTTTTCATTGTAACGTCTTAGGTCAAAAGATAATTTGCGATCTTAGGGAGTCTTTGCTTCTCTTTTCTAGCCCACAAAATTATTAATTATATCTTGGGCGTGACATTTTTAATGTTAACCATGACACACCGAGGCCTAGAGAACTCAAATTTGAGCATCCAACTTTTTTCTTCGTAGTACTGAATAGGCAAATGCTTTTGATAGTGGTCGTGAAGTTCACTATAGTTTGAACACGAATGAATCTAAACCTCGTCTGGTTCATTTTTGCCACAGAAAGTTCTTTTTCGGGACTCTTTGAAGTTAATTCACGATGAAGACTATATTTTCATGTTTCGTTCAATTTTAAACTTACAGGGAAGCTGCAAAATCTTAAACAATAAAACACATAAATTGACAAAAATATTCTTGAAACAAAAGAGAATAATGTGGGTAACAAAACATTTTTTCCCCTTAAATGTATTTAATTATATATACATGGAAGGACACGCGTGTGATCACTTTTCTTGTAGTGGCAATTTCTTTGTCTTCGTTGAACAACTTTAAAATGGATTCGTTCGCACATTTCATGAAAAAATAATGGTTGATCAGTAAAATAAAATAGTAATGAGGGGATTAGAGTCACTAGACGCAGATCACTTAAGAAATTAGGCAGAATTTGGATAAGAATGGTAGTTGAAAATGGGGGTCCCTCGCTGGTGGTTATCTAGCTAGCTAGCTAGGAGGAGATGGTCGTTTTCGTCATGGAATCACAATTGAGAGAACCTTTAAAGTTAAAACATGGTTTGCTGGTCATTACTATAATATCTTTCAAGTACAAAATCATTATTTAGAAGAGATCATACTCCATGTCACCTTTTTAAATTCATAATGGAAGTGATAATCACCAAGGGGATTATTTGCGGTTGAATAAAATTCACGGGGGACCATTCTCGTGGGAGCTAATCAAGCCTTGTCTGTGGTTGTTCTAGTCACCTTGTCAATCAATATAATCAAATAACTGGTATAACAAATTATTCACTTTTTTCATTGACTAAAAAAGTTTAAATAATGAAATTTCATATTCCTTTGATGCATGCTATGAACCTGATCCGTTATTTATTTATTTATTTATTTATTTTTTTTTTTTTGTAAAGAAAAAAAAGTTGAGTTGGTTTCGATACTTCTAGTTAGTTTTCACTACGAATACGTTTTTAGAGTTTATCTCTTTCTCTGTATCTATCAAAACATGTGTAGAGAGAAAAAATACACAGAGAGATTTGAGAGAGAAAAAGAGAGATCAGGAAGTAAAGGGAATTTTGAGGGAGAGAGTTTGATACCGAGGCTTTTAGCCGAATTCGGTACTGTTTTGTAAGCTTTCTTCATAGTGGATTTTTCTGCTCTACAGAGCCGTGGATGTTTTCCAATTAGGGTTTTACCACGTAAAAAAAATTCTTTCTCACTTCTTTATTTTGATTCCGCAAAATTCTATTTCTTTTATTTTTTGTTCGTTGAGATAATGGGAGCAAGTTTTTGGTATCAGAGCCTAGTTTCGACGATCATTTTCTTCTCGAATCTATTTTGGTGGAGGTTTCGTTGAATGTCGGACTCCGATCAAAAAGGGAAGACGTAGTTCCAATAAATCATGAAATAGATGACGCGCGCCGAACGCGTCAATAAAATAAAAATTCATAAACCAACTATTTTGTAGAATAATAGCAAAGGGTCGATCCCACATAGATTGGTAGTCTTTCAAGGTTAAAAACAACGAAAAAGAAAAATAGGGGGTTTTAAATAAATAATTTAAATAACTAATCTAACCAAACTAAATAAATAAAATAACTAAAACAACTTTGAAAACAATTAATGAACACTTAAGTAATACTTAGGTCTACAGTTCCACAAATCACGATCAATATTCAATGGCAATCATGGTCTTCAATCTTTCCCACAAAGTCATTAATTTAATTTCTCCTAGATTAGCTATAGAAGATCGACATCCGCCAGAAATTCATCATTCCCCTAATCTCGATAGCCATGACGTCCGCCACTAACTACTTCCCTAATTAATGCGTAACCCTAGACATCCGCCAATCAAGTTTAACACACTAACCGCAGTAATATGGATCTGTGAGAACACTAATCATAAATAATCAGATCGCATCCGCTCTCGATTTAACCTAGATTCAATTGTTGCACACTCAAGAACCGAAAGGGTTTGACAGCAAACGGGTGAGTGTTTGCCATTTTATTGGTCCAAAAGCACAATTACACAGATACTAATGGTCCAAATAACTATAGGTTGTCCACCTAAAACATGCATCGGCGATATATATATCATAGATATAAACCATAAACCTTAAAATCAACAACAATGAAATATGAGAATTAAACTAAATTAAATAATAAAATATAATATGTCATGAATCCATGATCCCGACTTGTTTCCCCTCCGACTTAGGCAATGAGTTGATTAGCCGAACATCGTCGTCGAAGAAAGAATCCTAAAAATATAATAGTCGGTGTTCTAATAATAAAATCTAAGATTCATGATATATAAAACTACTAAAAATTGCTCCCGATAGGTGAGAGAAACTACTTTGGCGGTTGGGGAGGTGATTCGTGCGTCGAGGACAATATATGGACTGTTTTTGGGTTGAAAATAGGTTACGTCCACGTGTCTGCACTGCATTGGTCGAGAGTGCTGCCGCGCGCTGACGTGACGCCATGTGATTGGTTAAGAAACTGTGTGATGACGTCCTAGTGTAGTGGGAGACCGACACGTGGCGGCAAGAGGCGGTGAAGAAACTCGCACAAAATCGACCAAAATTCTGGGAGACCGTGCAGACGCACATCCCGAGGAAGAACTGATAGAGGCTGAAGCGAGTGAGCTGTTGTTGGTTTGTGACGTGGCTTAAATGCTGATTTGGCGGCTCCTTATTGGAGGAAACTGATGGATTGACGTGTTAGGAGAGGGTGAGCAGCTGACACTTGGCAGCTGGAAGAGAGGAGAATTGGTGTGTGTGCGTGTGACGTTGTCAAGATGCTGACCGCCAATGGAGGGCTACCACGTGTCCCATGAAACCCAATGGCACGCTGCCACGTGTCAATTGGTCTGCTTATCCTCTATTCTACCAACCGAGCAACGCGTAACTCGAGGTAAATTGTCCGTCGTCCGATCACTGCAAGTAAATACTCCATTTTGAGTATTTTTTGCCACGAATTCAATCGCACACTCCGTTTCACCTGAAAACGACCAAAAAATACAATTAAATATATATTTTAGAGACTTTACATAATTAAATATACTAAAATAAACTATTAAATACCTATAAATACTGACTTATCAAATACCTCCAAACTTATGACTTTGCATGTTCCGAGCAAATGTGTAAATGACAACAAAAACTAAACTAGACTCAAAATATAAATATGCACTGACTCACTAATCCTACACCCGACTCAAAATTCATGGAGTTCATTTGATTTACATAGTCACCAAGTGTAACGGCCCCTCTCCTAATCTAGGGCACCGCCCGACCTAATCCCGTAATTAAGCCATAATCATATCCACGCATGACTTAACTACGTATTAGTCAGTTTTTACAACCTAGACGCCTCTTTTCTCGTGTTCAGGATAAGTAATACACTAGTCATACCAGTTTATAAAATTTAGAGTTAATTAAAACTTTTTATTAAATTAATTAATTAGCGGAAGTCTTATTGATTATGCAGAAAGCAATTAGTAACTTATGCGGAAGCCATTTATAAAATCATAAGTGTGGAAAACCAGGAAATGACGTCACATATATAAAGTCCTCAAAATGCAGTGAAACAGTAAAATAGTATAAGTCAAGTCGGGGAAACTAACGCTCAACCCAATATACAACCCCAAATAGTATCTGAAAGACATATATAACATATACAATCAAAATACCAAAAGAATACCTACAATCGATGCAGTGTCGCGCCGCGGGCTCAAAGATAATCGTCGATCTTCTCTTTGTCCGGCCTGCTGGTAGACGGCTCTGCACCCACCGTCATAAAAAGGACGGTGAGTACAAGAATAAAACAGTAATCCCCGATGACAAGTTTAATTTGCATTTCTAAATATTCAAATGGTATTTAAAAGCATATAAATGAGAAAACTGGAAAATAAACCATATGCGAGTAAATACCAGAGTTAAACAAGTGATACTGACACTAGGCTAAGTAGTGGTGATTTAGGTTCGGTCGGCAGTGAAACATGTCACTAGGACTCAATAATCATATAGCACAAAGGACTCTAACACAAGTGTTACCAGGGACTCTAACCCCGGTGTGTAGACCACCTCAGGGACTTTAATCCCGAGTGTCATACAGTGTCAGGTAACATGTGGCGACATCTCCAGGGACTCTAACCCCGTGAGTCGCGCACACCTCGATCGAGTACGAGACCTAAATGCGAAAACTACTTTTAAAATTTCAAGAAATACCAAGTATGGATTGTCAAGGCATAGGCACATCTACACACCTAAACAAATAAGGAATACAAGTCCTCTTAAACATTTATAAGATATTCACTAGCCTAATAGCATGCTATTTATCATTCAATTCACATTTAAAACAACAAGAATAGACATAGCATGTGATAGAATCGATGAATCAAATCAAATGAATGGATATCATGCAAACTAGACTCATCAAGTGAGCATAGACACAAAGAACACATGATATAAGAATACAAAGGCAAAATAGTCAAAAGGACTATGCATGGACAACAATTAATAGAAATGAGATGCCAAGTAAAGTTGCCATTGGGTATATTCACTACAACAAAGTAAAGTCCTAGCTTTACTGGCCTCTCGATACTCCAAATCTTGTATTCGCTCTCACGTACCCTTTTTCTAGGTTCCTGAGTTTGGTGTCTCATTAGTTCAAATGTAGTGGGTTTAAGCTCAATTTAGTGGTATTTATTGTGTATTCAAATTGGTTCAATAGACTTTAAATCAATCTTCATAAATCAGCCCCTAAAGACTAAATTAAGTTTCAATTTCAATCCTACATTCTAAATGCACTTTTTGGTATGAAATGATCCAAATATTGAAATCCTCCATCAGTACAATTATTGTTGGTCTCTCTCTTAGCTTTCCAGAAAGGTTTAATTTGCAAAATTCTGATTTAAAATGAAAGAGATGTCATGATTTTACTAAACATCGGTCTAATTGAAATTCAATCCGACCAGCGGACTTAGAAAATCTATTTCTCCCAATCTATAGTTCCTAAAAATCTGATTTTTGGTCACAAGGCAGAAAATATATCTAAATACAAAATACTAAAAGATCAGCTCATTTAGATAAGTAGTTATGGAGTTATTCTCTTAACAAGTTTAGTTTCAAAACTTTCCTTTTTAATTCCAGCACCTACTTGTAGAGCATGTTTGGACATAAAAACATTTGAATCAAAATACCTTCAGTTAAGCAAAGTTATTCCCTTTTAAATAAGCTTTCAAATCCACTGGTTTGGATCAATTTGGATCTAAAATGGAATGATTATGACCAAATTACCCAGGTTGATTCCTAATACAACATGCAGAATTCTAGTTTTGGTGTTGTAACTTCAAAAATTCATATCTTTATGATTTCAAAACCAAATTAAGAACTTCAATATAGCTGGATTATCAGCTTGAAATGAGGAATCTAAATATATAAATCAATTGCAAATACTCAATCATCTACCATCTGAAATTAGCCTAAAACCATAACTTGTTCTAATTTCAACTAAAAAGATGTGTATCTAGTTAATGTAGCACCCTAGCTTGAGAATTTCTCACCAACTCCCATGGATTCCTAAAACATCGTGATGATTCACTCCTCTCCAGCAGTTCCTTCTTCTTCTCCAGCAAAAACAAATGATTAATTTGGTTTGCATGTTGTTTGATCACTAATATTATAAATTAAAGTGATATTCTTTCCGAGCCCTTGATCTCCATGGATTTATGTATCCCGAGGAATATCTAATGGTCCACCTCTTGTCATATATCCCACTAACTCCCACTAACTCAACCTCAAGTGACACCATTTCATTACTCACTTAGTTCTTAGATGTGACAATGTGTATCTCTAGACCAATCTTATGTTTTCCATTTAATTTACTCAACTATAGGCCATTAATTTGATTTACATTAACAAACACAACCATAGGCTTATAAGTAATTCCTTATTTCATATTAGTATTAAATAAGACTTACCAAAATGCTAACTACCCTACCCAGCTCGCACGCTACTCGAGGCGTGTCCCCGCTATCGTCTCGACGCCTACAACTGTACAAACCGACTTAGTAAGCCTACACAATACATAACATTGGGCATACATCAATACAAAAATACAATATACATCGGCCACGTGCCTCGGTCTATGATCCTGATTAAGGAATTAAAACATGGGTTAGAGATTTGGGTCGTGACTTCCTTACACGATAGTATGTTTCACCATTTTTTTGTTGTACTTATTGTATATTATTGTTTTGGAATACACTGGGACATACTGGGATTGAGTGATATAGGATATGCATGTTTATCCGATGATTTCAAGGTTCCACACTATAGGTTGTTTCACTTTTATTTAAGACATAGTTATTTAATCTTGTCTTAAGTTTAATTCCGCCGCATACTATTCTGTAAAAGACATAACTTAATAAATCAACATTAAAAATACAAATTTAATGAGAAAACAACTATTGGAGGCTGACTAGGCCTGCGTTGACTTTGCGAGGAACGACTCGGGGGTCTACGTGGGTTTAAGGCGGGCGCTGCCCAATTTTATGGGAAACTGGGGTCGTCACACTCTTACTTGGTAGGAAGGACATACCACAAGGCTCGCTCTCAACAATGAATCTCCAGTTACTACTTGGGCTCAGTTTGCAACTGCAGTCAGAAATCAATTCTACCCTATTGGCTACAAAGAACAGCTACAAAAACGTTGGCAGTTTTTTAGGCAAGGAAAAAGCCAGAGTTTGCAAGATTACACAACTGAATTTAGAAAGCAAGCAGTGGTTTTGAATATCAATCTACGATATCCTCAAATCGTAGATAAATATAAAAGGGGGTTGGTTCTCAAGTCTTCGAATAGAATTGTCGTTCTTTCCAACTACGGACATTGACGGTGCTTCGAAGAAAGCAATGTTTCTTGATATGAAAAGTCGTCCTCACAACAATTGGGAACCAGAAAGTTCTCAAGAAAATAGGTTTTCAAATTAGTGGAAGAAAAATAATGTAGTGGTAAATAGGGAGAAGCACAATTGTGACAATTGCAAGATAGACCGTCGTGCCAAAAAAATGATGAAGATTACATCCAGAGTTGAGACCGAATTAGTGGAAAGATCAAGAGAAAACAACAACTACTGCTTATGTTGAAGATGAAATGATTGAAGGTTCCTCATAACCTAATGAGAAATTGGTATTTACCACCTGTAAAAGAAAGTCGGGCACCTCCAAATAATTAACTTGTTATCAAATTCCTGTTGCTATACCAGAATCCACCAATGAAGAACTACTTTAGGTATATGCTCAAATTGGTAGAACTCTCGTAATTACTTTATTTGATAGCGGATCACAACGGAACCTGATTGTAGAACAATTGGTGAAGCAGTTGAAATTGGGGACTTTATCACATCCTCAATCGTACCCATTGGGATGGTTGAAGAAAGATTTGGATTTGCAGGTAAAAAGCTAATGCACTTTCAAATTTGCAATTACTAAAAAAATTTATAATCAGGTGACTTGTGATGTTGTACCATTGGATAAATGTCAAATTATTTTTGGTAGTCCTTATTTATGGGACCGAGATGCTACTTACTATTAACGAGAAGATATTTGGCGGTTAGTGAAAGATGGCAAGGGATTCAAAATTATGGCATCAAAGGAGAAAAAGAAGTTGCAACTTATGATTGCACAACATGATCCTACGGCCCTTCTCTAATTAATGGCACCGCAAGACATAATTTCGTAATTAAGCCTAAATCCTAGCCATACAGGACTTAAACTACATGTTAGTCAGCCATTCTATCCAAATTTACTCCATACTAATATTTAGGATAAATAAAATACATGTCACTTTACAATTGAATTTTAGAGTAATTAAAAACTTATTAAAAAAGTTATAAAATTTAGCGAAAGTCTTACAAATTAAGCGGAAGCAATTATTAAAAATCTTAAATGTGTGGAAACCAAGAAAACAACAATCACATGCATATATAACAAAGTGGCGAATATAAACAGTGTGATGTCATCATAAATCAGGGAACTAAATGCTCAACCCAATATACAACCCCAAAATATATTAAAATAAAACTATATAATACACAAAATATCAAATCCTACAAAATATCGATGCAAAGGCACGCCGCAGGCTCAGATATAGTCGCCAATTTTCTCTTTACGCGACTTGCTCGTCGACGGCTCTAAACCCACTGTCATAAAAAGGACGGTGAGTACAAAAAGTAACAATAATCCCTGTTGACAAACTCATTCACATTTCTAAAACAAACTAAATGGTATTTAAAAACATAAGTTCAATAAAGAATGACTAGTACCACAATTATGCCAAGAAATACTACTACAGTTAAACAAGTGAAATTGACACAAGGCTAAGTAGTTATGATCTAGATCCAGTCGGCTGTGACCTACGTTAGTGAAGCCTTAACCAATAAAAGACGTGCGTGATGGCGCACAGTCTACTATCATTAGGGACTATAATCCAATGTCATCAGGGACTCTAACCCCGTATATGAGCAACCTCAAGGACTCTAACCCCGTGTACTTCATCATAGTGGCGAGTTTCGATATCCTCAGGGACTCTAACCCCTTGTGCGATCGACTCATAGTGCAATAGACTTTAGATTATATAACTACTTTATAAATCCAAGAAAATTACTCATTAAGGATTCCAAGAATTGGCTATGCTACAAAGCACAAAAATTCTCCAAAGAATACAAATCCACAGAGTCATTCACAACTCACAAATCCTTAATAGCATGTTATTTATACTACATTTACTATAAAACAACAATAAATGACATATATCACATGAATGGATTCAAAAGAATTCAATTTATTAAAATATCATGGAAACCAAGCTCAATAAGTGAGGAATAACAAATAAGCCTATGATGTGAGAGTACAAAGCTAGGCATAGTCAATATATACTACAACAAACAAGTTAAAACTGGAAATGAAATGTAAATAAACAATCAACGGGTATACTCACATCGAGAAATTTAAAGCCTAGCTTTACCGGCCTCTCGACACCTAAAATTTCGTATTCGAACCCTTATTACCATTTCCTAGGTTCCCGATATCACATAACTTGTTTTTGGATGTTTTTAGATCTTTACTTAAGGCTTTAGGCTTAGTTATAGTGTTTTGAGAATTTTAGAAAATTGCATATTTTTATATTGTTAGGGCAATTAGCGGGCTAAGTGATTTGATTAGCGCGCTAACCTCTGTCTCTAGCGCGTTAACCGAAATTAGCGTACTAGTTGATCTACCTAGCGAGTTATGTGCAGGAAAACCCAGAATTCTGATTTTACACCACACATAGGCTACCCAAATGCCTTGGGGACCTCCACAAACACCTCAAAAACCTCAAGACATCATCAACAACATAAAAATATCCACTAACATGATCTAATTCATGCATTCATCAAATCAAATAAACAAATTAGTGTAAATGAATTACCTAGTTGATGTTCACTAGCTTGATCAACCACCACACCTTGATTTCATCAACTCAAACTGATTTTTTTCTTCTTCAAACCTCTCCAGCAAGTTTCCTTCCCTCATAAATTTGTAAAATGAAAATAAGTGGTTTACATGAATTGATCTCTAACTATATATATGAAACGGATGTGGTTGAATGATAACCATTGATCTAATTACACACACATATCGCGAGACCTATCTAACAAAACACCTCTTAACACATATCCCACTTACTTCCACTAATTTAACCTAAGTAACACTAATGTATAACTCAATTCATTTTTAGAAGTGCTAATACGTGTCCCGATGCAAATCACATTGCTATTGTTTTAAATGCTAACTTAGGCTACATTTAATTCAAAATCAACTGTAGCCACATTAAAGCCACTGCATAAGCTATACTAAACTTAAAATAGGCTTACCACATTACTTTATATCTCGGTCCCACGTCGGCACGCAACTCGAGGCACGTCTCCACTCGCGTCCCGACACCTTTACACGAGTAGGCGTGACTTAATAGTTTACACATATACAATACACTAAGCATACACCAAAATAAATCTAATTAACTTATATCTCGGCCATCTCGCCGCGATCAATGCACATATCATGGTGCGGGTCCCACGTCACGGGTCGGTGATCCTGATTATGAATAATAAATGATATTAGAAATTCAGGTCGTGACAGGACCAAACATATGGTTAACTCCAGCCAAAAAACTCAATTTATTGACAATTCAACCAACCTAATATGAGTTTGTCAATTCAGTAGGACTTAATTTTAATGATTGTTCAAATGATCAGAAAAAAAGAGCTTCAACAATCATTGAATGATTTCGAATGTGTCATGCAAGAACCTATAGGTTCACCACTACAAAGGATGCTTTTAAAAAATAAATCAACCAAATGGGGCTTGAAGGAAAAAATAGCATTGAAGACTTTAAAGAAAATAGCTTGTAAGGCAATAGTTATTCAAAAAGTGAATGATCAAGTTCCAAGTGAAGCAACTACATAATATTTGTTTTTAGATAGGAAGGCTCGAAGGACCAGAAAGGGAAGTCATGAATTTTTCTGGATCTGTAAAAAGGGTCAGTTTTCAAATCATGCAAAGTGGTACTCTAAAGAGCAAGTCAGAGAGAAGTTTCCCCACTTAATTAGTGAAATGCTTTTAAGGGACCAAAAGCCTCTTATGGAGGAGGTCTGATTGTTATTTATTTATTTATTTTTGTTGTAAAGAAAAAAAAAAGTTCAGTTGGTTTCAACTACTTCTAGTTAGTTTCCACTACGAACACGTTTCTGGGGTTTATCTCTTTCTCTGTATCTATCATAACATTTGTAGAGAGAAAAAATACACAAAGAGATTTGAGAGAAAAAAAAAAACATCAAGAAGTAAAGGCAATTTTGAGGGAGAGAGTTTGATACCGAGGCTTTCTGCCGAATTCAATATTGCTTTGTAAACTTTCTCCATAATGAATTTTTCTGCTCTACGGAGCCGTGAATGTTTTCCAATTAAGGTTTTATCACGTAAGAAAAATGATTGTCTCTTATTTATTTTGATTCCGCAAAATCTTATTTCTTTTATTTTTTGTTCATTGAGATATTAAGATTGGAAGCTTAAAAAAAAGTCGAAGAAATAAAATAATAGTGGCAAAGGATCTAGCTAGCTAGCCATTCTAAGAAAGGTACGATACAAGGCCATTTGAAAGTGTATGGTCCAAAGTAGAATAAGGGTGAAGCTAGAAAATCACGTTATTTAGAACTATATGTTCCAAATAAAATTTTGTATTAATTACAATTTTAGATAATAATAATAATAATGATAATACACGAAAATAATAATAATAATATGAAATCTTTATTTCAAGAAAAAGCTTTTCAATAAAGTTTTACTTATATATATGTATGTTTTGTTTTTATTTTTTTTATATTGCTTAAGAAACAAAAAAAAAATGAAAACCATAATTGTTGAGTTAATTTCATACATGGTCACTCAACTATAGAAATTGTAACATTTCGGTCACTAAACTTTTATTTGTAACAATTTGGTCACCAAACTTTTAAAAATGTTTCATTGGTGGTCACTCGGGTACTTTTCCAGCAAGAAGGATGAGGTGGCACTTACTTGTCATTATTAAACTTAAATTCGATTTCATTTTATTATATGATTTTGTCTAGTTTCTTGTTATAGCAAATCTCAATGGATTTTAGTTTTTTTTTATTGATTTCTATGCACCAAAATAGTTTTCTGATCTGAAAAACAATCAAATGGAATTGCTGAAATGTTTAACAGTTAAATTGGGTGGTGTTGTAGTTGCCATTAGAGGCTATGAATTCAATTACTATAGTTTACTCTGTTTTGGGCTTCTTCTCAGCAATGGATTTCCTACTACATTTATTGGGGCCATTGATTCAGACGAGATAAAGAGAGAAGAAAAGTTTTCACGAGGATGGATGGAGATTGAGTTGAGCCGTAAGATGAACATCGTGATTTGTTATAACAAGAAACGAGACAAAATCATATCAAATAAAATGAGGGGCGCTATGTGCACCCCAATTGTTTATGAGGGCACCCTAAAATTGAGGTGCACATAGCTGTGCTCAATAAAATTGAGTTTAAATTTAATAATGTCACATAAACGCCACCTCATCCTTATTGCCGGAAAAGTGACTGGAGAAAGACTAAGTGACCACCAATAAATCATTTTCTAAAGTTTGGAGACCACTTGTTACAAATAAAAGTTTAGTGACTAAAGTGTTACGATATCTAAAGTTGAGTGACTATATATGAAATTAACCCCATAATTGCTTGATACGTTAATTTCTTTAACATACGATTCAATGGATTCATCGATTTAAATATCTAATCATGCTCCAAATATAATTGTAATGCAATCTGATTAATTAATTAATGAAGTAGTGCTTGATTAATGATTAATCGTCCACCACTTCTTTTTTCACCAAATAATGTTTGCTGGAAAGTTTTTCATTCTTCATGCTAGGAAACAATCTCTTATTAATGTTTCTAGACAAGACTCGTAATTTTTGGTCATCAGCACGCGTGACCGATTAGATCCCCGAGAATATTAACTAGCAGTAGTAGTAGTGGGATACATAATTAATGTATGTATATATATATATATATATATATGGTAGTGATATTTGGACTTATGAGTCCAGACTCAAAAGTTTTTTTTAATTTCAAAGCCATCTTTAAGTAATTAATGAAGCAAACACAATCATTTATAAAATTTCGTTGATACCCCTTAAATATTTGTGAAAATTTTAAAAACACCTCTATGAGTCTGGACTCATGAGTCCAAATAGATTAATGACATGTTGACCCTTTGAGTCCTGGACTTCCAATTTTTATGTATTTATAAATCCTCCTTGTAGACCTTTGTTATTATGGTGAATGTGTAAAGCAAGTTGTGCTTTTTTGTCATGAATTTTTGTTGAGTTTAAAGATGTCATGAGTCCCACTTCCTTCTCTCTATGTTAATGTGTCATAAATTCTCTCTCTCTCTCTCTCTCTCTCCTAAAATATTTTGAGATGTTAATAACTTATCTATTTTCGTATTTACATTTGCTACACATTTGTAGAAGCCTTTAGATAAACATCGTTATTACCGCTCGTACATCTCAATGCAAAAAATTGAAGTAACAAAAGTATCCCATACATCTTTCTAAATATTGTATACTTTTTATTTGTTTATATATATAAGTATTTTTTAAGCACAAATTAATTTGTTTTTTATATTTTTTGTAAAAAATTATTTTTATATTTCGGTTGTATTAAACTCAAAAACTTCGTAAAAAAACTCTATACTAACTAATTTAATTAATAATGATAGAATGACTCCTTTCCAAAATAAATAAATAATGATAGAGTGACGCCACAAAAATCATATGCTCAACTTTTTTTTATCCAACATATACTTAAATCCGATTATGCATACGTGATCTCAAAAAAAAAATCAACTATATATCAACGATTATATAAAAAAAATGAGAAACATAAACATACTAACAAAAAAAATCGTTAATACTCGTCAATTATATGTTATTATCCTTTTATTTACGGCCCATTTTTATTATTTATATTTCTTTATTAAAATTAATTTAAACTAGTCAATTATTGAGACCCCGATTTTTTGTTTTGCCCTAGGCCTTAAAAATGTCAGAAACGACCTTGGAGCTGGAGGCAGTGCTTGAACAAGATGGGGGAGACTCTTGAGAAGACAACGTGATGTTAGGGTTAAGTGAGTTGGAATTTTAGTTTTGAGTTGACGATGCTCCTCGAGATACTACAATAATAATAATAATTATTATTATTATTATCATGCTTAGTTTGTTATTGTTGTTGTTGTTATTATTATTATTATTATTATTATTATTATTATTATTATTTTGTCCAAATGAAGGCAGAAAGACTAGTAGCGTAGACGAGTACCTCATTTTGTTCATCTCCGTGCTCGCGCAATAATTAATTATGATGTTCATCTTATATTCGCTCCTCGAATATCAATTGCTCGAGGATATATTTACAAGTGATTACGGTTGCTTCATTAATTGCTCGATGATATATTTGAAATAAAAAAAATGTTTTGAGTCCAGATTCATGAGTCCAAATAGTACTACCCAATTTAATATCATTTCCATGTATGCACGGATCTCGAGAAAAAATTAATCACATCTCTACGTATGTAAGGGTCTTAAAAATTAAAGAGCACGTATGCACGAATCTAGAGAATTAATGAATTTGGAGAATTAAAAAGCATGTAAGTACCAATCTCGAGAATTTAAAGAACATTTATGCATAGATATTGACAAATATAGAGAGAGAAATAATTAAAGTAGAGAGAGATAATTAAAGAGAGAGAAAGAGATAATAATAAGAGAAAGAAAGAGATAAAGAGAGAGAGAATTAATGCTACATGTAGAGAGAGTGCTCATTTAATGTTTTGAGAGAAAGAAAGTCACCCTATCTTATTTAATGCTGGGTGCATGTCATATTTTATAGGTAGATGACCATTTTATCCTTCATTATTTAATGTGATCCACTTTTTATTTTAAATTATTTTGAAGCCCTCAAGAATGTTAAAAATTATGAAAAACTCATTTGAGTCTGGACTTTTTGGGTCCAAACAGCTTTTTTGTATATATATATATATATATAAGAAAGCTATGTACATGTTGACCCATGTCAACTCTACATAACTTTCAAATTAATATTTGTCTAATTAACATCAGTATCCTAATTAATAGCTTAAGTACATTATTTTCAATTTTTTTATTATTTTTGTTCTTTTTTTGTACACAATAACAGCTTTATTACATCATTCTTTATATATTTTATATTTAGTTTTTAAAAAAATAAATATAAATTCATAGTATTCTCGAGACAATGTTCAGACCTAAAACTAGTAAACATTGAAAATGAATAACAAATTAATTGAATGAAACAAAGATGCTAAAATGTTTTACTTTCTTTACAAAATCAATAAGCCATATGTAGGATCAACAAAGGAGAGAACGGCCTTTACGTCCAACAAAAAGGGGCCTTTGTGAAATTATCAAATTTCGCCGTAGCTATGATAGTTGTCGTCACAATGTGCATTTAAGGTACTGTACGTCCGGACGGGTGTTTATCGTGGTATGTTCGAGAGGAAGTCAAAACCGAATAACTATATATGTCTAGTTAACCAATTAATCAAATCTTATGAAATCCTCGGAGCACAATAATGTATAGGTGGAGCTGAAAAAAACAAATTTAGGGGGTGGTCGAGGCAACAATTATATAAATGTACTATTATAAAAATTATTTGGCTAGGTTCTTGTACACAAACATTTTTATAAGTAACTACATTTCTAATAATTGAAAGTATTACAACATTTCTCTGATCATCAATATCAATATATATATAGATCAGTAGTCACATGCCCACAAAATAATCCTTCATATAGTACACAAACTTCCCTGCAACACTCTCAGGCATGGACACAATCACTCTCTGCGCCTCCACGTCACCCACAACCGGCACAAAAATACAATAAATCTCACTCAAAAGCGGGCCCACATAAACCGCTCTCCCCACCCCAAAATCCACCTCTTCCAACCCCAGCCTCGCCCACTGCGATATAACAAGCGTGGCCGTCAGATCCGGTCTCGCCCGATTCTCCTCGAGATAATCAACCATCGATCTCACGTACTCCTCGCTCAACGCCTCCTTTGCTTTCTGCACTAACCTCACCCCGTGTTGCACGTTAGCGTCCACCAGCTCGTCCGCCCTGCTCTCGGCGCACGCTAGCACGAACCCGTTCCCGTAATACCCCTCCGCTATCTTCCGGTCCATCAATTTCCTGATGTTCGCTGAAAACAGCAGTCTGATCTTCATCGAGGACGGTGGGCCCAGAGATCTGACCCAGCACCGCCACGTGTGCGCGGCCAGGGCCTCGAATGACGTGCACTTTAGAGATGGTACGCATAGCTGTTTCAAGTGGAGGATGTCCGACGCGGTGAACGTTAGTGATACGGGAATCAACGGCTGAGATCGCAGGATCATGTTTAGATCGAAGGCTTCGTTGGGGGCGGTGTATTGGGGGTGTGGGAAGTCTGTTATTGGTGGGTTTCGGGGGATCAACACGTGGCGGGCGTGGATTGGGTGGAGTGGGAGATCTTGGTCGGGCTTGGTTGTTAGGTGGGCCCAGGCGTGGAGGAATTGAGAAGAACCGATGCCGTCGCAGAGACAGTGATTTATGCCGGTGCACAGGATCATCCCTCCGCAGCGCAATTTAGTTACCTACAGTACGGGCAACATCTGGAACTTGTTATTAATAATTTGGATGGGTGTTTTCGTCATTTTTCCAAGGAAACATGAAACCCCACCGTGAAAAGATCCAGACCAAACCATCTGGAAAGATATTGAAATTCAATCCTCTTACAATCAAGCTTGCTCCAACTTGAAAAATGATCATAAGGTCGTGGGTTCGATTTCTCCTTTAATATAAAAAAAATTTATATATTTTAATCGAGGCTAAGGGGCAGAGTTGGTAGCTGCTCCTATGCCTCCACACTTCTTAGAGTCATACAAATAATTTTTGCCCCCACTCCTTTAATCACTCAGCTCGACGCCCCCGTGTCTTATAATTATCAAGTAACTTGATATTTAGATTTTGCTACTGCCTATAACTTTCTTTTTATGTGGAGGAAATTGTATGATGGTAGTCGTACTTGGTACAAATAATTGATGGAGCATTTAAGAAAACATGGACCGCAATAATACCACATCTTTATTTGTACAGTGACGGACGAGAAAGCAGAAAGAAAATGTTCCAAGACAAAGGGAAAAATTATGTTGAAAGTTTGTAATTGAATTGAACAGGTTATTCTATTTATGGCAGGTTAGAGAATAAAGATTCTCTCTGTTTTTTTCTTTTTCAGAATTCTCTCTTTTTCGTTTTCAAGTGACAACAATATCTGTCCTTTCTGAAATACATGGCTCACAATCAAAAGATTTTTCCCTTCTTTATCGGATTAAACCACAAATTCTCAATTCCAACAAATTAATGTTACATAAATTTTAGCCCGTGTTCAAACACAAGGGCAAAGCTTCAATCCCAAATGACCCAAAAAAAAAAAAAAAAAAAAAATCACTCAGATGCATCAATCTACTTTGCATCGTCTAATTTTTTAAATTTTCATTAAGTATTCGGGCGTAAGCGGGCCGTCAATAGTCATTAGTTTTGTGAGTTTTCAAATATTCAGAAAAATCAAAATCAAAATCAAAATCAAAGCCCTATTTTTTGTAGGGTATCTAAGGCGAGACTGTGACTATTCTAACGAGACACATGCGCAATCTATGATAGAATTGACAGCATACCCCAAAAGAAAATGCAATCTTAACGCAGACTGTGTGTCTAACACACGTAATGGCGAATGTGTCCGTGTCAAACCAAGCCCCATTTGAAGAAAACATAGCACATAAAAAAATTGAATTGGAAAACAGAGCATAAATGTATAACCTGGACTATGAGAGGAGGGACGCCCAGGAAGCTCTGAGCATCCACTCTATACAGAAGCTTCCTCCACGAGACATTAGGCCATCTAGAAGCTTCTAGAACCTCATCAGCAGTGAAATCCATGAAGGCCTCAACAAAAAGGGCACCCTCTCCATTGCACTCCACTTCAAGCTTCCCTTCCTTCTCTTCACTCACCTTCAGCCTTCCCGCTAATGGGTAGTAGTGGACAAGAGCTTTGGACAGAGAAGATCTCAGCTTCTCTGCGCTGACGCACCTCTTGTACACATAAACGTACTTGATTGAGAATCTGAGGAACTTCTGGTCGTCGAGGTTTGATAAGTAGAGGGAGTGGTGTGGCGTTGGGGTCTCTGGAGGGATCAAGGTGGGTGCGTTGTGGTAGTAGCAGTCTGGGAGGTCTCGAGATCTGTGCATGATGACGATGACGACGACGACGACGAAGACGACTATGAGCGATCAGGATGAAGAGCACATGTGTAGAGAGGAATAATGTTTTAATGATGAAGAGGGAGTGAAGGGCATGGTAGTGTGGATATATATAGATAAAGACTGAGGAGAGATGCAATGGGTCAATTCAGATCTCTAATTGGATTTGGTAGTGTACCATTAGATTCTTTCTTTCTTTCTTTCTTTCTTTCTTTCTTTTTTTTTTTTTTTTTTTTTTTTTTTCTTACTACCTCACCGTACTTTGTCTTTTAACAAGTAAATTAAGTCTCATCCATCTCACTTAAAATGCTTTAATGAATTAAATTTCCATTGTAAACCTTTTTTTTTTTTTTTTCTATCTCATTTTTTGTTTAGGTCTTGTTTGATTGGATGAAAAAAAGTATTTCAAAGAAAATGATAAATTCTATGGAAAAATAATATTTTCATGCGTTTGATAGCCAAAATTATCTCGTTGAACATTTTCTCACAATTGTCAATTGTTCATATTAAGATTCATATATTTTTTTCCCACAAATTATGATGTGTAAATTGAGTTTTCTATTGAGAAAATTTGAGTTTTTATATTAAGACACATTAAACTTATATTTTAAATATAAAAATTAATATATTTAATATATAAGGTAAGTTTTCATATTTATTTCAAAACTTGTTGTTAGTGAGTTTTGAGAGAAAATTTTTTTATATGTGCAATCGAACACATATAAAAAAAAAAAAAAAAAAAAATATTTTGACCATTTACCATGAAAAATTTTCTTAAGAAAATATTATTTTCTTATATAATTTTTTTTTTAATCAAACATGAGCGTAATTTCTTTTCTTTGGTGTCAATCGAGGAAACAACTCAATAGTAGCGCAAGAAATAACATCACCATCATATATATCTATATATATATATATATATATATATATATATATATACACACGTATTAAAATAGTGGCAAAAAAAAAAATCGTACGATCATAATTACTGTGTGAGAACAGTCACATGCTCAATAACAATAAAACTTTAATTCCAAATTAATAGGTACCTACCTTGCAAAAAAAAAAAAAAAAAAAAAAGTACGGGCAATGGTAGGATCGAGTTATACATAGATCAAGATTTTTCATTTCATTCAATTTAAAGGAATCAAACAGTGATATACTTAATCATTTCCACTAAACTTTAATCCTAATAGAGGTGTGACATTTAGAATCACGTTGAAACACTTGATACGAGGTCCATCTGACAACATATACAAGTATACTACTTCTAGTAATGTCGTCCTATATAATGTTTGTATACCTGTTAATTATAAAATAGTGGTAGTCGACATCGAGCACAAGATCATCAGCAATTGATCAAGAGAAGATAATAATATATATATATATATATATATATTTCACAGTTTAGATTATAGTGCTAGCTCATGAACTGATCATGATCATACATAGTGTGGAGGGTAATGATGCACGTTTCCACACTCGCAAAAAGTTCATTTTCATAAGTTTCAGCCTTCCAGGGGTTTGTTCAGAGTCTGTTGTGTCGTTTTCTCAGCCAATATCATAAATGATAAGCCCCAGTCGGTGGATGATCGATCATGATCATGATCAAGACGACCCCTTTTTTTGGGGCACTTTTTGAACAACTTTATAGCACTCTGAAGTTCATTTCACGATTGGGTGCTAACTCAGATGCCAAGATCTAATAGGACGCGACTCTGGGGTTTTTTTTCCAAAAGTAGGGCCATTTTACCATTTTTTTCACAAAATAGGGAGGTTTTTTTTTTATCACGGAAGTAGGCAATAACGCCTTCTCAAAAGGCGTTATTGAGTGGGATGTTTTTTGGTTCGCGGTGACGTGGCGTCCACGTGGCATGGGTTTGTACAGATAGCGCCTTTTCAAAAGGCGCTATCTGTACATGTGGCATCACCTGCCATGTCACCGCCACCTCACCGCCACGTCGCCGCCACATCACCTCATTCAATAACGCCTTCTCAAAAGGCGTTATTGAGCGAAAATGCGTTTGTGATGTGGCGCGACGGCGACATGGCGCCGACATGGAGGCCACATGTGCGATAGCGCCTTTTCTCGCTGTAGCTACGAACCCATTTGCGCCACGTGGACGCCACGTCACTGCGAACCTCACAAACGCTCGCCGATCATCACATCACCGACACGTCATCAACCGGGTCACCAACCGCGTCGTTCTCGGTAGCTCAGACCCTCGCATGCATTGGCCGTGTAAATCGTCGTCGTCGTCGTCGAGCGATCTCGACAATTACAACCAAATTTGAATATGCATATGAGGAGTTTATATTTGTATAAAAAAAACCAATTTTGAAAATATATATGTACATTGTTTTAAACCTTAAACTCTCTTTTCTAAACTAACTAACATTAACAAACATAACCAACTAAACTAAATAAACTAATTAACTAAGTAAGTAACTAACTATAGTATTAACCTTAACCAAACTAAAATAACTAACCTAACCAAACTAAACTAACTAACAAACTAAACTAACTAACCTTAACTAACTAAACTAACTAACTAACTAACTAACTAACTAACTAACTAAACTAAACTAAACTAAACTAACTAACTAACCTAAACTAACCTAAACCAAACCAAACTAAACTAACTACCTAAACTAACCTAACCAAACCAAACTAAACTAACTAACCAACTAACTTCAACTAAACTAACTAACTAACTAACTAACTAACATAACCAAACTAAAGTAACTAACAAACTAAACTAACTAACATTAACTAACCAAACCACCTAACAATACAAACTAAGTAAACTAAAATAACTAACTTAACTAGCTTAATTGCAAACATAACCTAACTCAACTACACTAAGGAACATACCACTAACTCAACTACACTAAACAAACATAACCTCAACACCTAAACTAAACTAACTTAACTAACTAAACTAACTTAACTAACTAACCTAATTAACCTAACCAAACTAAACTAATATAACCTAACCACCGACACCTAACTAACTAAGCTAACCACTTAAGTTAAATTAAACATATAACCTAAACTAACTTAACTAACTAAACTAACTATTGAAGAGTAATCAAATCTACGACATTATAATAATATGGAAAACGTGAGAAATAAGTTTATTCAATGAGAAAGTTGAATACACGTACTTTGTGAACCCAAAATATAAGTTAAGTACAAATCACCATGACATCAAGTAAACTCATCATGCGGTTTATTTCGGCGGTTCCGTTGACGTTGTTGCTCGGTGATGCAAGCCGGACGTACTCTTTGTCTTGTTGGACGATGTGTTTGTACATCCGGTTGAGCTTGTTGAGGTAGGCTGGTCTTGCGATGAATCACGTCGAGTAGATTGTTGCGTTTCCTCAGTTCTTGACTCGACTCACCTCTCTGCTCGATGCTACCAAAAATAGGAGGTGGAACCATCCCGAAATATTGGCTTCTGCGTGGGGTTGGGGAATGGAACATGAGGCTGCGGCATGGTCAACAAGTTCATGAATGAAGGGTCTCCACTATACGCCATATTGTAATTATATGGAGTAGGAGTATATGGACTAGGCATGTGCTTGAGGCGGTGATGGATACATTTGAGGATGAGGCATTCCGGGGTCCACATATGAAGACGACGGCCCGGTGCGTATGGATCAAAATAGTAAGGAGGAAGATTCACGCTCGGCGGCACAGGTACAAACATTTGAGGTTCTTGGCTGGGGGTGGCGACGATCGTCGGCTACTCTCACCAACGACGATCTCTGTTCTACTCGCTCTCGAACGAGATGAACGTCTTTGGAGGAGATCGTCTCGCTACTCTCTGCAGCAATCTCGATCCGAGTAGATGGACGTGGTGGACGAGGACGCTGGTGCGTTCCCGCACAATCTCTGGTCGTGCTCGTCTTCTTCTCACCTCTATGTTTGGTTCGGCTTTGATCGTCTTCTTCATCGTCGTCTGTTCATTATCCTCATTAATGTCTTGCTCGACGTCAATTCCGTCATGCGAAAGAGTAGACCTTCGCCTTTCGTCTTCGTCTAAAATTTGAATCCCTTCATCAAGCGCGCAGACCTTGCTCGTACCCATCCTCGATAAACACTCGCCTCGATCGATGCACCAAGTTACGTGATATACAAAATATAAGAGGTCGAGCACGCAATATAAGAGATTTAATGTTCGAGGAAAATAAAGAGTTATAATATTACCGAGTAGTCACGTAACGCCCGTCGTGTCCAACGAATCTCCTAGTGACCGAGCGATACCACGTCATGTACTCTTGGTGATCGTGGCCTTCATTAACTTAACATTTGTGGCAATGGTGTCCCCACGATTCTCCCACATGTGTATATAGCTTGCATGGAAGGTCACCCAATTTTCATGATGATGTCCACGCAACTCGAGGAGGTGCAGTTGGGCGTCGTAAGCACAATTTGGTGGCACCACTTGTACCATGCCGAGTTGTCTCATCACCCTTTCGGTCGATGCCACTCCACAATGTGGAAACAAATAAGGGGACACGTCGAGAGCCAACTTCCGTTGCCATTTGTACGATGTCGGGAAGAGACCCCATGAGTTACGCATAAGGTTGCCGGACCACATCATTCTCATGCCTCTGCGAGTCGAGTGCATCACGGTAAGCCGATACGACGTGCGTCGCACTTTGTGATACCGAAAATGCATCGAGCCATCTGTGTAGAAGACAATTATTTAAGATAAATGTAAATGGACAAGATTTTTAGGCAAATTAATGACAAATCGACTTTCATACACGTGTCAGAGTGGAACGTCCATAAGCATATTTTGTCCATCCACGGTTATTTCTTGAGCTCTAGAAACACGCAGCGCCATGATGCTATGAATGGAAATCTGTCCCATGCCCAAAGTTGTAAAAGAATTGACGCCCAAAGCAACTTCATGTGCCCCCGCGCGAGATCTGCGACATAACTCTCTGTACAAATAAGCCAAACAAGCACTCCCCAACTATATTGTCCAGCTAGTTGGAAATCCTCCAAAATGGTAGGAACATCAAATGGACGAATCGATTAGACTTGTCGGCGAAAAGACAACCACCGATGAGTTGTAGTATGTACGATCGAACGTAACGGCAATGGACCGACTCCTCATCGCTATCATCATCTATTGATGGTACGTTACGCTCAAGCCAATCGACATTTAGTTTACATCCAACGACGTCATCTCTACCAGGAGTTCGTCCAAGTAGCCTCTCATGAGACATCAAGGCATAGTCTGCGTCAAATCGTTCCGTCGCGAGCATACCTTCGATCGGTAATCCTAGCTTGTACACTGCACGTCTTGAAGTGTAATGGTGCACTCCCACAATGCATGTGAAATGTATGCGTCTCGGGCGCCATCTCTCTACAAACGCGATGTCAAAGCCCAATCAAGGCTGAAAAATGCTACACGAGATATCCCATAGAACCACACTGGAACGAAGATATGGGATCATCCTAGAATGATCTTGCATCGTTCGATCCACGACCCCACGTCTTCGACGTACACGCATTGTTTCGTACACCTTGTAATTGATAGTGTATTAATGTACGTTTTTGATACATTATTGATTTAAATTTGACGTATTCTTTGTAAGAAATGTTACCTCGCCCTCCATGCTCGCGTTGATCTGTGTGTAGATTGGAGTTGCAATAGTGATGGATCAGAAGGTCCTGGATCCATTGTAGTACAACTACATATAATGTTAGAAAAATAAAATGAGTGTTGTACGCAACCAAACGATAAGTAATTAATAAATGTTCACACAAGCAACATATGTACGACCTTTAGTTACTTCACACAATATACAAACTCGACTATAGGTTGTCATTGGATGGTTGAGGTCTCAACGGACAATTTTTTTGTTATGTCCTCTAAACGACATATACCACAACGGTTCTTCCTAGTTGGTACTGCGTTCACGATCTTTATTTGGACATGTTGTTCTTCTATGTCCTTCTTGGTGACAAATCCCACATCGCAAAGGTCTTTGGACATTAGGAAGATCCATCTCCGTAGGTCTACGCGATCCACTTAGGTCTCCTACTCGACCACGTCTGCGCTGGGGTCGGGTATTAGTTTCGTCCCAAAAGTCGGCCAATACTTCTCATACGGGATGGCCTTGAATTTGTACGAGTAGCACTTGTGCGTACACATCAACCTATAGTATGGCTCGATGAAGCTGCGCGAGCTCACTCGAATCAACGCACATGATGCTAACACGTGTGAGCAAGGAGAAACCAAATGAGCGCCATTTATTACAACCGCACACCCGGTCCTTTAAGATTACGATTTGTGTGTTGTTGCCTTTATGCATGCGATCTCCGTGTCTTCCGATCTGCACTTGGAACTCACCAATGTCTCGATTGATCAACGTGACGTGATGCCTCCTTGCGATTTCTCATATTTCGCGAGTTTGTTCAAGACATATTCGGTGTACACTTGGCCTTTTGAGATTGCCGCATTGATTTCTGGTTGCGTTGATCGTGGTACGTCACCAATCTATAGTATATCATTTGAGTCAACGCATAATTGGCAAGAATCGAGCACCCTTCAAGACCCCGTTAAAACACTCTGCAATTTCCGATGAAACTCTAGTAAGTAATATTGGTTAAGTCGAATATTTAATGTATTATAGTGCAAAGAATAAATTGTATGTTGTACTTACCAACACCATTAGAATTCATCCATCCGTCACGCATGCCTCAGTCGTGCGATTGGGTCCAAAGTTCTTTAGGGATGGCATTGATATATTGCGAGGCATTGTGGCGTTCGTGACGATAAGTATGTGAAACGCTCCATGCACGCAATAAATTTTCGTTCTTGATGTTGAGCAGTTGCTCGACCAAGTAGTACTTTCGGGGGACAACATTTTTGAATTGTGTCTGCGAAATTACTAAGCAAGTGTCGCAAGCAATAACGGTGGTACCACTTTCGGGGGGACAAAAGCCGTTTATTGGGATGTTGACCGCCTCCAAAATGCCAGGGTGACGATCCGAAATAACGCATATCCCTTCTCTATCTGTCACGTGTTTGCGCAGCATGCGCAAAAACCACCCCCATGAATCAGTTGATTCGGTTTCTGCAACGGCAAATGCAACTGGTAGTATGTGACCATTTCCTTCAACGAGATAACGCAATCATGAGCTTCCCACTTGTATCGCCATATAGGAATGTCGCGTCAATCTGAAGCAGAGGCCTGCAAAACTTGAAAGCTTGTATTGAAGCTTCAAATGCAAAAAACACACGACGAAATTGTGGAGACGCGGTACTTATTTCATCATCATGCCATTGTCTGTGTGACCACTCGATTCTTGTCCCCGGACTCTTACTCCTCACCGCAGCCAACCATCTTGGTAATTGAGCGTACGACTCATCCCAATCTCCAAAAACCCATTCAATTGCTTTTTTCTTGGCATCCCACATTAGCTTGTAGTTGACTTCGTGTCCATATTTTTCTTTATTATTTCTACTAATGTTTTGATCGTGACACCTTGATCGGTTTTGACGACGCTTTGGATCTCTCGTGCCATCATGTTGGCGTCAAGTTGGGCATGACCGCGTTCTACGTTGGGATTAATACACGTGTGCGGTACGTCTAACTGTGTAATCTCCCATAATAGTGTTTTCTTTCGGAAACATGCGCGAAGACGCCACATACAAGCGTGTTGTGGATATCGCACTTAATCGCCCACGAAGTTGTAGTCGATTCCATCACATGGTATTGACAATGCCTATTAACATGCCACACTTTCACGGCATGTTGTAAATCGTTTTTATTGTCAAAACACATCCCTATCTCCAAATCGAAGTTAGGGATGTCCCCCAAGTTTGCTTACGGGAATGTTGTGTTGCGATTGAATTAGCCACCTCCCAATCGATTTCGTTATACCCGGTATTGGTTGGTGAACTTCATCGTCACTAGCTTCCTCCAACATAATCTCTTCATCGATAGCAAATTGCTCATCATCCTCGACATTCTCACGCACCCGGAGGATCATATGTTGGATCATCATCGTGCAAACGTTAACGTCATCCCAAACCGCAATGATGGAGCTTCTTCGTTTGTGATGCGTTTCCTCATCGATCTCGTTATTTTCGTCGTCGTTTTTAATCATCGTCGGTATATGCATTATTATCTTCATGTAATGGAGCAACGAACCCCTCTTGCGCTACCTCATCCATTGGGGATTGCATGTGCAATCTGTCCATGTCTAGTAAGTCTGCGTGCGGCGTCTGCATTACGTTCGTCAAGAACTTGCGAATGAATCGTACGATTTTGATTTGAGTCGATTGACTCAAATGTTAAATATATATCAATCGCCGCGGTCTTTGGTAATTTGTCCACCGTATCCCACATCAAGTCGAAGTGTGTCGCATCATTCAACAACACAGGAACGTAATAATGTGAGCCATTAGGGAGAGGCATCATGTGGCGATACGTCATATGAACTATAGTACTCGCCGTACGATCGGGAACGCGTTAGAAACGTCATCAATCATTTCACGGGCACTAGACCCAAACTTCACCCACAACACTACTTGATGATGGGGGTGAGGCATGTCTGTGATGTCATTGACCCCATTAACAATGGATCCGTACGCATATAAAAGAATAGGGATGTTTCTTTGTGACATGCCCTACATAATGTTTTGAAATTGGATGTAAAGATGTAACAGACAATTGCAAAAAATTGTTCAGGGAATTAGTTGAAAATCATGTGGTGATAAAGCGCTTGATCGAACTTTCGATGTAGAAGATCGCAATAATAGCGCAACTACGAGCATACTCATTCTTTCGCACTTACATTTTCTGTGTAATAACGTTCAATAAATAAATATATCAACCGTACTTCATAAACAAAATACTTATGTCCCTATATATCATGCAAACCATAACCTAACCACAAAAAATTATTATGAAAATACTAAATTAATGAACTTACTTTTTTCCACCGCTTTTCCTCTTCAACAAAATATTCCTGCAATAACATTGTCTTTTAGTTAGTTTATAACATAAAGAGTATAATAAATCGGCTATAACAAAACTAAACATAGCATATCAAAATAAACCTTAACCAAAATAACGAGTCATAACTTTGACCTAACCTAAGTCAACTAACAACACCTATGTCCCTATATATTAACAATGTAAACAACCTAAAATATACTAACCTAAACAAATTTGGCAAACATATCTTGCAACATTGTGATAACTAAACAAACTACATTAACTAAACAAACTTACCAAAATTAACCTAAATACCTCAACTACCTAAACTAAACTAACCAAACTAATACATATACTTAAACTAACTTAAACAAACTAACTAATCAAACTAACTAAACTAACTAACATTAAGACCAAAAATAACGCAACTAAATTGACTTAACAAACTAAACAAACTAACTAAACTAAATTAACCAAACTAAACTAACTAACCTTAACAAACATAAATACATATAATAAACTTAACTTCTAACCTAAACTAACTTAACTAACTAAACAAAATTAAATAACTAAACTAACCACCAATACCTAAACTAAACTTCTAACTTAAACTAACTAAACTAACTTAAACAAACATAATTAACTAAACATACCTCATCCTTGATAAACTAACTTAAACAAACTAAATTAACTCAACTTAATTAACTAAACTTATTTAACTAAACTCACTTCAACAAACTAACTAAACTAAACTTAACTAACTAAAACAAACTAATTAAACTACACTTAACTAACTTAAACAAAGTTAACTAACATTAAGACCAAAAATAACGCAACTAAATTGACTTAACAAACTAAACAAACTAACTAAACTAAATTAACCAAACTAAACTAACTAACCTTAACAAACATAAATACATATAATAAACTTAACTTCTAACCTAAACTAACTTAACTAACTAAACAAAATTAAATAACTAAACTAACCACCAATACCTAAACTAAACTTCTAACCTAAACTAACTAAACTAACGTAAACAAACATAATTAACTAAACATACCTCCTCCTTGGTAAACTAACTTAAACAAACTAAATTAACTCAACTTAATTAACTAAACTTATTTAACTAAACTCACTTCAACAAACTAACTAAATTAACTTAACTAACTAAAACAAACTAATTAAACTACAACTTAACTAACTTAAACAAAGTTCATTACCTCCTCCTTCCACTCCACCTTTGCCGGATTCTCTGCCCATTTGCCTCAGCGTCTCCTCCTCATTCTCATGCCGCCGAGATCCTCTCCATTTTCTGTTTGGCGGGCATTGTTTCTTCCTCCACGCACCACTTTGCCACGAAAATGCCTCCACGTCACCGCGCTGCCGCTGCTCTGCTGCTGAAAGCCGCCATGGTCCTTGCTCTCGGTGAGCCCGCCGCACCTCCTCTCCTCCGTCTCGCCGCGCGTATGCACCGCCGCCGCCAAAAACCGATCCACGATCGCCTCCTTCTTCCTCCCTCCTTCGTGTCTCTCTCCACGGATCGCTCCCACCCTCCCCTCCTTAAATAGCCGCCCCGCTGACAGAAAAAACCGTGACCTACCACCCCCCCCCCCTATCCCTACCCTCACGAAAAGCGAAACAAGCGCGAGAGATTCTCTGCGTCGGTTCGGAAGACGACGATGGGGTGCGAGATAGCGCCTTCTCAAAAGGCGCTATCTGCGCCCCTAAATCACGGGTTTTCCGGTCCACGTGGATCCATGTGGGCCAGGAAAAAGCCTTCTTCGTGTCGCGTGGACAGCGATAGCGCCTTCGCGAGAAGCGCTATCGTGTACATGTCCACGTCGGTCCACGTGGACATGCGACGTGGACATGTACATTGATAGCGCCTTCGCGAAGGCGCTATCCGATCCACGTGGACGGGGAAACCATCTGTTCCATCTGTTGTCCACGTGGAGACAACGATAGCGCTTCTCGGAAGGCGCTATCGATGTACATGTCCACGTCGGTCCACGTGGACATGTCGACGTGGACATGTACAACGATAGCGCGCCTTACGAGAAGGCGCTATCGATGTCTCCACAAAAAAAAAAAAAAAAAAAAAAAAATTGCCACGTCACATGCCACGTAGATGGCGCCTTCCCATGAGGCGTTATTGCCTACCCCCGGAATAAAAAGTTTTGACCCCTATTTTCCTCATTAAAAGTAAAAACATGTGTACTTTGGTGAATTTTCCCGCGACTCTGGAGATCGACTACTTTAATTATATATCAAGTTGATGTACAAATGTAAATTTGTGGGTGGGGAGCAACTTTGAAGGGCGATTAGTTTTTTTTTTTTATTGTTTTATGAAAAAGGTTGTATTATATTTCATTTGACATTGAGATCATTTAATACAACCATACCCGTCTTATCAAGAGGTTGATTTCATACATTTGATCATTTGACAAAAAAACTGCGTCATTATTTGAGCAACCTCGTTCACTTGTTTATGAATCATAAACGCTCTCTCTCTCTAAAAAAAAAGTAGTTCAATAAGAGAAGAAATTCGAGCTTCCAATTAGAGAATAAAATCTTAAACTTTCAACAAGGGAAAAAAATTACTTAATTAATAAAAAAAATATCAATGAAAAGTATCGATCCAATAGTTACGGACGCAAATCCATGCAAGCGTAAATGGATTGTAGAGTTTAAGATTCGACTTGTACGAATGTTGAATTTGATAAGTGTAACACGGAAGGAACTATTCATCAGTCTCGGATCAAATCAAATATGTTTTATTTGACGAACAAAAAGAAAAACAACATCATTAGAACCACCGCCGATCAAAAGAAAAAATCAACAATAACTAAAAATACTAAAATCACAAAAAAGAGGCAAAGAATAAAAAAGACGCATTTTTAGGATTTTAGAGGAGGTGGCTCAAAAGAAAGGCATACAAATTTGTCATGATATTAACAATAGAGATTTTATTGTGTTATAATTGTCAAGATAGTCATCATCATAGATCCATTTTTCATTTTTCCTCTTTTCTCAATTTTTTTTATTGGTAAGTCATTTTTTTTCACAAATGATAAGTTATTTCTCATTCTTTTGAATGGTGAAAGTCTTTTTTTTTTTCTCCTTTTTAATTTTCAATTACAAACCTTTTTTCTTTGAATTAACAACTATACCCTTTAGAAAACTCGAACTCTCTACCTTATAAAAAGTGAATTCGTATATATAAAACCTAAACAATACATAACGTGCTATTTTTAATTATTTTGTTTATTAGTTTATTTATTTGATAAGAAAGAAATACGACTCGCTCTCTTTAACGCTCGAATCCTCAACCTCTCACTTAAGAAATCATATACCATACTAGTAATCGAGCTATACATAAAGACAATAATAGTTCTCCACTGCTAATTTCATTATAGTTTAATTATAGATTTATAAATTATAGTATTATCCGAGAAGACAATAATACTCTTTTACATTCTTTATTTTATTATGCACAAGACGAATAAAATATAATTCCATCCAAATAGATATTGCTAGATTGCTATTCACAAGCTTGTAGTATTTATAGTCTTTTTTTGAAATAAGTTATTACAAAAATAAAGATTAATAGTTTACTAAAGATATAAAATATAATGTTTTCTTTATTTTTATAAAGACCGAGTGATGTTCATGATATATGTAAAATTATTTATCTGATTCGTGAGTTTTGCTAATAATATTATTGGTTCATCTTATTCTTAATTTTGATTTTGATATTTCGCAATGAAAATAATATTGGTAATCCTAGATATTTCTTTTCAGGGCTATTGGTAGTCCTAGATTAATTGATAGTATAGTGTACAATGAACTTTAATTTGATTAGTTTTATTTCTTTTCATTTTTTTTTTTTGGAGAAATAAACTTTAGCTAGATACTAGCTCGAAATACAATTAATAAATTGTCTTGCCAATCAACTGACTGGTTTTGCCAACTAAGTGGGTGATCCATTAATAATTTGATATATTTTATTGTTGTAGGAGGGTGGGAGTTCGGTCCCATGCGGGGCAAGAAAAGTTGGTTTTTTTATTATAATTAAAAAAAATCAAGTGACTGGTTTTTAAACTATTAAGTTTTGGTTTATATTCTCTAAAAAGGTTTGCTACTTTAGAACTTCTTGTCAACAACTCCTTTTAGATGTACTGCAAACCATTCATTTCCGGCCGAATCTAGATCTAAATATATATGATTGAATTTGAACACATTCATCCATGCTCTATAAATGAAGTTGAACATGTTCTAAATGCAACTTGAAAGATTTTAAATCGCACCTTTATGTAGTTTAGAAAGTCTACTACATATATGCCTTTCATGTACATAACTAATTAGCAGTATAGCTCGCCGACACTTTCTTTAGATTTGGTTCATCTCACTAACATCACTTTTCCAGCCTTGTGGTCTGTAAACAAACTTAGACCATACAATAGCTTCTAGGTTGCTCTTTATATATTGTCTCATGAGTGCTTTTAATTTTGGAATGTTTAGTAGAAGAGGTCGAGGCTTGTAGGTTTGCTTGCAAGTGAATTATTGAGAAGCTAATTAAGGCCCTTTCTTTAGGTGGGGATCCAATCTTTTGATCTTTGGAATGTTTATTTAAACTATAAGTGCAATTTTACGAGTAGTTTTTGATAAGATCAATGGATAATGTTTAATTACATTTAGATGCCAAGCAAAAAGTCTAAACGTCTTTACCCCAAGTTTCCTATTATATGTAAGATCATATCAACAAGGAATCACATTCTCGTCAACCTCATTTTATTGGTGTATGTAATGTATATGTACAACCAAGGGCCCCAACCCCCGGGACCTCCTATAATACTCCTACGTATTCATCATTCCCGCCTCCCTATGGTCGACACACGCTTCCTATATAACGAGTGTAGCATTGTTAACCAACCAATTTGGTGGCTCAATAGTTTGGTATGAGATTTGAAAGTAAGAGGTTATAGGTTCAAACCTTGTTGGGTGCAAGAAATTGTTTTTTACCTATAAAAAAAGTGTAGCATTGTTAAAAAAAAAAAAACGATGTATTTGAAGTGTGTGTAGCATTGTCAAAAAAAATTGTTCTGCTTAATTTTCATATTAATATATTTTTTTATTTGAAAAAAATAATTTTCATACTATTATATTTTTTTATTTGAAAAAAAAAGTTAAGGTTAAAGTTCCCCATCAAGATTTTTTTGGTTCTGCCACTCGAGATTGATCAATGTGAGAAATATATGTATTAAAAAATTAAAAATTAAAGTTGATTTTTCTTAAGGAAAAAAAAAAGGTTGATTTTTCTGATGCTATGTTGCAATTATATACAGACAGAGAAAAGTCCTTATGTCGGGAGAAGTCTCCTAATTGTCTTCTCACTATTTTGACAATTAAGATAAAAAAAAAAAGTGAGAAACCAATCTTTCAAAATTAGCAGCGTATATATATGAAGGCGCATATCCTCTTCTATAGCATGTACAATTCATGGGATCTAATCTCTGTTAATAATAATGTTTTCCAATATATATAATGAGATGCTAATCCAGAGGTCAATTCTTCTTTAGTCACTCAATTATTTTCCTGATCACCATCTAATTATTTACAATTTGAAGATGGAACCTAATTCGTTCTATCTGCATCTATAACGAGATAATTGTTTTTTTTTTTTTACAACAATAAATAATTGATTGTTTTTTAAAAAAATGTGAAAAGTATGCAATAAGTTAAGTTAATTTGGTACGGTCGTAGAATCTCTTGCGCACGAACTAGTCGCACCAAATTAAAGTGTAATACAAAGTCAAAATTCAGTTTGGTTTAGTGTGATCCTCCTAATCTGTTGGACATCTATAAAGTATGCTGGATTGTTTGATATATCTTGTAGGAATATATCCAACTAGTCGTCATCCCGATTCGCGTAAGAATAAGTATCTACATATTGAATAAAATAATTTTAATGAGAAAAAAGTGGAATTTTTTTTTTTTGATGTTCTCCCTCCCTACCCAAATATTTGTCACGATTTGATAGTTTTTTGTTTCAAATGTAACCTTAAGAAAAAAAAAAATTAAGCATCAATTTTTTTATTTCAATTAAGACAAAATCGTATCTTTTAATTTCTCTCTAAGAAATGAATAATATACAACTCAAAACTGCTAAAGTGTTTTAATCACCTCTAAAACTCCAAAAAAATATGAAAATAACAATTTATGTCACATAATTCACATAGTTAGAACGCATGTTTACCTCGGAAAAAAAAAAAAAAAAAAAAACGAAAGCACATAGAAAACTATTTAACACACATTAAAAAACCTCAATAATATTTGAAGTTACGAAAAGAAAAGAGACAAATAACTATGGCTAGAGAAAGACATATACTATTATATTACTTGATGTTCAAAAAATAGCTATAAATATTAATAACAAAAGAATTGTTAAAAAAAAAATTAAACTTGTGATAATATTATGACATTAAGGTATGTTCGTGTGGCTAATGTGAAAAAAGCCACTTTTTATGTATTATATATATAGATCAAAAGAAAATCTTATAGATATCTATAAATATAAACTCACACACACACACACACATATATATATATATATATATATATATGTGTGTGTGTGTGTGTACATGTGTGTGTGTGTGAATTGTGATAAAAAATCATAGGGTGCCATTTATAAGATATCTTTTGTATATTTTTATTACAATAAATACTAATTGAATTTGTGTTGTAATGGATAAAAAAAAAACTTGTAATACTTGTGTTACATTTTTTTTTTTTTATCAAATACTTGTGTTACAATTAGAAACTCTAAAAAAGACAAAAAAAGCGAAAAATTATTTAAAAAATCGAAACAAAAAATAGAAACTCCCCAATAAAATCGAAAAAAAAAACTCCCTAAAAAGGCACAAAAAAACGAAAATTATTTAAAAAAAAACTAAAAAATAGATTTTACCATCCTACCCCTCACTTAAGTGCAAGAAATATCAATGGCTTATGTTTTTTATTTTTTATTTATAAAATATCAATTATGAGATCATAATGCCACAAGTCACGTTGTGAAAGCTTCTCACATAAACAGTTCATTTATATATATATATATATATATATATATATATATATATATATATATATATATGTAATCAGAAAATCTTATAGATATCTATAAATATAAACTCATATATATATATCTACATGTTGTAAACTTAGTTGTAAGCCAACTAGAACTTAAGTTGGACTTGCTAGAGACTTAAGTATAGAAGACATAAACTAAGAACTACTAAAACAAGTAGAGAAGATGAGACAAGAGAGAAGAGAGCCGAGATGAGAATGTAGAGATTTCATTCATACATTGGTGTGTTCTTTACAAGTGAAGGAACCCCCTTATATAGGTTTTTAGTCATGATGAGAACAAGTATTTGCACAAAGTGTGCAAGTTACACCAAAGTCTCATGTCATACAAGATTACAAGTTACATGACAATACATGGATAAGTGATTATACATTGGAGTTGAATACAAGTTATGTAGAGTGTACAAGTTACATTCAATGTAGAAGTCATGCTTGATGTTACAATTCAATGTAAGAGTCATGCTTGACAATGTGATCATTCATAAGCTTGGTTAAAGGGTCATCCAATTTACAACACTCCCCCTTGGATGACACTTGCTGAGATAATATGCCTCATTAAAACCTGTACTAGAAAAACCCAGTGGGAAAAAAATTAGTATGGGAAAAAAAGTACGATGTTCTCGTCAATCTTGATTTGTAGTATAATATTATTGATTGCCTCATTTAAAATCTTGCTATGAAAAATTCAGTGGGATAAAACAAAAGCTAAGGAAAAAAGTGCAACACATTGATACACTTTGATAGAATATATATGCCTTATTAAAACCTTTACTAGAAAAATCATGTAGGAAAAAAATCTAGTATAGGAAAAAGAGTACATTGCTCTCATAAATTTTTTATACGGAGCATAATAATGTTAGGATTGCCTCTTAAAAAAACCTTGCTAGGCACTTGTGGGACCCGCAGTTAGGCTTGTGCGTGCCTGGAGCTAGGTAAATAGTACTTTTGTGTGTTGAATTGATTAATTTACGATGTTTATCTTGGAATAGTGTAAATGGCATCGCGATGTGTGTTATTATAGTACATTTGACGTGCGAGACCGTGTGTTAAGTAGTCGCCTCGATATACGTGTTGACGCGGGTACTGGATAGTTTAACCGACTTAACATTACGCCGGAGAAAATAAAACACACATAAATGAATAAAATTGGTTAAAAAATTAATATGGAATGTATATTTGGTGGTTAGTGACATGATAGTACGCGTATGTCGCGGTTCGGGATGAGAAACCTAGGCGTCGAAACACCCGAAAATGGACTTTTTGTGCTTATAACAAGAGCAAGTGAGCCAAAGGTGTCCCAATTTGAGTCATCGGGGGTTAGATTTGAACCAAATGAGGTGCTTATGATGGCATAGAGATGCACAAGTGAGTGGTGATGAAAATTCAACTATAAATAAGTCAATTTGACTTATTTCCACCACCTTTCTCTCTCTTATCATTTCCATCCGAGATTTGAAGAAGAAAAACCAGGGTTTTGGTGATTTCTCTTGGAGATTCAAGGAGTTTGGAATGGGAAAACATCAAAACCAAGGTAAGAATCCCAACCACCATAACTTTCTCTATCTTTTGATCATAATCTTAGAGGTGTTGGTGATTGTTTTGAAGGTTGGTGAGTTGTTGTTATGATTGATTTCTAGTGTTTTGAAGTGTTGTGGCTGTTGTTGGGTTGGTAGGGTGGTAGAAAACCCAAAAATTTTCAGCAGTGTTGTTGTCCAGAAAGCGATTAGCGCGTTAGGCCAGAAAATTAGCGCGCTAATGTTCGTGTGGGCTAAAAACGTATAACCGTCTAGGCATCTAGCGCGCTAATAGACTCCTGTTTTGACATAAATTGTGTGAAATGATTAAAAACACATATAAATGACTTAATATCACTTATACATGGAAATAGGTCAGTACAGGCTGTAATTTGGGATATCCGGGACTAGGCGGAGCCGGACCGGGGGTTAGTGACGGTACACGGAGTGCGGTGTGAGGTGTGCAGTATCCCAACTGAAATTTCTTGAGCAATATTTCTTTTTGCTTTTAAATTCATTTTCTGTTTTTTAATACTCTATTCCTGGTATATTGTAATGGACGGACGTTGAGGCTCTCCCTCCGTGCCATTTCTGTGTGTACGTCCACTAGGCCATAGCACATGTGTCATCTCGGTGAATAGGGCTAATCGAAAGAGTGACGGGCACTTGTAGGTGCGTCGTTGGTTCCACGTCGACCACCCAGCGGATCCAGATATTGGCCTTGCTTGAGTGCTACTCGCCGGCGTGATGATACGTTGGGAGTCGAAGTATGACGTTAGTCGACCTGGGGCTATGAACACACACTTTGAGCTTTCACTATTACATATGCACGCGATGAGCACATTTGTCTGTTTTTATTTCCACATGTTTATTTAATAGTTTTGTTTACATTCAAATATTTACTTTTCGTATTGCTCACTTAATTTCCTTGGGAATACTTATTCGGACTCGTCATCTGTCTTTTTGTGATGATTTGAGTGCGGATCCTAGTACGAGCCGGGGCAAGAGCGAGCTACCTGAATACCGATACGTTTAGCCAGGCTTGTATGTTTGTATATACATATTTTGTTCTATTTTGGGATTTGTGATTGTGTGCGACACTAGGACTCTGTATTGTTGATAGTTTAATATATTGAGGTACATTTTTTATTTACGATGATATATGGATTTTCCACATTAGGTATCAGAGTGAATTGCATGACTTTACTGTTATATGCTAAAGACTTCTGTTGTGTTTCATTTGGGATTAATATGATAGTAGAGACAGATGATTTGAGGCTATTAACAATGTAAACAGTAACTTGTTGGGATTAAATGGTGGATGAGTTGGCATGTGGGATACAACTTGGCATTGGTGGGCCAGGTTGTGGGCCCGCATTGGCCCCGTGGTGGTCCATTTGAAAAGTGGGCCGTTACACATGCTTTCGAGGCGCGTCCCCGCTCTCGTCTCGACGCCTACAACTGTACAAACCGACTTAGTAAGTCTACACAATACATAACTCTATGCATACATCAATACAAAAATACAATATACATCGGCCATGTGCCTCGGTCGGTGCGTGTATCACGGTGTGGGTCCCACGTCACGGGTAGGTGATCCTGATTAAGAAATTTAAACGGGGTTAGAGATTTGGGCCGTGACAATAGACATGAGAGATTCATCAAAAAAAAAAGACATGAGACATTGTAGAACATCGGTAAGTTTATAATTGCTCCTTGTAAGTTGACAATTGAGACAAAATTGTTTATTAATGGGGCGATGTTGCTCCTCACGAGCTTGTAATAATAATTAAAAAAAACATGTAACCAAAAAAAAGAAAAAAAACTATAGAAATAAATTGTTATAGATTAATGCCTCATGCGAGCGTAACGAGCGGGTTTAATCGTACGTAAGCACGTAAAGGAAACTAATATATATATATATATATATATATATATATATATATATATATATATATATATATATATATATATATATATATATGTATGTGTGTGTGTGCGCGCGCGTGTGTGTGTCTCGAATTGTGATAAGAAATAATAGGGTGTTATTTATAAGATACCATAAGTTTTGAATATTTATATTACAATAAATAGTAATTGAATTTGTGTTGTAATGGATAAAAAAAAAAAAAACTTGCGATACTTGTGTTACTTGTGTTACAATTTTTTTTAATCAAATACTTGTGTTACAATTAGAAACTCCCAAAAAAGACAAAAAAAACGAAAATTATTAAAAAAAATCAAAACAAAATATAGAATCTCCAAAAAAAATCTCTCCAAAAAAGCACAAAAAAATAATTATTAAAAAAAACTAAAAAAATAGATTTTACTATCCTTCCTCTCACTTAAGTGCGAGAAATATCAATGACTTGTGTTTTTTATTTTTTATTTATAAAATACCAATTATGAGATCATAATGCTACAAGTTACGTTGTGAGAGCTTATCACATTCCACGTGTCACGCGCTATGAGAGCTTTTTACAAAAACAATTCTATTATATATATATATATACTAGTTTTCATAACGTGCTCCGCACGTGCGGTGCACGTGCTACGCACCCTACGTACATAAATTAAAGTAAAATAATACATATTTATTAAATCAAACAATTTTATAAATATAAGATATAATATAAATGCATTATAAATGAAAAAATATAATGATAAACAGATTAGAAGTCACGATGAACATAATAAATATAAATATAAATGTGTCACACCTATGTAATGAGGTACATCATGTTGAAATGAAAGTTGTTATATTTCTCTCCTCTATTCTCTCATTCTCCTATTTATTTATTTGTTTACTTTACCTAGCTTAATCCTAGTTATTTTACAACATTAGGCAATTACTTGTTTTTTTTATTTCATCATACGCACCACACCTTTTACTTAGGGCTCTCCTAGTGAAAAAATCAAACTAAAAAAAAAAAAAAAAAAAAATCATTCTTTGCAAAATGACATTTATGTCATTCATTTGTGAAAACTATAAGATAAGTCTCAACCACATGTCGCCCAACCTAAAATAGATGTCTTGACCAGAGGTTTTAGAGTTAGGTGCTTCAATTAGGATGAATTGGTATATATAGCGAGCTCTTTTTTTTAAATTAAAGACATTTAATTAACACAAGTATAAAAAATAATGTTTAGTTCTATAGTTTTTTTCCAGCATATATACTATATTATTAGTTGTTTTTTTTGTTAGATTATAGTTATTAGTTTTTTTTTTTTTGAGTATAGTTATTAGTTGTTGTGTTTAAGTTTAAGTGGGACACTTAAATCTTTGTATACTTGTATGTTTATCACGCTTTTAAGATAAGAATGTACGGGCTCAACTCATTATCCATATTCAATTACAGTATCCACAATTAAATAATCGGGCAAAAAAAAAATCGATAAAAAAAGATAAAAATAAAACTTAAACTGCAACGAAAGACACAAATCGAAAAATTCAAGCCAAAAATAAAAAAACAAATGTTAAAATCGTACTTTCCTCAGTGTCCACATTGGTGCTTTTAATATAGTAATAGATATAATCAGACTCTCATCACATTGCACATTCTAACGAACAACAATAAATTGAAATTGAATATAAGGTCCAAATCAAGCCCAATCCATGCCAATTGAGCTACAGAAGTACTGGCTAAGTAGCTAGTGTTGTATTGAAACCCAAGCCCATGATGAGATCATACGTTTTCTTCAATTAATATTGAAGCTAGATATAACTTCTGCTTTGCTTTACATTTTATTTTCGGTCAGTAGAGGTTAACATTATGTTCCTTTCCATCCATTATATTGATTTGGATTCATTCGGTCTTGGCTTCAATGAATCTATATATGGGTCGTCCTAATTTGACAAGCATCTCAAACTAAGCACAAACCATGCACCTCTGTGGCTATGTGGGAAGGAAGGCTTGAAGTCACAATTGTGGTTGCCGATTCTCACTTGCACCAACTGTCCACCAAGTAGCTGTATAGTGTAAGGGGAGTAGGGGAGCAAGTAAAGCTCGGTCAAACTATACCTAAACACTAATTTGTGCTTTTCCAACCCTTGCACATCTATTTTAAGCTAGGCTTGCTGGCTTTTAAGGTTGGCTTGGTCAAACCAAGTTAGGTCCTCCTATACTTCTATAATAAAAACTTTTGACTGGAGATTTATTATAAGGCCCAATTTGACTTTGATAAATAATGATAAGTATACCATATTATTTTGTACAATTAAGCAATAATATATACTTTTTGTTTTTTTTTTTTGTTTAGTTACAATATTTTTTGTTATTGATGAGTCTTATACCGTGTTATGATTTTTTTTTTTTTATAATGTTGATGTTCGGGATTAACACGAACTATTTCACAAGAGCATACATCATTCTATAAGAGATATATTTTAAAAAATTAAGAGATTCAAATATGAGACGTTATAATGACTCAACCGAACAATTATAATTAAATCTCAATCACTATATCAAAACAATGGTTAGTTTCCAATTTATAATGTTCTCTACTGTGTTCATAAGACTCGAAGTATCAAATTCAAGACTTTGTTTAGAGGACTCTTATTTGCTCATTCAACTTGAATCGACAATCCAATATTAATCGATGTAATGGTCTAAGTAAGACGTACTTCCAACACCAATTGAAGCCAATTAAACATACTAATATAATTAGAGAAGATCTAAGTTGTATATCCTTTCCGATGATATGTCACATGTAACTAGACATTTGGTCTCTTTCTAATATATATATATAAACATACTAATATAATTAAGAACTAATTCAAATTAACTTACTAGTGAAGCATTAGACATAGGAAAAGAGATGCAGGCGTGCCAAATGATTTCCTTTCTTTCATTTCTGATTTGAAAGACTGAACAGTCATTCATTCCGATATTTCATATCATGCCTAAACTTTTGAAGATCCTGTTGATCATACAATAATGAAAAGATACACATATACTTTCAAAGGTCAATTGTTGCCAATTACAGGCAACCTGTAATCCACCGTGCACCTCCCATAATTCATGGAAATTTGTTTGTTACGCTACTTCTAATCATTTCTCTAATATTCCCACCAACTTAATTGGTTGAAAGTTGAAACCTATATATGCATTTTGTCACGTTTTACCGAGGCACACATCTTTATATTAATATATTATATACATCGGGATGTGCCTCGAGATAGGCATTAAGTAAGTCTGGTTGAGATAGGCTCACTGAGTAGGTCTGTGCAGGTGGACTCACTCCGTGCGCCTATATAAGTCCACAAAGTGAGTCATTTTTTATTTATTTTTTTGAAAAGAAGAGAAGTGAAATGGTACAGAATGGAACGTATAGGGACCGTCAGATATTTTTAATATGTTGCGAGATATTTAATCGAGGTGGGGTCCTGATCTGCTAAGATTGGTGGGCAAAGTAGAGAAGCAAAAGTGCCGGCCGAATAGACGTCTAACACGTGGAACTGGAAAGACTTTGCTTCGGAACATCGACGATTCCAATTGGTCCAGTTGTATTGTTCTGGAGATACCCATATGGCATAGATTAGAAGCAACACAACGCAAGATGTTTGAGCCGGCTGGTTCAGCATAGCCGAAGTGTTTAGCCGAGCTTCGGCTCTGCTAAGATTCTAGTAGTAGACAATTACAATTGCGCGTCACCGTGTAACGCGTGGCACCCATGCTACGATAAAATATAAATAATAATTTCTTTTTTTTGACTCGATATAGCAATAGATATTTAAAAACAGAAAAATACTTCTGTAATCAGTTTTGAGGATTTGGTGGACTCAAATGGAAGTCCCTCTATTTGAAACACCTCGAGGAGTATGAGCACACATCTCGAGGTGTCCTCGAGGTGTTACGTGCAAACTTTGAAGTGTATCGCGTGATTGGACAACCACTTGAACCCCATTTAAAAGAGGGATTATGGTTTTTTTCAAAAAAAAATCGTGGTTTTTATATAGGGTCGTGTGAGTAAGAGATTGAGAGTCAGAGTCTCGACGAGGGAAAATTAATTGTGAACTATTTCTTATATAATGTCCCCGTTAATATCAACATAATTCAAGATTTGATATGTTTTGCATTTTTGTTTTCTCATAAGTATCAAGATTTGATATTGTTGGTTGCTAATGACTGTTGTTTGATTTTAATTTTACTTTTGAATGGATTTAAAATCTTTCTTGATTGGTGATTAGAGAGTCTCGATTAAATTGAATGCGGGTAAAAGTAAAATATAAGTGATTTATAAGATTGGGAGTCTTTAGACATTGAGAATTTTGAGACGCTTAATTAGCTCTTATAAAATTCAACAACAGATCTAAAAATTAAGTTTGAGGTATTTTTTTTCTATCGAAGAAACGACGTTACTTGGGATAATAATTAAGCCGAAGTTGGTTGGTTTGTTTTCGTTGTCCTTGTCCGTCTCGCCCTCGCGAGCGTCAGAGAGTGCGCGCGTGTTGGTATTCTCTCCTCTCTCTCTCTCTCTCTCTCTCTCTCTCTGTGCGCGCGCGTGTGTGGTCCGATGGCGACGACACACCGAATCTCCATTTGATTAGAAGATCACATTCGTCAATTTGATTCACTCATTGGATTTACCATGATTAATACTATATAATTAGGGCACGAAGTCGACACGGAGGAGCATTTCGATGCCCCGATTAGGGCTCATTTCTCTCATCCTCCAATTCTGTTTCCGTCGATGGGGTTTGCCAGGATTTGATTCCAGACGACCGATTGGGATTTGGAGAACGATAAGTAGGCCTTGATGCGCGGGCGGTTAAATTGGGGAAATTTCGATTGATTGATTCGCAATTTCACAGGGATGATGATGATGATGATGATGATGATGATGACGATGATGATGAATTGGGAAGATTCGTGTGAAAAGGGGGGATTTTTGTGAGATTTTCAGAGGGTTTGTTGTCGATTGAATTGGGAATCTTGTGTTTGCTCTTCCCGAGGTAATGATTCCTTCTCAATATCTGTTGATCTCTCTCTCTATATATATATATATCTCGAATTTGGCTCTCTTTTGCAAACGTTGATCGCTAGTGTTATTGGGGGAAAGGATTGTAACTCGATCGCGTACGAAACGAATTTGTCCGATTTGGGTCCGAATTGGTGATGATGGAGTCTCTGTCTGTTTCAATTTCTGCTCATTTGACTACTAGAATTGTCAATTTATGTTTCTTCCTTCTTCTTTTTTAGGGTTTATTGAATTATATGCCTAAATAGAGAATTTATTGAATTATATGCCTAAATAGAGAAATTCTCTAATGCACTTGTTCATAGATCGCCTCGTAAAGGTGCAAAGTTTCATTCTTGCTAACTAATGAGCTTCCTGAACTTAAAATGCATTTGAAAGTGTTGTTGAATCAGTATCAAATATATGCGAAAGGTGGAATTTTTTCGATAATTCTGCATTGCCCCAATTGCGCAAATTCTTGTGACTTTGTTAATTATTATGTTTATGTGATTTTGATCCATTTTTACTGGGTGGTTTTCAAAAGACGGATCACTTTGTTTACTTTGGCTTGTGTTAGAAACCTCTTAGTGCATTTCATCATGAATTTTATTTGGAGAGAAGGAGAGAGTTTTTGTGCCAAAGTTATCTTTTCTGGTGGTGTGAAAATGATGAACTTGGAAAATAACCAATATGGCGTGACGGGGTTTCTGTAAATTTGCAGGGAAATGGCCACTTATGTGGATCCGCCTAATGGGGTTAGGTCACAAGGAAAACATTATTACTCCATGTGGCAAACCTTGTTCGAAATAGACACAAAATACGTGCCAATCAAGCCTATTGGGAGAGGAGCCTACGGCATTGTTTGCTCTTCTTTGAACAGAGAAACTCATGAGAAAGTTGCAATTAAAAAGATCAATAATGCTTTCGAGAACCGTGTTGATGCATTAAGGACTCTAAGAGAATTGAAGCTTCTACGCCACCTCCGACATGAGAATGTGATTGGCTTAAAGGATGTTATGATGCCTAGTCAGAGAAAGGGATTCAAGGATGTGTATCTTGTTTATGAACTTATGGATACAGATTTGCATCAGATCATAAAGTCCTCTCAAGCACTGTCAAACGATCATTGCCAATATTTCCTATTTCAGGTATCCGTTTTCTCATCAAACGCTACAACTTATATTGTATTGGTTTTGTCTGTGCCATGAGCTACGCTGCCTGCTAAAGCTCCCTGTTATTAGAAGGAATGAGTTGAATAAGGTGTTATACACAATTTTGTTTGTTAAGGAATTTGGCTGGGTTCTTTGTATTATTTATTACCTTGTGAACACTGAGGTGAAAATTCTTGAAATTTTATTATATGCGGGCCAAATTGGTTTGCAGTAATCCTGGAGAACAATCTTGGAACTAAAAATCATAGGTTTAGTTTGTGTAACCCGGATTTATAGGCTATGCGAATAGAATACTATCTGCGAACCCCAGCGATTCCATGTGCATTATTGATCTGGATCTGCCGATCTGCTGTAATCACATGTGCACTTTCCGCCCGACATGCATATTAGCATCCCTTAATGGGTCAAAGACCAAAATATTAGAATGGGCTGTCTATGAAGGGGTAAGAAAAGGGGTGGTAGAAGGAAATGCTTAGAAGTTCTGCCCTATCTCAAAGTGACATAATTAAATGAATTTACGTTTTTTTTTTTTTTGTGGAAATTTTAAATTGCAAGTAGATAGAAAGGATATAAGAATAACCGCGTGTTTTAGACATTCTAGTTTATAGAGTTTGATGCTGTTTTATGCATTATAGTTTATGGGGTTGATGCAATTATGATGTTGGTAAAAACTTTGGAACTGCCAAATACTGTTCCTGTTAGATCTTATTCAATAAACGCCGTACATACTTTTGTAATTGGTGTTTGCGTTTAGTGCCCAACTTTTGTCTTAGTGATGGGTCCATTCTTTAATAACGAACGCATTAGATCTCAGCCTGAGAACTATTTTTTGTTTTTCTTTCTATTTTGCGGTTGCCTTAAGTGTTTGCATTTACTTTTAAATGATTAAGTGATGGTATTCATTTAAAAGCTTGCATTATTTTTTAATATAGTTTTAAATTTAATGTGATTTATATATTAACACTCGGATTATGAAAGCACACAATCAACTACATTGAATCGAGCAGAGTGGGAGAGTGAAGCCGACCCCGACTAATTTGTATGCGGCTTTGTTGTTGTATAACCATTGCTTAGGTTCAATCATGTAGTATACTAGCATCAAGGAAAATTTTACATTTTCTTTCTGTTCACTATGGTACTTGGGTTAATGTGTTTTTAGATACACAACCCGCAACCGATACCCAGAAATGAGTGAAACAAGGAAAAGCTCAAAGATGTTTGATTGAAAGTTCAATAAGATAAGGCCTTTCATGCTTGAAATCATTTGATGTAAAAGAGCAGTTGTAACTCTCAAGTTCTAAGTAGTAAGTACTAACTTGAGGTGTAAACATTGCGCATGTTTTAGTGAAAACTGAAAAGATAGAATTCACCTAGCTCACAAACGCTTTCGAAGATATCGTCTATGAATTTACAGATACTTTTGAAGAATGTTGAAGATTTTACTTGTCAGTTATTGGTAACGACTAGATACGGCTTACAACCCTGATGTTTAGTCTTTTGGTAGAACTCTGGCCATATTCTGTTTTGGAGTGAATAGTTTTTGGAAGCTAAATTTGGAATTTATTGCATGTTTTCAGAAAAATGGTGTTCACTCAATAAATGTACATAAGTTATTTTTGGGTTTCATGAGATCAAACGCATCGTCTGGCCTGGCCTTTCAAAACTGTGTGTGTTTTTTTGAGAAAGAGGTTACTGTGTTTAGATCCTAAACATAATACAGCCTAAGCATTAAACATTAAGTCTTATTTTTGATTTAGAATATATGAATTTGATTGGTTTTGAGATGTTCGAGAGTTCATGTAAATTTGGTATCATCATAATTGTCAGTTAGGAATATGTGCAAATATACACTATGTATCTCTGCCATTTCATGATCCAGTAAAGAAATGTGACTTCTACAACTATGAATAAAAAATAAAGAAATAATCTAATTCATATGTTTGTTTGTCATTCAGTTGCTGCGAGGCCTGAAGTACCTTCATTCCGCAAATATCCTTCATCGGGACCTGAAGCCTGGAAATCTCCTCGTCAATGCAAACTGTGATCTGAAGATCTGCGACTTTGGGCTGGCACGTACTAGTGGTGGTAAGGGTCAGTTCATGACTGAATATGTTGTTACCCGCTGGTACCGTGCCCCTGAACTCCTTCTATGTTGTGACAACTATGGTACCTCAATTGATGTGTGGTCAGTTGGATGCATCTTTGCTGAGCTCCTTGGGCGAAAACCTATTTTTCCCGGAACTGAATGCCTCAACCAGCTAAAATTAATTATCAACGTTCTTGGTAGCCAGAGTGAAGCAGATCTCGAATTCATTGACAATCCAAAGGCTCGCAAGTACATTAAATCACTCCCTTACTCTCCTCGGACACCCTTTACCCGTCTATACCCAAATGCCAATCCGATGGCTATTGATCTTTTAGAGAGGATGCTTGTGTTTGATCCTACAAAGAGGATTAGTGTCACCGAAGCCCTCCAACACCCTTACATGTCTGCTCTCTATGATCCAAATTGCGACCCTCCTGCACAGGTCCCGATTGATCTTGACATAGACGAGGACCTAGGAGAAGAAATGATCAGGGAAATGATGTGGAATGAAATGCTTCACTACCACCCAGAAGCCGCTTCAGTCAATGTATAGGCTTGTCGGTTCCTGTCTTGCCACTTTGCCACTGAGAAGCCAAAGAAGTTGTTTTCGCTTATTGGCATAAGATCCTTGTTTCTGTAAGACTGCCACTCTCTCTTTTTGTTTGATTATTTCTTTTTCCTTCAGTTTCTGCCTAATATATAGATATTTATATGTATCACTAGAAAAGCTCGAATCTAGGTTTGAGCTGTCATATGGATGGGAATTATCAAAACCTGTCTATGAGTTGTAGTATGAGTTGTAGGTTTACCTGTTAGATGGCTTCCTTAAAATGTACATGTATTATGGTTGTGTTGTAACTTGGTCTGAGACTTACTGTCTGTTTTTCCGTAGAGCTATGACTACGTAACGTAATGAAGGCAGAATTAGCTTGTTCTTCCCTTGTGAGTTTTTTCGCATTTTTCATTCTGTAAACTCGTTTTTTTTTTTTTTTTTTTTTTTTTTTTTTTTTTTTTTTTCTCTGAGAACTGTATTTGTATGACCCCCTACGATTTATGACCATTTTTTGAATGTATGATTTCAGCTGTTCTTGAATTTTATGCTGAACATTTGCAGTTGTTAGCAATGATTTAAAACTTTTAATTTTAATAGTGCACTTTTTGGAATTGCAAGCAACTATTTTGTCTCTTTTGTTTATCATTTCCACATGAAAGGTGTTCGAGGTCCAGTATATTGAGTACTATATATATCTGCTAAAATTCAGCCTTGTTAGATAGCACCTTCAGAGTTAGTGAGCTTGAATTTTAGATAGACCTTGAATGTTCCTATCCAGTGTACATAACATTGCAGTTCCAAGTACCTTTCTTATTCTGCAAATCAAGGAAAATGCTAGAGTGACGATCGTTTGACACAGTCGTTGGTGTCTTACGGACACATGACATAATGCGTGCTCTCAAATCTCTATGGATAATTCAAGGGACACCAACAATTGCGTGTTAAACGACTTTGTCAAAACTCTCTCTTTCCACCTTGCTGAATTTGTAGTCTCTTTCAAGTACTTCAAAGAACGTTTAAGTTTTAATGCCTCAGTCATAGTTCATGATACTTTGAGTTATCAACTGAGACCACTTATCCAAATAGTTCCTCAACTGATCAGCAATAATCTAACAGAATAAATCTATCAATACAACTCGTCAAAGTCCACATTAGTCTCTTATCAGAAAAAGAATTCTCAATGCAGTCAAAATCAACATGTAGCTAGTAAAGAGACCAGTAAGTAGACAACCAATAGCGGGCTTTTTTGCCTTGTATCAGTGCCTCCTAAAGTCGAAGATTTTTCATTAATTTGTGGAGTATACTTATCAATGATGTTGGAAAGTGAGAGCTACTCAGTCGACAATATAAAGATTAGGGGGGATGTATTTGGGGCTGCTCTGCTTGAACTTGGTTCATTTCCATTGCTTTCAAAAGATATATAGCCCAATCTTTTGACTCCTGCACATACTTGTGCCGACGTTTATGTCTTTGTTCATCATATATGAGCTTAATATGTGTACTTTTTTGTATCATGAGCTTTGTCTCTAATAGGCTTGTCTGTAGTTCTGTTGATGCATGAGTTTGATAATTAAACTAGCTAGGTTTAGGTGGTTTTTGTCCTTCTCAAAATAATGGTAGACGCATTTTGATTCAAATTTTTAATAATTTACTGGACAGATATATATATATATATATGAGACATGAGATTTCTTCAGATTAAAGAATCAATCTTCTATTTTTTATTTTTATATTCGCGTGTGTCATAGCTTTTTGGCCGACTATTCTCATGAAAGTTAGTTTGACATCCCAACCTCATGGCGCATGAATCAATCTTCTACTTTGATTTAATGCCATGTAGGGGGACTTAGTCTTTTCATGGTTGAGATAAAGTACAGTGTTCAATCTTGTTCACATTGCACATTTTTCTTGCAAGTTACCTACCATTGCGTTGGTGCAATAGTTGAGCCTCACTAGTTGTTTGATCACTTGCGCCTCTTTGAGGTCGTAGATTCTTCTTATTTTTTTGTTACATCTTTTATAAAATGGGCCGTATCTTCTGTGAAATAATCAGGGGCGATCCTATGAGCGCACGTCTCAATGTACGTCTAAAGGACTTCAACAATTATATAGCAAGTATATATTGGATGTATTCATACATTTGACTTTAAAAAAGGTTTCTATGTTTTTTGCTCCCCCTCCTCAGCTAAAACAGTAACAACCAAGGGGCAAGGAATAAATAGATGCCCAAACTCCAAGTGCTTCCAATGGCTTCAGCAATCACACACTCTTTGAAAAGTGAAAAAGAGAAGATCTCTCTTGCACAGAAGAAACAAATATTGTTGCAATGGGCGACAGCTAGTAAAGAAACAAAAGAGATCACACAACTGGTGGGCTCAGTGTATTCAAAGAAAACTCCAAAACAATTAGTGTTGGCTGTCATCTATGGCTACTTCTCATGTACAATTTGGCAGCTATAGGTGCAGTTTCTAAGGTGTTATGTAACATATGTACGTGCAACATATCATGATTTCAACTCTTATAATGGATGCCCAACTTTGCTCAAAAAAAGCTGAATTTATTCACAATTCAAGTAAGAAACGAAGCCAATTGTGATGAGGGATTAATTATAGCTAGGATCACTAGTGAGTACCCCTTTTTCCCTTTCAACTTGCAGGTGCAGTGCCATATAAAAGACAAATTCTCTCCAACTATTACTTCAGATGCATCTATGATATGTACAAGTTGTTGTTGTTGCTGCTGCTGCTTTCATGAATTATAATGGTTTGGAAAGTGTCGAGGGACGTGCAAGCTGAAATATATCTCATATAATTACATCAATTATGAACGACTTCAGAATAAAGTCAATTAGGAACGATTTGAGAATAAAGAATTGGGGGTATATCTTCAAACAATGTCGAGAGTCTTTAATAAAATATTTATTTGTACACAAAGTTAATTATAGTACTGTTATGAAAGGCAAGTGAATTGAAATGCGCATGCAAAAGGGTAGGCTGAGCAAAATGTGTATGGACTCTTTGATGAGACTAAAGCAATTTAAGGTGCTAGAAAGTACTGCTATAGTTTCGTAATCAAAGCAGATATATGAGCATATTGGCTCTTAAAGCTACGGTTGAAGTGAAACTCCTGTAAACCTTGAACGAGAAGGTTTGTATTAATTGGTGAAAATGAGACAACTGACGTACATTAAATACACACAATGAGACGTGTACACCATATGTTCTACTTCCTTATAAAGTGTGGTGGGTTCCACTTCGAGATGCGCACAATCTAGTTAATTTTTTACCTTTTTAATGGCAGTAGATATAATTTATATATACTGCTTTTTTACTGATTCGATCGTTTCATTTAAAAAAAACATAATAAATTACTTTTCGAAAGATATGGCAATTTGTGTGTATCCTTTGTAACTTGATTAATTTTTCTCGAGCTCCAAATCTTTTTTTGGTTAAGAGAATTATGTTATATTCTTCATAATATTTAGAAATTGGCATCGTTAATTTATTAGTATGTACAAGTCAAGTCCGAGATGGGAAGGTCAAGCACCTCTAACTTTATAATAAGATAAACTAACATAATTGAAATTAAATAACATGATTTAAGTTAACATGATCTACTTTTTTTTGTGTAGTATAATAAAGTAAGTGAAATACGAAATTTAATATCTAACGTGATCCACTAGACTGTATAAGTCTCGTTATAATTATAATGTTCATTCTATTTTAGTAAAATTAAAATTACTCAATGTGATCTTATAGTTAATATGATAAACATGTCTCACTTTAAAGGCATAGGTTGCTCTTCACGAGCTTGAAATAAATAAAAAAATTAAATTTAAAAAATCATAATTAATTTTTTTCCTAATTATTATTAGGGGTGGCAAAAATTTGGATATGAATGGGTCTGGATTTGGACAACTCCTACTATAAAGAAGTATATTCGTTGTCCGGACCCGACACGGTTTTAAATTCGAACAAGACTCTCTTGTCCAGACCCGTTTTGCTTAAAATTCGAGTTGTCCGAATGTCCAGATTTATCGCAATCTTGAAATTAACTTCTTATAATAAAATCTTCTTCAAATATTAAAATATACACATATTATGATTTTATGTTGTGTAATTTAGAAAAACAACATGAAATTTATGCTATTAAACATTTAATGTTAAGAAACAATTATTCAAGTATAAAAAAATTAAATTAAATTTATTTTACAATCAAAAATATCTTTAATACCCTAAATTGTATACGCATTAGAGTAAATTAATATTTGTTAATCTATTAAATAAGTAGCAAATGTTTAATATCATCTTTTATCAAAGAAATTCTTAAATTTATTTATAACTCGAACCAGGTCCGGGTCGGGTCTAAGTTTACAAAGCTTTGTCTTTACCTAGGGCGGTTTTAAATTTAGACAAGAGGCCTTTGTCCAGACCTGACTCGAAATTATTAAAACATCTCAAACACAAAAGTTAGGTAAAAGAATTTATTTAATCTACCGAGTACAAGAAAATGCTTTACTTGGTCAGATGACCAAACAATGCATAAATTAAAAAGAAAAAGTGCAAGCATACATTTATATATAAAAAAAAAAAAAAAAAATGTTTCGATTTCTAATAGGAAAACTTATATATAAAAACGTAGTCATGTGTATGTGTGTGTATATATATATACATAAAATTTAGCGGAACTGCTCCATGTCATTGGGGGACTTTAAAGAGCATCTAAAGTGGTAACATGAATTTAGACCATGGATTAGTGTCACATCACGGATGCGGAGATGATGTCTATCATATGTGGCACTAGATATACATTCACCTCTTAAAATGATCTCCAATAGTAATGTGAATTTAGACCATTGATTGATGAGTTGACACTTATATTTTTAATTTTCATAATATTAGTAAAGGCTTTAAAAAAAACTTTAAAAGAATTAATAATGCTGACGTAGCAGTCTGCCACAATGTCTAGAAGTAGACATTATAGTAGATACCCTCCACTTTGATTTCATGTCACATAGGATAGACACTATGAATCTATGATTGCATTGAGAGCATTTTTTGAGTTAAATGTGAATTGTATCTTAGGCGGATCTATTTTCACCCAAATTCATGATCCCCATTAGAGATGCTAAGCATTGCCCAAGAAAAGAAGAGAATATCCTAGTTCCTTCCAATGGTGTTAAACACGTGGCACTAGTGTTGTCACCTAAAGATCATGGCCCATGGGGTCAAAACAAGAACACATGCATTACAACACATACATAATTTTTGTTCTTTGTAATTAAGAAAGTTGAAAGGCGATCTTAATTAATATAGAAAACAGTGCCTTGAAAGCGAAGTCAGTGATTTCTCCTTTAACATTTTTATTGGCCATCTCTGTATCCTCTCTTTCTTTCTTTCATTAGTATTTTTTTTTTCCGTTTTTGCCCCATAAAGACCAAACAAGAAGGTTATTGTACCCATTCAAATTTTCTGTCCTAGTCAAATTAAATGGTTGATTGAACTAATCAAATTGGTTTACCTGCTAAAAATTAATTTGCACTTTAATCGTAACAAGAATTAGCGATATTTTTTCTCGATAAGCAGATTAATAAGTTATACTATACAAGCTAATCGATGACTGATTCAAGATGAATTTTGAATTATAATTAACGAGAAATTAAAGTTTAAGAGAAGGCATGTTGTGACTCAGTAATTGCTATTAGTTTAAATTTATCTCAATTTTATCCCTTCTAATTCAATTCAATTACTAAATTAAATATTAAAGTTAATTAATTAAATTTCATATAATTAACAATGATTAATTACTAGCTACCTCACACTAAAGTTTTGTATTTTTATAGTCTAATTATTATTATTTTTTTATTTTTAAATGGTTTCCTAAATTAGAACACTATATATATATTGACTTTGATTAATTATTAAATTTTCTTAAGAAAAAGTTGTTCTGATGCACAAAGCAAGTGTCATGTGTGCTCGTGTTACATTCTAAAGTTAAATCTTCAAGGATATATAAGAAAAAAGTGGGCCACAGTATGTGAATGGCAAAAAAGAACACTATAGCCATGTCATTTTAATCTTTTTTGAGAGGGTTAGTTCAGTCTTTTTAGTAAAAGAATAATCTAGATTAGTCTTTAATCAATGCTGGAGCCATAAATTTTAAAGTAAAATGACTAAAGAAATTTTAAACTAACTAAACCAATAGGCGATTAAAGCACTTGGTATATGCTTGGAAGGAATTCGCCATTTTAGTTAGAGTGCTATCTTTTTTACTTTTTAAGACCTATCAAATAGACAATTCATGGTTGATATGCAAAGTTTCTATTTGCATTTCTCTTTTTTAAATATTTACTCATGCTTTACACCTAGCTTCTACAGGAAGTGTTTTTGCTTCCTTTAATTATCACGTTTTAGTCAAGGTTTTTTTTTTTTTTTTTTTTTTTTTTTTTTAATTACAATGTCACGAAGCAATCCCTGCCCTTTAGAGAAGCAACTTCGTCTCAATTACAAATTCACCGGAAACGATTCAAGCTAATTCATGATGTTTAGACATTAAACTTAGAGTGCGGCTATGTGGAACATGACTATTTCTCAGGGCACCTCGATGATCAGGACACCCAATCAATTTCTCGAGGCACACCGTCAAGTTTCCCAAATTGCCCCTTGGTTAAAAAACGAGCACCCCGCCTGATTAGGACGCCTCGGTTGTTTCTCAAGGCACCCCGACTGTCTCGGTCCCATAAGTTCAAAAAACAACATGCAGTCACGGTTGCACACGTCCGAGACCATTCCTCAAGTCTCGATTTACAATGACCGTGAGTAGTACCACATAGTACAAACATATGGTTTCAATTGCTTTAGTTTGAGACTCATGCAAAAGTGTCAGCTAGAGACAACCGAGACTATATGTAGTGTTTCGATCTGTGTGGTCGATCACTTCGCGTCTCCCGTACGCTTTGAAAAAAAAATTACAAAAAATCTAGAAAACGGACTTTATCTTGTTCTACGTCCGCCTCTCACTCCTTTTCTTCACCCATTATACATTAACAAGGTGATGCAAATGTACCCAATTTAATAAACCCTACAATGCAAACCGACATTAGTCTCCTCTAAAACAGTCAATCGAGTTCATTCAACTCCGTGTATGTGCACGGCTAAGGATCGATTGCACTTGTGAAAAAATTGGAGGATTGAAGGTGAGGTGCACGAGAATGGAGAGGTTTGGGTACGCGAGTGAATTGGTTGGATTGAGATGGCAGTTTTGACATTTCCTTCTTACCTCAATTTTTACAACATTTTGGTTGGATGTCCTGATCATTGTGCGGGGGTACATAAGGGGTACATAAGGGGTACATAGCCGCAGTCTAAACTTAACTGGTCATGACAAACTCATGTAACCTTTGTGGCTCACAATGAATCCATAGCGTCTAGAAGAACCTATTGGGCCAACGGACCTGGATAACCAATTAACTATTGCGATCCATAATGCACTTGGTTTATTTTATCAAGATTCATTATGAACTTAATTAAAGGGGTTACATGTAAAAGCATACATGAAATAAGCAAGTGAAACATTGCTGGAACAGCTTTACTCTTTAAATGTCAACTCGGGTCGATTGCGAAGTAATCAGTTAAATCTGAATAACGGGCGTGACAAAAAAAAACAAATAAACAAGTGAAAAGTTAATTAATTTATGAGTCCGAACTCATGAGTCCGAGTAGATTTATTGTATATAAATAAATAAATATAAATATAAATATAAATATATATATATATATATATATATATATATATATATATATATATATATATATATATATATATATATATATATATATATAGTTTGAGTGAAATGTATAAATTTACCCAATTTAAGTTAGCACTTTCATGTGTGTTACGATTATTGATGTAATTAATGACAAAGGTGCTTTTATATAACTTGTTAACTAGGCAAAGTTAAAGCCTGCCATCAGTACTAAAGGTAATAAAGCTGAGTCCTAATTAACCAGCCTTCTCTCAAGTTTTTAGGAAAGTCCTGATATACCCTTGTATTAACAAAAATGAATGCACATTCCATTCACATTAGAAATTTTACGTCACTTAGTCGCGATTAGCTTTGTCAATGACCTATATATATAGCTTAATTGGAAACACATCTATCTATATATCAATATTCTATATTTCTCTATATATATATATATATATATATATATAAGTCGGATGAGAGATAAAGTTAAGAAGTTACCTCCTCTCATCATTCTAGTTTTATAATTTTCTCAGTTTTCTTATTTTTTGCTATTTATTTATTTCAATTTATATTATCGATTGTCCCGAGAGATATAATTATATATTATGTGTGCATCAATTAATAATTAATAATGGTTATATTATCAACAAATGAATTAATAGAATAAGTACTTTCAACTCGAAATCATGAGCAAATACATAGAATGGAGTGGAATACAAGTTTTAAAATCATGGGCAGATACATGGAATTGAGTATATTTAATTATATACATATAAACTACTAAATACATATAGTATAGTGCAAGTTCTATTCTCCTTATAAATTTCACATCTCATCCATTCTTCTAGGTTGTAATTCTCCCGCGTCCAGTTTGAGGAGATTTTGGGGAGTGCTTGGCCATCATCTGGATTTTGTTTAGGTCTCCGGTGCAAATGTTTTTGGGGTTCCTTGTGTTTAAAGGGATGCACAAGAACCATGAGTTGGCTTATGTAAGGGGCCAAGCATGATGATTTTTTTTTATATAGTTTTTGCTTGACATAGGTGTCAACTACGACACCCATTATTTTGTAACTTTCCTGCTTTTGCAAATTTTCATACATATATTTACTTCCAATTCATCAAAAAAAATCAAAAGAAAAAAAAAACACAGTACAATTCCACATGCCTTCTTCATTTCACTTTTTTTCTTTACCTTTACTAAAAATATGGTGTTGTTTTGAATTTAGCACTTGAACGTGAGGTCTAAATGTTTACTTTTACTGGTGTAATTTTTAGTATTGGGCAGATGATATAGTAATAATATCATCCAAAAAATCGATGTGGAGATTTATTTAAGGGTGTAAAATTATTTAATAAACCTTCTATTATATAGTTTCAAAAACACATGCGAAAAGCGTAGGGAAACAACTAGTCTTTATTATAAAATTGGGACAATCAATAAAACAACAAATTAAAAAAGTGATTTGATTTGCACACTTTGCTCATTGAGGATCACATACTATAGTTTGGCATGCTCCTAAGGAGTGTGGTATAGTGTCGTAGTGGTTTCAGAAAGGGTATTAGTACTCTGATTAAAGTAGAGGTATCGACATGATATATCATTTCAAATCATTTAAAGAATTTAGGTTTTCTTGAAAAAAATATATTAAAAAATATTTAGGCTTAAAGGCAAGGCTAAGTGTATAGTGTTTAGGGAGTCACAGCTCGGCATGCAAAATCTTCTATGTTGAGCATTATTTAACTTGTTGCAAAACTTCAACCCTACAATTGTTGTGCTCACTCAAAAACATCTCCTCTCTCGCGCTGTGAGAAACCCTAAGCGTCGCCGCTTAGGTGTGACGACCCCTACTACTAAATAGGGCACCGCCCGGCCTAATCTCGTAATCAAGCCTTAATCCAACTCACCTAAGACTTAATTACGTATTAGTCAGCATTTCGTCCCTATATTTCTCCAAATTCATGTCTTGATCTATATTATCATTTTCATATAGTTTAAAGATTATGCGGAAGCCATGATAATTCAAAATTCCTAAGGGTGGAAAACCAAGAAAAGACAATAGCACAAGCACGTATATATATGACACTATTCACTCAACCCAATGTACAACCCAAAATGACGTAAACAATAATAATACAACAAAAGTCGAGACATACAAATGAGTGAGGAGAGTCGCCGAACTGCACATAGGAAGTCGTCAATCTTCTCCTTCCCTGTCTCTGTCTTGCTGACGGACCTACACCCACCGTCACAAACTAGACGGTGAGTATAGTGATAATTAAGTACTAACTGGAGAATTATATGCCACATTTTCAAAAGAAACGAATGGTATTTAAAAGCATAAAGTAGTGAAATAAATTGTTGAAACAAGTAATGCAAGTAAATACCACAGTTAAATATGTAGAAACAGACACAGGCTAAGTCGAGATGATCTACGTCCGGTCGGTGGTGAGACGTATCACCTACCCTCTTTCCCACTACTATATGGAGTTGCGCTCAACATATCTCACATACATAGCGGAGCTACGCTCTACGCTTTCCAACATAAATCTCATGCTTGCAGACCACCCCGAGTCTCATACCTCGTGTGCCGCACAAGTGTAGTGGTGAGTGTTGGAACCCCGGTAGACCCATGTCCCCGTGAACCGCGCATCTCTAGTGCAATGGACACTAAATAATCCCTACTTTACTTTCAAAGACAAATAATTTCAAAATTCTAGGATGCCAAAACAAGTTAGGCTACAAAGCCCAAAGAAAATCGAATACAAGTCCAATTAAATTTAAATTATTCAATTAGCGTGCTTTTTATCAATTTTATTCAAGAATTTCATCAAGTGTAGGAATCGAGAGGCAACTAAACAATTCACAAGGCATCGTGTCACAATATTCATTAATGAATAGAGACAAGAACAACATGATGTGCGAGTTCAAGTAGTAATGTCTACCAATAGACCAATAAAGTAATAAGAGAATGAAATGAAATATAAAATTCTTACAATCGTACTTATAAGTCACACGCTTATCCTAGTCTATCCGATCCCTCGACAAATTCGTAATGCGTGCCCAAACGCAAGAGTTCTCCCCTAGTTCCCTAACATTCAATAATGTCTCACTTAGGCCAAATCGAAGTCGAGACAAATTTCTAAAAACCTTTTTATTTATTTTCTACCATTCGGCCCATTTCGCGTTTATCGAGGTAAACCCCCAAAAAATGCTCGTCCAAAATTCCAAATATTGTATTTTTCAAAGAAACTTATCCCTTTCTATTTATTTTGTCGAAATATGATTTTTCGGAATTTTTTCCAATTTTTCTCCTTTTTTTTTGAGATAAGATTGACTAATGGGGTTCATTTGACTTTATAGATATGATTTGGGTTGGCTTGAATGTGAGCCACTCATCTCAAAACACACACGTATCTCAAGGCACATCGGGTGGTCTTCAACACCACACTTATCCTTCAAGTCACTTGTGAGCGACTCAAAACCTTAACACCCTTTATAGAGATGTGTGTGTGTATGTTTTAATGCTTTACTTTATACCCTTTTTTTTTTACATAGATATTTCTAGTAGAGGTGGCCACATATATACCACTAATTACCCAAAAATCCACATTTTATTTAAAGAAATCAAACTTACCCCTAAAATGCCGCTACCTCGGTCCCACGTCGACACGCGACTCGAGGCGCGTCCCCGCTCGTCTTGATACTTGCATACCCGTAAATGACTTAGTAGTCTACACATATACAGTACACTAGACATACAACACACAAATATAAAATGTACATCGGCCCTTGCCTCGGTAAACGGACATATCGCGGTGTGGGTCCCACAGTACGGGTCGTTGAGCTTGTGTAAAGACAATAACACAGTTAAAAATTTTGGGTCGTTACATTAGGGTTTCTCATATTTGCCTCCTCAAGCCCTCGGCTTTCAAACCCGTTTAGTGCGGGGCTTCCGACGACACCGAGGCTCACTCTAGCGACCACGAGCGTCGCGGTGGCCTCTAAATTCTCTGGCCACTCCTTCCCCCCTTCTTCCTCTCTCGGCATGTCTTCTCTTCCCCATCTCTCTCCTTTTCGCTTGCTTCTTCTAGTCTTTGGGTCACTGGTAAGAAAAGGTTGGGGACGACGAACAAGCGATGCAGTGAATTAACGTCTTGAGGAAGGTGTTTTTGGGAGGAAGACGACTATGTTGCCTCTCCGGCTCTCCAGCCGGCTCTCTTTAGGGCTTCGCCGGCGTGCACGCGTCTCTGATCAGTGGCTGCAGCCATGGCCGAGCAGATCTTGGATTTCGGTGTCGTTGGTTTTGTTGGATCTGGTTAACAACATCATCGTCAATCTCACAGTCTGTGTATCCCCTCTCCTACTTCTTTTAGATTCGTTTTCCGTAGTGTTTAAGATTGTGTTTAGTTCAGTCGTTTAGGGTTATGTCAATTTGGTCCCTGCCTACTTGCGGATGTTGCCTCCATTGGTGAGACTTGTTTATCTGTTGGTGATGTTTTTTGTTGTTGTTACTGTAGTTTGTTTTCCTCTTGAAGGGTAGTTTTCCCTTTTATTAAGGCTTTCTACCTAAGTTATATTCGGCTTTTCTCCTAGGTTATATCCGGTTTTCCTCTCCATCAATCAAGCCTTATAGGTCGTCGATGGTTGAGTGTGGTGGGGCTTTATTGTCTCCTTTCCTCTCGTGGAGGCCGAGCTTGTATCGTTTCATGGATGTATGAGTTCTCACTTTTCAATGCAACTTATTGCGCCTTGACAAAAAAAAAAAAAAAAAAAAAAAAAAAAAAAAAAAAAAAAAAAAAAAAAAAAAAACCTTCTACCCTTGCTTGCAGTGAAAATTACACATGCATGTACATACACACAAAGTTCTCATCCATCCCATTAGTATTAGAAAATTTGATCCTTGTCAGTTGTGTAGAAGTAGTTGTCATTGCATTCACATATTTATGGTGTGTGCAAATGGTGCACGCTTTAGTTAAGTGCCTCTTATTATCCATCCAAACAATATTACAACTTTGCTTTCCCATTATCAGTTAATTCAAGCAGAAACTGTGAAGGAAATAAAGATATACATCTACCTCTGCAGCTTTTAATGAAGCAATTTGTGCAAGTTGTCACTGAATCTTACTTGTAGAAGAAACGGACAAAAAAAGAATCACAAAAATAAAAGCATAGGTACAATTACAACCGCTTAAATTCTAAGAAAGTTGAGCCTCACAACAGAATATAATCCATACAATAAGATTTTGATGTCTACTATATAGTCAAAGTTTAATAAGTCTCCGATGGCTTTCAATAGTTTCAACATCTTTTTGTCATATATCAACCACATGACTAAATGTACATTAATTAAATAGCTAATCACCTATAAAATTCTTTTAATTACACTTTAGAGAAAGTATGGTTAATTAGTAAGGCTTCGTTTGGTTCGTTTTTGCCAACTTACAGTGCGAGTAGAGATAACTCCATATAGTTAACTCACAGTGTAAGTTCATATTTCATGTTTGGTTGAACTTTAAACTTGCAGGGAAGTTGCAAATTTTTAAAAACATAAAATGTGGGAGTTGACATAAATGCCCTTCAAACATTTTTTTTTTTAAAGATGATTTGTGTGGGACTTGGAAAAAAGATGATTTGTGAGGGGTATTTTTGTCTATTGAACTCCTTAGAGATATCTCCCTATACCAAACAAGATTGGTCGCCCAACTCCGTGTCTCACCCACATACCAAACAAGACATAAGTTTAATTTTCTCCCGCCACACCGAAAGTGAGTCCAAGTTTAGGTTGGATGGATTTGACATTCTTGACTGCCAACTTAATCAAATGGTTTCCTTAGGAAAGAAGACAAAAGCAAGACGCAGAGGAAATTAATGGACGAAGATGTTGATAAGTGCACGGGGAAAGGGTAACATTGTGACAAATACACACCAATGTGATCCCGAATGGTCAGGGGTCATGGCCATTGCCATGTTGTTGCTTCACCGACTTTTTTATTCTCACATAGAGAAAACTGAGATGGCTTTTAATTCATAAAGGTGTACAATCTCCATAACATTTTAAAGTGAATATCAAAGTGCGCGGTTAGCTAACTGAACCACCAAAAAAGTGCTACAAAAAAGCAATGTGTGCATGAGTAGTGATGGCTACAAAAATCACAAGATTGCAATGTCACTTTTACAAATTAAAAAGTTAGACAACACACGTATATACTCACACGAATCGGGGTCCGTTGGATGGTGCATCAAAATCCGCAAACGCACACATCTCGGGGGTATGATCAAACAGTTCTTCAAAAGGGAAACATGGGCTTAAAGCAAACTCAGGGCAATGCCGATAAGAGAAACCACAGAATCAGATCATGTGAGGCCTACTGCCTATAATTTGAGAAAGTTCACCTTATGATTCCAATAGTTGGACATATATAAAAATAAAAATCCAATTGTATCAATTTGGGGACATGGTATCCCATAATAGAACATCTGCAAAATGGGGTATGGGTCCTAAATCCTAATACTCTTTAAGGTCCACAATCCACTCTCTCAAGCTATCAAAAAAAAAAAAAAAAAAAAAAAAAAAAAACCACGAAATCTTTTTTAAGAATATTTCTAATATTACCAAATATATAAACATGTACATTTTTTATTTTGGTGATTTTATGATGGTGGGTGAAGATTTATGGTGGTGATGGGGAGGTCACAGGGAAAGAGAAGGTAGAAACAAATAACAAGTTGTGCCTTTAACAGGGCACAGTATTGGACTTTTTACTAATAGGGAAAGAATATTCAATACCATGCTTGATTAATTTCTTGCCTATGAGTGAACTTTAGTTACATGGGCTGTGTGCCACTCTAAACTGCCCACCTATATAGGCTATTGCACACTCTTTTTCTGTACTTGGCATGGGAGGGCCCTGCTCTTTCAATGGTTTTGAAAATAATGTTACTTGGCCTTGTAACTAATGTCACAATTGATGCATGTGGTCCTCCATAACACCATATCACTTTAACTTTATGGACATTACTCCAAATCAAAAGGAAAAATAAAAATCACATCTGCATTGATGATTCATCATTTTATTTCATCTGCCTATATATTTCCAACAAAACAGGGTAGAGAGATCTATAGAGAGAGAATAGAGGGTCTGTAACAGGAGATATAGATCAGAGAGATATAGATCAGAAGTGATGTGGATCCTCTCTAAAGTGTAACAGATGAGATAGGGATGAAGTATAATGTTTATGTACTGCTCTACTGCTCACTTTCATTGTCCTCGTAGAGCTTTTAACTTTGATAGTAAAAGTGGTGGATAGATGACATATTGACAGGGTTGAGGAGTCACTCCTAATCCTATCTAGATAGCTATCAAGTATGAGTTTATCAAAAGGAAAATGCTAATGTTACCCTAATAGGACCGCACGGACATGTCCCTTGATTTTGGTAGACATGTGTACACGCATACATCATCGAAGGGACGCGCACAAGTGCTTATCATATGTGCGTGTTCTATAAGGGGAACATTAGCAGGGTCCTATCTAAAATGCTATATATATATAGGTGATTTTATGTGATTGGAGATGAATTTGAGTACTAAATAGTACACATACACAAAAGTAATTTGTACATGGTTGATATATACTACATGCAAAGATTACTTAATAATAATCTCTTTTATTGATTTAGACAATTTGACAGTCTCTTCAATGAATTGATATTAGGATCTAACTAACTAACTAATTACTACATATTGATTAAAACTGATCAAAATTGGATGAAAATGATTAATTAACTTATCGGAGTGAATCAAATTAAAGTTACTGTTTAATTATTTTATTTTTTTTATGAATATAGAGGCAGTACTCTTGTATAATAAGACGTGCAAGCCTAAATATGAGCCATATATGGAGGCAGTACTCATGTAGACATATACAGAGGAGACAGAACCAGCTCAAGAAAAGGCAGATGTTTCGATGATTCCTGCAAAGATTCACGATTTCAGATGTGTAGCTTCAAAATGATCGATTTGTTTTTTTAAATTTCCTTGAATGAGAAGAGATATTTTGAATGCCTATTTCTTTATCTTCTCTACTAATTAATGATATTGACTTGGTGGTCAAGATGGCGCCCTTCACCGTGAGAAGTGCTAGAATGACAACTACATGTTATACACACTACGAGACACATTGGCTCACAATGATAGCCATCCACGTGTACCTCGAGATGCAAGCATACACAAATTACGATGAATAGCACGCGAGTCGAGGTCGTATATAAAGCTTTTGTAAGCCAATGTGTCTTGTGGTGTGACATTGTTGTTGTCATTCTAGTATGTTCCTATATAAATTTGATCACGGACGACTTTTTCTTTTGTAAGTGACTCCAACATAAGTCGATTTGAGATCACTTTTAAATTTATATTTTAGCAAGTGATATCTCGTTCATCCATCAAAGACGCTTTGGCAAAATTCAAGAAACATTTAATTAATTAGAAAAAAGCTTCAGTAATATACTTTGGGCATCGAGCTGGTCGGACACCAACCCACTCGATTGCCACGCAATGCACCTCGTGATAGCGCGCACATCTCGAGGTGTATCACGCTAACCTAGTGAGTCGTTGCCCATAATATGTTAATCTAGTGGCTTCCATTTAATTATCAATAAATCTATTTTGACTCGTGAATCCAATTTCATAGGAGGTTCTAAAATTTTTTACAAAGATTTTATGAATATCAAATAAGTTTTACAAGTGATTGTGTTAACTTCATTAATTACTTGAGAATGACTTTAAAATAAAAAAAAAAAATTTGAGTCCAGTCTAAATGGCAGTACTATACCGTTAGTTATTAACTTCTAAATTGTACACTAAATTGTTTCATATACTTCTTTTTATATATTTGATTGTTCCTAACAATTTTGCACCTGCTTCACGTGGTCAAGACATATTTTGTCAAAATTCTTTTTTTTTTCTTGAAACTTTAGATTAAGTTATCATTTTTCAAATCATCACGGGCGATCAATGTGTTCCCGAATATATTTTTTTCATGCATGCGTGGTAATTCAAGAGCACGTGATCCGTTTGATACACATGAAATGAGTAAAACGCATCTCTCTAGGTATATGCTGATCAAATGATATAAAGTGGCACTTTGAACTTAATTTGTAATACGAGGCAGCGAGGATTTTAGACTTATTACAATTATATGAGGGGTCCATTTAACAGTTTTAATAGAATTTTAAAAGAAAGTTAATGCAGGGGAACAAATTAAGCCATGCCATTAATTAGGGTTCAGTTGGAGACCAATAATTTGGTACGATATTTGAAAGTAAAATCGAGGTTATGGGTTCAAACACTAGTGAGGCAAGTTGTTCTTTCTTAGGAAAAAAAAATTAATTCATGTCCTTGCCGACCTGCTGCGTGATTTTTAGCTGTGATTTAAGAGAAAAATTTATTTTTTTTTTATAAAATTTTCGTAATAATTTTTAAAAAATTTTAATTAACGAGTTTATCACGTGTCATTAATGCATAAAACTCGATAATAATTTCGCCTTCCACTTCAAGAATTTAGTTCCATATGTGGTTCATGCATGTCATGGGTACGTAGTAAAAATAAAAATAAAAAATATGGTTCACGTCACTTCAAAATTATTGGGTAGTTTTAATATATCGCAGATATGGACTCCGTAGCTACCTTAAATTATAATCTTAATGTTCGATGCATGCATGCATGTCCTTTTAGTAGAAATCCCAAGACCTTTTAAAAATCAAAACAAAAAAGTGAGAAACCATTAAGCAAAATTATAATTCCATTTATCGAAGAGATCGATCTCTCTCGCACTTGAAAGATGCTTAATTGAGAACATTCGCATTTAATAATATAGTATCACATATATATATATATAATAAAGGTACTACTACTACGAGAATCAAATATATACCCATGTCATGGGTATATTATTTACAACTATTGGATTCTAATCTAATACATTAATCGAGGCGTCATAAATGCACAAATTATTTAATGCACAACACATTTTGAGTGGGTTCCATGACATGAGTATATATTTAAGCTTCATTCAGGGGCGAATCCAGGATTTTAAGTAGACCTGGGTTAGACTTAAATACTAATATGTATTTTTTTTGGAAAATATTTTTTTAAAAAAATACTTTTGTAACGTAGAAAAGTTGACACTCACTTAGTGACATCTCTTGAGTTTCCCCGACATGTGTGCATGCACGCATCTTGATGCCTATTAGAGGGACGCCAACAAATACGTGATTTTTCTGAGTTACAGTATATAGTAGGGTCTTTTTTTTGTTTAAATAAAGAATTTTGAAAATATATCAACAAGTGTTAATTATATTTTTCTCTAGGAAGAAAGATGATATAGCTACCAACTACATTATACTATAAAGTTCATCTCGATTCCGATCAGGACGATGGAGGTGCGATTCAAATTCAATTACGTTGTTACACCAACTACTCCACCACCAAAATTAGCTCTTTTATTTTTACTTCAATGGAAATCGAATCACCACCTTCTGAAACATTGTCTTTCGACAAATGATGTCTCTGTCAAAACTAGCTCACTCTAATTTTATTTCAATAACACTAGTTCAATGAAATAAACATTTTTTATTGAATCAATGAAATAAACATTAAACTTTGCTAAACCTTTTTCTTGCTTTTCGTTATCTTTTATTTATTTATTTTTTTTTTTTTTTAAGAGGAGTCGAACACACGACCTCCATGCTTACCTTTTAGCAAGTGATGTTTCACCTGAGATGTTTTTGACTCTTTATTTTTAATTGAATGTCGACAAATGAACTTTACTTAATTTATTTTCTTTTATTGATTTTTTATTTGGGTGGATTAGGCTTGAAAAATCTTAATAATGGGTGGGCTAAACTTTAAAAAAAAAAAAGAAAAAAAGAAAAAAAGTGGCCTATGTATATATAGGGGTTACATGTATCTTGCCCTGGGCTATAGACCAGGGCAAGATACATGTAGATCCGCGCCCTGGCTTCATTGTAGAATATCTCTTTATAATATATAAATATATATATATATAAATCTCTCTTTTTTTCTGTCAATCAATTTAAACAAGAAGACATACATAAATATGAATGGGAAATACTAGAATGATAACAAGTATGTCGCAGTGAAAGACATATTGGTCAACAACCTCGACTCACATATTATGCCTCAAGATCCGTGTATATCCGCATCTTGAAGCCAATATGGATGGCTTAAAAGCCCAACGTGACTTCCAATGTGACATCCGTGTTGTCATTCTATCATTATATATATGAATTCATGCAAAACTTAGGCATTGCATCTCTACTAATGAAAAGATTAATTAAGCAAAGCAAAAGCAAATCTTATTTAACTAGGGAAGAATATTTAGATGTGGAAGTTGGGGAACTACCACCACTCATTGATATATGTGCACATAATATTCTTTCCCGATTATATTTTGATCATCAGCATATTTTGTTGTCCACTTTCCACTGTATATATAATAAGCCATACATACATTTCTTAAAAAAAAAGAAAAAAGCCATACATGGCATATTCGATTTTTCCTTTTTGAAATTCTTGGCATTTCTCTCATATATATGCTTAATTATTTTCATATATATATATATATATATATATATATAAAAAAGCTATGTACATTGTTGACACGTCAACTCGCATGGATTAAAATGTTTTGGTGTATTAATTACTTTACCTAATTAATAGCCTAAGTACTTTCATTAATTAGCCCAATTAATATGAGTATCCTAATTAATAATCTAAGTACATTGTTTTCAAATTACAAGTACGCAAGGAGCACCCCTAATTAAGAGGCATTTTTATCCAAATTACAAGTACGCAAGGAGCAATTACAAGCTTAATGACGTATAATTAATAGACATATCAAAGTAGTTATAGTATACTCGCATAACTAACAAGATCAATAATGAACTCGAATAATTACATACCCATATACTATAAATTAAACTGATGTGAGCTTAGTTGGCCCAATATGCCCACATAACTAACAAGATCAATAATTAATGAACTCGAATTATTTTAACAAAATTATTTTAACAAAATTTACGATGGACTTAGACTAATTAAATATTAACTTAATTATTATGTCTTCTCCGATGCTCAAACTTTAATTGGTTGTCCTGATATTGGTGGCCAAACACTCAACATTCCCATCATTATTTATTTATTTTGTTTGATATGTAAAGACTCAACATTCCCATCATTATTTATTTATTTGTTTGATACGTGGGGTATCCAATAGAGTCTTACTATTTTCACTGGCCCTAGTGAAATTAACATGAGCGTAGGCAATAGCTGAGACAATCTTCGCGCAATGAGAAATTGAATTTAAAATCATGTGCTTAAATTACACAATTTCAAACTTACCCTTTCGGTTGAGCCAACTCATACATTCCCATCAATAATATTTTATGTAGCGTAGTTGCCATAATTGAAAATTTTTCACATCAAGGAACGATGTGACTTTTTTCTTTTTGGTTTCTTTTGGTGAAAAATCAAGATTTACCGTTGATTAATTTCTTCAATTACGATTTTTTAAGTTTAAATTACTATCGCTGTCAACAATTAAAGATAATTACGCAAATGTGTACACCACCGCCAAGCAAACCTAAATCTGCTTCAACGCTCTTACGAAAACCAAAATATGTGACGTTGACAATATACTATATATATATATACACTACACTCGCACAAATTTAATTAGTCTAGTAATTTACATTCATATTTCAAAAAATAAATTACTTTATTTTTATTTTGACCTTTTGATAATTAATTATAATTATTTAATTTAATAGTGGTAAGACCCTTAATTAAACGTAGAATAATAAATTTAAGTAAAAGTTGAAAGACTTATTAAGTGTAAAATAGTAAATTCAAGTGACGGCTAAAAGACTTAATTAATGATGGAATAGTAAATGTAAGTGACGGTTAAAAAATTTATTATTCGAGCTTATTAAGTATAGTAGATATATTGTGATTTTAAATTTTGATATTCAATGATAAATATAGCTTTTTGAAACTTGTGCACATATACATTTAAGAGTGATAAATGTAACTTTTATATTCACCATTAAAGTTAAATTCTATAGTGATAATTTTAAATCACCCTTCATAGTGATTTAAAATAGTTACCATTGTAGATTAATTTCTTTATATATATATATATATATATATATATATATATATATATTGTCTTTTATTAATTATTATATGTTCACCCAAAAAAGTATCCTATCGGAAACAGTGCTTATATAATGTCTAATTTCTGGCAAGGATTTTATCCCTTTTTAAAAAAAATTTACTTTGCCTTTTTTCATTGTTGTTGAGAATAATTGCCGTCCGCAAAAATAAATAAATAAAAATATTGTTCGATTAATTAAATATTATTTTTGAAAAAAATAAAAATTTCATTTATCATCGATGGCTATCAATGGTGGCTCTCGAATACATTGAATAGAACAAGATGAGACATATAATCAATCATCGTGACAGATTGATTCGCTAATCTTAATTGTTCTAAAAAATATTCAATCGTCATAAGGTTAGCTTTCAAGAAGTGCGAATGTAACAATGAAATAGGCTAACAATCAGTGAATTCGATATCTTAACAAACGTCTGAAACACAACATTACACAGATGCACTAGTCGAATCATAACGAAAAATTAAACTTTTAATAAGAGAAGTAAACACAAATTAAACTTACGACGAGGAAAAATAATCTAAACCGTCTAATAAGAGAAATAAACAAACTACCTATGAAAATAAGATCTAATAACGATTACCCAACCCCATTATAGCAAATCAGTGCACAATCTTTTTTCAGACGATACAAATCTAAAGTTTATTTGATAGAAAAAATACAAAATATGAAATTGAATGTTGTAAACAGTGAATTTGATAGTCGCAATCTAGATATATGAACCTAATAATCTCATCAGATCAGAACAGATCCAAAGTTTATTTGATAGAAAAAAGGCAAAAGAAATTATTGGAACCACCACCAATCGAAAAGAGGATTGGCGATGGTTCAAAAATTGAATTGACAAGGAGAATCAAGGAAAAAAATATTTAAGATTTACTAGTTGCTTTGGCAACTGTCCGACTAATTAAATTAATGTAACTATATATTTTTTTTATAAAAAAGAGATTTTATTTTGTTATAGTAAGAAAATAATGTATAAGACGAGAAACGATGTGTTTCCATTAAATTAATGTAACTATTACATAAGTTATACTCCTTGTTTAATTCCTACAAGGCTCATATCTACAGTTCTGATGGGCCGATAAGTGAGGGCACTATTAACCACAATTAAAAATGAAATTAAAAATGTACCAAAAATAATGAAATTAAAAAAGGGAAACGCACTTATTAGTTTCTTTAAAAAAATCTAAACCATAGCTAATGCATCTATGTAAAACATAATAATAAAAATTACTCAAAAAAATTCCGAAACTATTAACAATTACCTTATTATTATTTTTTCCATCAATGATCTCACCCGCGGCTTTTAATTTTTAATTTTCCTACTATAGCTACTTGAGAGTGAAAAAACTCATTTAAGAGCCAAATTTTATTTTTGCTATAACCAAAAGAGCTTGTATCTAAAAAGAAAGAATAAAAAAAATAGTTTCACTAATTTAAGGTGCTTTCAACTTTAGACACGTCTGGATACCCTAGATTTTTTTTTAAAAAGTCCTCAACTCTTTATAAGTTGAGTAGTTTTCCGTATCAACATGAAAAAAGTTCGATAATCTATTAGACATCAATCCACTTGATATGACCGTGCAATAAGTTTCGAGTTTCAAGCGCATGTACATTTCAACGTGTATATATATCGCACGGGTATAAAGTGACTCACTATCAAATCTTGATGTCCAAAATGAGTTACTTTAACAAGATCCTACAAGCATTTGTTGGAAAAAAAAAAAAAAAAAAAACTATATTATGCGTACCAGCTATCATGGCATGTTATTTTCTAGAATTAGGGGTTATAATTTCGATTGATATGAAACCGCTCTTATCTTTATCAAATGAATTAAGTATTGTAACTTTTTACATGACGAAAATATCCTCATGCCAACTTATAATGACGTGAACGTCTGTAGATTCCGCTTCAGTGCACTGCCGCAACTTGGCAAAATTGGGCAGCGAAGTGTGAGCAGTAGTCGTAACGCCAGTACACATGGCCGAACAGCGGTGAATTTCTGCCAAACCTGTACCCAATTTTCTGATTTTCTTTTATTTTTTTTTAATTTTCTCGATGATAGATGAATTCAACAGCCTTCGACTAATCTATACTTGAGAGGCCCCATATAAAAAAACCATTCCAAATTAATTAGTCATACATGCCACTCATAATTGATATTTTACTTAAAGAGAATCAAATACTTTGTTATATATATATATATATATATATATATTAAATAATCAAATATTTTGTTCATTTTGTAGGACAACCTTTCTAACATAATTTACTATATTAATGATATTCGAAATTAATATTAAATGTTTCACATTCTCGTTTACTTGAACTAACTGATTATAATATTTTTTTCCCACTATCTTTATTTTGAAGAATTTTTTATTTATTATTAATACTGTAATGTTCCAAATTACTTTTAACCATTATACGAAAAACACACTTTCTAGTCTGTACCATAAAAAAAAATGTATTAAAAAACTTAAAAACTGAAATAACGAATAGGTCTCAATAAGGACATCAAGAAAAATGTTAGTAAAAAAGAACCATGTTACCTATTAGAGTAATCCCGATAGAATATTCGGATAGAACTCGTACTCGTGCTTGTCCCTACGATGCACCTCGGGATGTAAACAAGCACTCATGTTGGAGAAAATCAAGGGACACACATGTGCATGTTCTTCCCAGATGTCCTATGCGGTAACTCTAGCATTTTCCCTGGTATAAATTCTGATTGTTGATGTTGTCGTTGTTGGGTCAGCAGCTGTAGGTGGACGGTTGTGGAAATGACACTTCCGCCCCCACATGCTCTCCTTCACCTCTCCCAAAAACTTTTCCATCAGATTCCAAAGGCCCCCTCTTATCTCTCTCTCTCTCTCTCTCTCTCTCTGCTTTTTCATTCTTGAACCCCTTTTATTTTTTTAATATTTTATAATCACATTTTCTTGAATTTTCTTGAATTTTGTTAATTTCCTATTACCCCCTTTTATCTCTATATATTCCATCATCTCCATACCCTAAAGCCCTTCCACTTCTCCTCTCTTCTCCATCTCTTGGAGAAATTAATCTTTCCTAGTGCAGAATCTCTGCTTCTCTTTTCCTCTGTTTTCAAGAAGGGCTGTTCGTGTGTTGTGGGTTTCAGTGCAAAAGCTCAGAAACTCAAAACCCCCTCTTGGTTTAATTTCTGCCTTTTTTTTTTTTTTTTTTTTTTTTTTTTTTTGGGTGATTTCATTGAAGTGCTCTCTTGATTTCTTGATGCTTAACTTCTTGTTCTTGATGTTTGAGATTCATGTCTCCAATTCTCAGTGAAATCCTCCTCTCCGGGTTTATGATAAATTCCACACTTAGGCGCAGGACCCATCTCGTTCAATCCTTCTCAGTTGTCTTCCTCTACTGGTTCTATGTGTTTTCATGAACTCTCCCTCCTAAGCACCCCATCTACTACTACTACTACTACTACTACTACTACTACTACTAATTAAGCCTCCTACACACATAGCATATATAAACTTGTCTCATACTTAGTCAATTCCCGTCCAATTACTCTCTTGTTTTTGTTCTTGTTTTTGTTCCTGTTTGTCCCCTATACATAAATACATACATACGTACATGGCCTCCTCTAGTGGGACTACTACCTCTTCCGGGTCATCTTCTCTGCTTCAGAACTCTGGTTCTGAGGAGGACCTCCAGCTATTAATGGACCAAAGGAAGAGGAAGAGAATGCTGTCGAACCGGGAGTCGGCGCGGCGGTCGCGGCTCAGGAAGCAGAAGCAACTGGACGATCTGATGGCACAAGTGGCTCATCTGAGGAAGGAGAACAGCCAGATCGTCACAAGCTTGAACATGACCACACAACATTACTTGAACATTGATTCTGAGAATTCAGTGTTGAGGGCACAAGAGGCCGAGTTGAGTCACAGGCTTGAGTCCCTCATGGGGATTGTTCGATACTTAAATGTCACAAATGTTAATGGTGGCTTCGACCACACTGGTCATGGCGGTCATGGTGACCAAGACTTCTTTCCTGACCAGTTTGGCAGTGATGCCTTCATGATCAACCCTTTAATGTGCTTTACATGAACCAGATCATCATCAGATGATCATCCAATCCACATGGGTTTGATTGGTTTTGGAGTTGTTGTGGTTGTGAAGGTAATTAATGGCTGTAAAAGGGGAGAAATGGTAAAAAAAGAAAAAAAAGAAAAAGACGGTTAATCAATTAAGGTTAAGTTAAATTGTAGTGATATGATGAGGTTTGTGTTAGATTGGCCCTATTGTTATGTATATGGGTCTTAATCTCTCTTAATATAAAACTATATAATAATAATAATTACAAGTGTAACTGCTTAATTACTGCAGCTTCTGTAATTAATTAGTACCTTAATTAATCTAATGTTTTTCCCTTAATTGATTTTCATTTGTGCCATGTCTTGGTTTGCAATTATTCGATACTATTAATTATCTGTTAATTAAATTTCAATGTGGGAAAAGAACATAAAGAAGTCATGTAATTGGCGTTTGAAATGTTGATGCTTTTGGCTTTATTGTGTTGGACATATTAGGGGGCAATCAAGGTGCTTGGTTGTTGGTTAATCTTTGTTTGCTTTTGTGCTTGTGAGAAAATAGTGTCCGCCCAACACTTGCACCTTTTTTGAAAGGAACAAAAAAAGGGTAGAAAATCTCTTCACCATTTTGAGATCTTCCATAACCTTTGCACGTTGTCACCATGAAAGTAATTTTTTTATTTTTTATTTTTTATTTTTTGGGTTTGTACTTGATTCTTGAGAGCCCACTAGGCCAAACTTAACTTAGGGTTAAGGTGAGTTGGGTTAAAAGAAGTAAAACTCCATCAAAATAATCAATCAATTAGGTGCTCAATAATTTGGTATGAAGTTGTAGTAAGATGTCATGAGTCGAATCTCGCATCGACAAATTGTTTTTATTTTATAAAAAAAACTCTATCAACAAGCATCCTCTATTAAATTAGCAAGGCTCGAGAGTGAGTCATACCTCTACTTAAGAACCCAAGCGACAAACCACTGTGATCCAATTACTTCCATTGATAAGGAATATATTAATTCATAGATGTAGATTAATGATTTATTGAAGCCTACCTCAATATTCTCTTTTATTTTAGGTCTATATTCACTAAGGACAAGAAAATCCAAAAGGGTTGAGTTGTTCCAAGAAATATTAATCTTCATTGAGATTTATGTCGCACATTAAATCTTGGGGTTGATTTACTACCGGTGGGTGATCTCTCCTGTACATTATTACAAGACAATATACAAGTGCGTGGCAGGTTTTTATTTTTATTTTTAACAAGTATACTTTTAGTTTGATCACATAAACAATCATTCAAAGTTGTTTAAACAATTAATGGTGAAGGATGAATAAATAAAAAAATAAGAGTTGAGATCTCGCTTTGTAAACTACTAATGAGGGGCGAACATGCATGGGAGCATAAGCTCCAGAGACAGATCACGGACCTTATTTATATGTAAATATAAGGCTTTGCTTTCTTGATGTTCTAAACAAATGTACTTAAACTCATTAAACAACATTATAAAATAAACCAACTAATAATTTAGTAAATTAAGTAACTATAAACATATTTCTTTTTTATACATATAATAACTCTTGACGGTGGCCCCATTTGCATTTTAAAAATATAATTATTACATGGAGACAATATCAATTTCCTGTCACGTTTTGGTCACAACCTATATGTTCTTAATTAATTAGTAGTAGCTATTTTACAAAAAATAAAAATAAAAATTAGTAGTTGTTAGTAAGTTGTAACTAATTAAAGTCTCATCAGTTTTAATCAGATAAAATAATGTTCACCTAAACCATGCCTTGGGACAAGGCGTCAGATGCCAGATTAAAAGGCACAGGGACTTGAGCCCATTTGATCGTGTCATGTCATGTCCTGATCATAATTTTCTCCACTGTGACACTGTCACGTATCACATATTTTATAAAGTTTAGTATATGATGATCTAAATGCCTAGCTAGTTAATTAAATAATGTCTAAATTAAGTGCTATTAATTTACATCATTAAAACTCCTGTTTTGAACCAACTAAATAAAAATATGTTCATAGTTCACAATGTAGGTAACTGTTGCAATCACTCAATCAAGAATTTTTGAAGCACCAAATTTTGGCACAAGACTACAAAACCCAGTTCTATATTTATAGGTACGTGGGTTGGGAATCAATGAAAAGAAGACAAGAGATTAATTAATTATTAATTGAGAAACAAATTAAAGTATCACTAACAAGGCATAGTAGCTGTAATCATCCAACATCTAAAAGGGGAAGCAAAGATGATGAAAGCAGAGGTCATCCCCTTTTATGTTTCTGTTGATTGCATCAAAGGGAAGGAAATTAATTAATTAATCGATTAATTAGTATGTGTATAATTAAAATAAGTTAATTAAATTAGAGATGATGAAAGCATGCATGTGGGAAGCCATTTGTGAAAAGGCTCACATGAATTGATAAAAAGCAGTCCTTTTCAATTGGTTTCGTATACTTTTTAAATGGGTTTGTGATGGATGAAAGTCTCGTTGATGATGCCAGCTTAAGAGTGATTTGTGGTACTAATGCCGCTTTAAAAAAGCTGATTAGTTCATTTAAAAGAGTTTATGTGAAGTGTGTCTAGTACTAATAAGTGATCTTTGAAGTGAATATTGTAATTAATTAATGGCAAGCCATTATAAGAGTGTTGTGGTACTAATTGAGGAATAGTGCTTTTGACTTCACAAACATTTTCTTTTACTTTCTTGTTCTTTGTTCTTGTTCTTGTTCTTCATTTAGTAATACTAATCATAGAAGGAAACTCAATACCTATAATTCATTAATTAATCTTCATTAGCATTTTAGGCTAGTGCCTTGACATGCCCGGCTCTCATGTGAAACATCACTAACACATGTAATTAGAGTAATGCATTGGAACCATCTAAAGACATTTGAGAAACATTTCTATTTGAAGGGCTAGTCACTATAAATAAATAACTGTGGAGTTGATATAAAGTAAAAGCATAGTCTTATTGAACCATTTTCCTTTGGTATAGAGAGAGCCAAAGTAACATCTCTTTGATTAATTTTAAAAAGTTAGATTGCTAGGTTGGGCCGAATCCCAGGCCTCATTGCCAATTTGAGCACATTTACAAGGTCCATGTAATCACCCACTTTGAGCTACCACTCATTTTTCAGTCCATTGTAGACTTATAGTAGGTACTTGTATTGGTGACTTTGGTCCGTTTGGGTCATTTGCCAAGCTTTGCGTGAAAACTATGAAGTGTTATGAAAAAAAAAAAAAAAAAAAAAAAAAAAAAAAAAAAAAAACTATGAAGTGCATTTCTTGAAAAGTGAACCTTATGAAAGGCACTAGAGGAAGTGATTGGCTAAATGATTTGGTATGTGGTGTTGTTGGAAGAGGAAGTTCGAGACAAAAAAAGTAGATAAAAAACTCTATGAAAGGTTAGTGGTTGGTGTACATGTCACTTTGAATGAACTTTATATTATTATCTATGAGTGAAAACTGAATAGTTACCTTTAAATTAATGTGTATATATTTGACAAAAATATCTTTCAAATTATATATTTTTCAGTAAACTAAACTAATATATACCACTTACTAACTTTTTTTTTTTTTAGTTTCTTATACGAAAACAATTAAATTATTTTAGGATTAAACTCAATCAGGTGCTTTTAACTCATGACTTGAAGGACTTGACTTATTTGAATGTAGACAACAAAATCTTAATTAATTTTAATATTTTGTTCATTTATTCATTATTAAAGTTATTGAAGTAGCCGCACAAAATTCTGGAGAAACTTCAAATTGGTGGGATTAGAATTTGAAGTAGGAAAAGCCCATTACTAGTCTACTATTGAATGACTTTTGCCGGTAAGGGCTTTTGAGCGGGAGATAGTGAGAGATAGTGGAAACAGTGAAAAGGAAAGATGTCTGCGTTTGAAAACCCTAGAAAATGGCGGTACACATGGGAAACCCTAGCTCACATCCCCACTCTCCGACTCTATCTCTTCAACCCAGACATCAAACCTTCAAATCAATGTAACAATCTCGACGCCTCTCTGAATTCCGACCGATCTCTGCTTCTAATCAGTTGGATCGAAGAACACGGAGACAGAATCGACGGTTCTGCAGATCGCTTGTTGCAGATTCCCGTTCCTAGGGTTTTGATCGACCTTGGATCGCCTTTGGATTTTCGCGCCGCGGTGGATCACATCGAAGTGAAGCTGCTTCTGGTTCTTCCAGTGGATCATCCTCTCAGTGCTTGTTTTTATTCGGTTTTGGATCTCTCTGACGAGAGCTGCGATGGCGAAAATGCGGTTTCTGATCGGTCGCGGTGGTTTTCTGCTGATTCTGGTGAGGATTTGCTTGTTAATTTGTTGTTCTGTGGATTTGGAATTTGATTGGATTGGTTGATTTCGTGATGATTCTGTTGAGTTGTTGGTTTCGATTTAGTTATTGTTCACGTTGAAGTTCATAGGGTTTGATCATGTAGAACACTACACTACACAGGTTCCTAATGAGTTATGATGATATTGGTATACATAATGTTTACATGTACATGCTTGTACAGTTTTGTCTGTCATTTGAATTCTTTCGCTCTCCGGAAATGAAAGCATAAATTTGGCCTATTGAGAGATGAATTAGGTTAATTGAAGAGATGGAAAAAGCAGTGTCCTATCTTTTGTCGATGCCTCCGTGGCCATATATCTTTTTTGATATGTAGAAGAGTGAGTGCGCAGTTATTTTTCTTCTGGTTAGCATTCTCTCAGAATGTAGGATTGGAGCGGAGGAAATCGATTCTGCGTATCATAACTGTTCCCTAGCTTGACATGTTTGCATATTTTTCATGATATCAATGATGAATTGTTTGATGCAGATTTGAAGCGTTTGTCTTCCGGCGGTGGTGTGCATTTTCACTGCAAGAACTGCTCCGTTAAGTTAACAAAAAGTCCACTCAGGTATCAACTTTATGTTTATAGTCTCCTTTGTAGTTTGTAGTTTGACGTTTGCACATCTACTTAATTGTTACCAGCCAATTCACGGCTACTAACTTAATTTGTTGTTAGCTTTTTGGCTTTCCCATCTGTCCAAGTCTCAAAATGTCGTGTATCTGGTTTGTCAGATATATCTTTAGCAAATGCTGGTCTTGTCTTTGCTACTTCTTTTGTATCCTAAATATAAGCCACGACCCAAAAAAAAAAAAGAGCTTCTTCATGGAAAATGTTTTTTTTTTTTAAACTAAGACAAGAATATTTTGTATATATATAAGCTCAGGCAATATTAGCTAACACACAAAAAGTGCATATTCTATAATGCAAACATTGGACTAGAATGCCGCACAGGGACAGAATGACTACTTCAGAAGCCATTCTCTTATCCACTTCTCCATTTCCTAGCTTAGTCCATTAGCTGATTGACTATCACAAAAAATGAAATTGTATAAATACAAGTTATTTTAGTCACTATATCTAAGTGTAAAACCTTTCACTTGAGAAGTTTCAAGTTCACTTCAAATGTGGTACCTTTCCTTGTAGATCATTTGTGCAAATGCCATCAGCTGACTGGCGTGAAGTAGCGGACAATTGGTTTGGAACTTGCTGTTGTTCGTTTGGTGGCATAAGTGAGAAGTTGGTTACTAAGTACGCTTCTTGCTACTTTTGTGAAGAGGGCACATGCTTACTAGATGCTGCTTCTGTCATTGTTAGCACAGTTGATCTTGCAGAAGATGTATTCCCGGATTGTTTGGATAGCTATGAGAGGTGCGGTAGTGGATATTATCAGTGCGTTAAAGACGATAGAATAATTGAAGTTGGGAAGGACTCTGAAAGTAATTGCAGGGATGGCTTATATAATGGGAATGGAATTGATGAGATATCAGATGTTTTTCAGACGATAAAAATCAGGTCCAAAGATGATTGTGCGCTTGACCTGAAAAGTGCAGCTAGAAATGCAAAAAGCGAGGGTGATACTTCGTTTTGCACAACTGCAATGCCAAATTTCTCTGGAAGCCAGGTGTACATAGATGGAGATTTAGACGAAGATGGTGGTCTGAAGGGAGATTCCCCTCAACATGCTTATGAATGTTGCTCACATCATATTTCTACAGCTTCAAAGAACCATGATTCAACACTCAGCATCAAGCTTGAAAGTCAGAAGTCCTTTCTTAATGGCTTCCTTGGGAATGGTTTCATGATTAGAACCTCCAACTTTTCAAAAGAGGTTAACTGGATCAATTACAGGTGCACTCACTGCTCCGCTTTTCTAGGAGCATACCCTTCTGATATTAATAAAAATGCACCATTGGATGGCGGTGTACGATTTTTTAAGTGTAATATCTCAACTAGTTTGCCCGTTGGTGCATCGGACGACATATTCAAGTAAGTAGTTGCTAGATTTAAATTTGTCAAAAGATTGGTTAATATATTCTTGGTACACACGTTTGCTGCACGCTTGTTGGAGTCCAATTAATACATTGATGTGCCGTATGTGCGTGCATACACATCAAGTTTCTAAACTTTTTGAGTTTTCCTCTATTTTCTTGGTCCAACGAAGTGGCCATTGTTTACTTTGGTTGCATGAATAGCATTTCAATCATTCTAGTTTTTGTAAGGAATACTTTTGTCAAACCAAAATCATCACTGCATTTCCTCAGTGCTGCAATCTGAATCATTTTAATTTTTTAAATAAGGTAACATTTGGAGATTCATGTAAATTGGAGAGTAAAGGAAAATTAAGTAGATAAGCGCTATTTCTTCTAGCATTAAAAAAAATCTTTGTCATTGCGTTTGAACTTTGACTATTTATTGATTTATTCTTGTGAGCAATCTCATTTTGGAATGAGTTTGTATTTAGCTTCTTGCTCAGGTTTATTGTCTTATTAAGTTAGGTTGCAGTTTTTGCTTGGAATATGGCTCTATGCATTGTATGCAGGCGCCTTATCTCCGTGGTTCTAATTTCTTTAAGTTCATTTGGTGAAAATCAGAAATCAAGGACTTATGAAATGGAAGTCAATTGTTCTTATCTAATGCTTTTCCATCATTTATATATATTTGGAAGATCGCTAATTTAATATGTCCCAAATTAACCGTTCCTATGTTGTTGGATGGTATAGTCTACCCCTTTTTGATTCCGTTTGCTGTTATAGCATGAGTCATGATGATTTTTTTTTTTTTTACTTAAATGATGCGTACATGCTGTGGAGCTTGTGATCCTTGTTCTTTAGTTTGAAATTTGTTTGGCTGGTATATATACGTATGAACGTATGTTGTTTGGTTGGTTGATGAAGAACTTCTGAAGGAATGTCATGGCTGAAGGTATCAATGATGATTAAACTCCCATAATTATAAAGGCAATGTTCTCAATCACAAAAAGAACCCAAATTTGCATGTGGACAAGCTGAAGCATATTATGATGCTATATGTTGTTAGTCTGACCAGAATTTTTTAACAGTTTCGTCTTTTTGCATTGAATAGGAAGTATACCTTGGATGGAATGTTTGTGGACCAATTGATGGAAACAGCTAAAGATGAATTGTCATTCCGAACACTGGTTAGGGATCTCGAAACCAGATCCCCAATGCTGAAGGTTGTCCTCCTTAATTCTAAGGTTTGTTCCTCATCCGGCATTTGTAAGGAATCAGATAGCACAAAGGAAGCGCTCTGCAGGATAGATCTGCAACCTGTTGCTAAGGTGCTGTTTGCAGATTGTAGAGGATCTTCAGAAGATCAATTAAGGTATGCTAATTTATTTTGGCATCAGTGTTTCACAATAGCACTAAAATGGAAGTGAAGCTAAAAAGGTGGTTGATCATAAATATCTCATGATCGATGAATCTAAGATATAAGTTTAGACCTATGAACAGGAGAAATTATATAATGTGTATATATCCTGTCAGTTGGTCAAGGCAAGTCATCCAAGAGACATTTAGACAATTTACTTGAAGTAATAATTCTGAATGACATATCAGTCTGGTTCCCCATGCTGATAATAATCTTAGAACTCTCAACAGCTGACAACTTTTCGCAATCATTTTATTTTATTTTTCACTTAGCTAACAAAAAGAGTATCTGCAGGAGCCTAGAAGAATGGGTGACCAAAAATGAAGCAGATGAAGTTTACATGCTATCATGTCAAGCAGAAGAGTTGATAGAATCTCTAAAATCGTCGCATAACAAATATCCTCTTTCATTTTCATTCATGCAAGGCTTATGGCTGTCCTCCATGGCAAGGTGACGGAATTGTCAATGTAGACGTTTTCTCAAAGTAATATATTACCAGTGATCGCCACAAGAGCAGTTTCCATCCTTGAAATGGTGGAATCTGATCCGGTCCCGGATGATTATTTCCCGGTCATAGACCTTTGAAATAAGTTTCATTATGGAGTGGCAATCCTCGCAAGATCGCAAATTCTTTACGATCCGAATTGTGGTTCCTGCACTTGTACTAAGAAGCCCAAAAGCAACAGCAAGCTTCTCACTGTGGTGTTGTAATTGAAATGCCTTCTCCTCATCCTCAATATCAAGTAATACTTCAGAGTGCTTCGGCTGATACCCTTCTAATGTCAAATGCTGAATTACATCATCAAGTTTTCTATGTATCTTTTCAGATTCCAGGTGATTCGTGTCTCCCGCGACAAATTCGTGGATTTTACCGTCCACTTCAATCTTACTAGATCCTTTTGGCTTTGCAAGTCCATTCTTATTCATCATTTTTCTGACTGTTGCTTTCTCTTGCCATTTTCCAGCTGAGGCGTACACATTTCCGACAAGTATATAAGTTCCAGAGTCACCAGAATCCTTTTGCAGAAGCTGCGTGTGGTTGATCAGGCGCTCAGCCCGATCGGTATCTCCATGAACCTTGCATGCCCAGATCATTGTTCTCCACAGAATTGCATCAGGTTCGACCGGCATCCTTTTGATGAACTGTTCTGCATTACTTAGATGCCCAGCTCGAGCAAGTAGATCAACCATGCATCCGTAGTGTTGAATTCTTGGTTTTACTCCATATCTTCTTTCCATCTGATTGAAATAACTGTATGCCTCCTTAACCCAGCCTGCATTTCGACACGCTGATAAAACCGCAGTCATCGTCCTCTCATCTGGTCTTACATTGAGTTCTTGCATTTGATTAAACACGTCGATTGCATCTTTGCACAGTCCATGACTAGCAAGCCCAGAAATCATTGCAGTCCATACAAACACGTCCTTGTTCGCGAATGAATGAAAGACCTCGCGAGCAATGTCGATGCACCCACATTTCGCATACATATCCAATAGAGCCGTACTGACATTAGCCTTAGAATCAAGATTGCCCAACCGAGCAATTCCATGAATTTCCTGTCCAACACTCAGCGCCCCTGTATCTGCGCAAGCCTTGAGCGCCGAAACCAAGGTCGCCTCATTAGGCTCGGTCCCGTGTTCTTGCATTTGCCCGAACAGTTGCAGGGCCTCCACTGGTCTTTTGTCATCTACATACCCATCTATGATCGAAGTCCAGGACACCACATCCGGGTCAGACATTTTCTCAAACACTTGCGCGGCAGAACTGGAATCCCCACAAGAGGAGTACAGGTGAATGAGAGAATTCTGGATGAATCGATCGGATTGCAGTCCCGCTTTGTGAATCATGGCGTGGAGTTGCTGCCCTTCTCTGATCCTACGCGTGCGCGTGCAAGATTTGAGCAGGAATGGATAGGTGAACTTGTCTGGTTTGGCAGCATTGTTGTGCATGGAGAGGTATAGATTGAAGGCCATGTCTGGGTCGTCGCTGGTGGTCGCGTAAGCCCTGATCATGGTGTTCCAGAAATACGAGTTTGGGCTGGGAAGAGAGTCGAAAATCTGGCGAGCGTAGCTGAGGTGGTTTCCAGAGCTTGATAGTGCAGCGAAGGTGAGAAGTTTGCTCAAGTTGAGGACGGTGTCTTTTTGTTTGGTTCCCGTTTTGATTATTTGGGAGTGCAGTTGCAGGGCTTGAGGCAAGGTCGTGATTTCCATAGCGAAATGCTGAGATGCGCAAGGAGCGAAGTGGCTCGTTATCTTCTTGTTTGCCTCAGGTAGGACACCGCAAATGCCACGCACTACTCCATCCGCCCTTAATATTTTGTGGGGTGCGCATAGTTGGAACCTATCCCAAATTCACACCCATATTGGTTTTCTAATTCACTATATAACCTTTTTTGTCAAATATATATTTTATTTAGTAAAAGTGTTGCTTTTTGTTGGGAATTCATGCACACAGCGGAAGCAATCTCACACTAACATTCAAACACTCAAACTTTATTTTTTTAGTAAAACTTGTATTAACCTTATGTACATGACACTAACCTTGGAATCTTTATATAGATACCCGAAAATCATACTTGTAAATCCAACTACTCAAGTAAAAAACATCAATCCTATTTTGACTCAAACAATTAACTTACTAAATAGACACAAGCTAATGCTCTGTTTGGCAAGCACAAACTAGCTGATAAGCTAGCTGATAACCTACCTTATTTGTTAAGCTGTGTTTGGTTTGTAGCTTATTTTAAAAATAATCTAGATGATAAGCTCTCAATTGAAACGCTACTCTTAGTAACGTTTGAACCGAAAATCCGTTGTTTGGATTTTTTCTCGCGATTATACCCTTATTTTTACTGTATTAATAAATTAATGCCCTTGCAAATTAGTGGAAACAAAATACGCAAATACTTAAACAAACCTCGCGAATATTAGTACGGCGAAATCAGCATTTCAAGCTCTTCTAGGCTAAACCAACAGTTATATAATACGTTATTAAAACTTATTGAATTTAAAATTAACATATAGTTTAATATTGTTAATGAAAAAAATAGTGATTAATAATTAACTAAATATTATAAAACAAAGAATTTCACTAAAATTAAAAATCATTACAAATTAATTTCTTAATTATAGATAATCTTGTTAGATATTTATTACATATTAAATAAGTTTTAACAACGTCGAGTATAAAAATATTTTTAGATGTCATAAAAATATTTTTTTAATGTAGTGTTCGAGTGGTGGGCTATTCTACATATTTTTAATTTTTTTTTTTACTAATCTACTATTTTTTAGAGAGATTTCTCTAGGAATGAAGAATATTCGCAATAACATTGCTTCTCAATTATGGATGATGCATTAGATATATGTATAGTTATCCAAGTCGTTTATTGTATTTTATTTACATGTGTTTATTTTTTGCGAATTCTTATAAATTAATATAGAGTTATTTTCATGTAAGCATTTATGGACACACATAATTTAGTTTTCTAAATTATATAAATTATTTTATGGTATTAATTTGTATTTTGTAAATAAAATACAGAATTATTTATAACAATTAATTATATGATTATATAATTAATATACTTAATTTTGTCATATTTTCTTTATTGTCATTTTGCATTTATCATCTAATCGATAAGCTATCCAAACAATTTTTAGTTGATCACTAGATTATCGACTTTTTCCGCTACCAAATTAGAAATTCATCATCGGTAGATTATCAGCTAGCCTTGCCAAATAGACCCTAAAACAATGATTCGTAATTAAATTAGGACATGGAGTTTGGGCAAAAAACCCAAACTTTCCATGATGTAAAAACTCAAACCAATGAAACAATAAACTTTTACACCATTAAAATATCATCAAAATGAAATAGTAAACCAAAGTATATAAAAAAAACAAAAAACAAAAACAAAAACAAAAAAGCAACCGAAGAGTGATCCGTTTCTGCTCCAAGTCTCAAATTGAAACCACACACGCCGCCAGCATAAGTAAAGAGGAGGAGATAGCATCTGCAACCTACAAAACAATAATTAATTGTGCCTTTTGAGTCCAGTCCTCTGCTACCACTGAACAAGCCGCCATCCTTTTCAAATCATTCAAAAGATTGTGTGGGGTGGGTTGACGTAATAATTTATAAGTACAAAGAGTCAAAGACCCGAAATCAGAAGTTAGTTTGGAGGGCGGGACGTCATTTGTATTTGTAGCTCTTGGAATAATCCAAACAGGTGGGACGCAATACCTATGTAGGTTACTAACTTGAGCAAAAACCTCAATAGTTGGTTTCTCCATCAAGTAATTTGATACCAAGAGTTTGTGATTCAAAATGTCGTCCTCTTCATTCCCGTAGTCATCAGAGTCTTGTTTGAAATATATGTCACTTGTTCCAGACACATCTCTAGCAGCCATAGAGCCATAACAATGGTTGAAGAACAATGAGTAACCTTTCAAATCCTTCCTCGTCACAAACACCCACACTCTTTCATCAAAATCATCATACTTAAAAACCCTGAAGTAGCATGATAAGTGGAGAACTAACATCAACTCCCCTTGGACTTAATTGTACCAAGTAGTACTTGGTCACATTTGGATCGGGTATTATTGTAGCCAGCTTAATGACGTACGGATTTTCATGATTTTCATGGCAAATGAAGAGAAAACCGTTCCAGATTGATTGACAAAATAAAATTTACCTTTTGTAGAAGATGGGATCATGGATATGTATGAATTATGAAGAGAATCATGAGATCATGGTAATATATGGTGTCACTGGTGATGGTGGTGAAGGAAACATGCACGTATGTGAACTTTGGTCCAGTTTTCATCACCTAAGCTGATAAAAGACAAGATATTGAGAGAATGGAATCCTTGTTAATCAAGGGACCTGCGCAAGAGACAATGACCTTTCCATATTATAGTAAGGTGGAGGTGGAGGTGAATCTTGCTCAATTGAATGAGAGACAATTAATGGATTCCATACTCTTAAGTTTCTTCCCTTTAATTATTAGTATCTATATATAAAAATCAACCAAGTCCCTGAAGAAAAAAGAATAGGTGATAGTTATCAGGAACGTTGCACCGATAAAACTGCTGCTTTTGGTGGTGGTGGTGGTGATCATGTAACGGATTAATTGAGGCCATAAACAGTGGGACGAGGTGTACATGTTGTTGTTGTTGAATCAGGAAGCAAGATCCATGGAGGCGGAGGGATGAGATGAGAATAGTGTTGAAGAAATAAACGTCTCCATGACCGGCACACTGATCTGAAGGCCGCCAAACATACCAAGGATCTCAGCCTCACCACAATTGATGAATGCAGCATATCCTCTGGAAGCTTCTCAATAGCAGCAACAGCCGCCATGCCAAGCAACAACAATCTCCAACAAAACAGAACACAACACAATATGCCTCAATCAATCAAAAAATAGATGAATTCCATCCAAAATTCAATAAATTAACCGAGTGATAAAGAAATACTACTACAAGCTAGGGTTAATTAGGGCCCAATTTGTATCCGACTCTCCAAAAATAAAAAATTAAAATAATAGTAACTTATTTTTGTTACAACGTAGTCCGTTGGATTATGCGAGCGTGTGCATCAAACCATTCATTCAATAGCAGCCTCCTTTCTCCTCTTACTATAATTGATGTCAAGTTTCATTAATTACTAATTAATGGCTCAATACAAGATCATAGAATCAAAAGTTACATTGATGCACGGTAAGTCTAGTCTTATTTAAAATATTTAAAATAATAATAATAATGTCACACCACAAGACATATTGAAGATATGTTGAGGATATGCTGCATTCAATTGTGGTGAGGCTCTTGTGAGTGTATCTTGCATGATCGGCACACGTGTTATGCATAAAGATCTAATATCTCCGTATCCCGAGGTGGGCACGAATATGACTCTTCTGAGCTATCTTGCATCATTGACATTTTAGCTCCTCTTTGTTTAAAGGAGCTTATTGCCAACAGAACACACCCCATGTGACTCACTCACTTCCACTGCGGCTTTTGTTTCTCTTCTCATTACTACTATCAATCATCGTATTGAAGCAGTTGTTTCCGAGCTGATCCGTGGAGTTCAGTTCAATAATTCGTAAGTTATTTAGCTGGATAGATTTGATGGAATTGCTGAATGATCTTGCTTATCGTTAGGGTTTCAAAACTACTTTCCCCCATTTCGCTCTTCTCGATCTTGTTAGGGATCAGAAGCCATGGTGAAGGAAACTGTTTACTACGACGTCCTTGGTGTGAGTGTCGACGCTTCTCCTGCCGAGATCAAGAAGGCTTACTACATCAAGGTACACAAACAGCTTCTATATATAAGTGTTAATTAGGTTAAATTTTATGACATAGAACATCGAATAAGCTTAATTAATATTTCATCTTCTACTTGATTTCTTCCCCCTCTAAACTCTAATCCTCCTTTAGAGTATTAAGTTGCAAGCTTCTTTTGTAGGCAAGAATCGTGCATCCTGATAAGAACCCAGGAGACCCAAAAGCTGCTGAGAATTTTCAGGTACATTCCTCATAAGCAAAGGCGGGGTTGTGTGAGTTAAGCGCGCAACCTCGATTTCGATTCCTTGGTGTGCCGAGATTGCTCAGGCCGATTGCATCAGGGCCTCATGGTCATAGTCGAGCTCGTCAGGGCACCCACGGATATCAAAATAAAAATAAAAATGTGCTTATTGATTGCCTATTTGTGGATGCAATCTGATATAAATGTGGTTCCACTATTAGTTTTCCTTCAAAGTTGCTATTTATTATCTTGTTTTCTAACACTTGGATTGGGTCTTATGTTCTCTGTGTGAAGATTCTGGGAGAGGCGTATCAAGTCTTAAGCGACCCTGCTAAACGTGAAGCCTATGATCAGCATGGAAAGACAGGTGTAGCAGAGTAAGTTGATGGATTGAATTCGCTGTATGGATGTTGGAGTTGTGTCAATTCAACTCGATGTCTTCATTGTCTTTCTGAAATGCTTTATTAGGTGTCTGTCTTTTGCTCCATATCGTCAACTCTAATGTCGAATTTAAACTTGATATAGCGATTCATTGGTTGATCCTGCTGCATTATTTGGGATGCTCTTTGGAAGTGACTACTTTGAAGAATATATTGGCCAACTTGGACTGGCTTCTTTGGCATCTGCTGAAAGCGAGGAGGACTTGCAGGTTACCCCTGAAGTGCGAAATCAGAAAGTCTTGGAAAAGATGAAGGTATAGTGATCTACTTCACTTCTAGAAATGCAAGTTCCTTCATTTCGTTTAACATGATCATTATGTCCTGAGGAAGTGCAGAATATACAAGCTGAGAGGGAAGCAAAACTAATAGAGCATCTGAAAGATCGTCTCCAACCGTTTGTCGACGGTCGAAGAGAGGAGTTTGTCAAATGGGCAAACTCAGAAGCACGCCACCTTTCACAAGCTGGTACTGCCTTTTTTTTCAAAAAAAAAAAAAAACTTAAGTAGAATCTTCTGTCCAATCAAATTATGCTAGCGCTTATACTAAATTCTGATCTACTGACCTTTCATACTTCGTGGCATATACACTTTACCATATCGTAGACCTATAAAATAATTACCCATCGTGGATATTTAACTATGCATCTTCTTATGTTAATGTTTTTCCCAGAATCGAAAAACTAAACAAGGGACAATTTGTTGTTTACATACTAAGTTTCTTTGTAGTGTTTTATTTGGCCATTTAATAATATTTTTTTTTTCAATGAGAACTTCCTCTTGACAAGTAATATTTAGTCTTTCATTTCAATAACTAGCTGCCTTGTGGCTTTCAGTAAGCTTCAAAATAATGACGACAAAGCATTCCTTTTTGGCATGACAAACAACAGTATTGATTTTTTCCCCAAATCATTTCTATTATAGACTTGAATATTCCCATGAGTAAATACTTTGGAACTGTTAGAAACTATGTATATCGCATATCCTGGTTTACTGTGTGATTGCCTATATATAAAATTGCAGCTTTTGGCGAGGCTATGCTACATACGATTGGCTATATATACACAAGACAAGCTGCAAGGGAACTTGGAAAGAAGTTGCTGTTCATGGGGGTGCCATTTTTAGCGGAGTGGGTACGGGATAAAGGCCATCATTTAAAATCACAAGTAGTGGCAGCTTCAGGTGAGACTTTTTGCACTTTAAGCGGCAAATCTTAAAAGAGTACTGGGATATTTGAGTCACCATTTTCAATTATATATATATATATATATATATTTGAATCATATCACTCCTAATTACCCAAAAAAAAAAAAACATGTTCTTGGAGTTCACAGGTGCTGTGTCTTTGCTTCAAATTGAGGAGGGTATGAAACAGTTTGAACATGCTCAGAATAGAGAAGAGAATTTGGCAAAACTCCTTGAAGATAAGAAAGATGTCATGGTCAATTCTCTTTGGAAGATCAATGTTGTTGATATCGAGATGACTCTCTTACACGTTTGCCAGGCTGTGAGTTATTTACTACTTTTCTTTGATTGAACTTAGTTATGTGCTCAATATATCATGTGGATTTCGCTGATTGTGATTATAATTATGGTGTTACACAAATTTTATAAATACTTAAACATACAAATAAAAGACCAGGGAAGTGCGGGCCTGAGAGGGGACATTAAGAACGAAAAACCAATTTTTCATTTTGCTAGTTATTATTATTATTTCCATGTCCAGATTGACATTTAAGTCGGTTTCCAATATTTTACAACCTGTACTGCGCTACTTATATTCCTTATTTTTGTTTCAGGTTCTCAAAGATAGTACTGTTTCAAAGGATGTTCTCAAGCTGCGAGCTCTAGCGTTAAAGAAGCTGGGGACTATCTTCCAGGTAAGTTGGACATTAGTTAGTTTCCTGTTCCGATGATTGTCCTAGTATGTTCCATAAGTGCTCTCTTGGCTTTGATTTGTTCTGCTTATAAAGCAGAATGGGTGAAAAGTTCTTGAATGCTTGATGATGCTTCACTTGATCAGTCAAGTAAATAAAACTGTGAACTTGGAATCCGGCTTGCATGCTGTGTTCTTAATCAGTTTTTTTTAACATGTTTCCTCAGGAATTTAATATAATATATTCTCAAAACATTCACACATAATTTTTTCCTTGGAAACATTAAGTATAAATAATATTAACTTGTTAAAAGAATAAATGCATTTTCAGCAGTTGAATCCAGCATTGATTAGGCGTCTCTGAGCTACATCTTAGGTGTAAGTAAGACATGGTGAGTAACTAATTTGTAAATATTAAAAAGAACTAGGGGCCTATTTGAAAATGAAAGGAAAGCCAATTTAAAAGTGAAAAACCGTCTCTTCCACCCTAACTCTATATATACTACCTTCAAACCGAACCTTTCCTTTCTCCTGAGATTCTGGTAAAACCTTCTTCTACTATAGTGAGTATTATTGTTGTAACCCCTGTTGATTAAGCATATTAAGACTTTGGAAGGGAATTATGAAAAGAAAATTGGATGATGATTCATTCTGCTTCATGAATTTTTATTTTTTTATTCATGGAATATGTTTATCTATAAGTGATATTTGTGCATGGAAAATTGCTTGTGTCAAGAGTTCTGATAAATATTTTTAACACGGAGTAGATGGAGTAAATTGATATAATACTGTCTCAACTCCTTGCAATACTGCTATAATCACTTCATGTTTTTCTGACTGGATTTTACTGAGGATTCAATCATTCAAATATAGTGTTCGGCTGCACATTCCAAAAAATCTTAATTTCGCCTGCAGGCTGCAGTCACCATGTATCTTTTTTTGGCCCGCTATTTCATACTAGAGATTACGGTTAATTTTTTTTTTTTTTTTTTTTTGACTCCCAGGGTGCGAAGGTTATTTATAGAAGAGAAACCAGTCTTCGATATGAAACTAACGCTAAGGTAGATACTGAATCATCACAAAAGCAATCGTGAAGTTTTAGGTTCGGACCCATCTCGTCCATTATGTCTGTGGGAAGAGAAATTTGCCCATCCACATTGCAGATTCCGCAGAGCCTTATGATGTGTGTTTAGAAGGTAAGGTAGGCTGTATTTGGTATGATAAGTTATAACACCTTGAGGAAACAAAGTTCTATTTTCCACATTTTTCCCTTCATGTAGTTAATTTAAGTTGGATTTGTTGGACATTTTCAAAAGAAATGTTTAGTCCCACATTGGTTAGAAACTTCAAGTTTAAATAGCATATATATACTCTTGCACTACAAGTGTATGTAAAAGAAAAATACAAGTGCTATGCAAAGTGAGCCGCATGCGCTAGCCGCATTTTAGGCGCACTTATCACTTGGCACGAGGCATGCGTATGTGTGTGAGCTAACCATGGGTAAAATTTTTTATCATTATTTTTTATCATTTTCGAAATTACAATGTGGGTAGTTATTTAATTGACCCACTCAAATATTAAATGGGTAGTTAATAAACTCATTCAATACTTGATCGACTACCCCTTTTTCTTCTCTAACCTGGTTTTGACCCTCCTCTATAAGAAAAGAGGTTTAGGGAGGAAGAAAGATATCTCGAACTTAAATAACATTTGTTCTTGTTTTTGTTTTTACTACTACAAAGTGAAAGCTGAGTTTGCTTCATCGTATCCTTTAGGATTTTTGCTGACTTTTGCAGTGTCGAGAGCAAAATTTTCGTTAGGAAAGTGACAGTGTTACACGCTTTGAAGTCATTGCAAATTCCTCTGGTCTAACATAATTAATTAATTTGCTTCTCTCTTTCCAATTAACCATCTACTTTCCATATGGTATCATAGAAGAACTCGAAATAATCACAATAATCCTCTTCATGTTCTTTCAAAGAGAGTCAAAATCATGGCAGCCAATACTTCTGCAACGAAGATAGATATTGATTCACCCTGGTACCTTCATCCGTCAGATGGACCGAGAACACTGTTGACAACAATCATCTTCACATGAGACAATTATGGCCTTGTTTGATTAAGGGTGGAATTATCGCCCGAGAAATAACTTACAAGGAGTTGAGAACTAATCTTGTTTGGTTGTTAACTTGTCTGCAAGTTATCTCTCAATTTACATCCTAGGGTGTAAGATATCTTCCCACCACCACCCTATAAAGTTATCTCTCAGGAGTTGTGGACAAAATTATCCCTCATTAATAACTCATTTATTACTCATCTCTCTTATTTGAAGGCTATTTATGTCAATTCATATTTTTTCTTATTTAAAAATTTGAAACTTCTTTACAAATTTAAAGTTGAACTAAACATGAAAATATTTCAAGGAGATAACTCTCAACTAACATTGTAAGTTAGCAAAAACGAACCAAACGAGGCCTACATGTAATAATGAATTATCTCCCCAGATTATGCTAGTCGGAGAAACAAGCATTCGTTGGAGACACAATGACTTCAGTCGAATTTATGCCAATTCCTCTTTTTTCTTTTTCCAAATGTTTTATTTGCTTTAGTATTATCATGGGTGACTTCTCCACTAAACTAAACTTTATAAACTCGACATTTTCATTTCTTAAATCTATGATCGTATTATTATTATTATTATTTTAAATCTGCACATAACTAGTTTTCATGTTGGATATGAAAAAAAACATAACTTACATGCCAAGCATAATAATATAACCACAAACATGCAATAATCAATGTTTCACAATCACTACAAGAAAATTTATTTTTTACATCATTTAACATTGTTGTTATAGTAGACATTGTTAAAATTTATCTTAAATTCTCTATGTAGAATATTTGATTAGTATAACAATATATCATTTTTTATAAAATAATAATTACTTGTAAATTTAACAAAATTTGTTATTATACAACATCAAACAAATTATTACTTATGATTTTTACAATTTGTGTCTACTTATAATATATTAGTTATAAGTCAATGAACTTTTAACATCGTAGCTTTTAAAAAAATACATTAATGTTTTAAAAACTAATTTTTCTTCTAGTGATTACACTTATCTACTAGAGAGCATTTAAGCTTTTGCACATGTGAATAATGCTTCTTGACGAACGTGAAATTCAATAAGCTTTTTAACATCATTTCCTGCAAATCAATAGTACAATACTAATTCTACCTTTGCCCAAAGTTGAATTGAACTAATAAAACAAACGTTAAAAAATACAAAATGTAACAAAAATATTGAACTCTGCGTAAAGGTATAATTGGTATTGTATTATTATTTGATGGGGTTTTAAAGACAAATGAAGAATTTGGTGAACAAAAATATGTGAAACTAAAGGAGATGTAATGTGTTGCAAAACTACAGTTATCCAATTTATTTTCCCACACTTTTTTTCTAGTTCCAATAATTTTGTATATTTCTATTTTTCAATAATCGCTTATTTATCGTCAAAACATGAGAAAATAATTAAGAAATATGTCTTGCAACTTCCCATTGATTTGCAGGAGATGATGTTATAAAAATAATACTCACATCATCAATTAATTTCTTCTCTGCCATAATTTTATCTTACTTGGCTTCAAGATTCTTCAACTTTGCACTCGCATGTTTCTTCTACCTTTTAGATTATAATTTATAAAACTCCGTCTCCATCTTTAATAGATCACATTTGAAATTCTGCAAATAAAACAGTGAAAATGATAGTTTATGCCAAGAATTAAAACAAAAAACCAACAACAACCATCTCATTTCCAACTCAGTTTGGGTCGACTAATCTCCTTCAATCACTTTTACATAAAGTAACAGAAACACACATAATGTGCATTAGAGATGGTACAAAAGAATTTTTCTTTGGAAAAATAAAATATATAAAATAGTATCCTTTATGTCTAAAAACGAAGAAATTAATTAAGCAAAGAGATGGACCTTCTGGTTTGATTTTTAATAATTTTTTTTATTTTTAAATTTGGTTATCACAAAATATTAAAAATCAAGTGTATTCAATTGAGAATTTAATGAACTTTTGGTTAACTAAAAAAGTTTAGGTATATTTAATTACAATTTTTAGAGAGTTTATGAAAGTAAATTGTATTTAATGTGGAGTTAATTCCATAGATGACAATTTAACTTTATAGTTTGTAACACTTTGATAACTAAATTTAAATTTGTACCAAAGAAAATTACCAACTTTGTTAATTATTTCACTAAAGCACTCAGTAATTTTTTTCGAAGCCAAAGTCTCCAATTGTTTGAAGTGTATAAATATATTCAAGGCTTAATTGGTCAAAATATCATAACCACAATTTTTGTTATTATATCCTAACCTATTTAAAATTGTTATCACCTGTACCACCTCATCAAATTTGACGTTCAAAAGTAACAGGAGGATATAATAACAGAAGTTGTAAAAGTTTATGATATTTTAACCAATTTGGCCAAAGTGAATGCATTAGTAGGGTGTTGAACATAAATTCCGTGTGAGTACTGAGTAGTTAATTAGAGGTGGATGAATTAGTTTTGCTTCTCTCTTTAATTTCCTATCAACTGTTCGACATATCCGAGTTACCTAGAATAGTATCAGTCTACAACTAAACAATGGCGTCGCCCTTAAATATTAGCTAATAAGCATTTTACAATGTCATATTGGCCGTTCACATAAAACATTGATACTGTTCATAATGCCCCGCCTATATTATACAAAAAAAAAAAAAAAATTCTTTCAAGATATACATTGTAGACTGAAAGATTCACCTCAAACACATACATTACTGGAACAAACCGCAAAATTGCTTTCCCACCAAACTCTCCAGTCAAAAATTTATAGGCAAAGGCCTTATCATTTATCACTGAACCATGAACAAAAACTAAGCACCAATAACGAAAATCTGCCAACCAGTTTGCAGTCTCGTCGCACCAATGTGTTCTAAAAGTATATCTTCATTACCATCAACCTTCTGTTTTGGAGTCTGCCTTTCCCTTGCTGTTTTTCCCAAATCTCTGAGCTACCCCAGTTTCAGTTAATGTGTCCCATATCTGCAAATATTCAAATGCTTTGTAAAAAAATCTGAAATGGAAGATTGGCGTTGAGTTCGAACCACAACACTTTCATATCAAATAAACAGAAACAAGAACGGAAATGAATTAATTTTTAGTTCACTCACTTGCAAGCTTCCTTTGGAGCCTCCTATGGCTAGCAAGAAAGGACTGTCCTCTGAGAAAGATATTGAAAATACAGCACCCTGACAATATGTTTAGCGAGAACATTAGAGAACAAGAGTCATCTTTAGGGATCCTTGTACATTATAAACCGAGGGTAGCTTAAATATGAGTTCGCGGAGTTGAATAACAATTAACAAAATATTATCGGATTAAGCCTAGTACTTTCTAGAAACAAAAAACATGTTGCGCTACGATACAGACAGTTGTTTATACTAAAAAATGGCCTACAATTTCTTTACACACTCAATTCAACCAAGACTTTGCCAAACCAACAACATGGAATCAGAAGAATCAACTTCCTTCAGATCTCTTTGTCAAGGCGAATCTTCATATTCAACTATAAAAGGAGCAAAGCTATATCTTTTCCATTTCTTGGTTCCATGCTGAATCAAATTACTAGGTTACTCAACTACTGTTGCAACAAGAGCCAAGTCCTTTTTTTTTCCCCTTTAATAGGAAAGAAACTTTATTTACTTATAGCCAAAAAATAAAACAATGTGTGAACCAAAGTCCTTAATATCTCTAGAGGATGAAAATGAACTTCCATTACGTGAAATGCTTCAAATGTGTGAACCAAAGTCTTGCGGTGGGCAAAAGTGAAATAAGACTTGAGCGCTTTGCATTCAAAGAAAAGCCAAATCGCAAAGAATTGCTGGAACAAAATAAAAGAAGGTGCAACTTACAGCCTTAGGGTTCCTTGAGGCAACACAAGAAGGCTGGTTGTTTGCTAAATCCCATAGCTTTACCTGAATACAGATCGCCAATTCTAATTGAAAATGCGGACAGAAAATTGAAATCTATCACAATGATGCAAGAAAGAGGACAAAGTTTAAGACTCTACCGTTTTATCTGTAGACCCAGTAGCAAGCATCTACATTAAAAAACAATCAGCTTTTAGCACAGGAACTCAATTCTTGAAAATGATTAACATGCTGCAACAAAATCGCATACCTTAGGTGCAGCAGGATTATAGGAGACTGTACTGACAGCTTTGTCATGAGCATGAAGAGTAAAGCATGGCTTGCAACCTGAAGCTGGGTTTGACGCAGCAGCCCGTACATCGAAGCACTGTACTGTACCATCTTCAAGACTGACCTGAGAATTGAAAACCAAAAAAAATTGCATTTGACCAAACCATCAAAGTTCAACGAAAGACAATACAGCAGTATCAAACACATGCGATAGCACAAGGGTTCCACCTCCTACAAAACACTTATGGTAAAACAGTTATATGGAATATCAACCGAGTAGAGCTTCAATGGTTTTGTATGAGGTCACCTATACATGAGGTTGAGGGTTCAAGTCCCCTAGTACCTTGTGTGCAAGTTTGAGGAGGACAAGTAGGTTTATTATCCCAAAAAAGAAAAAGCTTTATGGAATTTGTACAACTACTTCATCAGTGGGGATTAAAAATATCTTTTTTTATAGGAGATTAAAAATATCTTTTCAAAAAGAAGTGAGCCGGCAGATATATAGTTATACATCTGACTTTGGACCTTACTTCAAAATTGTCATGTAGTTCAACTTGGAGTTTAGGGCTTAGATTATTAATATAAATGATCCTCAGTAACAATATAGCTAAGAAAAGGCCCAACGATAGCCTAGAAACTCACCACAAATGAATGTTGATCGTGTGGGTCCCATGCCAAGCTTTCAACATCACTTGCGACTTCAGATTTAATGCCTGTATGTGAGGGATACCGCATGTCTACCTGCAATGATAAATTAGGTCAAGATATCTGCAGAGATTAAGAATACGGTGAAGTGATGGACCAATCCAGTAAAAAGCTGCCTTCCATAGTACACTGAGCTTATATATACTCAGAAATTCGAAACATACATGTAGCAGCAATAGCGCAAAATAAGTCATGCAGTTTCAAAAAGCAACATTGAAAATTAACCAAAGAACACGATGAAGAATAAACATTCCAACCAATGAACATCCTTGAATTCTAAATAAACATGCTCTAAAATAATTTGATAAAATAAAGTTAACAACTTTAGAACACAGATGTGAATATTACCAAGACCACTGAATGATCAAAAGAGCCACTAAGAAGAACATCTGGCACATGCTTATTCCAATCAACTGCTTGAACCTGACGTGACACAAGAAGGAAAACGTGTTGGGATCAGGACTCAAAAACAATTTCCAATATTTTCTCTCAATCATGCCACAAAATTGGAAACTTAGAGAAACAATTAAAAGTTGTCTGAGTTTCCTCTTGTTCAGTTATACATTTTAATTGAATCTTGAAACAAAAAATTGCTGTTCAAGCTAGACAGCGAATTCTGATTTGTGAAAAAAACTATTCTGATCCTACGATCTTACATTTTCATTCGATTATATTTAATGCATTTCATGAATATGACTTGGTTTCTATTAAATTTGAATGATGAGTTTCTTACCTAACAAAATACTAAAAAGTTGAATTTGAAAATATACCAGTAACACCAGTTATCATGGTGGGCATGAGATGCCCAAAACTGACAGTGAAAACTACTGAAGATTCTTACATGCAGTAAGGATTCAAAACTTCACATCAAATAATAGTATTCAATGTCAATAGATGGTTTGAAGTGCAAAAGGAAGACAAGTTTGTAGCAAAATGTTCAGTAATATTAAACTAATCAATGCCTACTACATGTGGAAGTGGCAATACACAGCAAAAGGTGGAAATGTAGGATATTGAGAAACTATTGTATTTGGCAATCCATTTGGATTTTCATACAGAAAAGAAAATAAATCAAATTTAAGGCCCATGCTTCCGGACATTCTAGTCTTCTGTTGACAGAATTGAAGAAGAAACAATCATTACCTAAAAAAGTATTTATTGCATATATGTATTTATTACTTTACTCAAGATAGAAACAAAATTAACACCAGAGAATAATTATTGCCTTGCCCGTATGGTGCTTCTTAGTCGAGAAACATTGGCCTGTAACTAGATCCCAAATCTTTACGGATGTATCCGCACTTGCACTAGCAAGATACTTCCTGCATTTGTTTATAAATGCGAAATTCAGATTGATGAAAAAACCTAAAAGTGAAAATTTAAGTCAGTAACAATTACCTTTCATAGCCTTACCTGACTGTTTTGTTCCATGCAAGACCAAGCACTGAATCAGTATGACTGTCTGGCTTGTATTTGACTGATGACTATGATGCACCAAGAACATTGAAAATGTGTTAGTGTTTTTGCATGGGAGGTCATATCACTCAAATAAGAACCCAAACAAATTTATAAAGGAAAAACTTTTTTTACCCAAGTTAATATAGAAAGAGTAACAAGAAAAGCAACTACGAAATATTAATCCTACAGAACAAGCAATAACTCTTTTAATCAATGGCAGTAAACTGTGTCCCTTCTTTTCTTTTAACCAATAGTAGCAAATATGTTCTTCTGAAAAGCATTTGGAAGAAGTTACTGTACATTTGATTATTATGCTTCATCCATCAAAGACATGGGGATAAGCCATAACAAAACTTTGATGCAAATCTCGGTTCATGGTCCAATTTAAAAAAGAAATGAAAAAAATTATGAATCGGCAATACAGTTGTTGTTTCATAGCAATACCAATAAAATACCCAGATTTGGCGAGCAAACAAAAAAAGACAAATGGTGCAAAGGCAGAAAATATTCAATAGAATGCTTTAATGTTCATAGACTTTTAGTGTCTTCTAGTGTCATTTTCGAAAGCAGTGGAAACACCAAATGTTTTTTGCAACTGCACAAACTTAAATTTTGATATTGTGGATTTACATCTGATTTGAATGATTGACACAGAGAAAACAAAGTGAAAAGAACTTATATCATGTTTTACAAACTAAAGTTCTCAAAAGTGACAAGAGTCTTTGACTCTTTCAGCTGCTCAAGCTTCAACAAGATACACAAAGCTGTTGCGCGAGAAAATACGAAACCCAAATACGTGTGCATGTTTATACATAAACAAATCCAAGAGCATCGGATAGGAAAATATTTGCAATGTATAAATAATGCAAAAAAGTTAAACTGAAAAGAAAAATACATGAAGAAATGTAAACAAGAACAAATATAAACCTTTTTTCCTTTCTTTTTCTTTTTAGCGATCCCCCCTAGTACCATAATAGGTTGGACTTCATCAATCTGGAGAAAAAAAAAAAAAAAAAAAAAACACAAATAAAAATGATAAAAAAATACCAAACAAATCCCATCCAAACCGTTACAAGAAAATATTAAGAAATAAAGAGGAACATCAGTGAAAATATTTTTTTAACAATAAGGTTGAATTGATAAATCAACATACAACGTCCAAATCCCAAATTTCAATAGCTGGATCCATAGAACCAACGGCTACAAAGTTCCCTGCCAATTAAGAAAAAAGAGATCATTGTATGAGTGAGGAAAAGAATGAAAGAAATAGCTATTCACAACTTGAATCGAGAGTTGATCCTTCTTATAATCAGCATATGATACACTCAATCACATTAATGGAATGGTTGCAGCCAAACACTCATCTAACAAAGTAGTAGGGTGACTAGGGTTGACAAAAACTCAAACCACGGATAAAAAAAGAACAGAATTGCATCCATATATTATTTGAAAATGATTACTAATATAATATAAGTTCTTAAAAAAGAACTAAAAGTAATTCTTTACAAAAAAAAAAAAAAAAAAAAAAAAAAAAAAACATGGAAATGAAGTGTAAATGATTCTGATGCAACGCATCAACAATCTAAATGCCCATGACTTTCTCAAGCTATGAGTCTTAACCTTGCAAATGTTTCAGAAAAGCTAATTCCACAATAACAGCATGTTAATGAATAGTTTATATTTAAGATGAACAAAATATGATACATAAGAAGGTCAATAAGAAATGAGCATGTATATCAAGGTAAAAATAGGAGTTAGCCTGAGTAAGAGACAAGACATATGTTTGATTAAAGAAAAGAAATATAGAAAACAACATGAGTATAGGCAATTGAAAAAGACAACCAGTCAGTACAATAAAATGGTTGGTAACTTCATCTTGAATGGAATAAAAAGTAGCAAGTGAATTCATACAACAACCAAATAGCAGGTGAATTCATAAATTCACAAATTTTAAAGGGACAATTTATGACAAAGTCATATTCACCATAAATTTTGTTTTCATGTACAATCACCTCCCCTCTAAATGAACAGGCCAATTGACTAAGATGCCCCTTTCACAGGAGCAACTAGCAAGTTGCAATTTGTATAGCTTGTACTGATTACAGAAGAAGCCAAATTTCCAGAACAACAACACTCCTTGGAAATTGAATGAAACAACTGAATAACAACTAACCTTTATCTCCACCATTAAGGCTACAGTCAAGCCATGCAGTGCAAAGTGGAAAGGCTGGAAGGATTATATCATGATGTGAAAACAAGTTGTGTTCTCCATCCTCAAATTCTTCTAATATGCAGACCTGTCACATAGGAATTAAACTACAAAGGTTTCATTTCATTTTGATCTAGAGTTCTTTCATCCCAATTACCTATAATTATAATTAGTCATATACAAATGATTCATTCAAAAGGACCACACGCACACACACGGATCGATTATATTTTTTATTACATGCCTGCAGTTGACTGACATCATCCTCATTACTCGCACAAATAATAACTGCATCTGACGGTTTTATAGTTGTATCCTCTACTTCTTCTTCATCATCATCCTGATAAGAATACAATTACTAATATACACATCAGTCGCTGGAGTTGATAGGGAAAAAAATACATAGAAGTTACCCAACATACATCTTTATCCTTCAAATAGGGGTCCAACTCATTACTTGGATAATAAGTATCTCCAGGTCCGGTACTGAACAGCTCGATGCCTAAGTCCACAGTTAAAAACTTTGATGTGAGAAACCCAACCGAAAAAAACCCTCTAATCATAAAAGAAATGTCAAAAAAATGTACTTCACCCTGACCCATTGATTAGTTAACATAATTAAGTTAATGCCTCTGTTAGAGACACCAATGACCTCGCCAAAAAAAAAGGAAAATTAAAAATAGTACAAGAAGCACATATGCGTATATCGTAAATGTTACCGCCATCTTCGTCATCGTAATGATCCATGTCAAGTCCCTTTAGGGCATCTTCTATGTCCTTCGTCCCATTGCCAGTTTCAGAAGCCTTCCCAACTGCATCTGCTGCAGCGAGTGCCTGGGCAACCTCATCGGTCCTTTTGGCAGTATCAACATCCATATCTTCTTCTTCATCTTCAGTATCTTCCCTGCAATAGAAACAATGCTTATAAACAAATCCGAAACACAAATTTTACTTAAGTGACAAAACTCAAATGGGGAAGCATTCTTATTAGTCATGCGATCACCCCCGAATTTAAAGCCTTAGATCCTCGAAACACTAAAATGAATTCAATCACCTTAACGACATGCTGCAGTAGAGTTTCACTAAGGCGCATGCTTGTGTTATATCATTATGTGTCTCATAATTTCATTTTATTTGCAACTTTTGTTTTTAATTTACATAATGTCCATCAAGCTTCTTGTAGGTTACTAATTTGACGAAAATTTGTATTTATTGTGGAAATTGAATAGTTCTCCCTCAATCCTATAAAGGAGAGCATGTAATACTCTATTTGATCCATATTTTATTATGTTTAAAGAATATCACAGCTCGCCCATCAACAATTTTGCAATGTACGTGAAAAATAAAATAAAATGTACCTTCTATCTAAGCTTTCGTTCTTCAACATCTCTTCAATTTCCTCTTTCGACGGCGGCTCCACTTCGGATGGAACAGATTTCGATGCCCCTTTCGGCACCCATGAAATAGCAGATATCATCTTTCACTGGAACCCTAATATCCTACCAGCAATGAAACAAAACAGTACCAAAATTCAACCTTCTTAGCACAATCAATAAACAAGAACAACAGCATCATCAACCAAACCCAACAAATCCGCCAACTCCCCAACCAAATTGACCTCCAAACCCAATAACCCAATCGATGCTGAAGTAATCAAACAAGCGATCACAACCCTAATTTCTATCGTTCTGTCCACAAACATCACTCAAAAACATGGCGAATTTCAAAGAAACAACGATGAATGAGATGCGCGGATTCAAATACCTAATCAAGGAGCGAAGAGAATGCCAGGTTGAGAGGGAGAGAACGAGTGAGAGAGACGAACAGCGGAACGTTAGGGCTCGAACGCAGTCCACAGCGTTGTGTTTATGAGTGAATTGGGCTCGATGGACTGGGCTAAACGGGCCCGAGTCCACTCTCTGTAAGGGGCCTTGCCCGTCTTCAGTGAATAAGAAAAGGAAAATGTTAAAGTGACGCGTCAAGCGCCCACTACGACCACACACCTTGATTTTGATTTTTTTTTTTACTTTTTTTAATTTTTGTACAATTTTTTGGTAGAGAAGTGTGATGATGCATGTAGATATGAAGGAGGTGATGTGTGGGAGGTGAGACAAAATAAAAAAATAAAAAAATAAAAAATCAAAGTGTGTACTCGTAGCAAAGTGTTCGTAATGATGACTCTCACCATTATCCTAAAAAAATAAAATAAAATAAGAATTCATATAAATTAGAAATTAGAAATTTTTTAGAGATGATATTATGATTTAGGTTGCCTTTAAGTTAAAACTAAAACATAATTGAGAACTTAAAGAAATAAATTAGAAAATTCCTAAACCACAAAAAAGTCAAACAACAAAATCCTTTTCCAAGCTCTACATGTATACACCCACACTAATTATTTTATCGTCTTCTTTCTGCACCCAAAATTCATCATTTTCTTTGATAAGACTTCAAACTAAGGATTTACTCTCAATATTTCTACTGTTTTTTTTTTTTTTTTTTTTGCCATTTAGGTTATACCGTGTCACTATTATCTTTTCATTTTTTTTTCATATATCATTTTGTTATAGTTCATTTTTAAATTATTTTTACTTTTCTTTTCTTTTTCTTGAAGAATACTTTAATATTCTTTTTGTTTTCTGAATAATACTTAATACTCTATTATGTTTGATTATAGTGTGAGTTTGACTAATTAGTTTATACAATGCAAACCTCTTTTAATTATCTTTGTCGATGGAACGAGAAATCTTATTGAGAAAGGGAAGTGTTTGATAAAAACATAGGAGTTTGATAAAAATATGTTCAATGTTTTATGCATTTGAAAAAGAGGAAATGTTATAATGACACCTCTAAATACACAAAACACTTTGCCCACCGTGTTTTACGGGGTATGTAAATTTGCATTTCAAGATGTGCATAGACGATGGATGCGTGGTCCTTGTGCATTCATTGCGCACGGGGATGTTATTTTTGCGGTTTTACTTCGGTACTTGTAGGTTTAAGAAGATTTTTAAATTAATAAGGGTCTTAATTTAAAGCCTAGAACCAATTATGTGCTTGGTAACACTTATTTTTACCTCTTATTTGCTATAAGTCTTGTTTGATAAGAGATTGAGGGAAATAATTAGTGTTTGGTAAGTTTTATTTTAGCTCTTATTTTAAATTAGCCTTTTAAAGGATAAAAAAAATTAACAAATAAGTTATGTTATTTTTTATTTTTAAATAAGTGAAAAATCACTTAAGCGATAGATCTTTAGGAGTCGGCAATTAACTTTTATTGCCAACATTGCTCACCTTCTCAACGCAATCTCTCGCCTTGAGTAACTCCTCCTCGAGCCCTCTCCGTGCACCTCTCTCTCTCTCTCTCTCGAGTAAAAACACAACAAAAACAAAATTAAAATCTCTCTCACGATTTGTTGTTGCATCTACTCAAGAAAAAAGGACGTCTATGCGCATATATGTACGTACGGTGAAGAAGATTTTATCATAATCGCGCAGGCATTCACCAGAACAAATTAGGGATTTCTCACTCTCAAACTTAGATGTCTGAATTGCAGCGTACACAACCTCGATTTGGGCGTCAAAGATGTACCTAGTGCCTAAAAGTGTTGCATGGTGTTCAATTTTAATTGCTCTACTTTTCACGATCCTCTTCTCTAATTCTTCTTGTTTTTGGTAGGCTTTCTCTTCCTTTTTTAACTGCACTAGTTTTTTTGGACGTGCAACCCAGGTGCGAGCCCTTGCGAGAATTCGCTTCAAACAACTTATTCACAAAATTCACGCCTTATTTTTTGTAAAGTTGTAATGATCAAAAATATCATAACCTCTAAAAGTTTTATCAATTATATTTTAACATTTTCGATTGAGTATCAATTCTTCTTACGCGAGAGCTCGCTATTCAATCACTTTGTTCTAATAATCAAGAAAATACAAATGAATTATACATATTTAAGTTTTTACAATGATTTGATTTCACAATATTCACCTAAAACTTAAAAAGTCAAAAGTACATAATGTTTCATATTGATAATCCAAAAGATGTATAAAAATGTACTTACTAATGATTTGTAAGGTGTCATTTGATTAAACAATAAAATTGAAAATATTCAGGGAAAAATAAGATTGAAAATATTTTAAAAAATGTTTCTTTTACCAATGCACATTATTAACAATAAAAAATGGTTTTTTAGCTACCTCAAACATTTGTAACGGTGAGAAGCGGTTTAATATATGTTTGATTAGCAGAATAGGCAATCAATTTTCTAATTGATCATTTGCAACAACTTATGCTCGTCGCAAATGGCATGACATCATTCCAATCTTTTTTCTCAAGTTTTAGACTATTACAAAAAACATCAAAATTGTCACAAATACCTTGTAATGCAACTAAACTCTCCATAAAAACACGTATAAGTAATTACATGAAACTACAAAATAAAAAAAATATTAATTAGCGAATTCAATTAGTACATTCATCAACACCTAGAAATGTCAAGTAATTCTTTTTTTTTTGGTACATGTCAAGTAATTCATACATACACCAATGACTAATTATACATGTCAATTAATTCAAACACAAAGGTACGTAGAAACTAAACAATGCCAATATACTTTAGTATTCACCCCTTTTTGTAAGTCCTCTAACATATTAGCAAAGAAAAAATCACTTCTCTTCTACTTCAAACTTCGAAGTAATTATAGCCAACAGTTTCTCAATTTTTCCTAGTTTTGAAAATTCAATCACCATTATATGCTCCTCCTCCACAACTGAAGCTCAACAATCCCAATTAGAAAAACATCAATACACAAACAACATTAGCATTTGTACAATAGGCAGCATGAGTGATACTAATATGTTTATGAATATAGTGATCATACAAAAAAAAGCTAGAAATAATACTTAGCACTTGCACAATAGACACCATGAACAAAACTAATTTGTTTCTGTGTATAGTTATGAGTTATGACCATACCAAAGAAAGCTAGAAGTAAATGGCGTAGAAACTCTTATTTCATTTGACAGTCATTCGAATTTTGAACATATAAAGAAAGGGGATTAAGGGTCATTTTTGTTAGTAATTATCACAGGAACCTTGAAATAAGGTTGAATGAAGATTTGAAGTTCTAAACTAAGGGGATTAAGAGTCATTTGTTAGAGTTGTTCCAATTTTGGGCATAGCTAGCACATGTTATGATTTTCTACGAGCACTTGAATCACTAAAGGAGCAACACTCAAAATACATATTATTTTAGCCAACGTGATTTTAGTACCCATTCGACTTTCAGCAAAATTCAGCTTAAGAATTAAACATAAATTTTTTAAAAAAAATTGCATGAAAAAAACTAATGTAAGGATTTTTGGAAATTTTATTTTCTAGTTACTTAAAGAGCAACATCAAAAACAAAGCTTCAATCTCAAATCAATTAGTTGTGGTCACTAATCAATACCTTCAAAAGGGGGTAATGGAATGAATTCTCATGTTAAACAAGACAAACATGCAAAAGAAATTCATATACATAAACATCTCGAAATGCCAAGATCAATAAGCAAACACTCAATAACAAGGTCAATAATAAAAAACACAAGGTTCACGAACAATAGCAAAGAATGTATCGACTAAACATCTCAAAATGAGAGAAACTCATATACATAGACGTCAAAATAGGTCAATACCAAATGTAACTCTAACAAAACATAAGCAAAATTAATGTCAAACAATTAATAGTATAGAGTTGAATAAATCAAAACCACATATTATGCTATATGAATTTATAGTTTAGTATGGTATAATCCATGCAAATATTTCTTTACTTTAAAAGAAAAAAAATATAGTTCAAATTATAAGAGCTTCGACAATAAGAAATCGGCCATCCACAGATAAAATGGAAAAGAAGTTGTAAGAAACAAACGAATTTCACAGGGTGCAATAGACCTTGGTACACTATTTAATCTAAGATGAATAAAAATATTAAAAAGTATCTTCTTGTTAATAAACTCAAGAAAAGAAAACCCAAAAATAAAGCGAGAAACAAAATAGGAAAGCAAATCCAAAGCACTGCATCAATTGGTTGATCAATGTGAAGGCCCGAGGCCATACCGCACCTCGGCTGGGCTCCTCGAGACCTCCACAACTCGCAAAATCCGTGGTCTTAAGCCTCTAGGATGCGGGTTCGAGTTGTGGGAGGCGAAAGACTGTGCCCAATATTGTTACGAGTTGCGGTTGTGCGCACTGGCACTATTGGGGGACACATATGTGGTGGGTGAGGTGCGCCCACTCTGCCTTGGAGGTCTCAGGGTGCACCTGGGTGGCCCTGAGCCTTCACAATTGCTACCACCGAGAGAGTGTTGAGTTTATCATTGAGCCGATTCCGGAACTCAACCAATCTACAAAGAGTCGTATAGGATGTCGCATCGAGCACGAGGAGTTGAGGACCCGGTTAGAAGATCTATTGCATAAGGGTTGTATTCACCCCTAGCGCGTCACGTTGGGGGGCTCCAGTTCTTTTTGTGAAGAAGAATGACAGATCGATGCTGATGTGTGTGGACTACCTGAAGCTGAATCAGGTGACGATTCGGAATCGTTACCCATTTCCGAGGATTGACGACTTATTCGATTAGTTGGCAGGGGTCAAGTTCTTCTCGAAGATCGACTTACAATCAGGATACCATCAGTTGAGGATTCGAGATGAGGATGTAGAGAAGACCGTTTTTAGTACGCGATACGGACTATTCGAGTTTACAGTCATGTCGTTTGGGCTAACTAACACACCAACGATTTTCATGGATTTGATGCACAGGGTACTGAGGCCATTTTTGGATCGATACGTCATAGTTTTTATCGATGACATCCTGATTTACAGTAGGACTCGTGTGGAGCACGAGAGGCATCTCAGAGATGTGTTGGCGAGAGCACATACTTTACACTTAGTTTAGTAAGTGCGCATTCTGGCTGAGTGAGGTGAAGTTCTTGGGGCATGCCATCGAGGATCAGGGCATGTCAGTTGATGGTGATAAGATTCGGGTGATTATTGACTGGAGGACACCCAAGTTTTTATCGACATCCGGAGTTTCCTGGGTTTGGCAGGATATTACAAGCGCTTCGTGCATGATTTCTCGATGATTGCAGCACCGATGACGAGGTTGACCAATAAGGATGTTAGATTTGATTGGTCACAAGAGTGTGAGGATGTTTTTAAGGAGCTGAATAGGAAGTTGACTTCGGCGTCAGTTTTGGCATTACTTGTAGCAGGTAGAGGTTTTCGAGTTTATACTGATGCATCAGGCATTAGGTTGGGTTGGGTTGCGTGTTGATGCAGGACGGACACCCAGTGGCCTATTTATCTCAACGGTTGAAACCTCACGAGGGAAACTATCCAGTGCACGACTTGGAGCTTGCAGCAGTCGTGTTTGCACTGAAGGCCTGGAGGCACTACTTGTACGGTGAGATGTTCGAGTTATTCACATATCACCGTAGTTTGAGGTATATGTTCACTCAAAGGGAGTTGAACACGCGACAGCGGAGATGGCTCGAGTTATTGAAGGACTATGACTTCGCAATTGAGTATCATCCGGATAAGGCGAATATCGTAACTGATGCACTGAGCATGAGCGGCATCGAGAGCCAGACATTACTGCGGCATATGACACATGAGCACGGGTTGCTTGAGGCAGCGTCGGTGTTGTGTGTGACATAAGCTATTGTTGAGCTACATATTTGCTGTCAGATGTGAGTTATCACGGTGTCTCTTGAGCGGGTGAGTTCTGAAAGCGACGACCGGCCGTATTTGCGGATCAGTGGTCTGGCTCAGGATCCCAGGTGCACTGAGTGGTCTGAGGGTTCAGACAGGTGCTTGAGACACAAGGGTCATTTGTGGATACCGTCGGTATCGGAGCTCAAGGATAGCATTCTCGAGGACGCACACCGGTCGCGATGTACAATTCATCCTGGTTGGACCAAGATATATCACGATCTGCAGAGATTGTTTTGGTGGTCATGGATGAAGGCTGACGTGGGTAGATATGTCCAGAGTTGTCATATTTGCCAGCAGGTGAAGGCTGAGCACAGGAGACCAGCTGGGTTGCTACAGCCGCTGCCTATTCCTCAGTGGAAGTGAGAACACGTGACCATGAACCTCGTCAATGGCCTACCGCAGACTAAGAGGAGACACGACGCAGTGTGGGTAGTGATTGATAGGTTGACGAAGTTAGCACATTTCATATTGATCGCCATGAGATATTCATTTACACAATTGAGTACTATCTTCAAGAAAGAGATTGTCAGATTACACGATGTACCGGTCTCTATTATTTTTTATAGAGATCTGAGATTTACTTCGAGGCTTTGGGAGAGTATGCAGGAGCAGTTTGGCACTCGTTTACAATTCAACACTGCGTACCATCCTCAGATTGACGAGCAATTAGAGCATTTGATTCAGATTCTCGAGGATATGCTCAGGGCGTGTATATTACAGTTTGGTGGATCGTGGGAGGATTACTTGCCTTTATGTGAGTTTGCTTACAACTACAGCTATCAGGCGAGTATCGGGATGCCACCGTTTGAGGCACTTTATGGTAGGCCATGCAAGGTTACCAGCATGTTGGGCGGCACCGGAGGATACTGCGGCTATAGAACCTGAGGTTGTTGTTGACCATACTGAGAAAGTGAGACACTTTAGGACCTTATATTTTTTATCTATGATAACTTATGAGTTTTCCACACTAGGTATCAGAGTTAAATGCATGATTTATATAGTTTAATCTTTTATTTGTCATGATAAAATACTTCCGTTGTGGTTTAATAAAGATTCAAATGATATTAACAAATGACTTGAGTTTATTAACAATTTAAACAGTAAATTGTTGTTCATTGAGGTTAATAGTGATTAAATGGTGGATGGGATTGCATGTGGGACACAAATGACGCTGGTAGGCCAGGTTGTGGGCCCGCATTGGCCCCCGTGGCGGTTCATTTGGAAAATGAGCCGCTACACATCCTCACATTTGATATTCTACTTTCGGTTTTTCTTTAATAACCACAATGTCAATAACTACACGAATCTAAGTGTAAGGAGCCTTATAATCTACTTATTCTTTAATATCTCAATTGAGCAAACTTGTAAGCATTATGAAACAAAACAACTTAATCAAGAAAACATAACATAATTAACAAAAAAAATGATAGATAACATATTGACAACCTTCAAAGTTTTGTGAGACGTAAGAGGAATGAGATCCTCCTACTTAGCTCCAGTGACCAGTGCCTCCCTTGCTTTCTAATGAATATAATTAATTATATTATAGAACCAAATACAAATAATGACTCATGAGAACGTATAACTATATTATCAAACAGTAGCTTGAATAACAAACACAAAGAAATTCATAGAAAGTTGCACGCATTACATTATAGTGCATCTTACATAGTGTGTCCTTAAATGGAGTGAATGTAATCCTGATATTAATTGAAAAATTCAAATTGAACATCATCATCACTTGCAATGACTAAAAACATGTCAAATTAGGTTTTTTTTTTTTTTTAAGATGTATGCCACCAAAGATGGATCCTTTCAAGATCTATACAAACGAAAATAATAAACCCTCCCATTAGCGTGTTGGTAACACAACAAACGAATTTATTCAACATGATCCAGGATAAAAGCCAATCATAAATCCATTCCTAGTTCATCCCACATTGAGAAATTAAGATCGAAATCATACAAAAAACAAGATGCTTCAGTATAAACTAATTACAAAAGGGGAGAAATCTATATATTCGCAAAACTTGAGGAATCACAATGACACAAATTTCAAAATTGAATTTTGATTTCTGATTTTAATCTAACAGAGATTTTGAGATATACCCTAATTCGCACTACCCCAGAAAACAAAGTACTTTTATTTCCATCTCTGCATCAACAACATCTATTATCTATTACCTTGTTTTTGTTTTTTCCCCCAATTTTGATCTAACAGATATTTTTTTTTCCTTAATTTATGAGCCCCCTCATTCCTCTTCTCCCTTTTACTAAGCTAAATGAAACACCAAACTATATGCTATCTTCATTTCTTATTTTCTTCTCTTGCGAATTCAAGATGAAGACGATAGAGAGCAGGTCAATGATGTTACAATTCGACCAAATGTGTAAGGAGCATCAGAGCCAACTCTGGTGATGTTCTAAACCAAAATTACCAAGTAGTGCCTCCAATTCCAACCAAGAAGTAATATTTGGTATCAAACTACAATGCCATCCAACACAAAAATTCTATCATTCACATAAAGAAACAAGTCAAACAACTGTTACAAAACTCTATTAAGTGATTAATTTACTTATCAAAAAAGAAAAAAAAAAGGGTGGCCCACCTCTAGATTTTTGACGGTGCAGTGATGAATATAACCATAATTGTAATTGTAAAACTTATATCTTAGCACAGATCCTTTGGCACTAAACATGTATTTGCATTTCTCTCTCTAATAGACTACAGTGCTTGAATCTGCCTCATCTGGTGTCACTCATGACACAATCACTGCCCTCCCCTCATGGTCCCCTTATGTTATATGAACCTTAAAAAACAAACAATGAAACCTCATAAACCGTAAATTGCAAAAAATGAGATCATATGTTAGAAAAACCAAAAACAAATAAAGAGTAGTAGACTTGTTGAGGAGCATTGTAGCCATAGAGGACCTTAAAGACATCACTATTGAGAGGCATTTCAATGATCTTCTTAGTTGCCTTACAAAGCTATTTGTGATTCATTCATAGCACAACAATGCTTAACGAAAAATGAGTAAACGTTGAGCAACCAAACAACCCCTCAAAGCACCCATCTCAAAGCACCCATCTTTGCCATGCTCAATAAAATGTACATCAATGAAACCAAATTTCAAGGTCTCCCCAAATCAAATTTGGGAAGACTCATCAGTATAAAAGTATGTTTTAAAAAATAAAATAAAATTGGTCGATGATCAATTCAGGCTCCAAGTTTAGGGCTTTGTTTTGGATTTAATCACCCAAAGATGGACTTTTGTCCGAGAGAGAGAGAGAGAGAGAGAGAGAGAGATTCATGGATTGAGTTCTTTTTTTTGTCAAGTGTGGACTGAGTTCTTGAAGAGGAAAGTGAACAGAGAGAGATTTAATGATACTTGGTGTCGCTTCATCATATCACTGAATAATTGACGACGGGGGAGAGAGGAAGAATGAAGACATAAAAGAGACACGAAGCTTGGGGAACAAGTAAAGGGTGCTCATCACATCGAGATTCGCTCATCACATATGGATGTCAATCAACACGTGTGGCGTGCACGTGGAAATGACGACGAAACGAAAAGGGGGTGAGGGGAAGCTCGTATTTTTTAGAGATAGAGAAATAACACAAAATACCCCTGCAGTAAGAGACAACAAATTTGTTTTCCAAAGACTAAATTTTTAAATAAAAAAAAATATTAAATTATTAAATTTTCTCTAAGAGTTACCAACACAACCTAAGTTGGGTGATGACTAATTGGACCATAACAATTAGACAGAAGACTATATAATTAATATATATATATATATATATATATATCTTATTTACTTGCTCGACTAATTAGTCGAGAGATTTAAATCAATCTCTTAGGTTTTGTATAGGAAGTATGAATGTGTTTGAATCATTGGTGCTAGGTACGTATCATTTAAATACTTAACTTGGATTAGGGCAGGAGTGTGAGTTTCGCTTTTAGGATAAAAGCGCAACAAAATGGGTATTGTTTAAGAAGATAATGAAGGTAGTGCCCTTTCTTCTTTATTCTCCACCAATGTCTCTTCAGTGGTATTTGGTGCGTTGTCTTTGTCGTTAGGGATAATGGAAACCACTACCAATCCACACAACTATTTTAAACCAACCATAAACAAACCAATATCCATTCACCAAGCACCAAATTTATACCTATGCATAGATAGTAATTTATTAGTTCCCGCTTTTAAGCTCTTGTCACGTAACACTACACTTGTCATGTCAACGTAGTTAAAATCATACCAAACATTGTTAATTTTTTTATTTTTGTTTTTTGAAGTAAAATAAAATTTTCATTAATCGTGAGAGCTCGTTACATTCAACAGTACATAACGAACATAGAATTAATCATCATTGTTAGTTCTGGACTTCCAAAGCTTTGTAATATGATGTATGTTTTTATGAAATAATTAGTGGGTATATATATTTATTGTCTTAAAAAATCATTTGCCAAAATTGAATAAGATTAAGAAAAGTAAAAATCTTTCATTCGCGAGATTTGAAAAGATTCAAACTCGAGACCTCGCTTAATAGAGAACCAAATCTCTTACCACTTGGACCAACTGGTTATTGGTATTTCTCGTATCGTTATTCTTACGCAATTTTTGTATATTAAGAAATATCTTCTTTTATGTATCATTGATTAGCTTTATTAAAACCTAAATTTCATCCCATTATTCAAATCCATCAATCGAATTGTACTTTTATAATATAATTCAATAATATAGGAAACTAAGATATAGTTGGGTGGTCATCATTATAAATTTGGAAATGTTAATAGTATAGGGCCTATTGGCAACTCTACAGTGTCATAGACCTTAAAATAGTTGAGATGATGGTTCGTTGTGATTCGTGGCTAATGAGGATAGGTGAGTTTAAGCATTATTCGCAGGCTTGGACCCCATATATGATTAATTCTCGTTAATCACGTTAACTGTAAAGCGATTATAGCTTTTTTAAGGTTGTGGGCTCGATCAAAAAAGATGTAATATAACACCTAAAACGAATTATATACCATAAAGTCTACAGTTCATCTTGTGACACTGTAGCCCAATAGCTGATTTTCTTTGCAGTTTATGTATATATATACACATTAATTTGTCTTCAGTAGTGGCAACATTTCCTTGCATCAATGTATAATCAATCAGGAAATATTCGATATTCATTGAAGTGTGACCAATTGAGGATGGTCTAATAATGTGGGCAATTTGCAAAACCTAACCTAAATGAACAAATGTACTCAATTTGTGTATCATATCTTTTGCATAATAATGGGTCACTCTTTGCTTTAAGAGTTATATATTGATTTGATTAAGTAGTATAATGCACAGACCAATCCACTTACTACTTAGACTTGAAGACCAGGCCACAGGAAAGTGGTCACTCTCACCTTTTACATTTTTTGAATTTTATACATTAAAGCAAAATAGAGGGATATGTTATAGTGCCATATTTTTAAATGAGAAACACTTTTCAATTCTATCTCCAAGACTGCCTGGCTTGTATTAATTTTGCATATAGAAAGCAACCATCTGTCCATCACACCTTGCATAGTATTCCCAGCAAAATATAAGTTTCAAACTTAAACGCATAGAGAGAGAGAGAGAGAGAGAGAGAGAGAGAGAGAGAGAGAGAGAGAGAGAGAGAGACTGATAAAGCTTATGATCATTTGCATGGAAGGTATGGATCTAAAGAAGTTTGTTCTGCTCTTCCTCGTTGTTTCTGCTTCATTTCTCTCAACATCACTGGCAGGTTAGTTTAATTATTTGTTTGAGTTCTCATTTCTCCTGAGTTTTGAAATCAACTGGCCGGGTGTACTGCAATTCTTATACTTTTTGTAGAAATGTTCAGCTCTTGCAACATTAATTATGGGTGGAGTGCTATCTTTCCTTAACAATAATCACGCATGAAATTTTATTCAAAATGTCAGTTTGCTAGTGATCGGGCTTTGTACATTAATTTTACGTAACATTTTGATATATATAGAGGAACAGTAAGTATGATTTTTAAATGTAACTCAACAAAATATGACTCTTTTCTGTTTAATTAATTAAGAATGAGCGCGCGCACATGCACACACACGCACACGTAGCAAACACACAGTAACACATGCTTAATTAGCGTAGGGTGCCTTTTGTCCTAATTGTATGTATTTGTTTTTGTAGTTCGCCGAGGGAGATTTGTCAACAAGGTAGCAGAGGAAAGTGAAATTAACAACGTAAGTTCTTGATTTCCAGACTTATTCCAGTATCGATTGAATATCCAAATTAATTTCTTATCTTTTTTTTTTTTTTTGGGACAAGAAATGAATTTAATTACAAACTTGACTTCATCACGAGTCAAACCCCTAGCATAGAAATTAAACAATTAGTTGGCTTGCTTCTCCTTATATAATTTATAGGAGAAATTGATTCATGAAGCGGCTGTGATACATGAGAGACTTCTCAAGGTGAGCACACAAGACTATGGAAAGTCCGAACCAGCACTAGTTCTTGTCGAGCCTCCCTCCAAGCTCATCCCTAGCAGAAGCAAAAATGAATTACCTACTTAATCTGAAATTAGTCTATATATACATATATAGTTAATATACAAATAAGTGTGTGATCATGCATATGGCAAATAGTACTCTATATATAATCATATATATCTCTTCTACGGAAACCTCATATAGAAGCATATATACAAGCTGCTATATATATTATATATGTGCATATATGAAATGTAATATGAGCATATAGTATATGTAGTGCATATCACACAAATTCCAAAAAATAGAAAAAAAAAAAAAAAAAATTACTCATGTTGACTGATTTTTTTTTTTCAAAATTTTAAAATCTTCACTGTAATATGCTGAGGAATTAGCTATATAAATATAATAAACGCATGTGTGTGTGTGTGTATAGGTTCGAATATGTGTGTTAAAACTAGTTGTAGAAATATATACGCATGGTATATATCAGTAATTGATGGGTCACTTTTTTTTTTGCTCAAGTAGGCCACTTAATTAGTTAATGCAAAATTAAGTAAGCATCGATCAAAAAGAATAAATATATAAAATAAGAGATTAAAGCAAATCAAGAAAAGTTGGACGCATATATGAGAAATTAAGCAGTGCAGATTTAAAGTCGATTAAAAGCTAGTTGTGAAGATCGTCACGTACTTTGATCAATAAAAAAAACAACTTAAATCGTTTTCTTTCTTTTTTTTTCTTTTTTTTTTCTTTTTTTGATCAAGGGCGTATGCACCAAAAGAAAAGTTACGTACATGTGGTGATTTTCTCCAATTGTATAATTACATATTTTATAAACAACTATATCCATATATAATATTATAATACAACATATATATGTACATATCTTACCTATATATAGTCTATATTAATTGACATAAATATAGAACACAATATAAATATATATTGATGGTCTAACTTCTCATTTATTTTGTAGGAAACATCGAATGAATTTCCACACCATGATGATGAAGCGGGTGAGATACATGAGAGACTTCTCAAGGTGAACACGAAAGATTATGGGAGGTATGATCCAGCACCAGCTCTTGTCAAGCCTCCCTTCAAGCTCATTCCGAACTGAAGTTGCATGCAAATTAATCCTCTACTTAATTTGCAATCAGTCCATCTATATATATGTAGCTAATATCCAAATAATTTAGTGACTGATCATGGTAATTGATTAGTACCCTTATTATATAATTATATATGCTATATATGATCAGTGAGCGCGATGCGTGATGAGGACATGTATGTACTATACGTAAATATATACACTCTATAAGTTTGACAAGTTATAAATTGTGAACTGCTAATGTATATATAGTATATATAAGTAAGTTTTCTTATGCGATATTTTTTTTATATCAATTCTTTTCTTATGCGATATCAACGTGTATAGTAAATTAATTATATACAAACTGCTATCACGTGTACAATTACGTCATTTTACCGTGTCTATAAAATGTAGGGGTGATAATCCGCGGATCCAATCCAACTTGAATCAATTATCACTAATTGGATCAATTTTTTGCTCATGAACTGGATTGGATTGAAAAATCACTAATTCGTATGGATTGGACCGGATTACGGATCCCACGATAAAAAAACCGCAGATCCAGTCTCGATCTATACATATGACTATATGTACTTAGTATCTTGAAGAGCATCAACCACAACTATCAACTCTAAATTAAAAACCCGACTTATTTAACCTTTAAAGCCGACAAGGTCCCCCTCCTCCCATCTCGTCTGCGACATTGCTCCCCCATCTTGTATGAGAGTCTGTGAACCCTTTCTCCCTCTTTTTCATTCAAGAGCTCCGGTGACCATTTTCTCCCATCTTAGCACACTTTCTAGGGAGCCGCTTTTTTTTTTTTTTTTTTTTTTTTTTTTTTTTTTCAAATTCACTCATAGTCACAAATCAACGATCGCGATCACATCAAAAAGTGATATTTTGTTTAGTTACAAATCAATCTTTCATAATACGTTGATTCTTGTGTTTAATTTCTTCTCATCGTTTTTCGATCACTTGTCGTTGTTCTCTTTTTGAGTTTTATAATTTGGTTTGATTTGTTGGAAATATGGTATAGATTCGTGAGATGTATATTATAAATTTTTCATTTATGAGATGTATGTGTAGTACAAATTCTTGTGGTTCATTTGATTAAGTTTGATTTCATGAACCTTTTGATAAAAAAAAAATGTCAATCCGCGGAACTTGATCAAATCCGATCCGCATTATGCAAATTGAATTGAGTTGGATTGATGAATTATTTGAACTGGATCGGATCGTAATTTCTCAATCCGCAATAATTGGATTGGATTGCGGATTGACCCTAATTGAACTGGATCTAATTCGTGTGCACCTCTAATAAAATGTAGTATCTGGAACCAATTAAGTGGACGGCTCGCCGGTTTGCTATGAGTTGCTTTGAATAAAAAGTTGGGAGTTTGTGCGTTAGTGCGGGCAAGTTGTGGTTTTTCTTTCTTACCAAAAAAACATGTACATCACAAACACATAAATACACAAAACATGTGCTTAATTGCGTATTATATGTGTATATATTGTCAATATTGAGATACTTCTGCATTATGTTTGTGTGCGATAAATAAATAAATAAATTAGCACCAAGAGTGTTTGACAGAAAAAAAAAAAGAAAGAAAGAAAAAGAAAGAGGTAATGAGTCACACATATCTAAAGGTTACATCTTGTCACAAAAAAAAAAAAAAACCGGTTACATTACCAGAAAAAAAAAGTTTACATCCATGTTATCACGAATAGATAGGTGATAATTAGTTAATGCAAAAGTAAGCATCAAGAAAACAAATAAAATAAGAGATTAAAGCAAGAAAGGATGCGAGGAGAAAGCAAAGCAGATTTAAAAGTCGATTAATAGCTAATCATAATTAAAGACCACGTACTTTAATCAAATAGAAACACGTTAAGTTGTTAATTTTATTAAACACAAAATATGCAACTTTAAATCAACTAATTATTATATATATTTATTTTTTAGTAAAAATATTAATAATTTGACAACTGCATTATTCCTTGAGGTTTCTTTAAGTCGTGGGGATGATGCTCTCAATCAGCCTTGCGAAATTAGTCGGACCAAAATTGAGAAGGGTTGAAGTGGCTCGAGCAACCATGTATATATAAGAAAAAGTTGGCTCAAATATTCAACGTCTTCTTATTTTGATTAAACTAGATTAATTGTTAAAAAATTGATTAAGAATTATAACCCTTACAACAATAATCTGCAGCCACATTCTTTTTTTCTCGATTATGATTTTTTTTCTTAAAAAATTGATTAAGAATTTATTCATGGGCTTCATCTACTAAAACTTAATGTATCTTTCGCGTGAACAAATTTTCCAAGGAAAACAATTAATCATAGCTCTTGATACACGCTAGTGAGAAATGATGTGATCGTGACCGCTAGTTAGTGACAACTAAAAACTACTAAGTGAGTTTACGTGGAGAGCAGTACTAGTGTACCAGACTACCAGTACATGTATGATAATCCTGACTCGTAAAGTTCGTCGTATCACGTCTTTGCGTGCAACAACGAGATGCGGCACGCTTGGATCGGAGGAATGCGTACTACGCACTCCGCGTGTCCCAGAAGACAGTACTTCCTTTCCCACTCTAATCACTGTTCAACAGTTACCCAATAAGGAACCGGATCTCAACCGCACAACTCAGCTCCCGCATCTCAAGACATTCGATCGTAAGGTGCGTGACGACGTGGCAAAAGGTCCCGAGCGTGCGTGGCACGCCTTATTATTTTGGGGCGTCAATGTGCCGCGAAGTTCAAAACCAACTCCGTACCGTCCCAGTAGTATTTCTTCGTTTCTTCATCGATTGATCAGATCTCCGTCAGTCGATCGGTCGATTGATCGATCAATCAAAGCTGGAATTGAACCCTAACTTTAGAGAGGTAAGATTTGATTGAATTGGCGAGCTCGGATGCGATGTTCTTGGCAGTGTGATTGTTCTTGATTTGTTTTCTTGTTTAGGTTTTGGTGTTGAGTGTGATCTTTGCTGCGATCTTGGATGTTTGGCAATATGGTTTCTTTCTTGATCTTGATCGATTTTACTAGGTTAATAAGGAAACCGCAGAGCTCTGTTCGAGTTAAAGGACCTAATTAGTTGTGACAGTTGATCTTGAACGATTTTACTAGCTAGGTTAAGGAAATCTTGATCTACGAGTACTTTTATTGGGCTCAAGGAGTTTGCGGAGATTTTTTTTTTTTTTTTTTTAATTTGTGGATTGTCATGCTTATTTCTTTATGAGTAGAGGTTGATGAGCGCGTTCGTCTAATTGTTAGATTTAGGTTTAGCAGACCCAACAAGTTTGGGATTGAGGCTTTGTTGTTGTGTTTTTGCCCTACGAGATGTATTGAATGATGTTTGGTGGAGTCTTTGGTGGTTGCTATCTGTTAATTATTAGATAATGGTGATGTGGTTGTAAAATTTATAATAAGAAAGATTTGGATATTGCTTCATCACAGTTTTTTGGCCTTGAAATTCATAAGCTTGAGCAGAAATGGGTTCTGCATGTTGCGTTGCTGTGCGGCATAGGACTGTACAAAATGGAACCGGAAATGAAGCTTTTCATAGGGGTATTAGGTATTCACCATCCTGGAGTCATCGGTGGGATAATCTACGACGTGTAGCTAGTGATGACGATCGTACCACTGCTGAATGTTCACGTGGGATCTATAGGAGCAGTGGATCCGTCACAAAGATTGGAAGAGATATTGAGTTTAGTTGTATTTCAGATGGAGGAAACCCGGTGGTGAATTTTCAAACTCCAACAGTGCAAGTGAGTCCTTCAGGTACCACTCCTCCCTTCAATCTTTTTTATGTTGTAACTTTAAGATATCTTTTCCTTTGTGCTTAGTGATGTAACTCCACATCCTTCCCTTGTTATCTTGGGTGTTTTTCTAGTGCTAGTAGTTTCTTTCTTTCTACATTTTTTATTTGTAATGTTGAATCTTTTGTCGCAAATGTGTTTTATTTTGTAAGTAAATTTATGATTATCAAGTTTTTTTCTTTTTTTCCTTATAATGTTGTAGTCTCATAGTTTTGAGGAATATAGATTGACCAGGAGCTACATCACTCTATGCTGGCGCCCTTGCAGTCATCTCTTACATTGCGTGGGTTCCAAGGGATTGGAGTGCCCATCTCTGTTTTAAGGGCATGAGTAGAGGTGTTCTGGAAATTCCATTCCAGTTCATTATCAATAGCAACGTTAGCTTCTAAGTTATATTCAGCAGGATGCACTTTACTTCAAGAAGATTTCTGATAGGACCTTCTGCACATCAGTAATCATCCTAAATTTTTTTTCGAGTTCCAACATTCAGCCTTTAAAGTCAAAGTTGGATAGTGCTGCTGTTCATCGGAATTGTCTTCCAAATAGGTGAGTTCGAGAAATAATGGATGAACTTGCAATAGGTTCCCTTGCTTAGCATATTTAATCTTCAAAGCCTTCACCCGCAAGTTTGTATAGTCAGGCAGAAAGAACTGCTTTTCCAAGACCTTAAGCGCCCTTCATTTTGTTTGGCAAATAATACCCTTCTTGATTAAGTTGACCTTCCTGCTCTCAGGACTTGATCCCTTAAGGAACTGTCTGTTTATTTTATCAATCCTCTGGCATATGGCAGCATGAAATTTAATTTGTGCATCTTGTTCGACCGTGTTAACATTATTCTGCTGCCAAGTAGAGCGATTTTGTTTTCCAACCTGCCATCCTTCCCCTCTATTATCAATAGCAAGTCGGAAATGAGACTTTTGTCAATCATGTATAGGAAGAGGAATGCCGAAATATTTCTTAAGATTGGATATGAGGCCTACTTTTCAAAGATGGCTAGTCAACCCGACCTTTCTTCTGCTAACATTAGGGGTTATTAACAGTTTGTATTTGGCTGAACTGATCCTCTCCCTTGATTCATCACAGAAAGAGAGTGGGTGATACATCATACGTATTCCGGGTTCTTGACAATTTGCTGCACAGAACAAAATCAAGTTATTAACTAAGAAACGTGCCCCTTCGAGAAAGGTAACTTGCCAGAATTGATTTTAGGACTTCTTTCTTCTCTTTTAAGTACTCCTTTGATGTTCCGTTTCCACTTCATAGGTCTCAAAAATAGCTATCTTTGTTAGGGACCTAGGAATTTGTTCCTTGCCTTTGTAGCTGTTTCCATTGTCAATGTTTTGTGATAGACCTTGGAAGGTTGTGCTGCTCATTAACTCATGCAGGGCAAGTTGGATCATACGTCTCAGTTTTGTGCTCTCAACATCAACATTCACTAATGTGCAATGTGTGTATTTGCTAGCTATGACCTCCTCTCGTGGTAAGGGAAGAGCTTACCGAATAAGGTATCTTACCCAAAACCCCTTCTTGCCCGCCAATTCTGTGAGTGAATCATTCTCTGATATAAGGCTTGGCATCAGACTTTGGCCCCATTGAAAAGTGCCGATTCAAGAAAGGCTTGGTAAAAGAGTTTTTCATACTAGAACTGAAGACGTAATTGATTTTAGCACTTTTTTTTTCTCTTTTTAGATTTCTCTTGGTGTTTGAGATCCAATTGTAGCTCTCAAGAGTTAAGATAGCTAGCTATCCATGACGTGGCTTTAGGATACTTTGCTCCTTGCCTTTGTACCTGCATTCTTCAATGTCTTTTGATACACCATGGAAGGTTGCTTCTCACTAATATATATAGGGCAAGGAGGGTCCTACATCTCAGTTTCCGATGTAACACTCTCCAAAGACACTGGATGGTAAACACAACCGTATACCAAGATGGCTACAACAAACAACGTATTATCGCCCAATTAAGATCTTTTGGTGGTCCACAAAAATCTATCCATCAGAGCTTGGAGCACACCCACCCCATATGTGCTTTGTCTTTTATTTCCTTCGTATTCTTAGTTTAGGTTACATTACCATTGGCAAAGTCCAAGGCTATCAAAGGAAGATCCTATTACCCTCAACTTCCAGCAAATCAGGGTTGTCTATACGTGGTGGATCTTCTTTGTATCACGGTGAGGAACTGAAGTAGTGCATCTAGTGATTTTTTAATATCTAGTTCTTAGTTTTAGAATTTGATTGTGGTCATTTGAAAATGGAAACTAATGACATGCTTGCAAGTCTAGCATGGTTCTAACATTTGCTAAAGCCGGTAACGCAGCTTCAAACCACACCTTCAAACCACAGCTTGGGTGGAATCTTATCTTGGATTATTAGTAGAGAGTCTTAGAGATGGTGTCCAAGTGTAGAACTGAGTTCTAAACAAGATTGAACACTAAGCATACCTACTTCTTAAGACTTCACTTATTTTCCGATGCCTTACTCACGATATGGCCGTGGTATTTATAGAAATGCAAAAGCCATCGAGTTAAAGCAATAATGTGAAACGACGCACTAGTTTGTACAAAAAGACGCACTAGTCGTAAAAGCTAGTCCTACATGCCACTAAAAACAAACATCAATGGATGCTTTATTTTATCTTTGTTCACTTTATCTTGTAGAACTTTTGACTTTTGATGATAAGATGTACTTGTAGCTATCTTGTAGAAGATGCATTTTTCTTGATGAAGTGATAGGATCCTTATCAAAATGACATAATTGTGATAGTGAGGCACGTGCCAGGCATGTGCCGTAATGATGCATGGGCCAGGCATGGGCCAAGAATGATAAATGGTACGGGCCGGTTAAGCGAGTGCAAAGCCTGGAAGCATGAGATTGAAATGATGAATGGCATGGGCCGGTTGCGAGCAAAGCCTGGAAGCATGGGCTTGAAATGATAGACGGCATGGGTCTGAGATTTTATTTTCCTTTTTTTTTTTTTTTTTTTTTAATAACATATAAAAGGTACAGTAGTCACGTAATGGATGGCTTCTCAAAGTGCGCCATAATTCATAGTGAACAAAGTCAACATAATGAAATGTTTATGGATAATTGATATAAACCTTGATTTGAGGAGACTGCATGAGGTACCAGGCGGTGATGAGCAAATTGCCTTCGGCAGGAGACCAACCATAAGCATCGACGACAAAGATGGAGATGTGATGTGGCTGTGCTAGAGGATCGGGATGCAGATCGAAGAGAAAGTAATGTCGAGAAGTATAAACACCAAAATGTGAGAGGTCATCGAGAAGTGTATTCAATAATGGATGTTGTATTGCTGGAGACTGGAGGGCACGAGCAAAGTCCATTTTATAGATCAATAAAATCTGGAGAAGATGATTCATCATCAGAATTAGTCTTGACGAAAATTTGAATATTTATCTTCAATTTGTTTGAAACGAGCTTCCATTTGTTGCTTTGCAGAGTTGTTGAAAGCTTGTTTGAAAATTTTGTTGAAGTTGTTGAATAATGGTATTGGCAAGATCTGGTGAAGCGGTTGAGCTAAATTCAACAAAGTGGTTTTATGCTTGGGTGATGGGGTAGTAAGGGTAATGTCTTTATAAGTTTGGGAGAGAGAAGGAAAAGCATTGATCTGAGCAGGTGTAAGGATTGGGGTTAAATTGGAAGCTTGAATGGAATCAATATCAAATTTATCCCACCATTTGATTAGTATGTCTTGTGATAAATAGGTATACGTAATATTGTGAACGGTTGTAACTTTATGAGTAGCATATTGCCATTTGAGGATCCAAGGGATAGAATGTTTATGTAGAAATTGGAAAAGTGATAATCGTTCTTTCTCATATTTTTCATATACTGCTGGAGGGAAAAATCCAATAGTAGGTCCAAATTTTGTCCACCATTCAGCCATAAACCAAGCAGGAAGGTTGACATGTAGTGATTTCTTGAGAGTAAGATACCAGGAATGTCCAGAGGATGGATCTTTATAAAAAAGGATGTTACGCCAAGCATCAATATAATCTTTATAATTGACGTGCATAGGTTGGCGATCAACGACTAGCGTCATAGATTGATAAACATAAGGGCTTTGTTTGATAGAATGTTGTAGCGACCATTCTGAACTAGATAATACCTTTTGAATCTTAAGTTTGGAATAAGCGATGTCTTGAGAGTTAGGTTTTTTGAAGTGTTCAATAACAACAGATTGTGTATTGGTTAAGAGGGTTTCATAAAATTTGATAGTAACATTTGGGCGATTTGGAATAAAATGCAACAAAGGAGGCATAATAAGTTTGGCTTGAGTATCAATAGATTGATCTAAAAGATCATGGTCAAGAAGGGTAACTGAGAACTGAATTTGTAAATAGATTTATTGACATCGACTTGATTATAAGAATGAAATAAAGGTGAGAATTTATTGGATTAGGGAGAAGCAGCTGGAGATTTACCTTTATCAGCCATTAATGAATTTGAGGGGTAGTAAGAAACTCACGAGATAAAAAGTCGGGAAGACTTATTTTCTCCTTTTATATATTCAATATCAAAATAAAAAATACTTAATATAGCTTGCCCGTGCAAAAATGTGTTTTGAAACTAAGTTTTTGACATCTTTGAAAAAAATTTCTTTTGCAGCTTTACAATCAACACGAATTAAAAACTTTTGATTTAAAATATCAGATTGAAATTTTTGAACACATAAAACTTCCTTTTTTATAGTAGCATAATTTTGTTGTGCTTTATTCCATAATTTAGAAGTATAACAAACTAATTAAAATCAGAAAGATAATTTAAACATCCAAGGGATCGTTGTAATTGAGTTTTGTCATTGAGTTGATGATCAGAAATTTATTTGCAAAATCAATGACACGATTAACTGAGTAATTGTTTGATTTGCTATCTTAAAACCTAAAAATGCAATAGATGTTTGAAATAGCTTAATTTTTGTTTGAGATAATACTAAACCATTAGAAATAATGATATGTTGAAAAGTTTGGAGATGCTTACAATGTTGGTCAATAGAAGAGGAGAAAACAAGTATATCTTCTATATAAACAATAATAGAAGTTTTGAATGGATTAAAAATATCATTCATAATTTTTTGAAATTGAGATGGGGCATTTTTAAGCCAAAAGGCATTACATGCCATTGATATTGGCCAAATGGTGTATTGAATGCGCTTTATATCTATCTCAGATGCGCAATTTGAATTTGCCAAAAACCAGATTTGAGATCAAATTTAGAAAAGATAATAGCGAAGTAACTCGTTTAATTAAATCATATTTATTAGGAAGAGGATATCGAATGGTTTTTAAAACTTTATTTAATGGTTTATAGTTTATAACTAATCGTGGTGCTCCTTGTTCGATTTCGGGGCATTTTCAACATAAAAAAGCGATCTGACTCCAAGGGGATTTTGATGGCGAAATTAAATTTTTAGCTAATAAATCTTTTATTTCAGAATCACATAATTTTAAAAGGCGATCATTTATTTGAGAGGGATTAGCTTTTGTAGGAATTTGAGATTCATGAAATTCATCGATATAAGGAAGAGTTACCTAATGTTGTTTTCGATTCCAAAATGCAGAAGGAATGTTAGAGCAACATTTGTTATGTAATTGTTCTTGAAAGTAGATAAGTTTTGTTGAAAACTAGGGCTGTTTAAAATGTGATCAGTTTTGAGAAAATTAATCTCAGTTTTCAAAAAATTTATATGAGTTTGCTTATTTTCAATTTGGCTAAGTAGTTGATTTAAATATTTTGTTTTAGGTTGGGAAGTAAAAGGAAAGAATATTGATTTATTATTAATAGTGGTATTAATACCGGAAGTTGTTACAGAGAAAGGTTGAATATGTTGGAGAAATGGGGTGCCTAAAAGAATATCATGTTGTAAATCTTTTACAATAATAAAAGAAGTAGGAATACATATTATTATGACAAATATGAGCAGATGAAACTTTGTATTTAATAGTTGATTTATTGCCTTCAGCTGTAGAAATACGACTATTTGTAGGTTCACAATATTTTAAAGGAATTAATCCTTCACGAATGCAGTTGAGATCGGCTCCAGAATCAATAAGAGCAGGGCTTTTACCCTTAAAATCTTTAATAACAAGAGAGATTGGAGTAAACCATCGTTGATGTACATATTGAGTGAGAGCATAAATGAAAACATTATTATCAGAAAATTCATCTCAGTATCTTCTAATTTTGCAATTCGTTGCTTTAATGATTGGATCTCATTTTTGAGAGTATTGACTTCTTGCTGGTTTACCTCCTGCTTTTGCTGAACAAGTCAAAATTTACCTCCGTGATAAATTAAATGGTTCCATCAATTATTATAATCTTACCTTTGGAGATTTAACTCAAGCTATTCATCAAACAGGGTTAGCTATATGTAATAGTATAAAGTTAAAACGACAGCTTTCAAAAGATACAAAACATAATGCCTTAGGCTCATTCTGTTACGATTTTGGCCATGATATCGAAATAACCAAACCTTCTTCATCAAGACCTAAACGTTTTCAAAATAAACGAACCTCATATTTAACACGAAAGATATATCCTTCTAGAAAGCAATCTCGTCCAAAGTACTAGCGTCCTCGTAGACAAAAATCTAATACTTGTTATTCTTGTGGTAAATTTTGACTTGTTCAGCAAAAGCAGGAGGTAAACGAGCAAGAAATCTTTCTTTCCAAAATGGCATATTAGCTGATGAAAGATTGTAGACTTTTTAGTAAGAAATGTATCACGATACCATCTAAAATCATTTAAGGTCCGACAACAAAGATTTTGTAATTGATCTCGAGTTTTTTCATCTTTGACACCTAAATTCCCAAGAAAATGCCAGATAATATTGATGATCTTTCTTCTAATTCCGAATCTTCTTGTCATTGTATTGACAATCTACCAAATACATCCTCTTCTTCTTCTTCAGACTCTGAAATTAATGTTCTTACAGCTCATGAAGAATTAATTCTTGAAATTGGAAATAATATTACTGATCCTACTCTAAAATATAAATATTTTACTGAAATATTACAATCAAATGACCCTGATAAATTTGAATCGAAAAAACAAGCTAAATTCAAAAAACAAATAGAATTAGATCCAAATAAATATTCTATGAAAACCTTATTAAATGAAGTAAATAGAAGACAACCTACAGTTAGCAATATCCAAACTCTACAAAGAAGTCAATACTCTCAAAAATGAAATCCAATCATTAAAGCAAAGGATTGCAAAATTAGAAGACACTACAGATGAATTTTCTGATAATAATATTTTCATTGATGCTCTCACTCAATATGTCCATCAACGATGGTTTACTCCGATCTCTCTTGTTATTAAAGATTTTAAGGTTAAAAGCCCTGCTCTTATTGATTCTGGAGCCGATCTTAACTGCATTCGTGAAGGATTAATTCCTTTAAAATATTGTGAACCTACAAATAGTCGTATTTCTACAGCTTGAAGGCAATAAATCAACTATTAAATACAAAGTTTCATCTGCTCATATTTGTCATAATAATATATGTATTCCTACTTCTTTTATTATTGTAAAAGATTTACAACATGATATTCTTTTAGGCACCCCATTTCTCCAACATATTCAACCTTTATCTCATTACAACTTCCTATATTAATACCACTATTAATAATAAATCAATATTCTTTCCTTTTACTTCCCAACCTAAGACAAAATATTTGAATCAATTACTTAGCAAAATTGAATATAAACAAAACCATATTAATTTCTTAAAATTTGAAATTAATTTTCTCAAAACTGATCACATTTTAAACGACCCTAGTTTTCAACAAAAGTTAGCTACTTTTCAAGAACAATTACATAACAAATGTTGCTCTAACATTCCTTTTGCATTTTGGAATCGAAAACATCGTAATTCTTCCTTATATCGATGAATTTCATGAATCTCAAATTCCTACAAAAGCTAATCCCTCTCAAATGAATGATCGCCTTTTAAAATTATGTGATTCTGAAATAAAAGATTTATTAGCTAAAAAATTAATTTCGCCATCAAAATCCCCTTGAGTCGTATCGCTTTTTTTATGTTGAAAATGCCCCGAAATCGAATGAGGAGCACCACGATTAGTTATAAACTATAAACCATTAAATAAAGTTTTAAAATCCATTCGATATCCTCTTCCTAATATATATGATTTAATTAAACGAGTTACTTCTGCTATTATTTTTTTCAAAATTTGATCTCAAATCTGGTTTTTGGCAAATTCAAATTGCGCATACAGATAGATATAAAACTGCATTCAATACACCCTTTGGCCAATATCAATGGCATGTAACTTAAAAAATGCCCCATCTGAATTTCAAAAAATTATGAATGATATTTTTAATCCATTCAAAACTTTTATTATTGTTTATATAGATGATATACTTGTTTTCTCCTCTTCTATTGACCAACATTGGAAGCATCTCCAAACTTTTCAACATATCATTATTTCTAATGGTTTAGTATTATCTCAAACAAAAATTAAGCTATTTCAAACATCTATTGCATTTTTAGGTTTTAAGATAGCAAATCAAACAATTACTCCAGTTAATCGTGTCATTGATTTTGCAAATAAATTTCCTGATCAACTCACTGACAAAACTCAATTACAACGATTCCTTGGATGTTTAAATTATCTTTCTGATTTTTATAAATTATCTGCGATTGATCGACAACCTCTACAACACCTTCTTAAAAAGGATATACCATTCAAATGGACAACTTCCCACACTCAAGCAATCCAGCTTATTAAACAGAAAGTCAAATCACTTCCCTGTCTTCATGTTGCCAATCAAAACTCTAAAATTATTCAAACAGATGCGTCAGACCTTGGATATGGTGGAATTCTCCTTCAAAAACCCCCTGCAGGAAAAGAACAATTAGTTTGTTATACTTCTAAATTATGGAATAAAGCACAACAAAATTATGCTACTATAAAAAAGGAAGTTTTAGCTATTGTTTTATGTGTTCAAAAATTTCAATCGATATTTTAAATCAAAAGTTTTTAATTCGTGTTGATTGTAAAGCTGCAAAAGAAATTCTTTTCAAAGATGTCAAAAACTTAGTTTCAAAACATATTTTTGCACGCTGGCAAGCTATATTAAGTATTTTTTGATTTTGATATTGAATATATAAAAGGAGAAAATAAGTCTTCCCGACTTTTTATCTCGTGAGTTTCTTACTACCCCTCAAATTCATTAATGGTTGATAAAGGTAAATCTCCAAATTTGCTTCTCCCCAATCCAATAAATTCTCACCTTTATTTCATTCTTATAATCAAGTCGATGTCAATAAATCTATTTACAAATTCGGTTCTCGCCATTACCTTCTTGACCATGATCTTTTAGATCAATCTATTGATACTCAAGCCAAACTTATTATGCCTCCTTTGTTGCATTTTATTCCAAATCGCCCAAATGTTACTATCAAATTTTATGAAACCCTCTTAACCAATACACAATCTGTTGTTATTGAACACTTCAAAAAACCTAACTCTCAAGACATCGCTTATTCCAAACTTAAGATTCAAAAGGTATTATCTAGTTCAGAATGGTCGCTACAACATTCTATCAAACAAAGCCCTTATGTTTATCAATCTATGACGCTAGTCGCTGATCGCCAACCTATGCACGTCAATTATAAAGATTATATTGATGCTTGGCGTAACATCCTTTTTTATAAAGATCCATCCTCTGGACATTCCTGGTATCTTACTCTCAAGAAATCACTACATGTCAACCTTCCTGCTTGGTTTATGGCTGAATGGTGGACAAAATTTGGACCTACTATTGGATTTTTCCCTCCAGCAGTATATGAAAAATATGAGAAAGAACGATTATCACTTTTCCAATTTCTACATAAACATTCTATCCCTTGGATCCTCAAATGGCAATATGCTACTCATAAAGTTACAACCGTTCACAATATTACGTATACCTATTTATCACAAGACATACTAATCAAATGGTGGGATAAATTTGATATTGATTCCATTCAAGCTTCCAATTTAACCCCAATCCTTACACCTGCTCAGATCAATGCTTTTCCTTCTCTCTCCCAAACTTATAAAGACATTACCCTTACTACCCCATCACCCAAGCATAAAACCACTTGTTGAATCCAGCTCAACCGCTTCACCAGATCTTGCCAATACCATTATTCAACAACTTCAACAAAATTTTCAAACAGGCTTTCAACAACTGCAACAACAAATGGAAGCTCGTTTCAAACAAATTGAAGATAAATATTCAGCTTTTCGTCAAGACTAATTCGATGATGAATCATCTTCTCCAGATTTTATTGATCTATAAAATGGACTTTGCTCGTGCCCTCCAGGTCTCCAAAGAATACAACATCCATTATTGAATACACTTCTCGATGACCTCTCACATTTTGGTGTTTATACTTCTCGACATTACTTTCTCTTCGATCTCGCATCCCGATCCTCAAGCACAAACCACATCACATCTCCATCTTTGCCGCCGACGCTTATGGTTGGTCTCTATGAAGGGCAATTTGCTCATCACCACCTGATACCTCATGCAGTCTCCTCAAATCAAGGTTTATATCAATTATCCAGAACCATTTCATTATGCTGACTTTGTTCACTATGAATTATGGCGCACTTTGAGAAGCCATCCATTACGTGACTACTGTACCTTTTATATGTTATAAAAAAAAAAAGGAAAATAAAATCTCAGGCCCATGCCATCTATCATTTCAAGCCCATGCTTCCAGGCTTTGCCTGCAATCTGGCCCATGGCATTCATCATTTCAAGCTCATGCTTCCAGGCTTTGCCTGCCAACTGGCCCGTACCATTTATCATTCTTGGCCCATGCATCATTACTTGGCACATGCCTGGCACATGTCTCACTATCACAATTATGTCATTTTGATAAGGATCCTATCACTTCATCAAGAAAAACGCATCTTCTACAGTATAGCTACAGTACATCTTATCATCAAAAGTCAAAAGTTCTACAGTATAAAGTGAACAGCATAAAATAAAGCATCCATTGTTGTTTGTTTTTAGTGGCATGTAGGACTAGCTTTGTACAGCTAGTGCGTCGTTTCACATTATTGCTTTAACTCTCGATGGCTTTTGCATTTCTATAAATACCACGGCCATATCGTGAGTAAGGCATCGGAAAATAAGTGAAGTCTTAAGAAGTAGGTTTTGCTTAGTGTTCAATCTTCTGAGTTCTGAGTTCCCTTATTGTCCCTTGTTGTGATAATTTGGTACCAGAGATAAAGGGAAGACTGAACTAGACTCAGAACTCAGAACCAAGTGATTATATCAATTAGCAAACATCTTTTCTTTTTGATTGCAAGTTGTTGAAGTGATTATATCAATTAATTTTATTTTAGATTAGATGCTGCTATTAGTTTAGATTAGATTAGATGCTGCTATTAGTTTAGATGCTGCTATTAGTTTAGTGATTATATCAATTAGCAAACATCTTTTCTTTTTGATTGCAAGTTGTTGAAGTGAGTCAATTAATTTTATGAACATTTGCTTAAGTTGAGGAGATTGCTTTATTTATTTATTTATTTATCTATTTTTGTGGGAAAATCTTAAATCAACCACTGAAATTTATTCGGTCATTATAAGCGGAACTCTTATGTCACTTCCCTTTAGTGGCTTTTGTTTTCCTTTGGCGTGCTGATCAAATGCTAATATTTTGTTATCTCCAATGTTTCTAACTATATGCATGCTTCATCTCATAGTTTGTTAAATTCTCGAAACAGATCTATCGAAGGGGAAACATTTCCATGCCGAGGTGAGTCTCAATGTTTGTGTCTTCTGTTCAAAATTACATTTAACTTGCTATGATTCTGAAGATACTTTCTGCTACATGAGTTTGACACATTTGCTTATCTCTCCGATACTAATAGGTGAAGAATTTAGTAGAATCACCAGCAGCTGTGTATTCTTCAGTGGGTTCTACTACATTGGTGTCGAAAGTTGATACATTGTCTTCTCAGAGCCATCCACTTCCAGATGTCTCTACACCGTCAAAGCATGTCTATAATTCACCTGCACATCCGCATTTCAGAAATATTTCTGATGAGAGGATCCCGGAATTGGCCTCACAAAGCACGTCAATTTATCCGGGAAGAAGATCCTATCCAACCTTGAGTTTCAGCAATGAATCAGGGTTGTCCTCACGTGGTGGATCCTCAGATATTTGGTCCGTGTTGGCCTTCTCTGAGCTTGTATCCTCTTCTCAAAGAGACAGGTGGTCCTTCGACAGCAAGGCTTTAGACTTGGCACACGTTAACGTTATTGGATCTGACAATGATAGGCTTTTAGGTTCTCCAGATGTTGACACCACTATATGCGGGGTGTGCTCCAAGCTCTTGACGGATGCATCTTTGTGGAGGGACCAAAAGATATTGGGCAGTAACGAGCTCTCCGTTGTAGCTATATTGGTATGTGGCCATGTTTACCATGCAGAATGTTTGGAGTGCATGACACCTGAAACTGAAACGTGCGATCCACCTTGCCCTGTATGTATTAACGAGAAGCAACCTTCCATGGTGTATCAAAAAACATTGAAGAAGGAAGTGGATACAAAAGGAAGGATCAGAAGATCAAAAAGCCACGTCATGGATAGCTATCTTGGTCTTGAGAGCTACAATGTGGATCTTAAACACCAAAGGAAATCTAGAAGAGCGGAAAAAAGTGCTAAAATAAGTTATGCCTCCAGTTCTAGTATGAAAAACTCTTTTACCAGGCCTTTCTTAAATCGACACTTTTCATTGGGGTCGAAGTATTCCAAGCCTATACCAGGGAATGATTCGCTCACAGAATTGCCCGGCAAGAAGGGGTTTTGGTTAAGATACCTACCTTAATTGAGAAGGCTCTTCTCTTACCACAGAGGTCAGAGGTGGTCATAGCTATATATCTAATGCACATATTGCTTGCTACTAGTGATTGACTGATTGTTGTGGTTGTCTCATTCATGATTGATACATTTGTGATTTTGTAATCTTCTGACTCCACCATCATCTACCACCATGCATCGGAGTGCTCTCAAAGGTGCCGCGCATTTACGCTTGCATTGTTCTTTTAAATACTCCGCTGTGATACCAGGTATGTAGAACCCATGTCCGGTTTTTTGTATATTGACTCGAATGTAATGTTGTTGGTGCAACTCAAAATTCTCTCATTCAGGTCCTATAAATACAATGTGTTCTGATTTCCGATGTCTAATAATATTAGCCAGCTAGGATTGAAAATATACACATGGTGCAAAGCTGCTGTATATGTACTGGATTATGCACATCATCATGTATATATACACCAAATTAATGAAATTTGCATATTGAACATGAATGTGCAACTTTGCTTTAGTTGTATTAACTGATTACATGGTTTATGAGATGTTTATAAACTTAAGCAAGCTAATTAAGACTGGGTTAAGCCAAAAGGAGTTGCTTAAAAGCTACAATATTATCTGCTCATCTGCTGTTCTTATCTGGAGATCAATCAATGGAGACTTGTTTGGCACATAAGTCTACAGTAATGTTATTGCTGCAAAGTTACAGTTTTGTCTGAATGGATAATCTTGGTGCATGCATTGTATAAGAATACTGAAACGTGGCTTCCTGAGAAAACGCCACGCCCCTTCCCAATCCAACGTGAGGAGTCACAGTGATACGTGTAAGCAGCCCGTACTCTCTTTCAGACACCCGTCTCTCCCCTTCACCATTATATATATGTTTGCATTGATGGCTTCATCATTTGTTGACGAGAGACCGACTGTTCTTTTGTTTTGAAATTTAGTAGTGTTTGATCGAAAGACAAGATCATGGCCACCGAGTTGAGAGATGAATTCGGCAATCTGATTCGTCGAACTGACGAGTATGGCAATCCTGTAAGCACTCTGATAGACGATTATGGGAACCCAATAACAAGCCAAGCTGGAGGGGTGGACGAGTATGGTAATCCTATTCACAGTAGCACCACTACTGGTACGGCTGGGTATGGCAGTACAGGAACAGGAACAGCCACTACTGGTACTGGTTATGTTGGAGAACAAGTACCAGAACAGGAGCCGGCGCAGCAGCAGCACCATGGTCTCACTGGCATGCTTCATCGCTCTGGCAGTAGCAGCAGCTCAGTAAGCAAGCAAATACCCCCTAAGTGGATTAATTAGTTACTATGTTTTAATGTACAATGCTATTGTGTATAGGGTTAATTAGTTTGTGCATGATTATGTATTTATGTGTTGATGAATGCAGTCTTCGGAGGATGATGGGCAAGGTGGGGAGGAAGAAGAAGGGGCTGAAAGAGAAGATCAAGGAGAAGCTGCCGGGCTTTCATCATCACAAGGATGAGCAAGTGCCTCATCATGGCGAGATGACGACCGCGACTACGACTACGACGAGTACTACAGGCGTAGAGGTGCCGGTGCACCACGAGAAGAAGGGCATCATGGAGAAGATCAAGGAGAAACTGCCCGGCACTCACCACCACTAGATCATCGTTCATGTATATTTACAGTGTCGCTGTTATTAATTACTAGTTGTTGGGCTTGGTATTATATAGTAGTTATGTGTGATCTACTAAGATAGATGGATGGATGTGTAAGTGCTCGTGTGGAGCTGATTGTGTATTTGTATCTTTCATGGTGTACTTCTCTTTTGTTCTAATGATGGGTATGGGGACATACAACTTTGGGATTTCGTCATGGCTACTACCTTAATTAATTTCTATACTTTTTTCAGGAAGTCACGAGAACACCGCTTAGTGTTCTATCTTATCTCATCGATCAATTTATTAATGGCTCGCCCACTATTGTCATACACGCGAATTGAAGATATTACTAAACAACTATATGGAGTTAATATAATATGAATTATGAATTCCAATACTGATTATTATGTAGTTTAAAATGATAACAAAAGCTTAGTAGAGTAACTAGAGTAGTTACCGAATGGCGAGGATACTCCAATCAATCAAACATCGATCGCTGCGTGGTGATGGTCAATTAAAATTGTTTAATCGGTTGGCTGTTTTTGCTGCACATCTCTCTTTATGATCTTGGGAGAGGACGTTATTGGGTTTTTTTTTTCAGAATTTATCATTTGTTATTAGACTTTATCGTCTCTTCTTCGTATAAAAAAAAATTTATTCTCTTTCATATAAAAGAAACTGGTTTTGTATGCTTTTAAGGTGTTCATGGATGAAATGGAACAGATTAAATTATAGAAAATGATGATTCAATAGTGTTTCGGCGTAGAATAGTCGATGTGGTTGAGAAGTTTTTTTAAAGAAATAAATTTCTTTAATCATCATCAATGGCTCTAAAATTTCAATAAATTTAGTGGAATAAAACAGCATATAGAATTAACTAATTTGATAAATTGATTCGTTAATTGTTAAAAAATATTAAACTGCTATCAAGTTGATTTTTGAAAATTGCGACTGCGGTAACAATAAAATAGTTTGATAATCAATGATCTTTCTTTTGACAAATGTTTAGAACACAGATGATATATAAATATATTATCAAATTATAACAAAAAATAAAACTTTTAATAAGACCAAAGTAAACAAAAGACTTTTACTAAATTCGGAGTCTTTAAAAATAATTTAGAAGTTGAGAAATAGTTGTTACCAATAGTCAATTCGATGACCACAACTGTGATGAAACTAATCATTCGGATTTGAGTAGAGTTGAAACTTATAAAAAAAATTTGCAATTTAACATCACTCGAAAACCAAAAAGAAGCTAAAGGATTTTATTAGTGTAATATAGATTAAAACTCCTCACCAAAAAAATGTAGATTAAAAAAATAATTTATTGTAATTAGACGAGAGGTATCATAAATTAAACTTATTAGACGATGACGACGACAACCAAAAAATAGCTTCAGTCGCAACTTAATTGGAGTCGGTTACATAAATCAACTCTTTTGTTACGCTCGATTTAGTACAAAAGATGGTTTGCTTTCCAAACAAATAGAAGTCACAGATTGGGATGAAATGTGTCGCCTGCAGGGCTTGTTGAGTGTCTAGTTTGAGCATTTGGTCATGTATGGCGTGACGATGCTAAAGTGCGCAGCACGTCGACCCACCGTAAACACCTCCCTTTCTCTCTCACGGACGCTTCACTCTGTCACTCTAGCTTTCTCGCCTATTAAAACCCTCTCAACCATGAATATCCATGAAAATGTGTCGGGCTTGTTGAGTTTGAGCATTTGGTGCATGTATTGTATGGGATGATGACGGTAAAGTGCGCAGTGCGCACCACGTCGACCCACCATAAGTAACACATCAAGTGCACTTCTGTGTGTACCTAGCTTTCCCGCCTATTAAAACCCCTCTCAACCGATCATGCTCTCCCAACAAATCCTCTTCCAATCTCAATCTCAATCTCAACCTCTCATTCTTCATTGTAATAATCTCCACAATCTTCAATTCTCTTCAACTCCTCTTGGTTTTTGGGGCTCCAATCCACGCACTACCATCTGTTTGCGGAGCAGATTCGATTCCAGAATGTTCTCCCTCTCCGATGGACTCCACAGTGGTGTCAAATTAGGGTTTGAGAATGAGATCGACCGGTTCGTGGAGGTTGGGAACGGAGTCGCTGACGCGGCTGGGGACGTCATTCGGAAGTACTTCCGCAACAAATTCGAGATCATCGATAAGGAGGATTTGAGTGAGTGCCACCTGAAATTCGATGTTGGACTTGAATCGGTCGGTGAAATGGTTTTGCTTGTTTGATTGTTTGTTGTTGTTGTTGTTGTTGTTGTTGTTGTTTGCAGGTCCTGTGACGATTGCGGATCGCGCCGCGGAGGAATCGATGGTTTCGATTCTACTGGAGAGCTTCCCTCATCATGCAATGTGAGCGAGTTTTAGGTTTCATTGATTTCCATGTTTTGTATTGTGTAATGAGAAAAATTTGAGCTTTCCGCGATTTTGTATGACATTTTGGTCGTGCTTGGGGTTTCAGTTATGGAGAGGAGAATGGGTGGAGGTGCAAAGAAAGGACTGCTGAGTATGTTTGGGTGTTGGACCCCATTGATGGGACTAAGAGTTTCATTACTGGTATACATTTGTTTCGCTGAACTAAAATCAAATAAACAAAGATAACCTGGACGGGTTGCCCCACGGCAAGGGCGAGCTAGGGATTGTGTGGGTTAGGCGCACGATCCTAGGTTTGATTCCCCGCTGTGTCAAGATTGTCCAAGCCGCTAGGGTATGCTTCGGCCAATTTGCATCAAGGCCTTGTAGATATCACGGATATTAAAAATAAAAAATAAAAAATCAAATAAACAAATATCATCTTATTTATGATTTAGTCCTAGGAAAAATCTTGGTAAATGATACTACTTTGTTGATTTGCAGGAAAGCCTTTGTTTGGTACTCTCATTGCCCTCCTACACAAGGGGAAACCGGTACGTGAAAACCACCTACTCTAGTTGTTTGCTTGGTACGTGAAAACCACCTACACAAGAGGAAGCTTGTCATTTTAAATCTATAGCTTACATGAGATAAGGCTCTTGTGTTAAAATATTATCTCATTGTAGCATATCCTTAATAGTTTAGATCACGTTTTGGGCTGTGTAGTATCTTGGAACCTAGCTTATTTTAATTTATAAACATTATTTCAAGAAATGCTTAATGTATGTTACTGTGCATGTTTAGCAATTGATCGTGAATCTGTTGGCTGCAGCATAGAGTGCTTAGTCTGGAATATTCTGCAATTTAATCTGGGCTATGCAACCTTCCTGTTTTTAGGGTTTTTTTATTGGAAATGTTGAATAAACAATAACGAATGAAGGTTTTATTCTTACCATGAATATTTGTTTGTGAGACTGAGTAGTGTTCGTTCAGGTCGTTGGAATCATAGATCAACCTGTTTTGAGAGAGAGATGGCTTGGGGTTTCTGGGAGAAAAACCACATTAAATGGACAGGAAGTCTCTACCCGTCATTGTGCAAGCCTTGCCCAAGCTTACCTGTACGAAGTTCTTTCCTTTTGTGGTGGTATTCTTTGATAAGATTAAATTTTTGTTTCTTGAATTCAAATATCCGTTTGTCCATTTTATGTATTTTTCCATAGCAAATACGAGACGCTAATTTATTCTCCCGATTGATACAAGAATTGTGATCTTATCCCTGTATGACTTTGGTTTTCTGCTTTGACTTAGTTTGGGAGTCTGGGACGACCTATATATATAAGTTCAGGACATAGGTCTATCTTGATTTATGATGTTTATTTCTGTTTGTCATGTCAAGAATGCAAATCCTCAGTTTTCTACATGGGATTCAGCATATTCATATTTCAGATGTTTCCTGTTTCAGTTATACAACGAGTCCACATCTTTTCAGTGGGGATGCTGAAAAGGCATTCAACGAAGTTAGAAGTAAGGTTAGCGCATCGCTTTACAGTAGGCATAATGTGGAGTTGGACTCTTCCATGATAATTTCCTCTGACTAAGGTTGTCTTGTTAAAAACTCATTTTGTTTGCTTACTTTTTCTTCTCTTATGAAGGTGAAAGTTCCACTATATGGCTGTGACTGTTATGCTTATGCTCTTTTGGCCTCCGGATTTGTGGACCTTGTAGTCGAATCAGGCCTTAAGGTAATCTAATCACTTCATATTTCTTCCGACTGAATGGCCTGGCTACCCTTTGGTATTGCTTGTGAGAATTCTTTGATAAACTTATTCTTCTTCTGCTGCTGTGACTTGTTAATTTAACCAGAGTTCTTCATCAGCTCAACATTTTTCAACTTAAGTGTAAATTTTGGTCCTCTGTCTAATTTATTCTTGTTGTTCGTCAGCCATACGATTTCTTGTCTTTGATTCCGGTAATAGAAGGTGCTGGTGGAGTGATTACCGATTGGAAGGGACATCAACTTTCTTGGGAGGCAGCTTCAGATTCTGGTGCCCCAAGTATGTTCCTTCAAATGTTGTCATACTTCTGTATCAGATGATGAATTGATGATGATTATTTCATTATGAAATATTATTTGAAATCACCCCCGGTTAAGAAATTTGGTGATAAAATCCAGTTTGATGTGAGAAAAAAATAACCCAGTGCTTAATATTTCATCCAAATGCACGATCAATATCCTTAAGTAATGGCTTCCTTTTTGTCATATGTAATGCTTGTGGCTTCATCCAATTAGCAATTCTGTTAAATGCGACTAAAGTGACCGTTCTTTCAAAACGCTGCAGCTTTGAGCTAATCTTTAGTAGACATTAGTTTGCCTATGCTTCATTTGGGATCATACATAAACTACTTTTCAGTTTTGAATGTGGTAGTTAAGTTCTCAACATCTTGCTTTGTTATTCCATTTTCAGGTTTTAATGTGGTTGCCGCAGGAGACGAACAACTACACAAACTGGCTCTGGAATCTCTTCAGTGGCAGTAAGACCACGGCAACTTATCTGCAAAGAAGCTATAAGGTGTAGAATCACCAATGTCTCAATAGAATTAATGGATGCATTCATGTCGTCCATTTTCATGGGAAATATTGAGTCTGAAGTGGGGAAGGGTGAGCTAATGACATATATTTTGAGGGAAGGTTCTATTTATCAGCCATTTTTAGGCTTGATAACATTATTTTTAATCTATGAAGATCATTAACATGTTCACGTCTGTCTTAATTAAGACTCTCAGCACTTTCGGCTTCTGAATTATGTCGATCCACTGATCCCAGCATTCTCTCCAATACACGCACAGCTACATATGTATATCATTGAAATCGTAATTTAAGTCCTATCAGATTCTATCTGGAGGAGTGCCACAAGAGTCTAAGAGAACGTAAAGGTGTAAAAGAAATGTTTGAAATCAAAACCTATTGCCTCACTAAGGTAAGCTTAGTACATAGTTATAATAAGCACGAGCTACTGGAAAGGATTTTCCATCATCTTGATTATATCTTCAAGCCCTGATCTATATGTTGGATGCAAGAGTTTCACTCCCAGTTCATTCTTCATGCGAGCATTTGAGACCCGTTTCTCGCCTCCTTCCGCTCTTTCATGATCCCCTGATGATGTACAAGCAGAAGGGCTTGCTTTAATTTTTCCAGGCCACTGTTTCTCAATCAGTTCACTTGCAAATGCGAATACCTCTGATCGCGGTGCTGGGTCGTCATCAACAACATTGTATATCCTCCTGAAATACACAATTGCGATGCATAAACATAAGTGGCTGACAATCTATACTTCTTAGCATATAAATGGCAATGGCTTGAGGCTTGAACCTCAACAGGTCAACCTTCAACAACATCCGACTCTATTTTATCAATATTTGTTCAGTATGTAGCGGGAAAAAAAAAATAGAGGAGAAAAACCCGAAGTAAACTGAATTTCATGGAAGACCAAAGATCATAGAGCCAAAGGGATTGAGAAAAAATGGGAACAAAAGGATAACAAGTTTGGATCTTTTAGTCAATAAACCGAGCTTTAATAAGCAACTAAAACAAAACAAAAAAAATTACAGAATAAAAAGTAGCAATTACCAACCCAGATGAAGGAATGTCAAATGTGGCTTTAAGTGCCTGACAAACATCATCCACATGAATTCGAGACGTGTACCGCCTAGCTTCTCTCATTTTCTGGCTTTCTGTCAAGAGCTCTTGCTTGATTATAGTATCCAAGGCACTGCAGATTTCAAACAGTATACTAAGTATCAACATTGAAAAGTATTGAAACTGTCAAAACTACCACGCCGGATGATGCTAGCTACAAGCTCAAATTGGTTAACAAACAACTAACTGATGAAGTGCGCAGATTTCAGCAGTTACTCAACATTTGCGCGTAGATGAGCATGCATGTTCACCCTTGATAGAGAAGTATGTACTAATTTTGGAAAAAAAAAAAAAAAACAATCAAATGAAATGAAGCTAAAATCATTCAAAATGAACTTATGGTCATACATACCTTCTTCCAGGTCCATAGATTCCACCAAGACGCAATACTTGGACTGGTACCCCGAGGTCACGACCAACACTCAACCATCTGTTCTCTGCCGCCAACCTTGCCCTAGCAGACGCTTTTTTAGGGTTTGCAGGATAGCTGTGATTGTATCACGCATGAATTAGCTAGAGCTCACTTTTGTTTTGTTCAATACAGCTATATATGGCAAAAGATTTGCTCAGGTCAACTTGCTTACTCCTCATCAACCCATTCACCATTGCAATCTCCATAAACGCCTGCAATATATTGATAAAACATACAAAAAGATCCTAATCAAAATCATTTTTCTCTACCAAAAGATGTTCGGAGAAAGGTCTAATACTACAATGAAGATTAAGGCGTCAATCTGAAAATGTAAACGACTTAATGACTAACGGTCCTCGAATTTAGGCCGAGTTTATGAATGTTGATCTATGCAAACCTATCCAACGTAATTGCATAGCAAAATAAGTAAGATGAATAGCAAGCTCAAACAACAGAAATTACTTGTTGACGACAAGTAACATAGCCATTGAAGATTTCCATTGGCAATTCTCCTTCGTAGACGATCTTCACATTGATCAAGAAACTGCATAGCGGACACATTAATACTCAAAACCAAGCCTTGAACATCCCAAAAGAAGTACAAGCATTCGCGGCTCCAACTTAGCTTACCGGATCACCATACCCTACGACGGGAGGTAAAGACACGAGGAGATGGGTAACCTCTTCCAAAGAAGTCAGGCTTCCCAAGCTGAAACCAACAAACAAGCAGCGGATATATATAGTCATCATTAAATAATATATGACAGATTTTCCTAAAAAATATGACATAGATTCTCCCTCCGCTTTCTTCCTTGGGTTATCTGGTGAGGGTAGGCAACTAAGGACCTCTAAGGGACTAGTCGATCGGGTCCAAAAAAAAAAAAAAAATATATATATATATATATATGATGACACATAGACATACAACAACAACAACAACAACAACAACAACATAGCCTCAGTCCCAAATTAACTGGGGTCAGCTACGTAGATCAAACTTTTCTATTGTGCTCGATTACGTGCAATTGATGGTGAGTTTTTCAAACCATTCAAATCCCTCCTAATTAATGCATCCCATGTTAACTTTGGTCTACCCCTACCTCGTCGAATTTCTACAGTTTCTATTGAGTCAAGTTTTTTAGTTGGGGCATTTGTAGACCGTCTTTGCAGGTGACCAAACCACCGCATATCAATTGGTGCTACTCCTACTTGTCTTTGAATTTCTATATTTCTTATTCTATCTTTACGAGTTTTATCACACATCCACCTAAGCATCCTCATTTCTGCTACGTTCATTTTATGATGACACATAGACATGGAAGTTGATAATTGTTGAGTTGAAAATGATGTTATTACTCTGTGTGATTGTTGAAGAGTTGAGCATCAAACCCCATTTCCCGAAGCCGCGCCTTGTTGATTTCACTCCTGCAAGTACCACCTACATGCCTACACATTAAAGTTAAAGGTCTCAACTTTATGAAAGACGTTCACTTGAAGAACAATGGGAACCATTGTTGCAAGTCTTGCGAACTGTATTCATTCAAAAAAACAAGACAAGAAGAATGTAAATTAGGGCACATGAAGGGAATGCGAAGATCGTACCAGTTCTGTTTCTTCAATTGATTTCCGAATAACTGTCCGACGAAACCTAACCCTAGGATGAACATACGATTAAGAGATCCATCGTCGACACTAGTACGTGCGCACTCCACGCGACAGAGATGATGGAATTGGGAGGGCAACAACCACGCTGAAGTTGATAGCTTGGACAGCTCCATGTTTTATCAGCTAAGTAGACTTCCCCAAAACAGAAACAACCAAACAGGTGAGATTTTGAACCTCAAGAAGGATAAACAGTTTAGGCACTGTTGGAAACCAAAGTTGTAAGGAAACTAGAACTTATGTTGGACTTACTAAAGATTTAAGTATAGAAGCCATAAACTAAGAACTACTAGAACAAGTAGAGAAGATGAGACAAGAGAGAAGAGAGCTAGATATGAGAATGTAGAGATTTCATTTGTGTCAATTATAATGAGGTTGACACCCTTTATATAGGTCATTTGGTGATGATGATAATTGTACTTATACAATGTGTACAAGTTATACATACACCACAAGTCATACAACACATCACAAGCAACATAGACAATACATGGAAGAGTTGATATACATTGGAGAGGATTACAAGTTACATGAAATGTGAGAGTCATGCTTGATGTTACAATTCAATGTGAGAATCATGATTCACAATGTGGTCACATACATGCACAAGTGTTCATCCATTTCATAACAGGCACAACTGTAAGTGCGACCTTAGGATTGTGTGGGATTAGGGCCGGCAAAAGTTGTCCAGACTCGTTTGTCCGGTTTTGTCCGGACCCGCTATAAACGAGTTCGGACAATATTTTTGTAAAAAACATACGGGTTTAGACAATTTTTTGTGTCCGTTTAAAAACTATGGGACCGGGTCCGGACAACAATTTCAAAAAAAGGGTACCCGCTTAGCGATTAATTTGAACTATTGAGATGATCTCCCTTTTTTTGAATCTTTTGTGATGTGGGCATGTAATTTTAAAACTTAGACTATAGCGATATTATGCGTTGCCTTGCATTCTTTGAAGATTTTTTATCTATGATGTTTATATTGGAAATTAAAAAATTGTGATGTTATGTATTTATTTTTTGGTAATTGAATGTTAGGTGACATGTAGTTGAGGTTTTTTTTAAAAAAATAATTGATAAAAAAAATATTTAATCATATTTAAAAATAAAAATCGGACAAAACGAGAGCCGTATGTTTTACAAAAATACGGGTCTGGTTTTTGCCAGCCCTATGTGGGATAGAAGCACGATCCCAGGTCTGGAGTAAGCTTAGGTAGATTGCACGTTTAGCCTCGAGATGTAGTTGTTTGAGCTCAACAGTAAGTGCGAGTTTGAGATTGTATGAGTTAGAAGCACGGTCCTAAGTTCATTTCCCAGCTATTGTTCAAGCTAGTGAAGTAAGCTTAGGCCGATTGCATCAAAGTCTCGTATGAATAATCAAACTTGCTCACGGATAAACTCAGCAAATTGTGGAGTGAAATATGAGCAAAACTTTCGCCCAAAAAAAAAAAACAAAAAACAAAAACACAGCAAAACTAATGAATGAGAAAAAAAAAAAAAAAGGTAATCAAACAATCAATTAATAAATACTCCATATAATAAACCATTTGAGGATACAAGGTGTCCCTCACTACGTCATGTATTAATTTGATAAGTGTTATATTCAACGTGAAAGGGCGGAACAGATAAATCCACATTTGAGTTTTTTTCCTTGAAATACTTTAGGAACTGGATTAGCTGTAACAAGGAATCTTTGATCAAGATACTGAGACGCCCATATGGGGCACAAAGAGAACAGTAGACCACATGAAAAAAATGCACTGCCTCATGATCCATGGCTTTAAAATTAGCTTTAACCACTTTATACCATTCTTCTGCCTAATCCTTGCCGAAGTCTGCATTATAATGAGCAGTTGATTCCAGCTTCTTGGCCTCGTTTAGTTTCCGGACCGCCTGTTGCAGGGAGATCGAATTAGTTGTGGAAATGAAGTCCATAAAATATAATGTACTACGAACAGTAATCGCCATCCATTTAGCAAGTTCATTTGTCGAATATCCAGCAACCAACGGGGAAAGCTATGTACTTTTTCTTCTAATGAATTTTTTTTTTTTTTTTTTTTTTTTTTCAGTAGTATGTATAATAATCTCCTAAGAATGCAACTTAAACCATTTCTTTTAGCTCATTGTGCCTCGAAACTTAACAACCACAAACTTGAAAATGAATGAATACAAAATTTTACAGAGACAGCCCATCAGTTAAGCAACCTTGAATATTGAAGATTTAAAGGTCAATACTGTGTTTTCAATGATATTCTGGTTGCAGGACATGTTCAACGTGCAAATCCAAGGGGAAAAAAGCGAAATAAATAGGCAAACCTTCATAAAATCTTCATGAATGACATAATCTCTTTCAGCACGGATTGCAGACATGCCAGCTTCCGTGCAGACATTGCGCAGATCTGCCCCATTAAATCCCTGCAAGAATATTAAAGAAATAGATAGGTCAAAGGCCGACATTTTACATAAACGACCATCGCTAATAATAACAAGCGGGCACCCACCTCAGCAAGTTTTACGACAGCTTCATAGTCAATCTCACCATGCTTGGCAATACCGGCGGCATGAATTTTCAGAATTTCCATCCTAGATTGCTCATTTGGCAACGGTATCTCTATTTTTCTATCCAAACGGCCAGGACGAAGAAGAGCAGGATCCAGGACGTCAGGTCGGTTGGTTGCCATAATCATCTTAACCTGTCAACAAAATTTAAAAATTGAGATTCTGCATGAAACCCAAGATCTAGAAAAATAGCGTGATAGCAGCCCAACTGCTCCTAACCAGGGTACGAAGGTCATTTCAAAGCCTACACACAGTTTATTACAGGAAGCGTGGGAAAGGGGTTGGGTCAGCATGAGTACGTCTTGAACAGAACGAGTCAAGTGGGTTGTCTAGAAGAGCCAAACGCGTATTGTGTGTGCGTTTTTGGTCTGGCACATGAGAGCATTAGGTGGGGGTGAGTGAGGAGAGTATAAGGGATGCTGTGTTCATCTTTTGGAGCATTTTTTTCGGTAGCTTGTTATTGTACTGGGGAGACCAACTGGTCTTGGGGAGAAGAGTGAGTCACTCTTTCTCAATTGGGTTCATAGGCTCTCTGTGATTGTAATCCTCTCTTTTCCCTTTCTATCAGTAAAATCTAGGGGCGACCCCCTCTTTCGTTTCGGTTGATTTCGAATCTCATCATAGTTTTATATGAAAAGGTAAAGTAACTTCAAGGCCAGAATCTTGAACTCTTGAAAGAATGGAATCAAGCATGAAACTACCTTTCCAAGCTGATCAAATCCATCCAGCTGATTGAGAAGTTCCATCAATGTTCTTTGTATCTCACGATCGGCACTTGTTCCCTCAGTGAACCGACGTCCTCCAATCGCATCAATCTCATCCATGAAAATGATGCAGGGCTTTGACAAGCAAGAAAAACATTTGAATATACATCGTGAATATAGAAAACGGCATTCAAATGAACATAGTTCGAGTTCTTACTTGATGATCACGTGCATATCCAAACATCTCACGTATTAATCTCGCACTTTCACCAATGTACTTGTCGATTATAGCACTTGAAACAACCTATATCCAGCATAAATAGTACATGGCTCTTAATATCCAACCAAATTAGTGGAGAAATGTAACGAAAATACTATATATTATTAAGAGGCATTATACCTTTAAGAAATTGGCATCAATATTACTGGCAATAGCTCTGGCTAATAAAGTTTTTCCAGTTCCTGGAGGCCCATAGAGGAGAACACCCTGCAATATTGTCACGAAAAATACAAATATCATGGTTCTTCCTATTAAGGTTATTCACAGACTAAGTTCATTAATAAAGCACCTAAAGATCAATCAAATTGACACAAGAAACACACTCAGATTTCTTTAAGAAAAAGGAAATTTACCTTGGGGGTTTGATTCCTACTCTAAGGAAAAGCTCAGGATTCATGAGAGGCAGCTCAATAGATTCCCTAAGTTCCCTAATCTGATCGGACAATCCACCAACAGCAGAGTAACTAACATTGCCAGGGTCTTCGTGGAGCATGTTGTAAACAACTGGATCAACCTATGACAATTAGCAGGACAAATACATTACAACTTTACAACATGCAGAAATCTCCTATCTTTTAAGTGAAAAAGTTAGAAAATCCCATATTTAGAAACTCTTTGTATGACATGAGGCCACAATAACTTAAACAAATGTATTTAACATTCCAGTTTTTTTTTTTTTTTTTTTTTTTTTTTTTTTTCCTCCAAATGCATTATTAGCTCATCACTTACTTCGCGGGGAAGAGCACGCATAATCGTGAGAGTTGTCATATCAAGAACAACTCTAGTTCCGGCTGTAAGTTTTTCCTTATCTACTTTACTTCGGCATCCCACAACATATCGAGGGCCACTACTTGCTTTAACTATCACTGGAGACAAGAAAACCAGGCAGTTATCAGTAAAATGCACACCAGTAAAATGCACACTCATTCGTTCATTATGAGAACAAAGCACAATACCCAAATGAAAAACCAGTTTGGCAGACACAACATTACCATCCAAAAAAAGTAAAAACTTACAAGCAAGGTGTATGGAAGATTGATAACCAACTACATAATTTTTCAAAAAGAGGAAATAGAGACTACTTACATCGCTCATTGTCAAGAGGGCGAAGAACTTCTCCAATTATTTGCCCAACGCTCTGAAGGGACTTCAAATCATCTTCCGTTTTAGCAAACTCCTTTTTTGCAGCTCGTAAATTATCCCTCACTGCACATTTCCAGCTTTTGTAAGCACCAGAGTTCAAAATCATGAACAATTATCTAACTACAGCGATAGAAAATGAATCAAGACAATGCCTCATCACATTCATGATTGCACTGTTAGTCATGAAAATCTACCTTCAAGTATTATAATTTATAAGTATTGTGTGTAACAGAGAATTCAAGCTGGATGGAAGAAATGGCGGAGTGCAACAGGGGTGATTTGTGATCGAAATGTTCCTACTAAGTTAAAAGGAAAATTTATAGGACCGCAATTAGGCCAGCTACGCTCTATGGAAGTGAATGTTGGGCGGTAAAGCAACAACAATTACATAAAATGAACGTAGCGAAATGAGGATGCTTAGGTGGATGTGTGGTAAAACTCGTAAAGATAGAATAAGAAATATAGAAATTCAAAGACAAGTAGGAGTAGCACCAATTGATACAAAGATTAGGGAAGGGCGGTTGCGGTGGTTTGGTCACTCGCAAAGACGGCCTACAAATGCCCCAACTAGAAAACTTGACTCAATAGAAACTGTAGAAATTCGACGAGGTAGGGGCGGACCAAAGTTAACATGGGATGCATTAATTATGAGGGATTTGAATGGTCTGAAAGCTCACCATTAATTGCACTTAATCGAGCACAATGGAAAAGTTTGATCCATGTAGCCGACCCCAGTTAATTTGGGACTGAGGCTATGTTATTGTTGTTGTTGTTGTGTGTAAGAGAGAGATTAGGATCAAATCGATCGACAACTTTTTAGTCAAATTACAGGCAAAACGCTTTAACATCGTAAGCAAAAACCACAAATTCAAGAATTTCTCATAAAGATCAAGCCAAAAACAGTAGGTAATTCATGTAAGCCAACACAACCACACTCATTATACTCGTTACCATCCAAAAACCTGCATAAACTGAATCAGAAACCAAAACCCTAACTAACTAAATACTGATAATCCATCACAACCACAGATCCGTCCCACAAAACTGCAATCTTGTGGGATGGATCACCATCAGCGCATGAAGAAAAGCCTCAAATTTATACCAAAAATCATCAATTGGGGTTGGGTTTCTAAGAAGCGCTAACAATCAAACGCAACACAGAACCACGCACACTCGCAAATCGCGCAAACGAACGAACGAACGAAACCCTAGGCAGCCCTAGAAACCAGTGACATCGCAACCAAGGCATACAGAGACGAGAGAAAGCGCGAACCTCCTCTGACTCTGGAGTCCAGCTCTTGCCGCTGCAGAAGCTTTTTCCGGTAATCGGCGGTCGCCGTGCGGCGGCGGACAGCATCTTCGCCTTCCATCTCGGAATTCGACCTCCAGGTTCACACAGGAATGGCTCTTGTATTACTTGCTACTTTTCTTTCTTAATAGTAGTAACTTTTCTGGGGTGTATTCAATTGAGATTTTTAGAGACTTTTAGTTACTTTTATTGACTAAAAAAGTTTAGGGGTATTCAATTAAAACTTTTAGAGAGTCTCTAAAAGTTTGGTGTATTCAATGTGAACTTTTAGAGACTTTTAAAAAGTCTCTAAAAGTTTTGGGGTATTCAATTTAAACTTTTTGAGAGTCTCTAAAAGTAAGGGGTATTCAATTTGTTTAGAAATTTGGTAGATTTGTGGGTTTGGATGACTTTTGGAGACTTTTCACCTAACCATTTGCCTCCACGAGAAACTTTTCGGGAATTTTTTTTTTCTTGTTCGTCGCCTCTCTCTCTCTCTCATTGCGAAATCTCTCTCGCTCTCTTTCTCTCTCTCTCGTCTGCCTCGTCTGTCGTCTCCATCTCTCCATCGCAGCCTTGCTTCTCCATCGTCGTTGTCTCGCTTCTCCATCGTTTGCTAGGTAACATCCAACGTCTCTCTCTCTCTCCTCTCTCTCCCTCTCTCTCGCTTCTCCATCTGTGTAATTTTCTTCCGTCTCGTGTGAATATGCTTTGGAGGGTTCTTGACATGGAAGAGTGGTGTTTGGAAACGATTCGCTATCCCAAAGACCACCGTATCGACAGACCAAGAACGCCGCGACTTGCGTGTGCGTGTGGGAGGGAGCGCAGAGAGATGACGCTTTCTTGTGGAAGGAGGTTGACGAGAATGCCAAATATCCGGTGCTTGGAATTTTATGGGAAGCACGTAAGAATGACTTGCTTGGGTAACAAGGGGTTGATTATGCTTTGTCTTTGCGGTCGAAGCGAGATGAATCGCACAGTTACCTACGATGTTTTGAGTAAGGAATGGAAGAAAGTACCAGTGCCGTGTTCGCCCAAATGGAAAGAGGAAACAATGGATTGCTTGTGCACAGCTTTCCATCCGTCACCAATCGCTTTTTGGCTCGATTTCATTCCAAAGCCGAATCGAATGGACCTAAGCTTTGAATGTTCAAGGTTGCGATCTGCAATAATGAACAACTTTGCAAAATTTTTGTCTAAGTTCTATTTGTGACGAGGAGATAACATCGGTCTTTCCTTTTGTTAGTTTCTTGTAAAAACACGACTTCACTTTACATTGTTTCATTAGGACAAATTTCTCAAGTTGCTATATTTTCCTGGCTATGTTTGATGCAATTGCCCTTCTCTCGCTTGGTTTGGCGATGAACCTTTGGTAATCGAATAAAAGACTTTCATGGAATAATGTATGCTAACTGGTGCATTTGAGGCGGTGTGACATAGTTTGATTCTTTTTTGGATTGCTCTATGTCTTTGGTTTTGTTGGATTTTTCTTTAAATCTTTGATTCTAGACTTTCTAGTGTCTATTCTCTATAAACAGTCTGCTTAAACTTAAATCCTCTCTACTTGGAAAAAAAACAATGGTAATGATACATGCTACTTGCACAACTCAAATATCAATTTCAATAAAAACAAGGAAGTCTCCACTTCAAAAAGAAAAATAGTGTACGTTCGGTTTACACCGATTAGCACCCAAAACAAAACAAAACATAAAACTCGAAGAACATGGATCATTGGCATATAAACTGCACAATGTGATAGTTAGGCATGAATTAGATACAATCGAATCTGAAAATAAAAGGGTAAGGTCTTCTACTATTGCCTAAGCGAGAACCAACAATGATATTGTTAATGGGGATGAATATAAGCTTGACAAAGAACCCAATGAATCCCATCACCAAGCACCCCATTCATGCATGTACGAAACGCCATCTTCGCAAATTCTACACACAAAACATGATCAGTTAGTGCCAAACATAAGCATCAATACCAAACATAACATGAATAAGAGATTGGAAACGAATAGCTTGAAATCTATACAATAGTATACCGTTAGTATCCGCTTGTGACATTTGTTAACAAAGTGTTTGTCTTGTCCTTGGCGAACTCTCTCAATTGATCCATCTCTCTCGATATTTGTTGAAGCTAAAAGAACTTATGATGCGTTTGCGCTGCAACTTTTTCTTTTTCTACTCGCTTTGATACTAAAAAAATTGGCATCATAGAGTTCGAATTTATATTAATCGAAAGTCCTAAACGTATTCCAAGTCCTGAAGCCCAATACAAAGTCCTATAACAATTACAAACTAAATAATCTAACACAAACTTTCTAATTTTATACAAGTTCTTGAGATAGAACGAGAGAAGGGATTGACATGGATGTTTATCAAAAGTCATCCAAATAAAAGTTTATCAAAGTCTATCAAAGTCCTTACAAAAGTCCATTAAAGTTACTAAAAGTCATTAAAAATAAAGTCTATCAAAGTTTTAAAAAGTCTCCAAAAATCTACAAGTCTCTAAAAGTCTATAAAAGTCATCCACTTATAAAAGTAACTAAAAGTAACTAAAAATCTCAATTGAATACACCCCCCTTTAACTATTAACTAACTAAGGTTGTCATACAACTTAGAATTTAGAAACTAGTTTAACAAGCTATTTAACCAAATAGTTGTGTTTATAGTTCATAAAAAAATAGATTATTAATTTTCAAATAAATCTATATGATTTAAAAAAAAATCTATATTATACTTATACGATTTTTTTTATTACAAACTCAGGAGGTGCAACCCTCACCTCTTGAGATGTAATTTTGTTCCAATTACAAGCTTATGAGAACTAATTTCAAGTTTACTAGCTATCAAAAGATAAACCTAACAAGTAACAAGTTATAGTAAACTTGTAGCAGCTTAGAGGGTCTGATGACCCGCATAACTACCAAGTTCACCTATGATGAACTTGTAATAAATAGTAAATAAGGATCTAAAACATTTATTTTGCATTTTGTGATACTTCAACCTTATCTATTTTGATAGAAATGCTAGACCTTAGCCACCGCAGTTGCTCTGTCATGGTTGCTATATAAAATTTTAGATTAGTAGCTTTCACGTAAATTTTCAGTTAGTGTTGACAAAATAAGACTATTTACCATAATATATAAATAAATAAATGATATGCTAATCCTTTAAAGTGAGCCTCACCCAATTACATATATCTTGAAGCTCAAACACTGAGACCTTGTTTAAGAAACTTCAAGCTTCTTCTAATTGAGCAAAATATTGCCAAGTCTGTTTTTGGGGGCACATAACACACACTTGTTCCATGCCACAGTGAAAATTGCTTGTGCCAATATAGGTCATACCATAAGAGAAAATGAACATTTCCTAAATTGATTAGCTATTGCTCTACTAAGTTACCAACACGAGGATGGGACTCCTAGACTTTTCGGTACAACTAAAAGCATTCATTGCAAATATTTCACATTCATTTTTTACAGGAAACCCAAGAATTCACCAACAAACTATACTTTCTCTTCATTTGGCTGAATTCAATAACCTAAAAAAATATAGATGAATTAATTTATACAAGGGTAGACAGGATGGTAACCAGAAATTGAAAATGAGGAACTAATGACTGGTGGTGCACCAACCATCCATGGAACTATCACAGGGACAAAGAACTGAGAAAAAATAGTGCAATGACGAATGCGACAGCCTTTCACACAAGAAAATTTGAGAAAAAAGTGGGGGCTATTTCCCTTTTGACGACAAAACTGGGAATCGAGATGATGTAGTCACAGTGGAATGGATTGCCGTCCTTAAGCTCTCTGCAACACCTCCTTCAATACAAAAGCGATTCTCTGAGCCATGTGTTGCTCCATAAATCTTTCCCTCACCCTCTCATACCCTTTCTTCCCCAGCATTAGCCTATTCTGAGCATCCTTAGCGAGTTTCACCATATTCTCCGCAAGAGGAGCAACACCCTCCTTGCCTGCAGGATGCAACAATCCTGTTGACCCATTCACTACAATCTCCGTTGTTCCTCCGGCTGCAGTTCCCTGATTCATGATTAAAGCAGACAATTATGAATGAAAACACAAAAGTTGACGCACAGAGTATCAAGGCGTGTGATATCCAAGCTTGCACGCATATTAACTGAGTAAGCTAATCAAGTTTTGCCTCGACTTAGATCAGGGACCTGGATATGTGACAGCCAGCAAGCATATAACGTAAATGGAAGAGTTTGGTAAAATCATGCGCACCAACTTTTTCCTTTTTGGACTGATAAATCATGCACAATCTTGAAAATCAAAGACCACGTATGCAGTGCATATGCAAAGCGCAAGTGAAGAGATGTGTCTTAGGTAAACCTAAAAGCACTTATATTTCAAAAAGAGGTTCAGCAAACAGACAATCTTTACCAGTACAGGCAACTGAAATGCCATGGCCTCGATTGTTATCCTCCCAAAGCATTCTCCCCGAGCCTGAAGAAAAATAAAAACGACTTTTTAGGAAGACAACTTCCCTCAGTAATCATATTTCCAGGACATTTAGATTAGATATATATTGTTTTCATTGACAGAGCGTGTTTTCATGGATTACATCACTTGACAGAACGACAAAAATTCATAAACCAGTTTTTTTTTTTTTTTTTTGCCCAAAGGTAGTAGCGACACGTTACAATTAAATAACCTCCTGCGAACTCCATATTAGATTTAGGCGGTGCCATGCACACGTCTTTCTTTTAAGTATAACAAAACAGCACTTCAGGTTTGTGCAGCATGAGAGTTCACCAAGTATCATGAAAATGGATTGGATCCTCAATGGTATCTCCACAGCCAATGGCCAAAAACCAGATTTTTTTTTTTTCAGTTTTTTACTGGTAATTGGAATTCACGAGATGAACTCCCAATATGATACCTTTTTTATCAATAAAATTCTCAAGTTAGATGCCCTACCACAAGGACAGACCCTAACCCACCAGAAAACCAAACAGAAAGATTTCACATCAGTCTAGTATTTACCTGAGAGTTCTGCACAAGCACATCAATTGCAGCCAAATAAGGTGCAACTGTTAATGTTTTATTAATGAAATGTACATAATTCTGGATATTCTTCTCTTTTACGAAGTTGCGAAGTTCTGTCTCAAACTTTGTCTGAGCATTCATGTCACTTCCAACCACTACAGCATGCAATGATGGCAACTGCAGCTTACGTTCTTGAATCAGTTGCAGACTCTGATAGAAGGCACGGAGAAATAGATCTTGACCTTTTCCTCGTGAAACACCTGCAATCATATAATGCTTACTGCTAAAAATTCAAGCCATAATAGAGGGAAAAAAGCGAGTAAAAAGAAGAGCAAGTTTCATATCAATTAAAGAAATACTAAGAGCTCCTTCATGACAGTAAGGCACTTAACAAGATGAGAGAAAACTTAAACTTTACTCTACCATGGAAGCATAAAAAAAGATATTTCAAATTGGAAAACATGATCAACAAGTAGATACATGTGCTTTTCACAGTTATAAATGTCCAGTTATAAACGCCAAGGAAATAGGTTAGCTGAAAACTATCGAGAAACAATTGTGGCCCTTCTCATGAGCATTGATGCAGCCAGTTAAAACCATGAATATTATGCTCAATCTAAAACATTCCAATGTCTGTAATCACATCTTTCGCCATCTTGTGCTGGAAATATGTAGAAAATTTAATGACTGAGCTCATCATGTCAAAACAAAAGCACCAATCAATTTATATGGTTACATTAAATCTGGACATCCAAAATGGGCCTTTTACCGGGGATATTTCCCTCACGAAATCTCTATGGTTACTTTAAACTAGCAACCTAATTACATTGTTCATCTGCACAAATAGTACAAGTATAAAGGTTTGCTCTTATTACCCTAAATGCCATATCAAAATAACAGCCTATGTTGCTACGAGGAATAAATTCAACTAAACTTTTATGATGGTTTTCTACTTCTAAACTAAAGACAAGAAGGTGACTTATTGGAGAAGAACAGATGGCTAAGAGAAGCAGGCAGATCGGACAATAATACTGTGCTAAATAGTCCAAAAATGAATGTCTTACTCAAAGGTACAATTATCCATATGTTGCAAAGATACAGAAACAAAATGCTAAAACTTGAAGATTACGCATTGTCATCCTATCTAGGGAATGTGTGGAACAGCATAATAACTAGAGATAAATTATGGGTTTCTTTTTTCCTTCAAAAGAAAAGCTCTATTTATGTTGAATCAAATCATGATGCATGAGATGAAGTTATTCAAAACCAGAATCCTCATAATCACATGTGATATACTAGCACAGTAAGAAGCAACTAATTGACATGGGAACATGAAAGGCATACTGTTGATAATGGCAAAAAGTATGTCGTCATTCCGCACTCCAAGAGACTCCCTTACATGCTCACGAAGGATCTGTTTTGCCACATTATCTTCTGCCACATTCATCAACTCTTTGCTATTTCCAAGATGTACAACATAGGTCTGAGGCATCTTAATTCTGCAAATTAATAATATGACAACTTGAAATGTAAATTCTAAAAGAAAACAGCATGATCCAAAGCTATTGAATGTCAGCGGGAACTGGTGCCACCAAATCCCCAATAAAAATCCCAGACAACTAACCATTACTATGAAAATGATTAGATTTCCAATCTAGTTTTGAAACCATTAGCACAAGGGTTTTCTTGTCATCATACGTATTACTTAATAGCTTACATCTGCCTCCTCACTTTACAATATGAACGGAGATGACTAACAAACTACAAAAGCATATAAAAAACAAGGACAAACAGAAGAGGAAAAACTAATAAAAAAATTGTCGTATGAGATTCCATGTCCCAAAGAATGCAAACCTGATATAAAGCTTAGCAAAGTATCGTCCTATAATAAAATCCTAGAAAATTACAAACCAGTATTGCCTGATTTCCATAAACAGTACAGGAAACATGAAATCACAAATGAATTTGCGACAAGCAAGACAACAAGAACAACAACAAAGCCTTAGTCCCAAATTAGTTGGGTCTGCTACATAGATCAAATGCTTTCATTTAACAGCAGCAGCAACTAGCAAGACGAGATAATTAAAAGTCCAAAATCACAGAATAATGTTAAAAACAACATGGGCTTACCCTAAACGCTCATGTGTCCTATTCTTCCAGTATTCTGCTGTTACATGTGAATCGATCATGGCACCAGCAACGAAAGGTAGGTGTTTGACATACTCCAGTTTGAAGTAATGTCCCCTCATCTCATGAATCCACCATAGAACCTTTGGAAGGACTCGAGGTACATCTTCCTTAAGAACAGCATCCAGCCACTTGCCAGCAACAGCAGTGTTTAAAATAACCAAATCAGCTTTGAGAGCTGTATCTATAGCTTCTTGACCCTTTGCAGAAAATACCTGGCAGTGCCGCTCCCATAATTAGAGAGTATGCATAACACAAGAATCACCCAACAAAGGCTAACACCCTCAGAATGCATTTACTTTGTAAAAATAGAAATAAAAAATTAATGACTTCCCTTTTATTGGAAATGCTACATCGAAAATTTGACTTCATCTATGACACCGGCCAATTCAAAATTTGGAAGTAGTTTGGGGAAGACTAATTCGATGCCAGAAATTCTTTGCAAAATTTCTATACTAAAGAGAAGTACAAATAACTTCATTTAAGAGTACGAAAGATTTAAGCTTTGTCGTGCCATAATAAAGAACCGTGTTGTTTCTAATTTTTTTAAAGGATTTGAAAGCACACCATCAATTGCACTAAATTGAGCGCAATGGAAGAGTTTGATCCATGTAACCGACCCCAACTTAATTGGGATCCAGGCTTTGTTGTTGTTGTTTCTAATATTTCTTGTCTTTTCTCTTTTTTTATACCTAATATAAAGATTATTAAGTTCAATGTTAGTGGTTTTTTTATCTCTTAGATATAACTTATTGTTTTTCTTTTGCAACAAGTACAAATTCATGTCATATATTTGACATTAGTATTTAGTAACTTTAGTTTTGCATCATCTAGTGAGTTTTTTGTTTTGCAGAAGTACCTTCTATAAAAATCAAAAATAGTTGTAATTTGTTTTTCTTACAAGTTAAAATTGAACGTCTAAAAAAATGGAACTATGCATGTTCACATCAAACAAATGTGTGCACTTACTTATGAGGTTTTCCGCAAATTTTGAATTAATGGAAACAAACATAAGAAAATACCATTCTACCTAAAAACAAAAAGCCAAAACATATAAACAAAAGAAGTCATATATTAGAGTTATAAAGTGAACAAGATAAAGAAATAAAATACCCAATTATATCTCATTGAGGTTAAAACCTAACACCAAAACTTATGGCTTCCTCTTCCGTTTACAATAAAAAAATGACAAATTTTAACATCATATCCGTACAACAATTCTCCAGATGGTTCTTTTAAATTTCCAATCTTCATACTGATTTCAATAAATATATAAAGAAATCGAGCATGTTTTCTTCTAGTTGCCAGTGATGTTATTCATCCCTCTCATTTGTATTTAGGAAAAAGAATGTTCCTAATGGTTCCAAAATCCGTTCCTCTGTTCTGTTTCCAGACAAGCAAAGCAGGACTTAAACTATACTATATACTATATAGGCGTATCGGCATAGTATTTCATAACATGGCCTCATCGTCCAACACATGCATTGCAGCTAACTAGAATGGAGTTCAAACGATCTAGTATACCCCCAATTTCACCTGTGAAAAATCGTAGGCCTCGTTTCTTGACAAAATTCTACCCCAAAACTATGACCAATCATCGCGCATAGTTCTTTACAAAATAAAGAATATGCATGATCTATCTCCGAAAGCATGAAATATTACAGTTTAAGCTTAGTTATCATCAACAAAGACACATCTTTTTAAAATTAAATGAACCACGAATCGCCAAATTACTGTTTTTCTAACTGCAAAATGAAACAATGCACTCACCTGCACTCCTCTGCGCAGCATCTTGTGCTCCAGACTGTACACCACTTCATCTTCCACTGCCTTTTGATTTGTAATCCAAACAACATTGGCGCCAACGCCTCTCAGAAGAAACGCCAACTCCATCATCAACAACGGACCGCCTAAACAACAAAAAAGCAATTCGAACCAGTGTCCGATCAACTAGGTCAATGTGTTTCACTCCGACGCTACACATCACCAAATCAAACCAACGACGCAAGATTTACCAGACAAGGAAAGCTCGTGAGAAACCATTAGAACGAGCTTCGACTTCATGAAATCGAGCGGACTACCGTTGCTAGGAGTCTGTGCGGTCAAGCGAGAGAGGCTTTCGTTGTCTTTGAAATGGCGATCGCACAAATCAAACGAGGTTCTCATCAAGAAGACGAGTGCAGTGGAGACTGTGAATACAAGAACAAGCCTCAAGAGCCATGTCTTCTGCGAGGCGATCCACCGCACCGAATGCTTCGCCATGGTATCGAAACCTAAGTTTCTGGTAATGGCGTCGATGATCGAAGCATCTTAAGAGGCGATGAATTGTGGTCTTCGCAGTGTAGGTTTTGCAGTTACGAGAGAGATCTCCGCCATTAGGGTTTAGAGATCTGGATTGGACCTGAGGTTAAGCTCTCTCGTCACTCTTCTCTTCTTCGCCTTCTTCGATCTCTAACCCTCGCAGACGGAATTTTTGTTTTTCTTTTTTTAGGGCCGAGGAAGAAAGTAAGAAAAAAATGACATGTCTACTGCAGTAATTAAATGCTCAGCAACTTTTGTTGTTCTTAAAAGTTGTTGTGGAATATGGATGATCATGCGTGTACACCAACATTTTATGTAGTCATGTAACTTTATTTCTCACTTAATAAGTACCTCCACTTGTCATGTATTGTCATGTAACTTGTAATCCTATCCAATGTACACCAACTTTTTTATGTATTATCTATGTTGCTTGTGATGTGTTGTATGACTTGTGGTGTATGTGTAACTTGTACACATTGTATAAGTACAATTATCATCATCACCAAATGACCTATATAAAGGGTGTCAACCCCATTGTAATTCACACATCAAGTTGAATGAAAACTTCTCATTCCAACTATCTCATTTATTCTCTTCTCCTTTGTAGTAGTAGTTTGTAGTAGTAGAAGTTATTAATCTTCTATTTTCCTTATCTAGTTCTTAGCAAGTTCCAACTCAATTTACAACACGTTATCAAGCACGAAGTTGCTCTACAAGAGGAGGTCTTGAAGATCAAGAAGCTTTTCAAATATATAAAGCTAAGAAGGTATAATTTTTATTAATTTAAATAAGTTCAATTTATTTTCATGTTGTCATGGTTAATTTCTTTTTTTGTTACATACATATTTAATTATGTAAATGTATTTTATTCATACATTATGCATTGTAACGTCACCGACTACGAAAGTATGCTATGTAGTCGCGTCTTGTACGATCTTCTACATCGAAATTAAAAGTCAATGTGTGACATATAGTTTTGCTCTTAAAACTACAAACGATTAGTTATTGTTCTATTCTTGATTTCATAATACAAATAATGTTATAAGTTTGAGTTGATAGTGGGTAAGCCTTGTCCCCTAAAGCTAAACATTGAAAGGAGAGACGGTTATCCCGTTCGAGGAGGCATGGTATTAAGTAGACTATGTCTCGCCACCCAACTCCGGAGGTTGTCCCACCAACTCATACGAATAGTACATTTTGTTTATTAATGAATCAAGTTGTGAACATATATTTAATCATATGTTATGTTTTTACATAAAAAGAGAAAAACTATTATATATTAAATTTAATTTCAAAATATTATTCAATCATAGTTGAATTTGTTGCCTTATTATATTACCGACAAGAATTACTTGTCATGACAATTAGATACTACAATTTGTGAATGAAACATATATGCAAAACTGTGTGTTATACACAATCATTCGCCAATTTCTCTTTAGAGATTTGAAAAGTGAATATTTCACTTTATATATTTTTTCACCTTATGGAGTTATATATATACATAACAAATGGGTAATGCTCCAAAAGCTCAAAATGAGCGGTTGAGTCTCATGCTACAAAATTTAATCATCAAATATTAATTATAATTCCACAAATTTAATTACCTCTATGTTGAGGCTATGTGGAAATATGACTGATGAGACAATAAAAATAAGGTCACGTGGCCCGCATCGACTTATTGCTTTGCAACAAATATCGAGTGCGCATGTCAATCCAATAAATATTAAGGATTGATTTGTTGTCTCATGGTACCCGAGTAAAATAATGAGATATTATAAATATAATATCGATCCCGTCAATTAGTTCACTTCAAATTAAGAAGCATATGTTGCATATAATGATCATGATCGCAATAATAAATTTATGGACGTGGAAAAAGTGAAAATATCGTAAATGTCGTATTGACAATTCCACCAAAAATTGGAATAAAAGTGGTGCACTACTACAAATGGCAAATAATTATTGACAATGAGCGCTCATAATTGTGACATTTTTTTGGTCATATATGAAAGGCTATTTTTGCCTAAATATTGTCATATATATACCCGAATATTTTTGTGATCTTTACCATGCCTTCAAAATCAAAGGCAAAATATCATGAATTTTATCATTGAAAATGGCTCGATAAAACAGTACACATCGAAATGTGTTTAAATCGTGACTTAAATATGGGCGATGAGTTTATGTCTTGTGTATCATGCTACATGCATGTACATTATAATATAAAAGTGAATATTTCTCGAATTCGAATTTAGCGAGAGGCTAATGCTCGGCAAAATCTGATACAACAATTTTATTGTTGACGTCTTGTTCTGAAGAAGTCTACTCGGAATAATAGAAAATTTATCTATATGAATATGATTTAATCTGAGTATAATATTCTCTATTTGTAACTTCGGAATATATAAGACACATTAAAACGAATGTCGTCATAAATCAAATGACATTCATTTTGTGGAAAGATCTATTTGATTATCCATAATCATCAATAATGCGAAAATATCGTAAATTCGCACGAACATCATTTATCGAACTCGTATTTTTTATCAAATTTGAATATTATTTCAAGGCAAATCAATAGGAGACTTATATTGATTTAACTCTCCATCAATCATATTATAAGATGCCTTGGATCCCTAATAAGGAATTTATTTATAGCAAGTTTTGCTAATTGTCACTTTGATGAAGCAATTTTCCCACCATTAGGGAGAGATATAAGCCAATTCAAAAGGAATGGCGTGAAATTGCTTGAAACGCATCAAATTGCATTAAATTTATTGTATTATGATCAATGTATAAATTAATATGAACTCAAAGTTCAAAGGATCATTCGAAAGAGCAAAAAGTTATGAATCAATTACTTGATGCAAGTACTATACACAAAAGAGTGACAATCATATGCTTCAGCATTAAATGGTTCATATAGAAAACGATGTCCATGTGCAACAAAATGCACAAGATGTCTCACCCATGTGAACATGAGGGGGAGAATCAAAAGGAGTTATTGATTAGTGCATTGCACTCTTTTTCCCTTAGCTATGGTTTTATCCTACTGAGTTTTCATAGCAAGGTTTTTAATGAGGCGATCCTAACATTATTATACTCCATATAAAAAGAAAAAAATTATGAAAGCAAATAATGTACTCTTTTTCCTGTACTAGATTTTTTCCCCCAGAGTTTTTCTAGTAAAGGTTTTAATGAGGCATATATATATTCTCTCAAAGTGTATCATGTGTTGCACTCTTTTCCTTAGCTATGGTTTTGTCCCACCGAATTTTCCTAGCAAGGTTTTTAATAAGGCAATCAACAATATTATACTACAAATCAAGATTGACGAGAACATTGTACTCTTTTTTATACTAGATTTTTTTCCCACAGGGGGTTTTTCTAGTACATGTTTTAACGAGGCACAATTTCTAAGCAAGTGTCATCCAAGGGGAGTGTTGTAGAATATGGATGACCATGCATGTACACCAACATATTGTGTAGTCATGTGACTTGTATTTCTCACTTAATAGTACCTCCACTTGTCTATGTATTGTCATGTAACTTGTAATCATCTCCAATGTACACCAACTTTTATATGTATTGTCTATGTTGCTTGTGATGTGTTGTATGACTTGTGGTGTATGTGTAACTTGTACACATTGTATAAGTACAATTATCATCATCACCAAATGACCTATATAAAGGGTGTCAACCCCATTGTAATTCACACACCAAGTTGAATGAAAACTTCTCATTCCAACTATCTCATTTATTCTCTTCTCCTTTGTAGTAGTAGTTTGTAGTAGTAGAAGTTCTTAATCTTCTATTTTCCTTTTCTAGTTCTTAGCAAGTTCCAACTCAATTTACAACAAAATTTTTTTTTTTAAACTTTTTTTTAAATTTTTTTTAGAGAGTTGAGATGATCAATTCTAGAGATTTATTATTATGAAGTCATAATTTTTTTTTGATTTATAAAAAGTGAATTTAATGCAGTAATAACACCAATATACTAAGGGTCTAGCATTTCCACTAAACATAACAAAATTTGAGTATTATGAAATACATAAAAATGTCATTGTTGTTAGTCTAAATCACTCATGAAACTTTATCATATAATTTTAAGTCATGAGACGTGAATGCTCTTATTGAATATTTTTCAAGAGATCATTTTTCGTAAAATAATGGTGAAGATAGCATTTTTCTTTTTGTCGCACGATTTTATATATGAGTAACTCAATATCAACAAGTCTTCACTCAACAATCATAATTGACTAGAAGACCTTTTTTTCTCTCATGATAATAAACCATTGAATACATCTCTTTTAGTTGGTTGCTCTTATTTGAAAAAAAAAAATGTAGATAACAATTGAATTCAATTAGGTTCGTATTTCAGTTAGTCAGTCGTCGATCTTTGGATTGCTAGATCCTCTCGCGATGCTAATACTATTGTGACTTTATAAATTTGACTAACTTAATTATCTTTGATTTAAATTAAAAAATCAAACATAATTTATAACACAAAAACTATTGTTTATAACTACATTGTAAAAATATATTAAATGCATAATTAATACTTAAAAATAACTTTTTAAAGTAAATTAAGCATATATAAAGATAGGCCAATCGTTACAATATTAAGTTTATATATTATTTAATAAATCTGATTTTTTAAAATTAACAATATTTTATGATGGGTACTACTACCATGAGAATCAAATATATACCCTGGCATGAGTATATATTTGAACTCAATTGTAGAATATCCATTTTATGATATGTCAATTATATATTGCTTATAGTTTTACCAACGCAACATTGAACAATACTTGTTTGCCTTAAAAAAGTATTTTAGTTTGTATATATTTTATCTAATTTTATTATTTTTAGATTTATTAAATTTTATAAATTATACACGCTTTGTATAAGGAGCAAATATATAATTATTGTTAACAAAGTTATAAATAAATTATTACAATGTTAATTTTGATTAAGTAGTTTGCTTAAAAAATAAGTATTAATTATATTATTTTTATAGTGTATAATGACTTTAAGTAATGCCTTTTTAAAGTAAAACTTATCAAATCTTTATCAACAAATATTTTTTTAAGTAATAATTTATATAAGTTTCTTAAAAAAAAAACACCTTCTATCACAAATAACATAAAATATACGCAATTCAAACATTATTAAAATACACACTATACATTTGTTGATATATAAAAAAATATACAAGAGGGAGAGAGAGTTATCTTATAAGGATCTAATATACTGATTATAAGCTTGATAGTAAGAATCTAATATATTGATTATTGAATTGCATAAGTGAGTTAAGAGAAACGATCAAACTTACGTTTTATTCTGTATAAACTGTAATAAAAAGATTATAATATAAAAATGCTTTTATAATCCATAAACTTAACCTATCTATTTGTGTGTTTGTGTGTTGTGTGATGTATGCACCTAGGGTACGTTCTCGCCATAATAAATAACAAACAAATAAGCGGGTTAAGTTTTTAGTAATTAAGGGAAAATACACAAATATATATTTTTTAAAAAGAAAAGAAAATTAATATCCATGAATATACTTGTCCAAATTTCCAAATTGAGCTGTATTTCCTTATCCACATCTCTTTTAGTTGGTTGCTCTAATTTGGGGTCGCTCACCAACTCCTAAATTCGATTGAGTCGACATCCATCCAAATCAACAAATTCTGATTGAACTCATTGACTTCGTCGTAAATCAATTCCTAATCCTTATATTATATTTTAAATGGGTAAGGTTTGTTAAGCTTTTTACCTGTTTGTTCTCTTTAATTTTCATATTGTTCTTGTACATGCATTCTCAGTACCGGAAAGTGGAATCAGCCAATCAGGGTAGCTACACCAAATTGCTTAACTGCAAAGTAGTTAGTGAACGGCTCAACCCTAACAAAAGCCCTAAATCAAGTAGTGAAGATTTCAAGGGATTTGTACTTTGACGAAGTCAAGAACACTAAAGTATTCTTCACTATAATCATTATTTGCAACATCATTAATTTTTTATGTAGACGTTCAAATTAAGAGAACCATGCACACGTTGTTTATAGTTAAATTTACTACCATCACTTTTGTTGTTTATATAATATAGAAAGGAAAAAAAATGTTTTGAATCTTTTTTTTGTTAATAAGCGACTCCAACATTAGAACCTTCTTAGCATCGCTTTTCAGCACAAGTGATGGCTCATCCACTGAAATTAATACTTTGACAAAGTGCTTTAAATATTATCCATTGCATTCAAATAATTAAGATTTTCATGAGTTTTGTCAATGAGTCAAAGTAAGGTCCACACTAAATGAGATGTAAACCTCTTCGTTTTGTAGTTTGATACTTATGGTTTGTTTTAATAAAAACATAATGTTACTAATTTATATTTAATTATAATAGTAATACATATTTTTTCATTTATTACTTCAAAAAAAATACTTTCCCCTAACGCTCAACCCACATCACACTTTTGGGAAATGGGAACCAGTCAAAAACAAGTCCTACTACATATATATCATCATCATGTCCATAAAGATGCACATAAATATATAAATAGTCATCAATTAAATTATGCCACGCATGGCGCATCCATTGCTTGCTTAGTCGGTAACAATAATTGACCATATCAACCCATATATGCATGTGATCAAGAAATTAAAAACAAAAACAAAGGAAAAACTTACTTTTCCCTAAAAATGTTTAGTATCATAAATTGATTTTTTTCGAAAGCATTGGTGAATTAAATAATAATTGCAACTTTAAGAAACAAGAATATTAGCAACTCCTATTGTCGCCATGATATCACCTAACATTCTTACACCCCTTTAGCAAAACTCATGAGGACCCACTTGGCCCACATACATCAAATTGATGGATAAAACAGTAGTGTTACATGCAGTTACTTATAGGGTCTGAAATTTTTTTTACCCATATATAATGCTCGATAGTTTACATTTAAGAAGTAAGACTGCATTTTAAGTAACAAAAATACTACATTGAATGAATTATGATATCAATGCTACAGTCCATGTGGGATCAAACAGACTACATGGCTTGGTAAACCTTTCTAGTGCAGTGCACGTGAAGTGATAATTTCACCATTTAATCAGAAGCCAAGTCCTGCTTATACATTGGATTAAGAAAAATTTCTGGTTGCATCAATTTTATTTGCTAGGGTAATCGAATTTATGTTAACTCGGTCATGCCATTGATGATTAATGATTAATAAAATTCTGTTTTACTTAAAAAAAAAATAATGACTTTTAAAAGAACTAGCTAGTTAAGCTGAAGTACTTATATGAAATAACTTTTTCACTCGTCAACATTAACTGTATCATGCATTTACCAAGTCTTTATAATCGTTAATCTTATTATTGCACTTCTTTGACTTTTCTTTTCAAAGAAGCACTTCTGTATTGATTAGGGTAGCAAGTAATTAGTCATATATAGATATATTTTTTTATGTTATGCACTCTATAAATTAATTAGTGTTAACTGCTCCACCCATATTATAGTCCGAGTTTCTTGTACTTGTATATCACGAAGCCTTGCTCCTCTATAAATAGTCAGTACGTACATTGGACACCAGTATTCATCTCACACAAGCTTTAGTAATCAGTACTCAGCAGTCACTCTTCAAGCATTTCATAAGCAAAGAAATAGTGCTGTAGCCATGTTTTCTTCTTCTTATTATTCATTCAGCGTTTCCTTCGCGGTTCTCTCAGTCCTCCTCACATTTTTCGCTCTGCCATTTTGTTCTTACTCAAAGAACAACTATGGCTATGGAGGCTATCTCTACCCACAATTCTATGAACACTCCTGCCCCAAAGCACCTGAAATAGTGAAGTCTATTGTCGCAAAAGCGGTCGCAAAAGAAGCCCGAATGGCCGCTTCGCTCCTCCGGCTTCATTTCCATGACTGCTTTGTCAAGGTTCACAATTGATCAATATAACTTCCTAGGCCAACAATATGTGTAACGTTCCTAACATATATTCCTAGAAATTAATTACATATATTGCTAATGCTAGCTAGTGTTGTTTTGAAATTGATACAGGGGTGTGATGCATCTATCTTGTTAGACAGCAGTGGCTCCATTGTCAGCGAAAAGAGATCGAATCCAAACAGGAATTCGGCGAGAGGATTTGAAGTGATCGACGAGATAAAATCCGCAATCGAGAAGGAATGCCCTCACACAGTCTCTTGTGCTGACATTATTGCTCTTGCAGCCAGAGACTCAACTGTTGTGGTACTCTAAATTAACTTAAAATTAATGTGACAATGTGACATATTGAGATCACTATTAACACTCTTTTGTGCACATACTAATTAATTTGTTGCACAGGCTGGTGGACCGAGCTGGGATGTACCATTAGGAAGAAGAGACTCCAGGGGAGCTAGCTTGAGTGGCTCCAACCACAACATTCCTGCACCAAACAACACTTTCCAGACCATCCTCACCAAATTCAAACTCAAAGGTCTCAACGTCGTTGACATGGTCACACTCTCCGGTAAATTCTACAATTCCCTCCTATAACTAATTAACACACCGTAATTATAAGAATTGACTACTTCGAAAAGCATCTCAAATCACTGGCAAAGTCCTTCCATCATATTACATGATTTGAAATACCATGCGAGACACTGATTGTGAGTATTATAATATAAACCATAATATATACTATAATAGTGTCTGATACAATGATTCAGTAATTGACATGTCAAATGACTAAAATACCCTTTGTAATTTGTACAGGAAGCCACACAATAGGGAACGCGAGATGTACTAGTTTCAGGCAGAGACTGTACAACCAAACGGGCAACGGGCAGCCCGACTACTCGCTCCACCAAGGCTTTGCGGAGTCGCTCCGAACCCGCTGCCCGAGATCCGGGGGTGACCAGAACTTATTCTTTTTGGACGCTAATACCCCTCAGAAATTCGACAATCTCTACTTCAAAAACATTTTGGCTTACAAGGGTCTTTTGAGCTCCGACCAAATACTTCTAACCAAGAGTGAAGCGTCTATGGAGTTGGTGAAGCAGTATGCCGAGAACAACGGGCTGTTCTTTGAGCAGTTTGCGAAGTCGATGGTTAAGATGGGGAACATCTCGCCATTGACGGGGTCGAGAGGGGAGATCAGGGAGAATTGCAGAAGACTGAACTAATAATTAATGGTCTACCAATAATCTGCATTGTCAATATGTGTTCATGATCAGTCTTTTCTCTATTGAACACTAGTAATTTGTTTCCTCTCTTAGTGTAAAATGTACTATTTTATGTTCTATTTGTCACGGTTGTGTGTGTTAAGCTCTTTGATTGAGCATATCTAATTTCGTATTGTATTTGGATGAGCAAAATTGTATGTGGTGTGAGAGTGAATTTTTAATGGAATTGAATTCAAGCCAATATTTCCACTTCATCAATTTTTTGTTCACATGTTTTGGTCATATTTCACTTAATCATTTGTGAAAGCTGTAATTGCATAACTAAACAGCCCTTATCTCTTTTCTTTTTGGTAGTGCCCCTTATCTTGATTTTAGTTTTTAAATCTATTGACTTGTACATTAAAAAAAATCAATATACTTGCTAATATAATTCTATATTTCATTACGTGTTTCATACTTCTTCCTAATCAAATAGAATATTATACTCGACGCCCCTAATCAAAAGTTTCCAAGGGCTAATGCACTGAAAACAATTTTCTATCTTTTTCTTTTTTTTTATCTAAATTACTTAGTATCTGAAGCTCAATAAGACCCGACTACTTCAAGTTCGAATGAACAAGACTACTAAATGACGACAAAGTTTTAACTTAAGAATTTTAAAAGGACTCTATACGTAAAGCTCAAACTCGAGACAGTTAGTATCTGAAGCTCAATAAGGCCTCGCGAGCAAACAAGACTACTGAATAACGACAAAACTCTACTTTAAAATTTTTAAAATGCCTTTATAAGTAAGGCTCAAACCCGAGACACTTAGTCATGGCTGACACAACTCTTACCATCATGCCCATAATAAAGAAAAAATCGTAAAATATCAAAAATATTAAAAAATTGTTGATAAATAAGTAGGCACATAATCTGGCCACCACAATTCACAACCTTTGCATACACATACATCAAGATGCACAGTTGACATCTCGATGCAAATCATATGTGCGAGTCTGTTCCGGACCAACGTTAACCGAGATCAAATTGATCAATCAAATCAAATCAACCGGAAAGGGTTTTAGGGTTTTGGAAGGCAAATCGATGAGGCAGTACCTCCTCCGCTCCATCTCTCTCGCGCGAACTCGACGAATCACTTCCTCTTCAAAACCCTCCAACTACGATCTTCACCAAACACGATCGCAATCAACGAATTCGCTCTCCAATGCATTCCGAAGACCAAACCTCGCGCTCCCAAACGCAACCCCGACCAATCTCTCGACCTTCGCGCGCGAATCCACTTCGTCCGATCGAGTCTCCGCGATCGTGGACGAAGTCTCCGGTCTGACGCTGCTCGAAGTGGCGGACCTCACGGAGGTTCTGCGGAAGAGACTGGACGTGACGGAGATGCCGATCATGGCGGTGATGATGCCGGGGATGGGGGCGGGCGGGAGGGGCGTGGGGAGGGGGAGGAGGGGGAAGGGGAGGAGAAGAAGGCGGAGAAGACCACGTTTGATTTGAAGCTCGAGGGGTTCGAGGCGGCGGCGAAGATCAAGATTATTAAGGAAGTTAGGAGCTTTACGGATTTGGGGCTGAAGGAGGCGAAGGATTTGGTGGAGAAGGCGCCCGCGGTGTTGAAGAAGGGAGTGGCGAAGGAGGAGGCGGAGAAGATTATTGAGAAGATGAAGGAGGCCGGCGCCAAGGTCGTCATGGAATGAATTAATGGATGAAAAGGTACTGACTGTGTTCTGAGTTTTGATCTTTGGTTTGTTTATTTGTTGTATTGATTTGAAGTTTGTGAATGGAAAATGTGCAATCTTTGGTGGGAAAAAGTACTAAAAAGAGTTCATTTTTCCTGGAATTTTGGTTGGTACTATACTAAAGATCATGGATTGTCTTGTTTCAAGAACCTCTGCGAAGATTTTGCAGTTCTAGAGTTTCTCTACTTTGATAGTTTTAGAGCAATGTACTGTATTGCAAAGCCCCAGTTAATAAAAAGCTCACTTTTTTGGATACTGTATTGTATTGTAGTTTTGGAAAATCTCAACCTTTCAATGAGATGGATCGTCCATTATTAGGTAGATAGTGTTTGTAGTGTTGTGGGCTTTAACTGTTGTGAGTAGATGGCATTTGTGAAGGGAGCACAATTAGGTTGGTATTTCAGGGGCGCGGTGCGTTAGGTAATTAGTTATGGAGAAAAGACTCAATAAGGTGCTATTCTGTGGGGATGATTGTGTGTGGTTGATGCCGGGAAGGTTGTAAAAAGTTGCAGTACAAAGTGTTAGGTGTATAAAACATCTAGGGACCTGGTCTGTTATAGCTTGCTTCCTTTTTCGACATATACTGTTCAAAACGTGGTTAGGGGTCTCTTGTCGTTCCAAGATTATTAGTTGACGAGGGAGTTCCATGATATTAGTGCAAATTGGTCCAAGTAGTCTCTAATGGAAAATCTTCAGCATTCCTAAGTCTAATATGCCTCATGTTTTTTAATTAAAAAATATGCCTCATGTTTTAAGTTCATCTATGGAAGTTGGTTTTGGATTACCTGTTTTGTGCTGTCTGGAATGATTGATATTAGGTTTAAATTTCAAATAGTTTGCGAGATCTAAAGCTTTTAAAGTGCACAATTTCTTTAGCTGGTTTCAGCAGTCATTAACTCATTACATTGATTAGAGAATATCTGAGACATGATAGTTTGGTCAGTTGAATGCTGTTAAAATGACTTCCCTTTACTTGTTGCAAGCCACTTCAATTTCGTTGAATTGCATGTGGAATGAAGAAAACCTTGTTACAGATTGAATGCTGTTAAAATCATTCTCAGGCGTATTTAACACATTTGAAACCTGATTACAGATTGAATTCTGTTAAAATCATTTTCAGGCGAATTGAACACATTTGAATCACAGCATCAGCAAGAGAAGTTTAATATGACATTTATAGCTGAAGCTTTATTGCCGAGGGGATTTTGCTTGTTCTTTTTCTTCTCTTTTCTTCCTCTTCTGTCGGCGCACTATTCAAGCCTTTGAAGGGATGGGAGACTTTTTCCTGTTAGGAAATATGTAAACATTATAAAGGCTCTTTCCGGTTGGTATTCTGGGACTTCATGACCTGCTCCTCTCACGGTAGCAAATGTTAGGCCTTGCTCATACTCGACAGTGTATCCACCAGTCTGTGATAGGAACATATAATTACAAAATAAACGTAAGTCTATTGCTCATAAGTGTTCATGTTTAATATCATTGCTGCAGTGCTTGTATGTGTGGCACCTAGCTATTTGCATGTACTTGTTCTACATCATTTTCATCACCTATCGTCTGCATTCACTCTTAATTTTTCTTGTTGAGTCAGAATTGTTTTTAGGTTTACCGTTCCTCATAAGTTTATTTGATGTCGTAAGTTTCCGACAGTTCTTGTAGCCACTTTAATTACTTTCGTGGTTAAATGATTCAGTGACCCTAACTTCCTGTAATTCTAGTTCTTCTCTTTATTAGGATCTCATTTTATTAGTGATTCATAATTGAATCCCCTTAAAGACCCCCAACAAAACTAAATCTCAAAGACCCAACAAAACTAAACTTTTGGCAATAAAATGAAGAAGACTGTGCTGCATTTTTTCTCCAAGAAATCAAAAAGTTAAAGCTACCTGGTATCCGCCTTCTTGTGTGACAATCCAAGGTCTCCATGCCCTAGTTTGTTTAACATTCATTTTTTGGACTGCCCTGAATGTGGCAGCGGTCGGTACCTTTGAATCTAAATCCCCACTGCATTGCAATCAAAAGATTAAGTTCAAATGTGCATGTTACCTATTTCATTTTTTCTACTCCATTAGCTCTTGAATAGCAAATTTACCTGTATATGATCACTCGGATATTACGGGCGAGAAGGCCTTTTATGGTTTCAAGCAGACTGATCGGGGTATCGTCGTAGTCTGCAGTTCTTCACTCACAAAAACAATTAACCAGATTAGAAACACTATGTTACCTTAAAATAAATGAGTAGGAACAGCTGAACAGCATTCAGAAGAAAAAAAAAAAAAAAAAAAAAAAAAAAAAAAGAGAACTTACACCGAGCCCACCACCCAAGTACCAGTGTAACTTGGGGCATGAATGGCTTGCCTAACTTCAGGTCTGTTGAAGTAGAATTTCAAATAACGCAATCTGCATGGATCAAACTTGTCGATCTGCACAAACACACACACGTCAATATCACTCAAAAAACTCTTCTCTCGGATCAAATAAACGTAGCAAAACAAAATGCATGAATTTTATGTAAATTTTGATGGGCACTTCACCGAGAATGGCTTTGGCAGTGCAGTGACGTTTGAAGCAACACTGCAAATATTCGTTAAAACATTACTAAAGCTGAATGCAAATCCTCTTTCCACGCCGGCACGCCCATCGGCTAAAAAATCACATTCTTCTAATGATGGATTTGGATTTGCAATGCACTTTACTCGGATTTCATTGTATAGGTCTGGCGAGATCATGCCGTGCATACCGAAGAATTCCTCCCTAGCATATCGTTCACTTTCTGGATCAAGCAATGGGTTCCCAATCTACAGAGAAAATTGAGAAGATACCCGTAAATTTTAATCAACTGCAGAGCAAACACTTTGAAATTAAGCTGAAGAAATAAGTTGGATATATGGATGCATACAAGAAGTCCTTTGAGATTAATGACGCTTCCAGGCATTGCGCGTTCGACAATGGTTTGTGCGAGTTGAGGAATGTAATGTCCTGCATAGCTCTCGCCCGCTATATAGAAGTCTCTATTCTTGTACTCGGGAAATCTCTGTAGCCAATTCACCAAGAATGTATAGCTCATACCTGCTGTTTTCGCGTCGTTGTTCTGCTGCATTTCAGAAGTTTCGTTACAATATGAAAACCCAACTCCTACTGGTGTCTCCAGAAACAGCAAGTTTGCAGCTGTGGCAATCCAAACAGTTACAAAATCAGTTAATAATAACATGATCAATATGCATATATTATTATTATGGTAACTTATTCAAAACTGCAAACCTATGTTCCAAGAATATATGTTTTCATAGAGTGTTTTGCCATCACTTGCAACTCGAAAAGGACCGATTTCTATCAACCCCATTAAAGATGAAACAAGAGGGCCTGAGAGAAATGCAAGAGAAAATTGGTTATCACATTCAAATCATGGAAATTCACAAGAGAGCTAGGAAAATGAATGGATGAATGAAAAGTAATTGAAATATTAATATTGTTACCTCCATTTAGCCAAAGCACAAGGGGCTTCTTGTCACCGAGAGTTGGAGATTCAATGAGATAGTAAAATAAAGAGCTTCCAAGTTTATCATTCACTACGACGCTGCCAGCATATTGACTCAATTGCGACAAAGTTTGAGGAAGGCCGGGCAATGCTGTGATCTTATCGGCTTGTTTCGACCCCGGTTGAGGAATGATTTGAGCGAAACTTGCGAGGGGAAGTAATGCAATGTAGAACAAGCAGAAGAAGGAAGCAACATAGTTGCATGCCATCTTCGTCGACAGGGATTCACAGAATCACAATAATGAAACTTGTTTGGGATTTATAAAAAGACAGTAGATTAATTATAATGAGACAGCATGTTAACAGATGGGAACCTCTTATTTTTACTATCTGGGGAATGCTAGAATAGTTACACCCTTGACAGCACATCCAAAATAGCCCCATCCACCCACCCACCCACATCAGCCATTCGTGTTCACCTCGAATTCAAAACACAGTAGGACGTGGGGGCGTTCTGTCAGGGGTGTTATTCTAGCATTTTTTTATTACTATTTTTAGTTCAGACGGCAAAATTGAAAGAACTGCAAAGTTGTAGTTAGTGTTCTGTCAATCTTATGAAAAAAAGGGGAGGTGATCATACCACAATCAAATTGCCAATGCAACAAATATTAAGTTACTTAAATGATAAAGAATAGCAAATCATGCATGTGCCAAAAAACAAAAAAAGAAATACATATATATTTAGTTAGTTTGTTATCAATAAAATTACCTAATCAGTTAGTTTGTTATCATTAATAATTTGATCAGGAACTTACTTTTTTCTATTCTTGTATGTGATCAAAAAAAAAATTTAAAAACAAAAATACAATACAGAAAAGAATCTTTCTAGTTTCATCAAAAAGAAAAAAAAACATTTCAAATTAGTTTTATATATTATAAAATTTTCTGATAACACAAGTACTTCTATACATTATTTAAGTGTTGAGATGTATCAAACAATAATTTTTAACCTAAGATACATAAACAGTTACTGAATCCAACAACAAAAATTGTTGGCCAAATTGATTAAAATATCTTAATCTTTCACAATTTTTGTTATTATATCTCAACCTTTTGAGATTTATTATTATATCCTCACCTCTATAAATTATTTAATTTGTATCATGAACCTCTTTGGATCGAACTTCTAATTGATGACATGGACACTTAAATAATGAATCTAAATCACAAAATTAATAATTGTTTTGATAACTATGAGTGATGAGGTGGTTTTTTAAATTTATATGAAAGTGTCGTCTCATCAAATTTTAAGTTAAAAACTGACTTGAGATACAAATTAAAAACTTAAAAATGTTAGAATATAATAACAAATCTCAGAAGTTTAGAACATAATAACAAAAATTGCAAAAGATTGTGATATTTTAACCAATTAAGTCAAAACTGTTTTGGCTTTTCAGGTTGAAAAGACCATAGAATTCAATTGGTGGCTTAGAAATGTAAATAAGACATACAAGTTTGTACAAACCTGCTAGACCAACTTCGGCAGCTCTGCTTCAATCTTCTCGCCAGGAATTGTAGCCTTGAATGGAAATGATAGAACATAAAAGTTAATATTTGTTGCAGTTAATGGCCTCAAATTGTACAACAATGAAATTGGAGTGAAGAGGTTTGCCTTAATGCCCAGAAGAAAGACTCAAGTCTCTTGAACATTGGTATGCTTATGATTATGTATCACATTCAAAGGCTGAAAAATGAAGCAAAAATCATACACATTCTTTTGAGGTATGAATCACAAAGAGCTATGAGTAGAAACATTAGGCTCTACTTCTCTTTTCAACATTTCTTCGAAAAATTGGACTGCTCATAGCTTATCTCACCTTTATACACTTGACTTGTTACGAAAGTACCTCAAGCTATATTATTTTTTTTTCTTAATTTCTCGTGAGTTTCCAAGTTCAAATATTGTCGGGCCTCATATGAGATGCGATTATCTCAATTTAGTTTTTTCCATTTACGAAAGTCGAACTTAAAACTTTATTTAAGGGGAACCAAATCCCTTGCCACTTGAACTAAATGATTATTTATTTATTTATATATTTTGACTTAAGTGGAGTCAAATTCATGACCTCTCTAAACTTTGTCTTCATGCCTCTACAATCTCGCTAGAGATGCTTTGAAAACTCATTGTTGGTTCATTATAGATTAATTTAATTAATTAGTCGGTATCTATGCCCTCCTCAATTCATCAAATTTAAGAAATTAAATAACAAAAATGCTTCAAATCGTCCAATTGGTGTGCCAAATGACTAAAATACCCTTAGAATTTGTTTAGGAATCCACAAGGTGACTAGAACCTCTTCTTTTTGGATACCATTACCCCTCAGAAATTCGACACTCCCTAATAAATTTTCTACTCGCATTTGAATTGGTTTAATAATGCTCGGGTTTCTTCCCCTAAATTGTATTCATGATTGTAACTTGAGCTGGTAATTAAGCTCCCTTTTTAGTCAAAAAAAAAAAAAAAGAACATTTTGGCTTTCGTTTCTCCATTCATATTGATAAGGGAGTTCAGTTAGACCAGTTGCACATGTTGGTCCAAGTAGCCTCTGATAGTCTGATGGCAAACTTTTAAGCATCCTAAGCTAAACATGCATGCATGGCTCATGTTTTAATTTAAGCTCATTTATGGAAGTTGGTTCCATTTTCTCTTATTGATCTGAGGATTAAACGTTATGTGCCGTCTGAAATGATTGAAATTAATTAGTTTTAAATTTCAAGTAGATTAATTGAGTTTGCATGCCAGATATATATAAAGCTTGGAAAGCGAATAATTACTTTTAGCAGATTTCATTAGTCATTAAATTGATTAGAGAATATATATTGACTGTGATGAATGACAAAGCCTCACTCTCAAATTAGTTGAGGTGGTTTGCATGGATCAAACTCTTCCATCGCTTGATTAATTTAGAACACTATTATTATTACATAATAAATGTTGCGAAAATCATTTTCAGGTGTATTGTATTGAACGCATTTGAATCATAGTATCAACTAGAGAAGTTTAATATACACATTTATAAAGGCCCTTTCTGGTTGGTATTCTGGGACTTCATGGCCTGCTCCTCTCACGGTAGCAAATGTTAAGCCTTGCTCATACTCCACAGTGTATCCACCGGTCTGCGAAAGGAACAAATAATTACAAACATAAACGCTAGTCGTTTGCTAGCTCATAAGAGTTTGTTCACAATCATGCATGTTCAATAACGTCAATCATTGCTGCTTGCTATTAACAAAGGTTACATATTATGGAAACAAAAGCTTGTTAATTCTATACTGATTCATATAATTGTTGAATACCCTTAAAGAAAGAGCAGCAGAACTCAATTTTAAGCAATAAAATGAGGAAGACTAAGCACATCATTTTTATTTTATTTTTTTCTATAAGGAATGAAAAGGTTAAAATTAAAACAACGTACTTGGTGCGCGACTTCTTGAAGGACAATCCAAGGTCTCCGTGCCCTCGTTTGTTTAACATTCATTTTCTGGACTGCCCTGAATGTGGCAGCAGATGGTATCTTTGCATCCAAATCCCCGCTGCATTGCAATCAAAAAATTAAGTTCAACAACAACAACAACATAGCCTCAAGTCCCAAATTAACGAGGTCGGCTACATGGATCAAACTTTTCCATTTTGCTCGATTAAGTGCAATTGATGGTGAAAATAAAAGCTTGCTTACCACGACTACACTTGGGGCATGAACGAACGGCTTGCCTGAGTTGAGGTCTATTGAAGTAGAATTTCAAATAATGCAATCTGCATGGATCAAAGTTGTCGATCTGCGCAAACACACACCTCAATGTCACTCAAAAACTCTTCTTTTGAATCAAATCAACGTAGCAAAACAAAATGCATGAATTTTATGTAAATTTTGAAGCACAAATATTCACCAAAACATTACTCAGGCTGAGCACGAATCCTCTTTCCATGCTGGCACGCCCACTGGTTAAAAAACCACATTCATCAAATGATGGCTGTGGATTATCAATGCACTTTACTCGGATTTCCTTGTACAGGTCGGGCGCAATAATCATGCTGTGCATCCCGAAGAATTCCTCCATAGCATATTGTTCACTTTTTGGATCAATCATTGGGTTCCCAATCTACAGAGAGCAAGTTCAAAAGATGCCCATAAATCTTAATCAACTGCAAATGAAATAAGTTGGATATATGGAAGAAGCAGAATAAGAAGGAAGCAACATAGTTGCATGCCATCTTCGTCGACAGGGATTCACATCATACAAGACTCGTTTGGGATTTATATAGGAGATTTAAGGGCTGGGGATTAATGACTGCATGTTCAACCGATGAGAACCCTCTTTTCCTCTATTTTTAGTTTGGACAGCCAAATCAAAAGAAATAAAAGCTGCAGTTAGTGTGATGTCAATCTAATGGAAAGTCACCACAAAAAAAGGTTTAAAAAAAAAGGGGAGAGGGAGGTGATCATACCACAACCAATGCAACAAATCCTACTTTGAAAAAAAAATAAAAAATGAATCGCTAATCAGTTATTTATTTTTTTCTATGGAAAGCTAATCAGTTAATTTGTTATCAATAAAAATCAATGGACTTTTTGACAAAGTAATGTCGCTTTACTTTTTACTTTTTATTCACTCAAGGAGGGTTACTTTGAAATTACAAAAGTAATATATGTCTCATTTTGAAAATGAGTCATTGATGATGAGGTGGCGATGAGGTGGAAGAACTTGTATGAATGACTCATTTTGAAAATGAATTTAATTGTTTACTTGCCTTAAATTTAAGACTTCCGCTGTTGTTTTAATGATTAAACTATCGAACTAAATTGCTTAACGAAGGGAGTTAACACGCGTATCGAGGAGACGTGTTGTGGAAAATGGCGTCAGTGGCGCGTGGGACCCAGTGGGTCAAGGATCAGACGGGACCGCTGGGCGAGCGCCTCCCCACGTGGCGACCTCGGGATTTGGGGCCGTTACAAATGTCGCATCGAAAATTCCTAATAGAGACTCAATCGGGTCTTTATTAGGACATGTTGTTCTTCTATGTCCTTCGATGACATATGCCACATCGCAATGCTCTTGAAACATTAGGAATATCCATCTCGTTTTGCCTTCGCGTTCCCTTTGGTCTCCTCGGCCACGTCACGTCTGCACCTTGGGTCCGATATGATATTCGTCGCAAAAGTCGGCCAATATTTCTCATCTGGAATGACTTTGAAATTAGATTAGTAACATTGTGCGTACACATCTATCCAGTAGTATGCTAAATAAATTGCGAGTAGCTCACTCGAATAAAGACACATGCAACTAACACGTGTAAGCAAAGGAAACTAAATGATTGTCATTTATTGCAACCGCACATCCGGTCCTTGAGGATGACGACTTGGCTATTGTTATCTTTATGCATGCGATATCCATGTCGTCGATCAAGACTTCAAACTCACCCTTGTTACGATTTATTAAATTGACTTGATGCGCCTTGCGATTGTTCATAATGTGTGAGTTAATCCGTGACATATTTTGTGTAGGATGGGTCATTTGAGATTGCTTCATTGATTTCTTGTTTACGACGATCGTAGTGTCACCAATCTGTAGTAAATCATTTGAGTCGTCACTATTATTGGCAAGAATCGAGCCCCACTTTAATACACTTGTTAAAACACTATACAATTGAAAAATAAATTCGTGTAAGTAATATTACTTCAGCGATAACTAAATCGTTGAATGCTGAAACAAAACTTGCATTTCATACATACCAACACCATTAGAAGTTATCCATCATGTACGCATGCCTCCGTCATGCGATTGAGTCCATGATTCTTTGAGGATGACATTGACATATTGCACACATTGAGGGTTCGTGATGATAAGCATGCAAAACACTCCGTGCACGCATTAAATTTTTCATTCTTGATGTTGAGCAATTGTTCGAGAAATGAGTTTTTTCAAGGGTTTATTTTTGAATTGAGTGTTGAAATTATTGATCAAGTATTGGAGACAATAACGGTGGTATCCTTTTGGGGGACAAAAATCATTGGTCAATGTGTTGACCGCCTCCGAATGTCGGGGTGACGATAAAAAATGAGGCAAATACCATCTCTATCCGTCACTTGTTTGCGCAACATCCTCAAAAATCATCCCCACGAATTCGTAGATTCGGTTTACGCAACAAAAATGCAACCGGTAATATGTGTCAATTACCATCAACAGAGATGACAATCATTAGCTTACCACTATATTTGTCATATAAAAAGTCGTGTCAATCGAAGAAGATGTCCTGCAAATCCTGAAAGCTTGTATTTGATGATTCGAACGGAAAAACACGACGAAATTGAGGATACTCGGTCTTTATCTCATCGCAGACCCATTGTTTATGTGACCACTCGATTGTTGTCCCCGAGACTCTTATTCTTCACAAATTTTCGCCAACCATCTTGACAATCTAGCTTATGACTCATCTCAATCTCCAAATGCATTTGCAAATGCCTTCCTTTTGGCATCCCACATTCACTTGTAGTTTACTTCGTGTCCGTATTTTTCTTAATTATTCGTATTAATGCCTTGATAGTTATCGCTTGATCTATTTGAAGAATGTTTTGAATCTTTCGCGTAAACATGTTGGCGTCGAGTTGGGTATAACCGTGTTCTGCGTCGAGATTTATATAATTGTGCGGCACGTCTAATTGTGTGATCTCCAAAAATTGTGTTTTCTTCCGCGAACAAGCACGAAAACGCCACATTCACCCGTCTTGCGCACTTCGCACTTGATCGCCCATAAAGTTGTAGTCGATTTCATCACATGATATTGACAATGTCTCGTTAACATGCCACACTTTAACAAATGTTGTAAGTCTTTTTTGTTGTCAAAGCACATCCCTGTTTCCAACTCAAAATTAGTCATGTCTCACCCAATCTTGTTGATGAGAATGTTGGGTTGCGATGGAGTTAACCACCTCTCAATCGACTTCATTATACACCGGCAATGGTTGGTGAACTTCATCATCATTTGCTTCTTCCATGAAATTCTCTTCATCGATAGCAAACTGCTCATCATCTTGCACATTTTCCGCCCCTGGAGGTTCATACCTTGGGTCATCTATAACAACATTTTAGTTTTCCTAATTGACAGATGGTGCAACATCCTCGGGAAACACACCCTCGTCCTTGTCATTATGTCATCATCGACGTTGGGTTCATCATCACTTTGTGGTGATTGCATATGCAATCTTTTCATCATCGATCTAGTGTCGACGTGCTTGACATCTTCATCTACTAGTTGCGTATAAAGCGCATAATTTTGAAAAAAGTCGATTGGCTCAAATGTTAAATAAATATCTACCCTTGTAGTTAAAGATAGATTGACCACTGTCGCTCACATCAAGTCGAAGTGCGTCGCGTCTTCCAACAATACAATGACAAAAAGCGTGAACCTCGGGAGGATTATCACGTGACGATAAGTTATCCTTATTATAGTTTCCGTATATGAGATATTGAATGCGTTACACACGTGATCCATCAATTGTTGTCTACTCGTCCCAAATTTAAGCATCAACAACTGTTTGATGGGGTGCGTTGTACCCAATGTCATTCCTACCATTTACAATTTCACTTTGTTCGCATAAAAGAGAAATGAGATGTTCTTATGTTCCATGACCTACATAATTTATTGAACAATGATGATGTAAAAAGATTGCATATATATCAAACGCCAAAGTTGATCAAATTGGGGATTTAAAGCGCAATCAAACTTTATGATGTAGAAGATCGCCTTAATACGCAACTACAGAGCATACTCATTCGTAGGGTGGCAAAATATGCCCGGTCCGTTTGGCCCGTTTTATCGGTCCGTTTTAAACGGGACCGGACAATATTTTTTTGACAAACATACGGATTTGGACAATTTTTTGTGTCCGTTTAAAAATACGGGACCGGGTTCGAGCGAGAATTTCAAAAAAACGGGTACCGTTTGTGATTAATTGGAGGGCATATAAGTAATTTCACTATTTAAAGTTTTTAACTTGATGATTTATCATTTCATTTTCTCTTTTCTCATTCTCATCGTCATCGACTCATCTGTCTCTTTGTATCTAAACAAACCACTAACGCCTCTCACCGCGCCTCGCGTTTCACGGCCACGCACGCGCGCGCGCTCCGTCCGCCTCTCACTCTCTCTTCTCTCACTCTCTCTCGCCGGCCAGTCGTCTCGCCTTCCCAGTCTCACTCTCTCTGTCTCCGTCCGCTCTCTCTCTCTCTGCCGACCGTCGCCTGCAGCACTTCCCGCGCGACCTCTCTCTGCCGACCGTCGTCTCTGCACTCCCGAGTCTCACTCTCTCTGCCGACCGTCGTCTCTGCACTCCCGAGTCTCACTCTCTGCCTCCGTCCGCCTCTCACTCTCTCCGCCGACCGTCGTCTCTGCACTCCCGAGTCTCACTCTCTCGGCCTCTGCCCGCCTCTCACTCTCTCTGCCTCACGCACGGCTCCGGCTCCGGCTCCGCCTCTCACTCTCCTCGGTCTGGGATTAGAAGGATGTGGAATTGTGTGGGATGAGTTGAAGAACTACACTTAATTTATTAAGTGTTTGTGTCATGAACTTTTTTATGTAGTTGTTGTTGATGCATGAGGTGAAGATATACTTTGATAATTTGGATTATTGAGAATTTGAGGTGATATCTCTTTTTTAAAAAACTTTTGTGATGTTTATATTGGAAATTAAAAAATTGTGATATTATGTATTTATTTTTTGGTAATTGGTGACTTGTAGTTGTAGACTTGTAGTTGTAGTTGAGGGGTTTTTTTTTTAAGATAATTGATAAATAAAATATTTAATCATATTTAAAAAAAAAAAGCAGACAAAAACGGGTCCCGTATGTTTTACAAACATACGGAATTTGGACAAAAAATAGTGCTGTTTTGAAAACGGGACAGGATGGGCACCAAATTTAATCATTTTCAAAATGGGTGTCCAGTCCGTTTTTGTTCGTTCCCGTATTTTTGCCAAATTCTACTCATTCGTCTGCATGAAGTATCAATTAATAACTCATATTTGCATCCTAAATGCGGTTCATCGACGTTTTACATATTAAATCTTGTATGTCTCATATTTAGCTTCATATATATATATATATACAAATCAAAGACAAAATCTATCACTAAATAAGGTTCATCGAGCAAGTAGTAAGCTTGTAATTTTCTACATTGTCAAGTTTTTTTAATTAAGGTATATGTTAAAATTATTGTACTTACTAATTTCATAATAGTAAAATATCAAGTCAAACATAATAAAACTTAAATAAATAAATTTTTGTACTTACGAATTTCCCCTTTTTTTTTTCTTGATCTTCAATTTTATATTCTCTGAAAAAAAAATAAGTTAGCTTTTATTTAAATAAATATTACTAACTACAATGCTATTCTTTAAAAATAAAATAAAAAATTCTGAACTTTTTAAGTTTTAACCACATCTTCAACCACAAAAAAACTCAACAAAAAATCTAACTCCCTCACAACTCAACTGACTCAACTCTATCACTACCCAACCCACAAGTCACTCGACTCTATCACTACCCAACCCGACTCTATCACTACCCAACCCAATTAAATATATCAATATTTGACAAAAAAAAAGCCCGACCCAACCATCTCTCTCTCTCTCTCGGTGTACTCCCTTCCCCCTCTCGGTCTCTCGAGGCCAAATCATAAACAAAAACAATAACTATACACGAGAGAGAGAGACATGATCAAGTCATGCTTAAAAGGAAAAGTGTCGTAAAGACTTGAACTAACCTTAGTAAAGCATATCGGGTTTTCAACACCGAATTTTCTCATACTAATAACGCATTTTCAAAAGGCGTTTTACCTTAGTTATGGAATAAAAAATCTAACTTATTTTATTCATTTAAACTAATTTTTGTTGTGCATCATTTTTTCAAAAATCAATAATGTGATCAGGAACTTATTTTTTATTTTTTATTTTTTTCTATTCTTGAATTCAATCAAAATGGTTTTAAAAAATTAAAATATAGCAGAATTTTAATAGAAAAATTGCCCAAATATTCAAAAATAAAGGGGATATTTTTTTTTTTTTGGATATTTATAGGTATCCAAACAAGCTTGACTATTCTCACAAAGCCTGATGCAATCAGACCTGAACAATCTTGAGTGCCTAACCCACACAATCACAAGCTCTCCGTTACAGTTGGTTCAACCCTTACGGGTTCTAGACAGATTTTAATTGGGTTGCTTGGGCCAACTGAAACTTTATCTCTCTCTAATCTCAGCGGGTCGAACCCAGGCCATCTTACTCCTCATCCAAGTTCGACTCTCACGGGTTGGCGCCTTTGGTATACGAGATGATCTGTACCGCTGCCTGAAACACGTGGAACGCCAACTGGAGTTCATCCACATCCAAGAAGATTACGTCAAGGACGAATTCAAGAACTTAATAGGGAGCTTCTTCGCAGTCAAGAGGAGATCAAGAGGATCCAGTCTGCGCCCCTTGTTATAGGCCAGTTCATGGAGATGGTCGATCAGAACAACAGTGTCGTTGGATCTACAACTGGTTCTCATTAATTACTATGTCAGTTCTCTATTTTGTATCAATATAAGAGCATCTCCACGTGTAATGAATGTAGAGATGACTTGGGTTGAATAGATATTGAAGTTGTAAAACCACCAAACCGCGACCAAACCGAAGGTATGCGGTTTAAACTTGTGATTTACCAAACCACCACCAAAAATCCAATGGGAATATTGATAAAGGTAACCACCAAAAACCGCAAAAACCAAACCGAACCGCGGTTTGCACGGTTTGGTCGGTTTGGTTGCGGTTTTGGTGTGAGGCAGCGGCGAGGCAGCGGGGCGAGGCGGCGGTGAACGTTCGCGCGGTGGAAGGCGGCGACGAAGGCGGCGGCTGTGAGCGGAGAGAGGAGGTGACGGCGGCGCAGGGCAGGATCGAAGAGCGGCGGCTGTGAGCGGGAGGTGATGGCGGCGGCTGTGAGCGGGAGATGATGGCGGCGAGAGTGAGGGAGGTGACTGCGAGAGTGAGGGAGGTGGCGGCGGCGGGAGTGAGAGGGAGAGGGAGAGGGAGAGGGTTGTGCGGCTGTGGGAGAGGGAGAGGGAGAGGGTTGTGAGGGTTGTGCGGAGAGGGTTGTGCGGCAGTGGGAGAGTGAAGAAGATTTGGTTTTATAGTTAACTTTTAGGGTTTTTTGTTTATATTACCAAAATGCCCTCGGTTTGGTTAAACCGCGGTTTTCTCAAACGAAAACCGCAACCAAACCGCAGAATCGCGGTTTGGTCATTTTCCAAACCGCGACCAAACCGCGAGTTTTAAAAACCAAACCAAACCGCGCGGTTTGGTCGGTTTGAAGCGGTTTGGGCGGTTTTTCAAAACCGCATAACAGTTCTTGTAGGTTATGGGAGGAGTTGTCAAGGGAGATAGGCATCGAGTCGCAAAACGTACCCCCAATCTTTAAGAACATGGATGGAACAAGCGGCGGATATTTCATGCGGCAATAAAAGGAATTTGTTGTTTAAAGCCGGGCTTTTGGCACTCCTTTGGGCACTGTGGGGGGAGAGAAACCAACGAATTTTTAAAGAGATTGACAACACTTGGCAAAAGATATGGGAATCCACGAAGAGGAATGTAAGCTTGGTCTTGCATGGACATAAAGAATTGTTGAGATGCGTTGACCTAAATAATAGTCTCACATCGGATAATTGAAACTTTATAGTGAAGTATATAAGTGGTGATCTCCTCTTAATTAGTACCGAGGGCTTTTGACATAAAACCACACTCCTATAAAAATTGAAAGGTGGCGAAGTTGAAGTAGATAAGTATTGATCTCCTCTTAACTAGTACCGAGGCTTTTTGAGAATTGAAAGGTGGTCAAGTTGGGATGGTCATGGCAACAGTGGCAAGGAAACTGGTCTGTATTTTGTTGAGGAATCACTGGATAGGTTGTGCGGGCTTATGGTTTTTTGTGGAGGAACAAAGGTCGGGGGGGGCAACTAGGCATTGCCTTGTTTGAAGTACCAACAAGGTAATGCGCCAGACCTTTCTTTCCAATACAGCCGTTGCCCTCTCTATGCACACACTCATGGTGTCTGGTGAGCGTGTTTTTTGGCCGGTCATAAATCTCGATTCTACGTGAGTTTTGGATCTCTGATGTGGTCAAAGTGGTGGTGTATGGTTTTGATGGCGTGACGGTTTGGAGGACCAAAAGGTAGTGGAGCGCGACCTTATGTCGAAAGTTACAAGATGCTTTGGAAGAGGTTTTTATGCAACAGGGTTTTTAATTGTCTTGATGATTGGGTCTGTATGCATGAAGTGTTAGATCGAGAGGGACTTGCAATGACTTCAAAGTGTGTAACACTTGCCACTTTCCTAAAGGAAATTTTGCTCTCTGCTACACCGCAAGAGTCGGCAAATATCCTAAAGGATACGATGAAGTAACCCACCTTACACTTTGCAGTAGTGAAAGATGAAAACAAGAGCAATTGCTGGTGAATTTCGAGATAATTTCTTCCTCCTCAAACCTCTCCTCTTATAGAGCACTGGTCATGACCAGTTGGAGAAGTGGAACAGTCAAGCATTGATGCAATGGAGTAATGGAGCGACCAACCATTGATGCAATGGAGTAGTGGAGCGATAATTTCTTAATGGAGAGCAGTTTCAAGCGCACCCACTCGACCACTCTATTAACTACCCATTTAATCTCGAAAATGGTAAAAATTAATGGTAAAAAGTTTTACTCATGGTTAGCTTGTACACATACCCATTTAATCTCGAAAATGGTAAAAATTAATGGTAAAAAGTTTTACCCATGGTTAGCTTGTACACATATACACACACACGCACGTGCCAAGTGCCAAGTGCGCCTATAAAAGCGCCATATGCGCCGCGCGCGCGTGTGGCTCACCTTGCATAGCACTTGTATTTTATTTTACACACACTATGGTGCAAGAGTACATATATACTCTTTAAACTTGAAGTTCCTAACCAATGTGGGATTAAACATTTATTTTGAAAATGTTCAACATGAAGCATGGATGCCCTGTGTGTGACCAAGGATGGTGGAGTGCGGTTGCATCTCGGGTTACGTGGGCGAACAATTGGTGGTCTCATGTCTGATGTTTTTGCTCCAGGGGCTCTTTTGTATAGTTTAATTTGGCTGCTTTTTTTTGTAGAGTAGATCACCCTTGTTTGTAGCACTTGTACATTTTTACATTTTCATATATATATATATATACAAGGAGTATCGCCTCCTATTAATAATAAAAAAAAAAAAACAGTGCCACTGAAGTTAATTCATTCATGGTCTAAATTAAAGAGTCACAACAGACAAATAGCTGCAACAACCTAGCTAGGGTCCCAGATCCAGGTTTTAGCACGCGAAAACGAAGGATGTTGAGGCATCTACAATGACAAATTAATCCCACGTTTCTTTTCTATATATATGCTATAGATTCTTCGAGGCTTACGCTGTGAAATGTGTACCCTTCAGACTCTTGCGCTATTATATTGCCACTATACAACAGCACTAGTAATTCAATTCTTCCAATGCCGTTGTTAGTGTTTGTTCAAATTCTAAAACTTTAAGTTGATTAACCAATCTCTGGCACTACTATGACATTTAATGTGCATAGTTACAAGAAATTTAGTCAACAATTTCCAAGAAGGAAGCTTTTTGCTTGGAAAATGAATACTTGCTCTATTTATGTACAACCTGCTTAATTTATCTAGGGATTCTGTAATATCAGGGTCCAAGAATGGTGCGTGATGTTTTCCGTCTTGCCAAAGAAAATGCACCTGCGATTATCTTATGGAGCTATTGAATCAGGTAAAACTCATGTTTAGTTAAATAGGACACATGCTGAAGCATGTGCTCCCTTTATTTACAAAGTATATAACTATTAAGACAGTATTCTTACGAGGATTAAAATTAGTGCAGCTGAGGTAAAGTCTAATTCTATAAGCTCATTTAATTAGTACCTTATTAGTTGAAGTACGCAAATTTTTATCTAGTCGAAAAATTATCATATTCATGCCTGGTTGGGGAGCTATATTTGTTGTTGGAAGTGGACTTCCCTTCAGAACTGCTCTACGACAGGACAACGTCTTACACTTGGATTTGTTCTGCCTCTCTTGTCATGTTACTGAAAACTATAGGTTTTTGGTTAGTATGTAGGCTGGGATCCATACCTCCCTTGTGTTTGGTTCTGAGAAACCTTCCAATCTAATAATACCCTTTCGAGCCTTGAAGAGGCTATTCAGAATTGAAATTGGGAAAGCTTGATTAAGCTGTTGCATTATGAAGTGGTAGTAAATTAGTAACTGAGAACTTAGACATCTGTATTATTCCATTCAATGTAGCTTTATTTGGTGTGCCGATTCTTATTATTCTGATGATATATGAGCCCTTTTCTTGGGAGTTTCAGTGAAATATTTTGCTTCAGTATGGCATTCGATCTAGTGACATTTTGTTTCTTATCCAACAACAACAACAGATCACAGCTATTTGCCAAGAAGCAGGTATGCATGCTGTTCGCAATAACCGATATGTTATTCTTCCGAACTGAATTCGATCTTTACAAGTAAGTGTTGGAGAGGATCCCTGAAAATACCCGGCACGGGTGCCAGAGTCACTGCTGTATCTGGACTAATGGCTATTACCTGAGTGTTTTATATGGAAGAACTGGCAAGTGTGTTATGGACAAGTTTTAGACTAAGATTTCGAAACAAGGCAAATCAGAATGTTGCTTTTGATTTCTTAATGTTTACTGTATCTATTAATAACTTTCCTACCTCATTTACATTCGCAGAATGACATGAGCATTGCTGCTTTCTTTGCTTACTGGCAAATCAGAATGTTGCTTTTGATTTCTCAATGTTTTACTATTATTATATAGATAAAGTGACCCCAGTTAATTTGAGATTCAAGCTTTGTTGTTGTCGGATCGATAGTGAGTTAAGGTGTAAGCTTGAATTTTCAAGACCGAAGAGAAATATTTTGAATTTCATTTTTGGAAATGCTTAGGAGAAATTGAATTGACTTGGTTAACAAAACTTTTCAATAAAATTTTAAAATCAAAACGGATGTCAATGGATTGGAGAAGAAGCACGCTTGTGTCAATCTTCAAAAACAAATGAGACATTCAAAGTTGCTCAAACTACCGGGGAATTAAACTTATGAGTCACACTATGAAACTTTGGGAGAGGATAATTGACAATAGGCTAAGGAGAGAAACAACAATATTAGAGAACCAATTTGGTTTCATGCCTGGAGGTCAACTATGGAGGCGATTTTCCTTGTAAGACGATTGTTAGAAAAATATAGAGAAAAGAAAAAAATAATTTATAAGGTATTCGTAGATTTAGAAAAAGCATATGATAGGGTCCCTAGAGATGTTCTTTGGTGGGTTTTAGAAAGAAAAAAGTGCATGTTAAATACATAGACACTATTAAGGATATGTATGATGGAGTAGTAATGAGTGTAAAGACATTTGGATGAGCTACAAAAGAATTTCTTATTACGATAGGACTACATCAAGGATCGGCTTTAAGCTCATATCTATTTACTTTAGTTATGGATGAACTAACTAGACATATTCAAGAGGATATACCATGATATATGCTATTTGCGAGATGATATTGTCTTAGTGGATGAAACAAAAGTTGGAGTGAATAGGAAATTAGAACTACGGAGGAATGCATTAGAATCTAAAGGCTTTAAAATGAGTAGGACGAAAATCGAATACATGCACTCGTGAGTTTAAAAATACTAGACATCGAGATGACTAGAGTGGTAAAATTAAGGGAAGTAGAAGTTCCTAAGGTAAACCACTTTAGATACCTAGGATCAATCATACAAAATGATGGTAACATTGAGAATGATGTCACACATAGAATATTCAAGTTTGGATGGAAGAAATGACGGAGTGCAACAGGGGTGATTTGTGATCGAAATGTTCATACTAAGTTAAAAGGAAAAATTTATAGGACCGCAATTAGGCCAGCTATGCTCTATGAAAGTGAATGTTGGGCGGTAAAGTAACAACAATTACATAAAATGAATGTAGCGAGAAATGAGGATGCTTAGGTGGATGTGTGGTAAAACTCGTGAAATATAGAAATTCAAAGACAAGTAGGAGTAGCACCAATTGATACAAAGATTAGAGAAGGGCGGTTGCGGTGGTTTGGTCACCTGCAAAGACGGCCTACAAATGCCCCAACTAGAAAACTTGACTCAATAGAAACTGTAGAAATTCGACGAGGTAAGGGCATACCAAAGTTAACATGGGATGCATTAATTATGAAGGATTTGAATGGTTTGAAAAGCTCACCATCAATTGCACTTAATCGAGCACAATGAAAAAGTTTGATCCATGTAGCCGACCCCAGTTAATTTGGGACTGAGGCTATGTTTGTTGTTGTTGTTGTTGTTGTTTGGAAATATTTTTCAGCTAATATGTAAGCTATTGATTATCTATGCTGTCAAAGAATGGAAGCCAAATATTCATAGGACTTTATAATAGGAGCAACTTCTACTGATGCAAAAGCGGCACTACTTGTTAAATTTACAACTGTACTGTTGAACTGATATGTCATTGCAACTCTACCGATCTTTGAAGCAAGGTCATGCAAAGAAGCCATTTCATCTTTTTCAACTAAAACATGATCATTAGTTAAAGAAAATTGATATTGCATCTCTGAACTTTCTCTCGCAAAAACCTTAATTTTACTTATGTCAACATGATATAATTATCAGATTGGAAAAGAACAGTTCGGAAAAAAATGAATTACAGCAAACTAGATTAAGGGGCACTGATATAAGGCGAATTCACGTACCTATAGTAAACTTGACAATCTATCTTCCTTGTTCGGCCACGTTCAAGATTTATCAGTCCTAAAATTAGAATTAGCTCCCCTTTTTCACCTGGTATTTCACATACATCAAAAAGTTAAGACTCCTGTGTTGATATAGAAAAGTTAGAAATTCTAGTTGCTTGTACATACGTGACATATATATAATAAAGGTTGTTTGCGGTTGGGCAGCTTGGAAGTTGGTTATTCTTTGTATCTTCACAACCCGAGCTTCATTAATTAAGAGCTACTTAATTAGTCCAAGTCATATTGCATCACCAGTCTCTCTACAGTATCCCAACTCATAACATTTCTTGCATATAACTCTCTTAGAACCTCCGCAGCCATCTCAACTTCTTCTTCATGGGCAATTCCTTCCACTAGGATGGTGTAAGTTGTCTCGTTAGGCATGTAACCCTTTTCGATCATCACCTCAACAACTTCAAACGAGATATCTGTTTTTTGAGCTTTACACAATCCAAGTATAAGAGCATTATAATTGTCAATATTAGCGCAATCGTTTTCTTCCATCACGCTAAGTATCTCCATTGCCTCGTCAAGCATCCCCTCCAAACAAAGACCCCGGATCAAAGACGAATTAGTGTAGACATCAGGAACAAACCCGTTTTTGGTCATCTCATATAAGAGCTGCAATGCTGCACAAGTGTTTCCCTTTTACACAAGCTCATTATAACATATTTGTAGAAGTCAGACATAGAAGAAGACTTCTGCTTATTTCCAAGAATTTGGATTATGAAGAAGGCATCCTGCACCTGCCTCATTTCACAAAGCACAGCTAGCGAGTTGTAAGTACCTTCATTGGGACTGCAGTGTCGATAAATCATATGTTCTAGGCACCTAATTACAGTATCTATCTTCCCCTCCCTGCACAGCTGCGCGATTATCGGGTTATGGCTTGCAGCATTCGGTTTGAATCCACTCCTCACCATCTCCTTCAAAACTTGGAGGGCCTGATCAGTATGCCCATGATTTGCAAGTGAACCAATCAGTATATTGTAAGTAATCAGCGAGGGAGAACGGTCCTCACCAACCATCTCCGCCAATAGCACGTTCGCCTCCTCCCATCGCCCTTGGTGGCACAAACTCCTCAACAAAATGTTATAGCTAACCACATTGGGATCGAAACCCTTAGTCGGCAAACTCCTGAAGTACCCGATCGCCTCTTCAACTCGCCCTTCCTTGCACAAACCCGTCAACAAAACATTGTAGCTAACCAAATTAGGCCTCCCCCCTTTCGCAATTATGTCGTCCAACAGCCTCATTGCCTCATCAACCCCTTTATCCTTATACGCAGCCTCTAACAAGAAAGAGTATGTGAAGACATTGGGGACAAGCCCCTTGTGCATCAACCTATCTAAAAGCAGTAAACTTTGATGCAAATTCCCTTGAACACAAAGCCCTCTAAGAAGTGAATTACATATAACTGTGTTAGGTGGGCATCCACATTCCTCCATTTTCTCAACTAATTGCATTGCATGCCCAACATTCCCTCTTTTGCACAAATTATTCACTAAGAAAGTACAAGAAGCAGCATCAGGAGTAGTACCTGAACAGATAATGAACTCCATTACCCTAGTAGCTTTTCTGATCTTGTTAGCCTTGCAAAGGTCATACAACAACTGAGTGGACTGAAACACATCAGGTTTGTGGCCCTTGTCCACCATGTGTTCCATGTACAGAAATGCCTCATTGAGCTTGTGATCTCTGGTTCTGGGGTCATTCCTTGCATGTCTCCAAGTGGGTAGAGCGAAAACAGTCTCCTTTGAAGGAATTGTGATCTGGGTAGAAGCTAAAACCCTTGAAAACCCCTTTGTGAGTGAGAGGGTGTGGAGGTTTGGGATCTGAGAGAAGAAATAACAGGTTTTTCTTGGAGTTGGTGCTGTTGGGTGTGGGAGGGGAGACATGGGGTTGAGAAGGGCTGGTGCCATGACTGATTATTGTTGTTTGTTGGTTTGTCAAAAGGGGCTCGAATCTTGCTTTCATGTCATGAATTATGTACACCAGGTAGACAGAGCTAGATAAATGGCTTTTTTAAGTGTTAAGTCTATTGAGTAGTTGAAATCACCAAAGAAGAAGAGAAGATTGTTTCATGGAGTGCAAGTTCTAAACAAGACACAGAGAGTGAGGGAGAGCACTTTTTTATGCCCACTTGGAACACATATCTCCACATCAGTCTCATCCACCACCAAAGCTTATCTACTTCTCTTCAGTACATGTTTAATAGGTAGTCTTAACATTTTCTTATATATTTTGAGTTTCTTAAAATTTCTTTGTGGTAACTAGCCCTAATTGCATCGACTAATTCATATTTTAAGTGTCATAAGTAACACTAACTACACTCACTAATTCCCATTTGGGTGTCATACCAGGCCGGCCCTCCGAACCCAATTGTAATATTATTTTTTTGAAGCCATTAATTAACCAAAAGTTTTTTGTTGTACTTGCTTGTGATATGATTGCTAAAGAAATCTGAAAGACGGCTCCTGCACCAAACATAGAAGCCATTTTCAGCTCTTATTCTCTCTTCCTTGTATACACAAACACACAGCCTCAAATTCAAAAGGAGATGATATCTTTCCCTTTGATACCACCAATCAAAGTGATTGTACAAATTGTCTTCAAAATATTACACAAGGTGAAAAAAATATATGATGTCATCTCTATACAAATATTGCTGCTACCTTCCCACCAATCTCTTGCTATATTTATATTACAACTGTGTTATATATCAATAATCCATAGTTACAATCATACTGACTGTGTTTTTGAATCTTTTTCTTGGGTGGGTGTCAAGAACATTAGCTCAAGACCCTCAAGAGCTATTATTGGTGTTACTCTTCCTTCCCCGAAGGAAAATCTCGACTTCCCACCCGGTTTTGGTTTTGAATGCAAAGCATCGTCGACTTTAGGCTACAAAATCATGCAACATGTGCGATGAATTGAACCTGCGACTTCTGTTTCCTGGATCTATGCAGTCGTAATCGGTTGTGTCAGGTCCGAGGGGGGTGGCTGCAGTATACATTTCGTCGCCCCTCATGGGGATGAAACTGTGATGATTCCCACCAGACATGGATAGGCCACCAGTGTTACAGTGTTGCAAACCCAATGTCAGAGACACCCCACCGCCGTTCCCAAACCTCCCTAACTCGGCCATTTGCTGGTATGCTGCATCTGCAGTCATAAACTTCGCACTGCTACTTCCGTCGGACTGAACAAATGCATCCTGGAGAAGACTTGAATCGTCGACATTCACTCTTTGGTCTGCTCTCAATTTCATGCCTACATAGTCCATGTCATCTTCTCCACGAGCAGCATTTTGAAAGCTGGTTCCGGTCATGGATCCAGACATCTCAACATCAGAGTTTGCAGGCTTGGAGTTTTGCTGTGATTCCTCCCTCCTGTCGTCCGAGACTTTGGAATCGTTCTTCGCTGCTTTGGATGCATTCTCCGACGAAGAGTTTGAGTCCATCTCAGCGTCTCCAAACTCTTCCTTGTACATTTCTTCAACCATCGGCTTCCAGAGCCGCACTCGCGCATTGATAAACCAATTAGAAACCTATCCAAGTGATGATGCATCAAAGATCAGCAATTGCAAAATGAACAAAACAATCTAAAGTTGTCTAATACATTCTTTTTGTGATGCAATGAGATTACAACTACAACAAAAAAACCTTAATTCCAAATTAGTTGGGGTCGGTTGTATGGATCAATCTTTTCCATTGAGCTTGATACGTGATGCAAGGATGAAATAAATTATGACAAAAGCAATCTACAGATGTCTCCTCTTTTATGTTTTTCTTCCTATATTATTACCTGACTTCGAGTTAAGCCAGTTTGCCGCGCTAGCATAATTTTGTCGGAATCCTTTGGATAACTAATGAACATGAAAACCAGAAAACTTTAGACGGAAATATTTTCTCCGAAAGAAAAAGAAAAGAAGAGCAAGGAAGAGCAAATGGTCATACGGATGAAGAAAATGCTCAAACAACCAAGCTCGAAGAACAGATACTGAGCTCTCAGGTAGACCTCGCTGCGGCCTCCAGGCATGTTGTTGCATCATACCAAGCTGTTGAAGAGCCCTCTGCTGACGGATCTGCTGATCAACAAAACGGAGACGGGATATTCCTCCAACCTTATTGCCGCCAGCATCTTGCTCCCCAAGAGTTCGGCGAGTTGCAGTAATTTGGTCATTAATAGCATCACGTAAGCAGCGGAAGTGTCGAGATATTGTCTCAAGGGCAAGTGCTGTATATGGTTTAGCAGCTCCACACCCAGCTATCACATCAAAAGATGATACAACTATCTGCATCTGATGGTAGTACTGTCTGTACCTTCGGTCGACCTATCACAAAGGTAAAATTTTAATCGGTATAAAAAGAAAACATTATTATATTCATGATAGTTTCCAAAAAAATTAATAAATCTCTATAACAATTTCAAAAAAGAAAAAAAAAAAAAAAAAAAAAAAAAGTAAACTCTCACGAGATACAATAGATTCAGTAGTAGAAACAAATCATCAAATCGTCAACTTATACAACAGATCCAGGTGTATTAAATTACATAGTAGAGAGCCACAGTTGAAGTAAAAGAACTACGGCCGAAGAAACTAAAGATTATCTAGTTTATAATTGAGAAAAAGGGGAAAGAGAAAGATAAATTTTAGATGCAGATAATCTCAAACAAAGACCGCAAATTCATGAATATTCTGAAGTGCACATATCCTAATGGGCCACGGAAACGATATTTACTAACAAATTCAGCCGAAAGCTCCAAGAGCAAAGCAGACAATGCAAAGAGAGAACTTAAGGCAAGAGCAAATTAGTCGAAGAATCCTACTAGTATTGCAGGCATTAGGCGCCCAAAACAGATAAAAAACAATGTAAGTAGTGGGACTGGATTCAAACTATTACATTATAAAAGTTCAAACAAATGCCCTTAGACATTTGCACAATGCAGAACAGCGACACGAGAGCAAAGCATCTGCCTAAATGTTCCCAATTTCCTCTAAAACCAAGTATATATTGATGGCTCTCCCTTCTTCACTAAACGCATCTTACTTGCCAGGAGCCATAAAAACATCCATTGGCATACTAGAACTTTCTAGATGCGAAGATGAAAATCACCAGTAAGTACATAAGCAAACTTTGATGCGTCTGGCAAGCTCCCTGAACATCAAAAGAATTGACCCAGAAGAAACGACAACAAATTACAATAAGTTCCTAACAGTTGAATCCGCTAATAAATTCTTACATGCCACATGCCCTTATAGGAATTTTTTTTATTGGATTTTGGGGTTGAGATTTGACTATTAACAATACAGTTGGTTCTGTGGAGTAAAATTAGTGTCCAGAACACTAAACAGCACAGGCTAATGAAGTTTAACACATTCACACTCGAATTCAGACGAACGACACCAATAGTTTAGGTGTTAGACAACAAAATGTAGATTTAAAGATTATCTTCGGAACTCACCATAGGAAATAGGAAAATACAAGAAAAGGGACTACAATTGAATCCCGAGAACCTAGTAGAAGCATTGTAAATTACAATCATTATGAGAGATAAAACAATGAAAGGACCTAAAACTGAACTTATGATATTCTACTTTCAAAGCTCCTACAGAAGTAATCGCTCAAAAAGAAGTAATAAACTCATATTTAAATGCAAGCCCACTCTTTATATTCAGAATTTCAAATATGACAAGCAAACCACTAAAGATTGCATTAGTTCTAAATTCTAATTTATAAGCAGAATAGCATAGGAAACATTTACATTGAACGATAAAAAAAGGATTTGCCAGGGACTGTATGTCTGAGCATTGTCACTGAAAGAAAAACAAAGAAAAAATTCAATGTCTTTCTGTATTGATTTTAATGCACCAGCAATGGCGATCATACTGGAAAAAGAAGGAATGACTTTCATTTTCATGCATTAACGGGTCTTAGGCTTTTGACTTATGAGTCTTTCCCTAAGAGATAAGCTCTTTCTAAAGAACTTCCCTTGCAGATCAGATAGGAAAGACTCCAGGTGCCCCCCTTGTCCATACTGCAACTGTGGACATAATTTAAGCAAAAAGGCCATTGCCTACTTAAGTGAATACCTATTATACTGTTCCCACGGATAAAATGGTAAAACTTGATGGCTTCCCAATTCATTAATAATTAAAAAAAAAATGGATAAAAAGGGAACAGACGCATTCACTGTACTGCAGGATAGGATTTACCTATCGGCCTAAGCAAAGAAGTATACGACACACGAAGTGCCAAGGGAAGGTTTATGTTCGACAAGCCATTTGCATAATCCAAAAACTCTTTTTTTTTCTTCAGCTTAAATCAGCTTAACCAAGTGAGGACCATAGTCTTAAAGAGGACACCAAGCATGTTAAATGATGATAGAGAGGACACCATTACATAATTTCTCCATGGCAAATGTAAATAATGAGACACTAAACAAAACCAAAGACTTAAAGAAGACACCAAGCAAGTTAAACGATGAGAGAGAGGCAAAAAATTCAGATTGAGACAAAACGTACAAATTACTCGTGCCAGAAAATCCCATTAACTTCTTCAGCATTTCAAGATGGTAGATGCATTAACATATTATTAAGCCTCTTATCAAAAAACATATTATTGAGCCAATGAATGACAAAAATGAGAATAATGACTTAAGTTATCATGAGATGGCATTTATATCAATGAACTTTAGATAAATTACAAAACTAACATAAAAGAAATTAGCAATGCTCATCATCCAGAGTGGTCAATGGATGATGCCCAACAGTCCTATAGCAAATACAGGTCCTGAACATTCTGTCCAGCATTAGAAACCATGTGATACTGGTGAAAAGAGGATACAGAGACATTATGAATCAGTCAGGCATTTTGCTTACACAACGTGTACTAGATGTCCATGGACTTGAAGACCACATCAATGTGTCCCCTGTTTAGTTTATGACACCATGAAAAGCTTCAAGGATTTTAGCATGATAAAAATCACATATGAACTCTACAATCGAGCTTTCAAAAAGGTAATTCTTGGTCGACCTCAGTGTTCATGCAGGGATACAACCAGGTTTTGCTAACTTTATCATGAAAATTCGCTATAACTTCCGAGAATCTTGTTGTCTTAGTCAAGTTTCCTTGCCCAAAAGCCAATTAACAGACAATTGTAAGCCAACAGATTGGTAATAATCCATATGCAACCGTGACCCATCCCTCGTGAGCATGTAGTTTCGATAACCCCATACCCATGCACGCAAGATCCTTAACAACCATTCCTTTTCCACATATTCTACACATTTATTTCTGGTTGGCACATCGTTTCCTCCATAAATGTCTCGTATACCAAACAACTGAATGAGGAAAATAAATATTTCTGTCCTGCTTAACAAGTTAAGCTGTCTATCCATTCTGTCCATCTTTCCTCAAACAAGTAGGGAACACTCTTTCATGAAGTTTGTCTTATTAGCATCTGAATGAACCAGTCACTGGCAATCTCTTATAGGTTAAACCAAAAGAACATTTCATAATTTCATCATTTACATGTTCAATGTCCCGTTAAGGATGGCCAAATCAGACTCCTTCCATTCCATGAGAGTAACTTTTCATAGAGCCGCTCAAATATTGGCACAACTTTATCTTTTCATAATAATTCTAGAGAGAATGGGCAACTCGTTGTATTTGGATGTAAATTGTAAAAGTTGACAAACAAGAAATCGCTACTTTAAGCAGAAAATCATCCTTCCTAAGCTCCCTCTTTCGTGCAAGTAAAAGAAATCAAATAAAAAGCCCTTTTGGAGGTATGGAGATTCAAGCAGATTGTAAAATAGCATGTTTGAAAGGTGACCTGAACAGATAAAATCCCAAGGACCTCTAATTTGCTTAATCCTAGACTCCTAATTCACTAACTTAAGCACGTTATCAGAAACGTCGAGAAATATATCAATAATTTAAGCCTCGGAAAAGAAAAAAATCTTAATACAATGAAAGAAGAACATTATAACAAAGATAGGATCTCACCTCATCCAACATTGAGAGGAGCTTCGTCACCTTATTCTGTAACTCCTGTCTTTCAGCAGGAGAGAGCTCACTAGCTGAATTGCTGGTTGAGTCTTGGGTGTTTGAAGACATCCCCGTCGAAGGAGGCAATGTACTCATATCCTTCGAACCTTTATCAGTCTCAGCCGAGCCCTTCCCAGCCTTATGCTGCTTCAAAGCCTTCTGGACGTTGACTACCTCGTCGAGCAGTTGTTGAGCAGCTTTGAGGTATTTAGAATTGGGAATGGTGCTTGCAAGACCAGGGTAGGCGCACGGAGAAGGATCAGAATGCATCTGTTTGGCATTCACCGAAGCTTGAAGATTGTTCAAACCTTCCCTCTTCATTGCCTCATGGTTGCCTCCAGCAAAGCTAGGCTGCAAGTAATCGGAATTCCTGGAGTGCTTGCTCGGAGAACTCTCATCATCTCTACACGAACCATTTCCGCTGCCTCCTTCTCCCGATATGGTCGGATTTGTTAAGAATGAAGTGAAGCCCGGGTTATGGTGTCTAAACTCGAACGAAGTAACAGGAACTGCTGGTTGAATTTGTGTACTGAGACTCAGAGATAACCCTTGTCCATGTAAGCTTGTTCCACCATGAAAATGCCTAATTGCGTCTGGAGATCCATCTGGGAACTCACGGCGACAGATCTTTGAACAAGATCATCGGCCGCACCGATAGATTGTATAGTCATCGATCCACTAGTAGGCTGCATAAACAACATTTCATTTCTATCATCTCTCCAACCACTGAACCCTTGATCACTGGCATGGGAAACCGAAAAGCTCCCGAGGATTCCTTGCTGTGAGGGATTCAATTCCGATGCTCCAACGGGTGGGAGCTCAACGGAATTACCAGCCAACGCGTCCGAGTAGGATCCAGTGGAGGATGAGTAGTTCATATACATCATCATGTTAGCAGGACTCAATTCCGGCGCCGGGTCTCTCAGATAAAGTGTCGGCACAACTTCTCGTTGATTGTTCGTCGAATTCGGGTAGTAAGTAGCCATTGTTTCTTCTCCTCAACCTCGGAAAATTCCCGTTGAGGACTCAAAATTGAAGAACAAAACATTACCAATCTTCACTCTCTATGCTCCAGGAACTGATGTTGCCCAATACACAAACACAAACAATCAGCTCTTCATAGTAAGATCTAATACAATTAGGAGTCTCAAAATCAGAACAAAAATCAAGTAGAGAAAAAAATCAACTAGTGAGCATAACAAACCCCATCAAATTTTCTTAGTTTTTTTAGAATCTTTGCAAGTAAAACATGAACAGAAGAGAAGATGAAGATTCCTCAAAACCCATATCACTAAGAAGAAAGAAAGATAAGATTATTTTTTTTCAAGGAAACCCTTCATTCCCTCTCAAAGTCAACCAAAATTGGAAAAACCGATGACCTAGAAGAAGCCCAGAAGAAATCCCCAACAAAAAGATTGCAAGAAAATCAACCAAACAAATGAAAACCCAGAACCCCAAAAACAGACCAGAACCCATAAAAATCAAAACTTTTCTCGTAATCCGCCATGATCGCGATGATCAACGTCACCATGCATGAACCACCACTGACATTAATTGTTTGAAAACATACCTGAAAACGCGAGGCTGTGTGGGGTTTGGGGAGCAGGGAGCTCAAAATCAGAACCGATCGGCCGAAACAGATCCCGAGATTCAAAACAAGAAGCCCTTTTCATCAAACCCAATATACAATTCCAATACTTATAAGAATCCAAAAACAACACAATCAAAATCTCCCCCAATTTTAAAACCCCCACAAAAAAAAACCCAAAACTCTTGAAAAGCAACAACGACAATTGAGTGCTCAGTCGTCTTTACTGTATTATATGCTCCTCTTATCCTCTCATTCCCACCATTGACACGTGAGATTCACACAACCCCACCTCTTGAAATCGCCATGAAAGCTCAAAAAACCCCTTCAAAAAAGTTGTCTTGGAAACTCAACCCCCACAAACAATAATCACCAAGACTTTCCCTTTTTGTCTACCCTTCTTTTCTCTCTCTATTTCTTTGATGGGTTTTCAATTTCTCTCTCTATCTCTGCTTCTTCTGTTGATTCTTCGCCCTCACTTGCTTGCTCTGCTGTTCCTATTATGCTGTTGCTGCTGTTGTTGTTGTTGTTGTTGTTTCTTTCCTTCTTTCTTGTTGTTGATGTGGTTAAGGTGTTCAATCTACTAACCACCAGTAGGTAGACCTAAACCCTCTCTTAAACCCACCATTTCTCTCGTCTTCACATCCATTAATCTCTCTCTAAACCTGCCAAACCACCAAGTACACCACACCTTATACACAGCGACCTTGATTTGGTCAGGCCCTTTTTTTATAAAACCAAGCACTGCAACTTCATCGCGGCCGTTGATTTGCACAGAATCACGTGATCCAGTGGTCTGTAGTGAACTTAATTTGCCTGGAATTAGTAAATGTGGGTAGTTAACATTAATGACGTCTTATCATCAATCTTTGGATTTTTTTTTTATTCCACTAATCCAATGAAAGTTAGTAGGACCCAGCTCCATAACTTATAAGAAACTAAAAAAATATAATATAACTCTTAAGAATTGAACTCATAACCAGCCTCGTAATTTATGAGAAACCAAAAAAATATAATGTAACTATTAAGAATTGAACTCATAACCAGCTCCATAACTTACGAGAAACCAAAATAATATAACGTAGCCGTCAAAAATTGAACTCATAACCTCTACCTCATTCAGATGCTTTCTTTTCTTTACCACTTTTGCCACACACTGTGGGAAGGGACATTCGTTCATTTGTTCAAGATAGTTTTTTTTGTTAATGATGATGTTAATCAAAACAAAGAGTGATTAAACAAACGGATAATCAAGAACCCCACTTGAGTCGGACACATTTGTCTACTTAGGTAATGACGTGCATAGAATTAAAACCTCTCTTATGTCCATATCTTATTTTAACTTTCTTACAAAACAAGACATTAAGTATTGACTCGCGTTAGGAATGCAGTTTTTTTTTTTTTTTTTCAAATGACTGACCATATAAATGGGACGAAAAATAGGAAAAACTGTTGAAATTAGTGGTTAATTATATAATGTGGTCAACAACACTAACAAAGTTGATTTAACAGAGTAACATTAGGTGGTTAATGTTAATTTTCGTTTAGTTAGACTGTTAGAGTGAAAAACATGGTATTGAAAACAAAATCAAAACAACAAAAAAGGATAGGATTTAGACATGGTGGATGGTTACACCATACAAATTATTTTAATTCGGTATAAGTTTGTCGGAAAGTCTAAGTACAATAATATATATTGAAAAAATAATGAATTGCATTTGAAGAAACTAACTACTAATTTAAACAAATGAGTGTGGTTATGTCAAATGTACTTGAATTATGATTGAAGAAACTACCCAACAAAATTTTAGTGAGTTACTGCATATAAAACTTCTAGATAGATAGATCTTTCTTTCTCACGTGTGTTTTTGAAGTAGCACTATCGCACATGTGTTTTCATAATATATGATCATTATAAGTTAATAAGTGATGAAATGAAATTGACCTTTTCTGATGAAATATCTTTTGACATATTGATGAGCATCGCAATATTGCTTTTGCTCTTTGAATTCAATCATGCACATTTTAATTGAATAATCAATTCACGTGGGGACTCCAACCTAAAAATAGTGCCAGCCCTTCAAGACAAGGGACTCTTTATTATGTAACTCACTATTTATCGTCCTTTTCTGACTTGCATAACATGTTCTTTCATTCGTTCATTCGTTCATTCATCACCATATCTATCTATTGTTTAAATCAAAATGGTTTTCAATCCGAATTGCAATCTCACACTCGAGTACCATGTTTCCATTAAAACTACACATTTGGTGAAAACAAAAGACTTGTACATCACCCCCACTTAAAGACAACAACAGTACTTGAAGAAAACGACCTCAAAACATCACCGTCGGATCGAGCTTTGATGGTGATCAAATAGTGGACCCATCACAATATAATAATATATGTATATTTATTTTTATTACTATGTGTATTTTATTTTTATTTTTTTCTTATAATAGTATGTGTGAGATTTTTTCGGCTCCTCCCTAAAATTAAGCGGAATGAGAGAACATGTTGTCTTAACCCTATGACCAAAAAGAAATCAATGTATATGCCAAAATTCAGTTATGCGATGATCATTAAGCACATCTAACAACTCAATGTCACTACAACTACCCCCATTTCTCTTAATTTCTTTGCCTTCATTAGGTGAAGCAGCAGCCATTGTCGTATTTTATTAAGTTTGTTAGTAAATCTACACTACGTTGTCTTCAAAGCTAAAACAATCGCAATGATTGAATTGCTACTTAGCAAGCAAATAATATGTATAGTAGTATATACTTGCAACTTTAAATCTAAGTAAATGGCGTTTTCGTATATACGAGTAAACTCTAGTGGGCCCATCGAATATTTATGAAAATCAACGGTGGAGATCTGGGCAAATGCGGACAGCGAGAGTCGGCGGTTCCTCAAAGCGGAGATTAAGACTCACGAATGCAATCATTGCCATCTGATTAAACTAATCCAGTGGGTTGTGATAGTACTAGTATTTTATTATCGTGTCTCCAGCGGCACTCTATCGTCCACCAGTGTGCGAATCAGGTTGTGACACGTGGGTATGGGCCGACAGAAATGTTAAATTTGCTTTGTTGTTTTGTAAATGTGGTTGGACGTTTGTTGGGCTCGCACTTTAGGGGATACTGTCGTTTTGTATTTGTATATAAGATCAGTATAAATGTATCACCCTCCATATCAAGCCCTAAAGTGTCCCAGTGAGAATTAATTGATGCAGTTGCATTGGATCCCACGTAAAAAAAAAGAAAAACCCAAAAAGAAAAATATACATGTGTGGTCTTTCTATTAGCGAACATTTGATACATGCACTTGCGACATAGTTATGGTTGATGGTTCGAAGAAAATTTTCAAAAAAAAAAAGGATTCGAACAACTATGATGTACTACTCCATATATTGTACTACCATATGCAAAGTTGTTAACATCCTTTGAACGGAAATTTGACAAAAAAATAATAAATCCTTTGAATGGACATTAAATTGCAACCTGACATGATCAATGCATGATTTTAGTGTGGTGTTCATTGACGACTTACTTAGCCCTATAAACAATAATTTGACTTGTATATACAACTCTCCCTTCTTCCATCTTTTTCTATTAGCTCGCAAGTTCTTAGTTTTATTGATTTGATCAAGTCGTTATCAGTATAAATTCTTTAATTGTGTGACGCTTTAAGCATTAATTTGAAAACGCATGCACCAATATCATTGCCATGATTGTACCAATAAGCACATCTGTAACAGTAGGGAGGATATTTTTCTAATTAGAATCGATGAAAGATTTTAACATGCACTTTTTCATCGTACATAAATGTTTAGGGTAGTCTTATTTGAATTTCGTGAGTCCGATTTCAAAATTTTTTTTAATTTCAAATACATCATCGAGCAATTAATGAAACAACCATAATCACTTGTAAAATTCATATTATACCCCTTAAATATTTACAAAAATTTTAAAAATCTCTATAAGTCCGGACTCATGAGTCCAAGTAGATTTATTGAAATGTTTATTTGTGTGTATGTATATATAAATTATCAGGATAAAACTCACAGCATTCAATTCAAAAGATTATATATGCACATAATTATAACTATACATAAGTTATAACTTAAATAGTTGCAGTTGGACAACAATTGATTCAAAAAGGGTTGTGTATATATTAAAAGGAAGATGCTAAACCAACCGACTTCGATCGAGTACCAACAAAAGTGGAGCCACATGGCTCCTACTCTGTAACCCAGGGCAACTTTTATATATATCTATCATATATATAAAAGCACGAATCACAAATTTTTGAGTGGTAATGAAATTTACATATTTGCTCATATTTCTTTTTTTTTATCTCCAAATCAACTTTTTCTTTTGTCTCCAAATCAAACTCTAACTCCTTATCAATCCACCACACGTTTTTTTTTTCTTCTTATCTCCAAATCAATCCCGAACTCCTTATCATCAATCCAATACACGGTTTTCTCTTTCTCTCAGTCTTCAATCGATCACTCTCGTGTTCCGGACGAACTCCTTCTCATCAATCCAATACACGGGACGGAGAGGTTGATAAATTGATGGAGACTTCTAAATTGGAGTGTGCACTTGTTTCTAGGGTAAATCGGTTTATATGAATATTGTATATGTTGAAAGCTTGAATTGCATCTTTGTCATTTGATACGTTTTAAGGGGTGCATACCATCGGTCATCGTCTTCATCATTTTCACCCAAACCCTCATTGTTCTTCCCCATATATATATATATATATATATATATATATATATATATATATATATATATATATATATATATATATATATATATATATATATATATATATATATATCTCGGTTGAAGATCAAATTCAAGGAGAGCGTGAGTGTTGTTGTGATGTTGTTGAAGAAACAGTTGAAGGTGAGATAATATTTCAATTTTTTATTTTAGTGATTTGTGGACCTGGTTTTGTCTATGAGTTCGAAATTGGAATTGGGAGGGGTTGTTGTGGTTGGTTGTTGATTGTGTGATGAAGAGAGGAGAAGGTTTGGTTTTATATATCTTCACTGTTTATATATATATATATATATAAACAAGAAAGAAGAGAGAATTCGAGAGGGAGAAGAAGAAGGTGTGGGTTGAAAAAGAAGGTGGTTTGAAGAAGGTGTTGGGGGAGGGAAACCCAAAACCCATAAGAAATTTGAATGAAAAAAATTCTGATTAATCATGTAAAAAAAGGTGTCTAAAGTTTTAATCCCAACTAATTCAATTATTTACATTCATAATTTCAAAGTTATCATTTTTATCTATAGAGTTTGAGGTAAAGATTGAACTTTATGTACAATTCTACGGAATCTCCACAAGCAAGTGTTTACAAATTGATGGGTCAAACCATTTGTGTTTTTTTTCCTTATTTCCTTTTTTTTTTTTTTTTGAGAAAGTAATTTTCTAGCATGACTATCTTGTTTTTTCATTCACATCTTATCGAAAATCACATTAGAGAATATCGATAAGCTAAAAAAGGTACTTGTATTTCTAATTTTTAAATTTTAATTACAATTTAAAATTTTATTAATAAATTTTTAAAATTAATTCCCGCGAAAAGAAGGGCGGGTCAATCGTCTTGCGTAGCACGTCCCAAACTAGTATATATATATATATATATATATATATATATATATATATATATATATATATATATATATATATATGTTATTCTTATGCATGTGTTGCTCACTAACAAAATTTATAAGAAATACCTAGGCTAGCACACCCCTTAAACTAATGCCTAGGCCAACCTTGGTCTAGCTCGGGGAGCTTGAAATCTTAATTCCGAGTAGGTACAAAAATTTCATATCGATCCTATACATGTAGAACCACAGATTATTGCTCTAGCTCCTGTTAGTCAGTTGTACACATGTCAGTCAATCGGTTAGTCAATCAAAAAGGAAAGCGTTAGCTATAAAATATAACATCTCCAATGCACACCTTGAGATGCATACTTACGTATCTCATAGTGTAAACCACGATGGATAAGAACGTTGTGCATTTAGATGTGTCATTTTAGGATTTTTCTTATCAAGAATTTAAAATTCTCAAAAAGTTGATTTCATCTTGCACCCAAAACCAATTAACTAGACTATGTAGCGAGTTGTTGCGAGGAAGAGCAACAATTGCTGCGGGTCCAATTTTCAACTGCCCTGACAAGAAAGGGTTGTGGGTCCCATGTCAGTGCCAGGTAGATTGTGGAATCTTGGTGTTTAAAGTAGATTAGAATTTAGAAAGGCATTTTCCATATTCAAACTGCAGTTAAGAGTCTTAAGACCATGCTCCCCCATAAGTTTTATAAATCGTTCTAGCATTCTCCATGTATGTATATATGATTTTCATCTATAGGAGGCCAACAACAGCCCTTTGAAAAATAGATAAATTATATATTTTATTATATACTTTCTATGTCAAGATTAGAGAAATTTTATAGGGGCCGCATTAGGTCGATATCTTTATGGAAGTGAATGTTGGGCGGTAAAGCAACAACAATTACATAAAATGAACGTAGCGAGAAATGATGATGCTTAGGTGGATGTGTGGTAAAACTTGTAAAGATATAATAAGAAATATAGAAATTCAAAGAAAGTATGAGTAACACCAATTGATACAAAGATTAGGGAAGGACGGTTGTTGTGGTTTGGTCACTGCAAAGACACTACCTATAAATGCCCCAACTAGAAAATTTGACTCAATAGAAAGCGTAGAAATTCGACGAGGTAGGGGCATACCAAAGTTAACATTGGATGCATTAATTATGAGGGATTTGAATGGTTTGAAAAGCTCATCATCAATTGCACTTAATGAAGCACAATGAAAAAGTTTGATCCATGTAGCAATGCACCAGCTTAATTTGAGGCCGAGGCTATGTTGTTGTTGTTGTTGTTGTTGTTGTTGTTGTTGTTTTCTCTGTCAAATATACGATGACTGTATAGTTTTTCGATCCTCTTTTTTTTCGAAACATATTAATTGTTTGTCAATACTTTTTTTGATAAAATTATTGTTTCACACTTAATGCTTATTTTATCACTAACCCTTTAAGGGTATATATTTTATTATATTCCCTATTATATATTATACATGAATATCCTTATAAGAATACGAATTGCAAAAAATAGTTTATATGTACAATTTTTTTCAAACCCTTCGTTGCAATATTAGCCATATATATACAGGAACGAAGCTACATTCATGCTTGGGGGGCCATGCCCCCAACCTGTGGCTCACACCTTATAGGCGTATATGACGACATAGCTAGCTGTGGTATTACTTTGTGTGATTTTGCACCCCTCCAATTTTTTTCAAATTATTATGTTGATAGAATTAGTCTAGTTTTTTCTTTCTTTTTTAATTTGTAGCATTAGCAAGTTATAAAAATAAATTATAGTAAAGGAAGATGGTGCAATAACACTCTAAATTTATATTCAAAGTTACATAGGTAATACGATATACAAACCCAACATGAAAATAAATATGCACATATAGTTTTCGATGCATAACGCGTCGGTGTGTATTACGAGCGCGTGCGAATGGTTCTCAAGAAGTTTACCCGCATGTCACGTCACTTGATATGACTTTGGGTGTGACTTTAAAATGTCATCAGAACATTATTTGTCAAATTAAAAATACATATGAAAAAGCTTGGCCCCACCATCTTAATGTTGGCTTCGTCCCTGTATGTATATATATATATAGTATAATCATCATTTTTTATATTATAAGATGTTTGGAACTTTCCAAAATTTAAACTAGATAAATTCTTTGAATTTGTTACAACTGATAAGTAAGCATTATAAAAAAAATCAATTAAATAACATAACTAATCTAGTACTGTGTACATATATACGATGGAAGGCCGGCAGGGAAATGGCCCTGCTAATAGCGATTAAATAAAAATCAATTAAACTTAATGACTAACATTAGAAAGAATATTTTTCATCAAAAAAAAAAAACATTAGAAAGAATATTAATTAAGTAATTATACAATTTTTTTTTCGGTGCCAAATTTTTTGAATTTAGTTCTGGTGGGACCCAATGAACACAAAGCCTAGAGGCTATGGTGTTTGGTTTGGGGAGCGCGACACGCGGCAGGCATCGGTTGGATAGAGGTCCGCGAAGTTTACGCGTTTCCAGATTGTCGTATTTGGGTTGGTGGGGTCCACCCGGACCAGCTTTGCCGTCCGAACCAAGAGGTTGCGACTCAATAATTAGGTTCGGGAGGAAAGTGGGCCCGACGTGGGCATTTGCGTGGGAATCGAACCAAAGAGCGAGGAGAGAGTGTGAGCGTTTTGGATTGGCTGAGGATCGCTTCAATCGTCAAGGTGACGTCTGAAGCAATACGTAACGGATAATACCATGGCATTATTCGGTGTTCCTCTCTATCTGATTTTGACCGAAAAAACCGGCTAATCTACATTTTAATGTTGATCTAACCCAATTTTCTTTACTTACTAAACTCAATATAGTCTTTCATTTTTTTCTTCACATTTATTATTATTATTATACTATTATTTGTCCAAATAATTCAATATAAAGCGGGGAAACTTTTAAATTTTCATTCTCAAAACTCAACTCATTTAGTTAATGAACAATAACTTACTTCCAATATGTCAACCAACCAACGTTGGTCTTCACAATTAATTTGTACTTAGATGAGGTAACGTACATACAAGAATAACCTCACCATCATGGGCTCTCAAGTTATTTTGGTTTGTGTTAGCCATCCAACACATCCAAAGCATGAAAATTTAATTAAACGGTGCTGTTTTTTGAGTTGTACGTACTACATGTAAATGGACATCTATCGATTGAGACATCAATTTAACCATCAGTACCATACGCAAGCATTTCTGTATAAGAAAATGCATGATTTTCGAATTATGCAAAATTAACATGCATGATTTTGATATGGACAATGCAAAAGTGTTTTTCATGATCGGTGCCTAGTTAATGTCCGTCTATCATATTTGTTTTTTTCACAGGTGGCGGTGTCGTTAGTGTGCATCTTCCCTCCTATTCAATACGGTAGGAACTGTCGACCACAACATATTCTTTTGATACAGTATGCATATTAAATCTCAGTGGAATTCTATAACAGACTTGTATTAGAATAGGTGCCAACTTGATGTGTTTGTCTACCTATAGTATCCCCTTCTGGTAGGTAGGTGATTGATATTAAAGAGTTATGAGACTTTCAAAGTCTTTGTTTTTCTAAAAGTTTGTTGGGTCACTGACATTGTGGTTATTAATTGTGTTACTTTTGCATCAAACAGTTTGTTGGTCCAAGGCAATTGTGTAGCCAAAATATATCATTCACCTTAAATATCAAATTTTCTTAGATGCCTTCATTGACCTTTCTTTCTACCTAATTTCAGTTAGCAAACACTGCTACGGATAAGTCTTTTCTTTAGTGCATCAAATTAAATATACATGCATCGATCATGTGCGTATCTTGATGTATGTCTAAAGTATTTCAACAAGGTTTTAGCAAATATATTAGAAGTGTCACTCAATCACACTCTAGTTTTAACTTTTAGAGAACTGATGACCTCTATAACCTCCTTGATATTAAAGAGCCATGGATACAAGACATCAACACACTCATGAATTGTAATTGGACTTGTTTCTTATGATCTTCAATCGATACCAATAACTTGTAGAGAGTTCATAGTCCAATAGTTTGACAGAATAAGACAGGACCTAATTTGGCAATGAAATGGACTCTTGAAAGGTTTTATTCACAAAATACTATGAACTAAGCCCATTAAATTGGTATCAGCAACATCAACATAACAATGCAACCAACCACAGTTATTGCAAATATGTTTTAAGGCCTCTGCAACTGAGAAGCTAGGTTTGGTTCTGATAGTCCGAGGTAGAATTGTCAGAAAAGATATTGTTCTCTTCAGCAATTTATTTTGAATGGAGCAAAAATTGCAGAGTTGAAATAATTAATTAATATATATCAGAAATAAGGATAATTTACAAGGATACAAGGTGATAGTAGAATCAGCTTTTAAGTATACGGAACATCGTAAGGATAGTCGTGAAAGGCGACACAGCACAACTTATTTTAGCAGAGTACTCCATAAGAAGTAGGAGATGAAATACTACGTGGGATGGTATCTGGTGAACTGCATAGTAAGATTTCCAGTGAGACTACAAAAACCTTTCTATCTGTAGAAGGGAGGCCCAACAACAAATGAAGATCACTATGATGGCAAATAAAACAAAAAAGTAAATTCAAGTGTAGAGATTGCAAAAAGGGTACTAGTAAGAATTATGATGCAAACTATATTCGATTAAGATTAGTTCAATCTGATATGACAATGTCTCGACTGATGAAAATGTGCAATCAAGAAGCATACAAGAGTGATATTGATTCGGCTCAGCTCTAGAGCCCATGTAGCAGAGAAGCTGAACCGGATCAATACCACACCATGTCTACCTCCCAAGGGCCTAATTCCACTTCACTGATTTAATCGAAGATGACAGCCTCTCCTGTATATAGGCAGAAATAGAAGGACAATTAAGCTAATGGTAGATAACTTCTACAGTCAACTTCCAAAGGATAAGGAAAGACACTATAATTGCTCCACACAAGGAACAATATCGTGATCAAGATTTTGGAATCCCACTAAGAACTCTTCATTCATTAGCAAGCAATTTAGTGGAGAACTCGTATCTAGTACCAATTGCCCACAATATATCATCTAATGTAATAGAAACAAGGATCATGTGCACCATTTAAAAGTATCCATTTAATAGGTCAACTTAACAATTCAAATTTGTTTTAACATAAAGAGCGCCTTTAAAGGGTCAACTCAGCAAAACCTTCACAATACAAAATTTGTCTTAGAATGGGTTATAAGGTAGTTCATGGTCCTTGTTTACAAGTTACAACTAAAATAAAAAAGGATAATGAGATCACACAGAATCAATGCACTTAATTCCTTTCAACTAAGATAAAAAAAAATGAATCGGCTATACTTTTTACAAGGTTTCAGGCTAGTTAAATTAGCTAAAGCATGCAATTGATAGTCCAGCTTCCACTTATGCTTAGTTAAATACTAGAAACCACAAGGATTCTGAAATGGGGGAAAGCATACATTTCCCTGTTTAATTACAATTTTTTTTTCATATATGCTAAATCCGTCAATATCTTCCCTTGCTATAGGAAGGCATCTTCCTCATCCCAAAGGAACTTGTAGCTTAGCAAGCACAGTTAAATAGCCCGGTTATTCACTTGAGAAATCTAAAGCCTGTTGACTATTTGGGAAAAAGGAATACGATCTACTCAACAATGGAGAATCCAACATTCTTCAAAAGCAAACATTGCCTTGTCCAAAAAAAAAAAAAAAAAGAGCAAACATTGACTTCTTGGAATAGAATGTCAAAAGCACATAATAGGAAGTTAGTCGGCATCAGCAACACTTGCAGCGAAAGTGCTGGTTTTGTGGGACATGGCAAACTCAAAATGAACTCACAGGATGCAAAAGAACATATATAGTAATGGAAAATGATTTTTTGACATTCTTTTGCTACATACATTTGCTACACAATAGTGTAGATTCCCTTAAAATTTGTGGGGTCCACACGTCTCAATCAAATCTACACCATTGTGTAGCAAATGTATGTCTCATAAAATGTTAGATTATCATCTTCCTATAGTAATTGGTTCCAACAGTACGGAAAATAAAATCAATAGTATACGAACAGAAAAGTGAATCAGAAATAAAAGAACAAAATCAATCCTAAACTCAAGAACAGAAATCAGAATTAAAGGACAAGTGAGAAACATGGATATGAAACTTAAAGTTTAAAGTTTAAAGAAATGTGCACCTGCCAATAATAGCTTCTGTATCATCAACAGTGCAGTGATGGCACAAACTTCACACTTTTGTCATAAATCTCCTTGCGACATGAATCATGATCCTCGTCAATAGAGGTCTCGACCATTTCTTATGGCCAGATAATTCTTTCCAGGATAAGCTGCAAATGCTGTGCTTAAGAATACAGTAGCTTAATTTCCTTGAGAGAAAATGGTCTACCTGTGAGCGAGAGAGTTAAAAAGAGTAAGTCTGACAGAAGTCAACCGTATGGCAGCAATGGCCTTAATAGCATGCAAAGAATAATAGTTATTATTGATTGTTTAGCTCCAATAAACAAAACAAAATTGAGACACCACGTAAGCAGGAAATAAGCAATACCAAGAAGTACTAAAAGCACCAGCTTATATACTCTCTTATTAAAAAAATGATGGCTCGAGCAAGACACCCTTGCTTGGCATGTATTTTGTGAAGCTAATAATTTCCCAACAAGAAAGAGTATTTGCAAGCTTATTTATATCGCAACGCAAGATTATTGACCTGCGTGCATTCTCATCTAATTTATTGCCCAAATCCGGCTGCTTCAGCATTGAATAATTAAGCATATCTCCTAATTTCTCTAACCTTCACAAATTGTTTGCGCTATTTCTACACAGCATGCGGATTCTGAATTTCAACCCGTTATATAGCTTGTCCCCATATTGCCAACCTCTAATACCGCCCAACTTCTCTTTCATTAAAGAATAGGAGGAAAACAATTAGCCATTTCAGAGATCAATATATCTGGTTCTCCAGAGTCCAGATATATTCAAATACTCCAATAACATAACTAGACAAGCATAACCAAGAACACTCCAGCTGGGAATGGTTCCTGTGGATGAATGTTGATCCAAAACATGATCACCTGCCAGTCCTTCATAGATAAATAATAAAGCCTGAAACTCTTCCATTCCTATATGGCAGTGTTTGTCATAACACTTTCAAGAACAGGTTTCCAGCTTTCTGAGATGCCACCAACATTTGTAACAAAAACTTCCCAAGAATCTACATCAAGGAGCTGCTTCCCCCTGGAGGTTGACATTTCAAGAACCTTTAAAACATCCTCTTCCTTCCCTGATCTGCGGAGCCCTTCAATCAAGAGCAAGTACGTGAATTTATTCGGGTAACATTCCTTCTCCAACATTTCCTCCAAGATCCTAATTCCCTCTGAGGCCTTACCCGCCTTACAAAATCCATTAATCAACATGTTATACGTAAAAACATTAGGAACACATCCTTTCTCCACCATGTCGTCCCATAATCTCCCCGCCTCCTGCAATTCCCCTTTCTCACACATTCCTTCAATAAGCGTGTTATAAGTTAAAATACTTGGAATAGACCCTTTTTCAAACTCGTCAAAGAGCTTCCTCGCTTCCCTAACCTTCCCTTTCTTACAAAGCCAATATATCAGAGCACTAGATATAGCATTATCAGGGGTGCAATTCTTCCGCAACAATTTCTTCCACAAATCGCACGCCTCTTCAACCTTCCCACCTTCACACAAAACATCAATCACCTTACAACAAAGCGAAGAGCTCGGTACATACTTCTTCTCAAGCATGTCGTTGAGCAAATTCATCGCCTCCCCACACTTCTTCTCCTTACAAAAAGCCTCAATCATGACTCCATAAGTAACATCATTTGCATCCACGCCATTCTCCTCCATATCATCCATAACCTTAACCGCATCCATCAACCTCCCCTGCTTACAATACCCATCCATCAACACAGTATACGTCGTCGCATCAGGAACCCAACCCCGGTCAAGTATTTCATCAAACACCTTCTTCGCGCCCTCCATATCGCCCCGCCAACAATACCCCCCCAACACAGTCGTGTAAGTAACCGCATTCGCAACCATCCCCATCGCCGGCATTTCATCCAAAACCCTAATCGCCCTCTCCAAATCATTCTTCTTACATAGGGCTTTGATCAAGATGTTACAAGTGAACACATTTGGAATAATCCCAAACTTGTCCCTACAATTCTTGAACAACAAATGAACCAAATCAAACTTCTTGTTCTGAATCAACGCATTCAACAACGTATTGAACGACCTAACCGACCTATCGACACCGAAATCCCTAACCCTAACAAACGTCCGAATCGCCGATTTCGGCCGGGACGCGATTCCGTAGTTTCGGATCACTGTGACGAACAGATTCTCGCCACACTTGATCTTGGATCTACGGAGATCCGACATTAGGGTTTCCATGGGGTCGAAAGCTCGCGCGCGCGCGAGCTTCTCGATCATGGCGTGGTAGGTGTCGTAATTATGGGAAAATCCGGGGTGGAAGTTACCAGCGTGGTGGAAGATCTGGAGAGCGAGGTCGAGGTTCTGCTGGAGCTTGATCATGGAGACGAGTCGCTTGGGGTGGAGGCGGATAGGCCATGGTTTGATCGGCGGAGCGACGGTGTAGGACTTGAGGAGGGAGTCTTTGGTGGTGATGGCGGATAGGCGGTGGTGCGAGGGGTGGTCGCGGAAGGGGTCCGCCGCGGAGAGGTCGCCGGAGGAGTGAGAGGCTCGGCGAGTGGCGGTGGTGAGATGATGAAGTGGTTGATGAGGACGGAGTCTCTTCATCTAGCGAAGTGTTTAAGAAAGTTTTGAACCAGTTGAGCGAGAGGTTGAAGACGATGGGCTACTGACTAACGTAAGCCGAGGTGCGTATTGCGCTTTTACTTTTCTTTTATTCGTGTCCGCTCGAGTTATATGGAGATACGCATGGACTTTGTTTAGTAGAAAGTAGGCGGTTATAGATTAATGCTTAATTAATAAGCAAATATCAACTTACTAAATTTTTGCAAAAATATATTAAGATTAAGTTTTTCGTAAAAATATCACATTTTCATTTCATATATATTATATCCTTACTTGTAATTATTATATGTTAAACTATATATGTTCGTAATCAAAGTGACGAAATGATGATTAAAAATTATATACTCATTGAACTTTCGTTTAATATGAAATAATATTTTTAATTGCGCGCATAATTTTTATATGTTTTTAAGTATAATTCACTCATGTAATATGCAGTAAAATGCAATTTACAAGATATTAAAAAGTTAGAATACATTTATCAAAATCAAAGATATTTTTACAAAAATTTTGAAATGATAAGGTACATATATTTACCTATTTAGCTAAATAATAAATATCTCATCAAAAAATGCTAAATAAAATAAATTTGTGTTAATTTCCCATTTACTGAATGAGCAAGAGCATACAAAAAAAAAAAAAAAAAAAAACCAAGAATTAATGCATATTGAATTTTCAGGAATCCTAGATGTTAATGAGGTTGTATATATTGGGAATGGGAGGCAGCAAGTAGAGCAGCTCCAATGCCGGACCCGTCGTTGGCGTGCTTGATGACTACTCTGCTTGAAACCTCCTCTCCAAGCAGTTCTCGGAGTGTGCTCTCCAAGGACTTACGAAACTCAGAATAATGTTCAAAGAGACCGCCATCCACTGCTATCACTGTATTCTGTGTATCCCCTTCTTCTTTGACTTCATCTCTTCCTATTTTCTTCAATATGCCCAAGATTCCTGCTGCCGCTAGACGAGCACCGCGTGTGCCAACAATGTTGCTAAGCTCAACTACTACTTTTCTCGTCTCTAGGGACGTATTACTTATCCCTAATACATCCTTTAATTTGTTGTCTACCACCTTAAGATCGGATGACGAATCGTGATGCATGGCAGACATATCTGGAGTTTGTAATATGAATGGAGTCTTGAGTTTTGGAGGAACAACGTCCCCGAAAAAGGCGGCTTCTTCAGCCATTCTGCATAGGACTCTCCTAACAATGTCTCCCAAGTACATTCCGGAGATGATTTTCTCCAAGACATGGTCGCCGGGGTTTAGACTCTCGGCGTCCAATGCTCGATCGTATTCCGTCATAGGAAGATGCGAAGACATGAAGTTGCCCCACTCCATGTTGATAACCATTTCTTGAGATATTACTTCACCATGCCATTTAGGAATTGCATGTGATTGCTCTATGTAAGCAGCGTTTGTTCCGGTGCCCAAAATCACCGCAGCTGCAACTTCGCTATTCAAGTATCTGCCTCCGGCCAATGTACCGATCGTATCGTTTACAAGCGCCGCCACACGCATGTCCACGCCTTTTCTTTCCATAGCTTTCGCCAACTCCATCACCACGTCTCGACCAACGGCATCAGGTATAGAAAACCCTTTTGTCCATGCCATGAGACTCCCGGAATTAATCGACATTTGCTTCACCGGGAATGAGAAAGTAAAACCCAGCTCTCTCTTTTTACCGGGAGGAAGGTAAAATCCTTCACCTTCGGTAGCAACAAATTTTGCTAGCTCGGTAGCAATGAAATCAAACAGTTGGTCTGAAGTTCCAACCATTAGACTTTGCGGTATCGACACTTGAGTGAATTCTTGTTTCGCAACACGCCTTTCATTTCCCTCTAACTGAACACGCAACACTCGAAAGTTTGTTCCACCGAGGTCCAATGCATAAAACAGTCCGCACTCGTCCCCCGTTGGAAGATTATTGACATAGCTAAGGAGCATCTTGAGGTTGCTTCCTCCTTCGGAAGCAAGACCCGCATGCATCTCATTAGTCATGGCATTGGCAATCTGTCTCAACTTCCCGATTGGGGTCTCACACTTCCTCTCAAACTCCCTCAATATCTCCATTGCTCGAAAACTCATCCTCATTAGGACTACTAAAAAAGACTAACAAATTAAGAATTGATGCACGAATGTGGGAGGGACGGGGGAAGGATTTATTTATATATATAGAGTGAGACTTGAAGGGTTGGTTTCCGAGTCCAACTGTGAGGGGCAGAGTTGGATTTGGAGTCGGATTTGGAATTGGATTTGGAGATACGCGTAGACGTCGATAAGATGAGTAGACGGTTTAGATTAGAGGGCCGCTAAGGGCACCCCACCATTTAATGAGGGCACCCAGTTAATGTGGGCACAAACTGTTTTACCTGGGGCACCCAAAAATTAGCCCCGAACTACCGAAAATACCCCTCCTGCACAAACATGAAAAAAACCCGCTGCACCCCACCACCCCCTCCACCACCTTCACCGATCTTGACTCCAAGAAACAATTTGGTTTGAACCGACCAGTGAGAGGAATCTCCGAAATCGTGTCTCACCTTGTGTTTCTCATTCGGTTTACGGCTTTTTTGCAGTTCGTAGGGTCGGGGTGCAAGCCGATTTCGTCTCCAAATTAGGGCTCGGTTGAAGATCGTCGAACACACAGATTTTGCGCGAAATCGATCGTTTGAAGTTACGTTTATAGTATAATTAAGTTACATTTGGTAGAGTAGTTGTAATGTGTGTGTGGCGGTTTGTAGAATGATAAAAAAATTGGAAAATCGCGGTTCTCGGCCACACAGGCCAGAGACTGTGTTAACTGTCTCGGCCAAGCATGACCGATACAGAAGCTAAATTTTTGGGAACTCGCAGTCTCGGCCACGAAGGCCGAAAGAGTTCACAGTGTCTCGGTTACGCATGGCCGAGAATACTTCAGTTATCTCGGCCGAGACATGACGAGAGCTACAATTAGTGATAGGTAATGTGGCGTCGGTGGTGTACAACCGAGAATTTTCTCCTACTATCGGTTGTACACTGGCGAGAGGGTTTGAGTAGGCTCGGTCCTCTATGACCGAGACATTTCAATATATCTCGGTCTGCGAGGTCGAAACAATCGCGCACATCGACAAAAACTTCGGATAACCTCATAAAAAACACAATAAATTCGCAAAATTACCTCAAGTTCAACCTCCTCTTGCACCGTAGCAGTACAATCCTCCATTATATAGTGGAAACAAGTTCGGATTTGAGGAAATTACCAAACCCTACGTTGACAAACAAATCATCATTTTCACAGTTTTACCAAACTAAACAGTTCTAAGAAACCATAATATGGTTGTCAAACATTGTTACATCGCTGTCGGATGATGTCAATCCGCAAGAATCGATAAACGCTCGCTAAACGCAATGTGGCTTTGTGGTTCAAGTTTGGTGGTGGGGTGCCCTTTTTCTTTGTCAAAATGATTTGTGGGGTTTGAATCATTATATAAAGGGGCAAAATGGTCTTTTCCAGTTTTGCTGGAATTTTTACAAATAATTTGGGTGCCTTCATGAAAAGGTGGGGTTCCCTTAGCGGCCCTCTTAGATTAAAGTAGTAGGTGGGATAAGGTTTATAGTATGCGGAGCACTGAATAAACGCTCACGCGGTAAATTTTGAATTGTAATTTGAGTAGCATTTCACAAGTTTCGCGGGTAAGAAAGGCAAAGGGACGCACGTGAGGACACGTGTCGAGATTTCAACGACACGCTGTGTTGATCTTCAAAAGGCTATTGATCTGTTCTGATTCAACTCAAAACCAAAAGGGAGTCTGGTTTTGATGTTGATTTGGTGGTGATGGATGGTCTGCCTGAAGATCTGTGCTTGAAGATCTTGTGTTTGTTGGATCACCCGAATCTCGCCGCAGCCCAACAAGGTCAGATTCAGACTCAGACACTATATATGATATATCCACCCAATTAGATCTTCTGCTATTATATATGTTTATGGGATTATTAATGTTGTTGTGTTTTGTTTCAATTATGGGATTTGATTGCTAATTCTTTGGTTTGTAGATCTGGGTTTTTTGAAATAGATTTTTTTTTTTTTTTTTTTTGGGCTTAATTAGTTTGCAGGAAATGGAAGGTGGTAGCCTCTGATAATAAACTGTGGCGCAACTTGTTCAAGGACAGGTGGGGAGAAGGGCAGGCAGCCTTCTTTGCTCCACCTGATGATTCTAAATCTTGGAAAAATGTGTATGAAGTTCAAGATCGTTGTGATAGGGTTGGATTGTGAGTTCAATTTAACCCCATATTTGTTCATTTAATTTCCTTCATTGTTATGTGGTTCATCAATAGGTAAATTTTATAGGACCGCAATTAGTCCAGCTAGAGTCTATGGAAGATAGTAAAACAACAACAATTACATAAAATGAATATAGCAGAAATGAGGATGCTTTGGTGGATGTGTGGTAAAACTCATAAAGATAGAATAAGAAATATAGAAATTTAAAGACAAGTAAGATTACCACCAATTGACACAAAGATTATGGAAGGGCGGTTGTGGTGGTTTGGTCACCTACAAAACGGCCTACAAATGCCACCACCGGAAAACTTGACTCAATAGAAACTGAAGAAATTCGACAAGGTATGAGTAGACCAAAAGTTAACATGAGACGCATTAATTAAGAGGGATTTGGATGGTTTTGAAAGCTCACCATCAATTGCACCTAATCGAGAATAATGGAAGAGTTAGATCCATGTAACCAACTTCAATTAATTTGTTACTGAGGCTATGTTATTGTTGTTGTTGGTGGTGGTGGTGGTGGTGGTGTTATGTGGTTCATTAACTTCGTTTTATTGATGAATTGGTGTTATTTGTGATTGCATTGTTATTTATGGCCAAGGTCCGTGTGTCTCTATTGAAACAACTCATTCAGGACCTACTTTTTGTTGCTTTACATGTACCTAAAGTACAAGTTTTTGAACCGCCTAACTTTTCGAGGCATATCTTTTATAGGGTGGAGTGTCTCCCGTCTCGGGGATAGTCAGCTTAATCCTAGACACCACAATATATTGACTGGCAATGTATAGTTAGTAAGAGTCTATATCTATTGCAGCTTCATCAATACTTATGTGCAATCCTAACTAGTAAATGTTTATTGCAGTATGTGCATTGCCTTTGAAGTTTCTATCTCCATTTCTAACTTAAATTGTGCTTCGAACGATAGAATGCGGCATGAGATGTTACAAATCTCCATGGATCGATATGTAGTTATTTCTCTTATGGTGTTTGTTGATGATACATTAAGAAGGCGAAGACATTAGTCGAGCCCCTAGGCCCCAACCTTGCTTTTGGCAAGTGATGTTTCATCTATCTTACCAGAGATACTTTGGCAAGCCTTTCATGTTTATCCAATGTGACCATCATCCATGGAGGAAACTTGTGGGCATAATCAAATTAAGTTTTATTGTTTTTCAGTTCATGAGATTAAAAGAACTCAAACTTACATTGCAGGGGCTTGAAGATCATCAGAGAAGGTTCCGACTATTACCTCGTTCACCAAGGTGAGATACTACGATACTTGGGCTCCAGGAACTGCGGTAGAAAGAGACTCAGTACTCACTCCAACACGCTAAACGGATCCACTCTCGACGACGAATCCACAAAACCCATACTCGAACCGTGCATTAGCATTCTTGACAAGATCCTTTTCATCATAGGTGACTTGGAAGTCGCCACAAGCAGCGCAAAGCGAAAGCGGGTGTCCGAGCCACACGCCGCAGACTGAAAAAATAGCTCTTTGTACACACACACACACCATGAGCTCTGTAACATTCATTTGAGATGTAGTAATCTCAAAAATTGCTGTATGTAATCTCTTGATTACAAAACTTACTTGTACTAGTTTCAGTGTTGATTAATGTATTATTATTATTGCGCTTGCTTCACTAAAACATGTTGGAGTACCACTAACAAATGTCAGTGCATTCGCAAAAAGGTAAGATTTTGGGGGAGAGTTTGTGGGTTCGACTCCCGTTGAATCATTAAACACTATAACCAATTAACCATACCACAACATATAAATATATATTCACAGTATGTCTCTATTAAGTCTTCATATGTCTCTGAAGCATTTCTTCAAACACCCAAAAATCTCTGCTTTGTTGAAATGGGTGACGTAGAAAAACCGGAGAAAGACGAGCGACAATGGGAGAAAGCCATTGCAGGCGCGGTTGCTGGGTTCGCAACGGTGGCTTCTCTGCACCCTCTCGACGTTGTTCGCACACGCTTTCAAGGTCAGTCGATCAATTCATTGAACGCGTTGTCTTCAAAGTTTCCATTTTTCGGATTGATTGAAGTCCAATTGACTTGTGGTGGTTGTGGTGATGGATTTGATGGACAGTTAACGACGGAAGAGCGACAAGTCTCCCACTCTACAAGAACACTGCGCAGGCGATCTTCGCCATCGCTCGCGCTGAGGTTCGTGGTTCATTTTGGGTTTTAGGGTTTGCAATTCTTTGTCTTATATTGCTTTTGATATTTTTAGGGTTTGAAGGGTTTGTATGCGGGCTTGTATCCAGCAGTTCTCGGATCGTCGATTTCGTGGGGTTTGTACTTCTTCTTGTAAGTGATTTCTAGTGTTTTTGGGGTTTTGATTTCATAAACTAGGTAGGAGCAATCAGTGGTGATGATCTACTGTGTAAAGTTTGGATTTTTTTTTTTTTTTTTTTTTTTGATAGCTATGGGAGAGCCAAAGAGAGATACTCAAAGGGAAGGACAGAGAAGTTGAGTGCTGGAATGCATTTGATTTCTGCAGCTGAAGCAGGTGCTTTGGTTAGTAATTGAATTGGGTTTTAGATGGTGAAGTGTGACTAGTGACTACTGAGTTTCAATTGGCATTATGGGTGTCGACTCATTATTATGTGCTTGACAAGGCAATGTGGGTGGCATGTTCAGGTATGCTTGTTTACGAACCCGGTTTGGCTTGTTAAAACGCGATTGCAGCTTCAAACGCCGCTTCAACAAAGTCAGCCGTACTCCGGCTTCCATGGTAGGCTCCATTCCTTTTGTTATGTTTGAATTCCTGAATATTTGCTCTTGCAGATGTAGAACATTTTCTTTTTCTGTGAGTTATGTATGATGAATATGGAGATTTATGACCCTCGTGGTAGAATATAATTATGGCATTCCTATAACCATTAGTTTAACTATCTAGTATCTACTGATGTATTTGTATCCATTCGCAATTTTTTTTTGCTAGAGAATCTAAATACAGAATGGAGTAGATATCCCGGCAAATTGCCCATACACCATTTCAGCCGGTGTGTTACTGGAATTTCATTTCGCCGAGCTGCATTGTTTAGAACTGTTCAATCTCTAACTAATTGATCACATTTTCTGGAGGCAAGCGGCCAAAACATCTTTTACAAACAACTCTATCTTTTTCTGGCATGATCATTTGTTTGGTTGGTGACCTTGAATCAATCTAATGCAATTCTTCTGATATGAATTCTTATGTTTTGTTTTTTTTTTTTGCTGCCGACCTTATCTAAAAGAATGAATGGATTTTCATTTTTGAGTCCTGTTTATTCCAGAGTTGTTCTTCTCTTATAACCAAATACTTCATGTTAGAAAGATGCGTCTATTAAAGCTCATTACCTAAAACTTAAAGTTCACTGTCTGCTTTGCACTACATATACAATTCCATTCTCAATGTATTCTCCTGCTACTTGAGTAATTATTGAATCCATAATTTTGAGCTATCCAATTCAGATGCTTTGAGGACTATAGTGAAAGAAGAAGGATGGCGTGCACTATATAGAGGGTTGGGACCAAGTCTTTTGCTTGTAAGTTGCTCACCCATTTTATGTAGTTAGGTCCAGATCCTATGTGGGTATGCTAGTAGGATGATATTTCCCCTTCCATTTCTCAAGTTGTTGTTCAAGCTTTACCATACCAGTTCATTCTGTTAGAGAATAATTCTATTTGCCATTTCTTTGATTAAGATAGGAATTTTGAATTTAAATGTCTAAAATTTGATCTGCAGTGCCGCTCCTCTTTTCTTCTCTTCCTTTTTTTTTTATTTTTTTTGTACATCTACATGAACTCAATTGTTTCAAATATTGCCTCAGCAGGTTTCTCATGGTGCCATTCAGTTCACTGTTTATGAGGAGCTTCGCCAGCTTGTTGTTGGATTTAAAAGCAGAGGGAAAACTGCTCACGACTCTGATAAATTACTGGTAAATCATCAGGTTCTTTCTTGATATAGAGAACTGTACTTGCTGCACTAAGACAAGATTAACATTTATCGCGCTATTGATGTTATGAAATTCAACAACCTGTGATTCCAAGATTTGGCATGCTCAAGTACTGGGCTTGGCTTCATCTTGCTGATGTTTGATGTTCATACTCTTTCTGTCACTAGTTTAAACGCTTTTTATGCTTTTGACAGAATTCAGTTGATTACGCAGTGCTGGGGGCATCTTCTAAATTAGCTGCCATGCTTTTCACATATCCTTACCAGGTAAGCAAACTTTTCAATATTCCAGTCTATTGTTTTTCTCAGCTAATGTTTTAGAAGCCCTCGTGATGTATTTTGCTTGATTTCCTTTTTCTCTTTTGCTATTCCAGGTGATTCGAGCACGGCTTCAGGTATTGCATATTTCCGTCCTTTACCTATACGCTCTTTGTATCGTTCTGGTCTCTTGAGACAATTGAAAACTGAAATTTGTCCAGTGAGCAATGCCTTGAGCTATATTATTACTAGCATCGTTTGATGATCTTTCTCAGAGCATTCAGCACTTGTATTTGTTGAAGAGACACAAAGATGCAGGGTTTAATGATAATGTCTCATGCTCCTTTGCAGCAACGTCCCAGCAGCAGCAGACTACCAAAATACAAGGATACATGGCACGTCCTCAAGGATACTATACGGTAAGACCACTTTCTCTTCTTGATCTACAACTGCAAGCCTGCAATCCCTGGAACACCACTTAGGGTGAGCTGATGATAATACACAAAGCCTCAATATTAATTTACTTGGGGTTGACTACATTACATGGATCATACATTTTCACTCCGCCCGGTTTATTACAGTGGATGATGTGATTTCGTAATCCTTTAAATCTGTTTTCATACTTCGTGATGGAGCTTATTATAATTTATAAGCCTCTAAAATTAGCTTGTTCCAAGCTTCTGATTCAAGCATTATATTTTAAGCTAGTGTAGACAATTGTAACATTTCTTGTCTAATGCCAGAAAATTTACTATTACTATACCAAAATTTTGCGAAAAACATTTTTCTTTTATCTTCTGAATTGTAAAATGAAATGAATGTTAAACTTCTTCTGTTGGTGGGTTGGTTACAGATACGAGGGCTTTCGTGGATTTTACAAAGGCATCACACCTAACCTGCTGAAGAACGTCCCTGCTTCTTCCATAACCTTTGTTGTGTATGAGAATACGCTCAGCTTACTAAGACAAAGAAGGTTGGAATAGAACGTAACATTTTTTTTCTTTTTCTTTCCTTCCATTCGTTTGTCATTTACAAGTCCATATATTCTAGTGTCCAAACATTCCACTAGGAGGAAATTTTGAACAGTTCATGTCATAAAGTTTGATATTGAAATACGAAGCCAATTTTTTCAATGGCCTCGGGGCATTTCATGTCGAAAAATGGGAAGATGAGCTTATAATTATTTGCTCCTTCACATTTATATTGAAGGAACAACCATTGTAACAACGGAGTACAACAACAAAGCCTCAATCCCAAATTAATTGGAATCGTGATTCGTAACAATGGAACCTGCAAAACTTTTTGGAATTCACTCTTCATACTTGCTGATCCATCTTTCTTTTGGTGGGAGCGGTATATGGAACTCTTCAGTCAATGCCTATGAAAGCTGTATGCACAGTCAAATTGCCATGCCTTAAAGTGGTGCCCCTGTAAAAGTTGACACGGAACAATTTCAAAATGCAAGGTTTTACCAAACTAGGCCAGCCTAATACCATTGCAAGTTTCAGTAAAAACAAAATTAGGAGACACGTAAATTTTAGGAGACATACTTACCATTGCTAGCAAGCATACCAGCTCAACTCGAACCATCCTGGGATTCGACCTTCCCGAACTTCCTCAGAGCTAAAGTATAAATTGATTTTCTCTTCATAGATGTTCCCTCAGCCACCAATTTCACTGCCTATATCAACATGACTATAGTCAGTCAACAACTTTCGAACCAATGGAACAGTTGAAGGTCATATTACAAGCACGACAAACTAGTTCACAAGGTATCATCTAGTCATCTAGAAAATACATGAAGGATGAGGCCTCTTTGTTGCATTCATTATGCAGAAAATGATGTTTCATAAGAGGTAAGTTAGGATTGAAGCAGTTACATTGTGTACGGTCAAACAATTTTCTTCGGAATGGTAATCATAAAAGAAACAAGTTAAACAACAAGAAATATTATTCATTATATCTCATGAAGATAACTTTCAGTTAGACATACATAACAAGCCAAAAAAAAATTAACACGTAAACTAAATTGAATAGTAAGAAACTAGTAAGGAATCAACTGAACATTTCTATAGGGACTACTCACAGAGTCGCAATAACAAGCCAATTAAATTGTGTAATACTCATGGCATCGAACACCAGAAGAAACAAATTGCATTAGCTAATTTTAAGACTTTTTTTTTTTTTGCCTGAACTGCGGTAAACACAAAATGATACGAAACTCAAAAAAGCCAAGACATTTTTACCATGGAAAGACTATGGCCATTATGGATTAATTCTCCCAATCCATGTTCAAGTTGTTCTTCTGATGGCGTTTCAGCAACAGAGTTGGGCTTCCCCTCTATCAGTAAAGTGATCTCTCCTTTTGGCTGTTGAGACAAAAACACTGCTTTTGCTTTGCCAAGAGTGCCCCGCCAAAACTAATGAGTTCAGAATAGATTAGAAAATCAACAAGGACGTAAGTAATTGTGACGCCATCGGAGTTTCGCATATGAGTTTTTTTTTTTTTTTTATCAATATCAATGAATTTTTTTCATAAAAAGTAAAAAATTTCCAGTTTGTTAAACTAAACAGAACTATAGCGTCCAGACCTTCACTAAATGCTCCGTATGAAAGTAGTTTGTCAATGGGGATTAGATACCAAAAAAAAAAAAAAAAAAAAAAAAAAAAAAAGTTCCTTCATCTTAATTGGAAAAAATGATAGTTCCTCCATCAATCATAGATGTATAACTGTAGAGCAAATATTTAAAATAATAACCGTTTCCATTAGCATAAAGATATGTCAAAGCAAATAATATGGCGAACCAACTTCCGCAATTTCCCTGACAAGAAGGTAAGGAATTAGAGATACAAATGTAATTTTCTTACTCAATGGACTACCTCTTCATGCAGTTTTGTAATCTCCCGAGCTATGACACATTGCCTGGGAAGAAAACGATACAACAATATTAGAAATCCTACAAGTCCAATTTTCTGTCTACATCAAAAATACGTAAGCCCCTGTGTTTAATGAAACCTCAATACACAAATTGACAAGATATTCCAGTTTAATTACTTTAAGGAGGCAAATACCTTGAATCTCCAAAATATACAGAAGTCTCTTCAAGAAATTGGTTAAGCTTGTGTGGGGGAACATAGAATATCTGAGTTGCAGAACCATTGGAAGAAACCAACAATCTATCCTTCCTCGATCCGGCATGTTTAGGAAGAAAACCAACTGCGACATAACGAATAGATTACTCAACCAGACTTCCACTATTCAAGTCTCTAAATAATGCTATCACGAGAAAATTACCAAACGTGAATTCCTCGGTAGATAGACCGGAGGCAGAAAGAGCTGCAACCACCGCCGAAGGACCGGGGATTGGAATGACAGGAATATTTTCATTCACACACAGCTTTGTCTGCACATATATAAGCAAGATGTATCAAACTATCATCCATACTATATATTCCAATTGCTGCAATCACATCATTGTGGTTGAAGACGAACCAATTCCATTCCAGGATCGCTAATAGCAGGCGTCCCGGCATCGCTGATCAGCGCCACGACATCTCCTTCCTGCAGCCTCTTCAGTATGGCTTTCTCGCGTTGAGATTCGTTAAATTTGTGGTAACTCAGCTGAAAATCTAAACAACACCAGTAAGGGAAAGTTAAACATGAAAATGCAAACCCTAGCTAGGTAGAGGAAGTAAATTCACTTACAAGTGGAGTTTTGATGTTGTAGTGGTGAAGTAGCTTCCCTGAATGCCTTGTGTCCTCCGAAAGTATCACATCGGCTGTTCTTAGCACGCGCAACGCACTGTAGATTGACAAACAAACTTCAATCAAATGATTCAGAATTCTCAGATGATTTGAAACGAAGAAGGCGCAACGTACCGCAGAGTGATGTCCTCGAGATTGCCGATTGGTGTTGATACCAAGTACAAGCCAGATTTCAAAGAGGCCTGTCCAAAGAATCCACAATGACGACAACAGAAGATCAAAAGTAATAATCAGGAGAAATTTGAAACCCTAGAAACCAAGTTTATCTGAAACACCAACAAATATACCGTTTTGGAGGACATCATCTCAGGCATAGATTCCATGGCGTCTTCTGTCTCTTCTGAAGACGACGAATAAGAAGAAGAAGAAGAAGAAGAGAAGGCGCCATTGATTGAAGCCGAAGAAGGCGAAGGCGAAAACGAAAGAGAAACTATAGAAGAGAAGGGGAAGAAGGTTCTAGAAGAAGATTGAGGCCGTGAAAGAGCTTTCGTGGAGCTCAGCGTCGACGGAGCGAGTCGGAATACTAGCGATGACCTCATCTTCTTTTCTTCTGCGCTTACCAAGAGAAACTGTACTGCGCTCAACGAGTAAATTTCCAGAGCTTACATGCTTAGTTTTATTTTTAGGTTTACCACCTGGCGGTTCGATTGGCAAGTAAAATATGAGATTATTTTACACTGGAATTATAACATGAGTTTGAGTATTAATCCCAATGGAGTGACTTGTTTGGTTGAGGATATAAAAGTTGGGATTAAATAGATAAAGTTACGAAATTGCCCTCTTATATCAACAACAAAATCTTTCAACCCATTACGCTCTCATTCCGTCCTTCATCTTTGTCGCTCCCATCCCGTCCTTCACCTTCTTCGCTCCGCTGTGCTCATCGAATAGGATCGAACTCAAGTACTTCTATCTCTTTCTCCCTCTCTGCTTCTCTCTCTCTCTCTCAACATCAACAATGATGTTCTCTGTGCTTCTTGTTTTTTGTGGTTTCTTCAATCTTGTTGTTGTACAAAAAATGGTGTTGCGTTTCTGTGAAATCAGCTTCTGTAGTCATAATGTAAACATGAATTAGAAATAGGGGCATCATGATAGAATAGGAAAGCTTATGATTTACAAATGTACTACCCAGCTCATAAGTTGATTGGATGAGAATCTTTATATTTAAAAGTCCACTGTAGTTAGCTGTTTACTTGAAGAACTTGAATTTGCAGAAGCTGTCTACTCATCCTAGAAATTAGTTCTTTAACATTAGTTTTTTTGGCATTTATGATTCATTTTCTCTGTAGGCGTTTAATTTATATTGTATTGTTGGCTAACGGCGCCCTGTGTGTTAATCATTCTAGATCATATTGAGAAAAACGTAGGAAAAAAGGGTTTGTTGCGCTTTGTTGTTTATCTAAACTTAGATAACTTCATTATATCTTGCACATTACATGGAGCTTTTCTTTGACATTGATCATGAAATGCCACTGCTGTGCATTTGTAACTTTCAGAAAGTATACATAATGTAAATGAGCACAAGTAATGCCACTGTATCTGTGACTTCAGTAATTTACAACTTCTTGTTCTTTAATGCAGGACAGTCAATATCATTGTGTTGCATATTCTCAGTGAACTAAAATATAAACTAGCCTTTTAAGTTTATTTGATGAGCAAGAAATTGTTTCTTTCTTATAAAAAAAAGGTTGTCATTTGTGTTTATTAGAAATTTTTATGTTAAACACTAAAAGGTGGAAACCATTGTTGGGACAATATATCAGAATTTCACTGGTGGGTGTGACTTTCAGTTGCAGAGAGAGAGATAAAGAGAGAGAGAGAGTGTGTGTGTACCTGGAGCGAGACGAGAGGCGCAATCTGTGAGCGAGAGAGACTAGGGTTTGTTTAGGAGCAGGTCGGATGAAGATCGAGAGAGACAAGAGAGGATGAGTTTTTTGTGTGTTTGGTTGTTAATAAAAACGAGGGTAATTTGGTCATTCTTGGATGCACCAACAATGGGATTAAATAATACAACTCATTTCATGGTTTTATTTTATCCTACTTCTATGGGTTAAAATAATCTCATCAACAGTTTAAAACTCGAACCAAACACCAGTATTATTTTGTACCGCCACTTATCTCATGCTATCCCATGAACCGAACGAGCCACTTGTGTCCAACACCAACTACGTATTAATCCATGCTACATAATAATTTGGGTATTTATAACCCAAAGTTCAATTATAACCCAAAGTTCAATTAGACCCAAGGGTGACAAAAGAGGCTGACATATCATATTCGTGACAATCCATTTATGATACTAACCCACGTAAACTAACCCTTAACACTAACCCTTGTGTGATCGTGTCAACCTAGCAAATCTGTTTATTTGATATATTACTTAATTTATTGTTTTATAACTCAATATATATAATATAAAATATACAATTCTTCTAAAAATAATATCTTGTTTCTAAGATGTAAGAGCATCTCCAATGGGACTATAGATTGGGGTGAAAATGGATCCACTTAGAATACAATCCAAATCTAATCCAAAAAATGATCTTCAACGGGACCATGAATTTATAATGTATATCCTATGTGGCATGGAATCAAAGTCGAGGGTGTCTACTACGATGTCTACTTCTAGACATTGTGGTAGACTACCACGTCATCATTATTAATTCTTTTAAAGTTTTTAATTTTTTCAAGCCTTTATTAATATTATGAAAATTGAAAATAAAAGTGTCAACTCATCAATCCATGGTCTAAATCCACATTACTATTGGAAATCATTTCTAGAGGTAAACGTCTATCTAGTGTCACATAGGATAGACATCATCTCCACATTCATGATGTGGCGCCAATCCATGGTCTAAATCCATGTTACCATTGGAGATGTTCTAATTCAAATAACTGTTAAAACTGGAGAATTGCTAGAATGACAACACCATCTCATACTACAAGACGCATAAGCTCACAAGAGCCATCTATGTGCGTCTCGGGATGCGGGCATACACAGATATCAATTCATAACACGCAGGTCGAAATCACATGAAAGACTCTTGTGAGTCAATGTGTCTTATGGTGTGACGTTGTTGTTGTCGTTCTAATATTTTCCTTAAAACTATACACTATTTTTTTCTTAAAAATTATAATACTTTATTGTATTGTTCAATCATTAATATAATAATTACAATTCATTAATACAACAAAATAATAACATAGTCATTGTTTTAAACAAGTTAAATAAGTCATCGTGCCCCTTAAGCATGTAATTAATCATCAAAAAATTTATAAAAAATACCTAGGCAAGGCTAGGCTGGCCCACCTTTTAAATTAATGTATAGGCAACCTGTGATTTAGACTAGTGAAGCTTGAGATCCTGACTGCACCCTTATTTACAAGACTAACCTATATAAGCTAAACACTAACCCACTAATATTATGTTAGTCACATTGCGTCATTACTCATGAGTCATGACCAATTTTTCCACACCTAGTAAGACCATAAGAAAAAAAAAAAAAAAAAAAAAAAAAAAAAAAAAAAAAGCAAATGATCTTCACTGAATAGGGGGTCGCACATAAGAGCAAGTATTTCCGAAAGTTAAAAGTGAACAAGTGCATGACTAGAGCTGCCGATAGAAGCCAGTGTGCGGTCATTAACATTTAGTTGATCCTTTACAAATACAGGTAAATTTTACAGCAGCACGAGACGACCACTTCCTGAGCACAACATTTGCAGAAAGGGCGTCGCAATACATTTCGTTTTCTTTAGATTTAGATAGACAACACCAATCTAACTTCTTGACAGACTTGTGGAGAGGAGGTTGGGTTACTGGTAGTCCCACTTGTTTTTCACACTTTGTCGTCGTGGAACCACCATCTCGTCTCCTTTGGAGATCTACCGTTTCGGCAGTTCTTCACGTAACGATCGTTGTCAGCGGGGCGTTGCTGCCACAAAAACAGTGAAAGAGTTGATTTCATCAGCACAATTTCCCCCATAAGGAGAGAAACTAAACATGAGTATATCGATAAGCAAGCATTTATACCTTTGAAGTTGAACTGGACAGCATCGAAAGAATACTGATGCAGATAGAACTCACAGTCATGGCAGGGGACCATGAGTCATACAAGATATCTGCAACGACAAACATTCGATGATAATTTAGCTGACATTTATTAACTAACAGAATTTCAGAAAGGAAAAAGTAGCTTACAATTTGGCAGCTAGAAATCTAAATTTTCTAAATGAACAACCAACCAACCAAACTAGACAACAATGATGACAATCACTTTCGACCTTGGTGAAAGATTCTCAACTTCCATGATTCCATGTTTGCATAGCTTAATATCACTACCAAACATGCATACAGTGCACATGTCAGCAGAACACTAAACTGACATGTGTGCACAGTCACTTCACTAATGCCAGGGTTACTCAATTTGCAGCCAAACTTTAACTCTTAAGCGTTTCATTCTAGTTCATAACATCTGGTGAGTTACAATTACAGTTATAAAAGACTTCAAACTATGATGAAACCATCACACAGACGGTGATGAACATAGGGAATTCCGTGGTTCGGCTTATGGTCAATTTCTTTCTGATTGAAGGTCGCTATTCTAATTTTTATATCAGAAACTCTACGCAAGTAAATGCAATTTTACTCTTACCTACAACATGCTATTAACCAGTCCTGCAGACAATTATTGTAATAATCTAAAGAAATGTGTTTGTCCTCTTTTCTGTGAGTGGACGTGTGATGTGTGTGCATGAGAGGGAAGAGACTTGAAGCTTGAGGGTTTTAGAGTTTAGGGTTCACAGTTTCGGAATATGTGTGTATTTGTATCACAAGCTCAGCCAACCCCGACTAATTTGGGATTGAGGCTTTGCTGTTGTTGAATGTGTATCACGAGCTCCAAATTCAAAATCGGTGAATATCCATATAGAATAGCCATTGGTTGGCTCCATGGCAAAAAAGATCCATCGCACTGACGCTGAATTCATACAATAAGGAAAATGTTATAATTGCATTGATAATCCATGAAGAGGAATTTTTATTACTTTCTGTCAATTGGAAAGGCCAGGGTGACATCATAGTAACCAAAGCATGCGCTCATATAGTCGCATCCACTCTTATCCACACAAACAACCTTCGCCATTCCCTTTCTTTCTTTCTTTCTTTCTTTAGGAAACTGTCACCATTTTATTTTATTTTATTTTATTCATAAAAACAATCTGGACGACATGTGGGCACAACCATCACCATCAACAAACATCCAAAAAATTGGATCACAGCAACTTATCACAGTTAATACTTAATAGACATTTCTAAGGAACACAAGATTTACTGAATTAGTACACATAAAACTGGGACGATGACCTCATTCAGCAAGGTGTCCTCTCTCATAAAACAGCAACAGACATTATCTAGGACCAACATTTGGCGCACGAGCTTGCGCGCGCGCGCACATTAATGAGTCCAGTCATCAACAAAGCTAATCCTCTGATACAAATTCACTGATGTTTATGCCAAACATATTCCTTGATAGTTATAAGATTTTCCAAATAGACTTCTTAAAAAGACATAAAATGCAAAATGGAAAAAAGAAGGTTGAGCGATTTTCACCATATTCCAAGCCACCCAATAATTCAACTTTAAAACACATAGCATACAAGGATAGTGAAATGGAAATCCAAGAAAATATTTTGTTTTCCCTTTAGAATAACCAATTCATTTTATTTTATTTTATTTTGGATAAAAGCATCTTTAAAGTAACAGAATACTTTTACAAATGGATAAATTCCCTCAATCCCAGTGATGGAAAGCTTGTCGTATCCCACCATCAACAACAATTAATACCAAAAAAAAGGCAGAAAAAATAGGGTCACTTGAGTAATGCTACCCCAAGATCCCTATAGTAAGACTTAACCTCGAAAATAGGTTAATCATAGAGCAATATCAATGTGGCATGCCCGCATGGCCTGTCGGCATGTTCAGTATTGAGGCTGGTATAATACTCTTCTTGAATTCTAAAAATGCTACCTTGCATTTGTTATCCCACTAAAGTTTTAAGTAATTCTTAGTTAGCCAGTTCCTTGAGAGGAGGGTTTAAATCAACTACCAATCATACACTGCTAACCAAGGATGGTATGGATCTTTGTACCGATGAATTTTTTAATTCAATATGTAAGAGAAACAACCTTTTCTAGCACAAATATAAAGTGCCATGCCGAGAATATTGTATAGAAAAAGCTGACCAAAGCATTAAAGAAATGAACCTTTAACTAAGGAGTTCCACATTATTCTCCCAGTCAAGACAAACAAACAAACAAGAAGCAAACAACAACAATCTCACAGCACAGGTAGATGCAAAGAGATGAATCACAAAGATGTTCTCTGTTCGTGCCAAAGAATAACGTTTTACAGGCACATGAAGATTGATCTACGGTCACAGATCCAATTGTCAAGCTCCAGCTAATGGAGCTCAGTTCAGAATTTCCTAACAAACCCTCTAATCAACACCACTCCCAAGAAAAGGGCATTAAGTGATAACAACTTAATAAGCGCACTATATTAATCCTACAATTAGCTTCAATCCTTGAGGATTACTCCTATTCATGTTCACAAAAACATTAAGCTTCTTTCACTGTAGAAACATGTTCACCTCAAAAGACAAAAAGGAATCATATTCGCCTCCTACAGCTACGATAGAATCCAAACCACTTGCTAAGGTAAATAAAATAGGTCTTGGGATAGTCTGGATACGAAGTCATTATCCTAAAGAACATCAACCAAAAAACCACACTTAAATCAGTCAATGAATCGAATTCTCCTAACCCTATCCAACTGGGCAACCAAAATAGAGTTCAACTAACTTCCGAACGCCAAAATCCATTCAATAACCATCATTCATCAGAGGCAAACTTATACACCCAAGGCACACACAACAAATCTAATCAACAAAACAAGATACAAGAAACACAGCTATAAACATAATCAAACCAAAAAAACAAAACCTCGCAGTCCAAACGAATCGAGAATTACCTAAGCATATGTGGCCATTGCTATAAATGTGAGGATGCAGCGGCGCCGGGTGGAGAAAAATAACCTGCACAAAACCACCATCAACATCAACATCCAAACTACTCCAACTCCAGAAAACCAAAACCTCGAAGTCCAAGAAACTAAATTCAACTCGCTAATCAATCGCTTCACCTGCGGTGCCTCCATAGGGTAATGTTCAGGAAAATCAACTTGAAGCTGGTAAGTCTCGCTAGCATATAGGGTTCCAGGAGCTCCATTGACTTCAATAATCCATCTTTCCACCAAAACACACAAAATCAACATCAGCCAAACAATCAACGAAAGATAACAAACAGAATCGCAAATTCGCAATCGTAACCCTAGAATCCGAACCTCTGAAGATTATCCGTGACCTTGTGCTTGAATCCCGCCGGAGGATTCACCTGCCATTCAACCAGCTCTTTCTGGAGTCGATTGCACGCGATCTTGCTCAGAGCCTGCAAATCAAACCAGCCAAATCGATCATCGAAGCACAGGAACACAAACAGAGAGGATTGGAGGGAGAGATGGAGTCATGGAGATCTAAATCGAGAGGATCGGACGGAAGAAACCTTGCGAGATGCAGCGGAAGAGCTGGTCATGCTTGAGATGAGAGAACTGAATTGCGATTGCGAAGATCGTAGAGAAAAAGCGGTTGAGACTTTCGGCGAGTATTTGAAGAGAAAGCAAGGGCGTCGTCCTCGCTCGCTCCACTGTATTTTTCTTTGACTTTCCCGCTTTTGCCCCTACTCTTCCTCGAAAGTCCAATGTCTTCCTTTCGAACCTGATGCGTTGCTTCCACTGTCTTTTCGTGATATTCCGTATCTCGAGAATACCCATTGTAATGAGAGATATGTTTTTGCTGTAGAACGGACCATCTATCGTTTTCGATGCTCCCACTGCTTTAGTGACGTGGCGGCACGTCGATGAGGGCCTACTACCAAATACCGTATCAAAGCTTGGGATTTGTATCGATTGATGTGTTGTTCCTGTGTTGTGGACCGTACGTTTTGGGTGATTGAGAGATGGTCCAACGTTGATTGAGTTGCCACGTGGCGTGCATGCTGTGGTGGGACTTGATTCGGCAAATCGAGAAGGGTTTGACGGGTTTGATTCACGTGCGACCTCGGTACTCGGTAGATAACAAACGTCCCCCACGTGTCACCGATGTCGTTTTTAGTCACTGCCCCGCTTTATTTTGATTAGGGGTAAAGTTATCTCTCAAAAATAAGTTACTGAGTTGATGGTAACTAATCTTATTTTGTCCAATTTCATCATTTATTTGCTCTTATCTTAGGTGTGTGAGATATCTCCTCACCGCTCCCTCTAGGAGTTATCTCCAATGAGTCGTGGACATAATTACCCTCATTAATGACTCATTTATTACTCATCTCTCTATTGTTTGAAGACTATTTAAGTATTTATGTCAATTTATACTTTTCATTGTTTAAAAATTTGAAACTTCCCTATAAGTTTAAAGTTGAACCAAACATGAAAATATTAACTCTAATGATAACTCTGAACTAATATTGTAAATTGACAAAAACAAATCAAACGAGACCTAAAGAATTTATTTCGCATTTATCAAATAAATAAACAATATATTTTGCATGTATAACTCTAATATCTATAAGGATACATTAAGTTGATTGTGCATCCGAGAAACATGTGACTACTGCCAAGATACATGTGATCTTTTTCTTACTTATACACATGATTATGGCATTATGGGTAATAATAAAATTGAGGAAGCTTAATTTGATCCAAAAAAAATAAAAATTGAAGAAGCTCAAATTATTATATTTACACACGTATATATATAGGTAGAATAATATAGAAAAATAAAATAATAACTCTATCTTATATAATTATTTGAGGCCAAATTGAAAAGGTAGGGCAGCGAAATAAATATAAAGAAAATATTCTCACATATTTGAAAAAAAAAAATTCGTAGTCAAAAAACTCAAAAGAGCATCTTAACATAGCAGAGCAAAAAGACGTTTATTTGTAAATTTCAACAAGATAAAGAACTTTTTGAACTATTAATCTCAAAACTACTTTAGTTCTATATTAAGATAGACTACGAAAGCGTACATAGCTATGTTGGAATGTTCACAAATAAAATCAGGAAATGAAAGCATATTGAGATCTATTATCTAAAAGGAATAAGGAATATGTATCTGATGAGTATTTAAAGGAAGATTTGGAATTGCTTGAACTCATCTGAATGTGATGATGCTTTCTTTTTGTTATGAGCAACGCACGTTAGTTTTATAATGTTTTACCGAGCACTAACAAACGTGGAATCCATTATATGGATGTCTGATGCATGGAAGAAAAGATGCCGATGGGCAATAGCATACTTGCTTAATTTTATGGTAAAAGAGGTGAAGCATAACGAGGAAGTATAGGCTCCCAATGTAGTAATTTTCAATTTCTCTCTTTCTAAAATACTTCTCATATACAAGAGCAAAGGTATGTAATAAGTTATAATCATGTTTATATTCTTTCTTTCTTTCTTTTTTTTTTTCTTGAAGAAAAATAGAAATGAGGATGTGTTAAGTGGATGTGTGGTAAAACTCGTAAAGATAAAATAAAAAATACAAAAATTTAAAGACAAGTAGAAATAGCATCAATTGACGTAAAGATTAGAGAAGGGACGTAATGGCCCAAAATCGCTTACCATGTTTATGTCTTTAAACATGCTCAACGACCCGTACTGTGGGACCCATACCGTGATATGTCCGTTTACCGAGGCAAGGGCCGAGGTAAATTTTATATTTGTTGTGAAGTATGCCTAGTGTATTGTATTTATGTAGACTATTAAGTTAATTTTCTACGGGTGTGTAGGTATCGAGACGAGCGGGGACATACCTCGAGTCGCGTGTCGACGTGGGACCGAGGTAGCGACATATTGGGGTAAGTTTAATTTATTTGAATAAAATGTGAATTTATTGGGTAATGAGTGACTTTAATGTGGCCACATGTAGCTAAAGTATTAAATGACATATAGTTAGTGAAATAAAATAAGGTGTATTAGATGTGCATCGAGACACGCGTTAACATATCATGAGGCAAGGTGTCACTTTGGTGAGCCACTCACAAGTGACTTAGGGGACAAGTGGGATAATGTGCTCCATGTGATGAGCCTCGGGACACGTATGCACACCAAGATCAAGGGCTGCCCTTTAAACCACATTTGTGTATATAAATCACACCAACTGGGATTCTTATCCTCACCAAATACAAACCGGGAGAGGAGAAGAGAGGAAGAGAATCGATGCTGGTGAAGGAGATGAGGAGAAGGAGGAAACCCAGAAAAGACCAAGGTGTGTGGTGTTTCAATTGTTGTTGTGTTGTGGGTTGGTTTGGCCAAGGGGCTCGGGAGCTCCCGTGCTTCCGAGGAAGGAGACGACTCGAAAGAGTCGTCTTCCCTCCTTAAACGAGTTGGGGTTGGATCGTGAAAGAACAAAAAAAAAAAAAAAAAAAATTACTCCCCAACGAACCAGGGAGTCCCTGGTTCGTTGGGGAATAAGGGGGCACCCGTACGTGCCATGCGTGTGCGCCCCTTCCCCCTAGCGAGTTGGGCCAATGGTCTGGGCCAGGCTCGGCCCATATTTGGGAAGAAGAGAAAAAGAAAAAAAAAAGATAAAAATGGAAAAAATTCAGAAAATTTGGGAAAAATTCGAAAAATTATATTTCGACAAAATACATATAAAGTAATGAATTTCTAGGAAAAAAAATATTTGGAATTTCGGTCGAGCATTTTACGGGGGTTTTACCTCGAAAAGCTCGAAATGGGCGGATTGACCTAAAAAAAATTTAGAAATTTGTCTCGACTTCGATTTGGCCTAAAGTGATACATTATTGAATGTTAGGGAACTAAGGAAAGAACTCCGACGTTTGGGCACACATTTCGAATTTGTCGAGGGATCGAATAAACTAGGACAAACGTGTGAATTGTAAGTACAACTGTGAAAAATTTATATTTTATTTCATTCATCTTGATTTATTTATTGGTATCTTGGTAGACATTACTACTTGAACTCGCACATCATGTTGTTCTTGTATCTATTCATGAGTGAATATTGTGACATGATGTCTTGTGAATTGTTTCATTGACTCTGATTCCTACATTTGATGTCATTCTTGAAAAGATTGATGAAAAGCATGATAATGGAATAATTTGGATTTAATTGGACTTGTATTCGATTTCCTTTGGGCTTTGTAGCCTAACTTGTTTTGGCATCATAGAATTTTGAAATTATTTGTCTTTGAAAGTAAAATAGGGATTATCTAGTGTCCATTGCACGAGAGATGCGCGGTTCACGGGGACATGGGTCTACCGGGGTTCCGGCACTCATCACTACACTTGCGCGGCACACGAGTTGTGGGACTCGGGGTGGTCGGCAAGTATGAGATTGATGTTGTAAAGCGTAGAGCGCAGCTCTGCGATTTGTGTGAGATATGTTGACCGCAACTCCATATAGTAATGGGAAAGGTTATGTGATAGTTCTCACCACCGACCGGACGTAGATCATCTCGACTTAGCCTGTGTCTGTCTCTACATTTTTACCTGTGGTATTTACTTGCATTACTTGTTTCAGCAATTTATTTCGCTACTTTATGCTTTTAAATACCATTCGTTTATTTTGGAAATGCGGCATAGAATTCTTCGATGGGTACTTAAATATCACTATACTCACCGTCTAGTTTGCGACGGTGGGTGTAGGTCCGTCGAGCAGCAGCAGACCGGGGAAGGAGAAGATCGACGACTTCCTCTGAGCAGGTCGGCGACTCTCCTCACTCATTTTGTATGTTTCGACTTTTGTTGTATTATTATTGTTATGTCATTTTGGGTTGTACATTGGGTTGAGTGAATATTGTCCTATATATACGTGCATATGATGTTGTTTTTTCTTGGTTTTCCACACTTAGGAATTTTGACTCATAATAGCTTCCACATGATCTTTAAACTACATGAACATGATAATATATATCAATACATGGATTCAGAGAAATATAGGGACAAAAGGCTGACTAATACGTAATTAAGTCTTATGTGATTGGATTAAGGCTTGATTACGGGATTAGGCCGGCGGTGCCCTGTTTAGTAGTTGGGGCCGTCACAAGGGCTTATGAGTGATTTGGTCAATTGCAAAGACGACTTACAAATGCTCCCACTAGAAAACTTGACTCGATAGAAACTGAAGAAATTCGACGAGGTAGGGGTAGATCGAAGTTGACTTGTGATGCATTAATTATGAGAGATTTGAATGGTTTGGAAAGTTCACCATCAATTGCATTAAAATCAAGCACAATAGAAAAGTTTGATCCATGTTTTCGACCCCAATTAATTTGGGACTAAGGCTATGCCTCAGGATGTATGCGCTTACACATCTCAGTGAACATCAACCCGACTCTTGCATGTCCTACACTGAGTTACAATATATAATTTTTAATAAAGAACCCCCAATTTATAGTTGCTCCTAAACACTTATGGCCTGTTTGGTTCGTGGGATTAGCCCGGATTAGCCACACTGGACTAGTTAATCCGCTGTTTGCTTGGAGGATTAACTAGGCCAGCGGATTAGTTAAGAGGCATGGTAGTGGATTAAACAATACCACCATTTTTGGTGGGATTAGCTATTCCATTGTAAGTGAAATAGGAGATTACCACTTTACCCCTCACATTAACCAAATCACAAACAACAAATCTCTCGACCTCCCTCCCTGTTTTGCTCTTCTTCTTCGTCTCGCGACTTGGAGATTTCGTTCTCCCTCCCTGTTTTGCATCGACGCCCGAAGAGGAAGCGAGGAGGAGGAAGGCAGCGCCTCAAGAACCGCAAGAGCGCCGGTGTGTGCGAGAAGGAGAGGAGAAACCCTAAGCCGAAATCGAACAGGATCGACAGCTCTCGGCCGAAATCGAACCAGCCAAAATCGATCATTTTAAGGTATTCTTCTTCAGTTCTGTCAAGCATTTCGATTCGTTTCTCATGAATTTGTGCGATCACTCAAGTCGATCACTCTTGTATTGGACGAAGGTGAAGCTTCTACTCATGGACGCGGAGAGCAACAGCGATCTTCATGAGCAGCAGCGATCTTCATTTCCAAAGAGATGAGAAATGTGTGAAATGGGGGGTTTTGGTGTTATTTATCTAAAGGGTACTTTGGTAAATGTACATGTACAACCTCCTTTAATCCCAACCTTAAAACTCCCAACCAAACAAGATACACAAATGAGACTAAACTATCTAAACCCATGTGTTAGTCCCATCACTAATTAATCCCATGTGTTAGGATTCACTAAAATGTGAACCAAACAGGCCATTAGTAGCAGCCTTTGACTCGAGGCGAACTTGAATAGTTGGATAGTTTGAACACTAACCCGATTGGTGGGGTGCGGACCTTGGGCGCACCTCACCTCGTCGCAGTTAGCTGGTATGAAAGTAAAGAAACCCTCGCTCGCACATCTAACCCTCCTAACCTTCGCCGCCTCTTCAAATCCTCTTCATGTCTTCCTCCATCTTCGCCAAAATCCAGAGATCTGGATGTCTGAAGCAGCTTCGCTGTTTCCCCAACAAACCCCATTTGGCGCACTCATCTTCGACCCCTCTTTCTTCCCCTTCACTTCGATTCAGTGGTGCTTCTCTATGCAGTTACAGATTCTCCTCTCATTTCGCGCATTCATTGGTGATTCAGAGGTGAATTATTACTTCTCACTCTTTTTTTTTTTCTTTCGTGAAAATCAGAACTGTTTGTCGTTCGATTTTAGGGTTCATTCAATTGATTTGTTGATTGTTATAGTCTCTTACTCCGCATTGCTTGCTTATTTGCTGAGATGTAGTTCATCGGATCCTTGTAAGTGGCCACTCTTGATTCGGGGCGTAAAACACTACATTTTACTTTTTTTTTTTTTTTTTTTTTTTTTTTTTGAGTAACCATGGTATCCATACACTGTCTGACTAGTCCCACGTGCCGTGGGATCATGGAAAGAGACCACTAGTGGCCTGATGTTTGGCTGTCACGGGGAATTAAAATCGAGGTCGTTCGCCTAACCCACGCAACCCCGTCTTCGTCCTTACCTACCACTAGCTTCACGTGGAATTAAAATCGAGTGCGGTCCTGCGCTCTTCGTCCTTGCCACTAGGGAAAGAGACCACTAGTGGCCTCGATGTTTGGTTTGTCACGGGAATTAAAATCGAGGTCGTGCGCTCTTACGCAACCCCGTCTTCGTCGGGAAAGAGACCACTAGTGGCCTGATGTTTGGCTGTCACGGGGAATTAAAATCGAGGTCGTGCGCCTAACCCACGCAACCCCGTCTTCGTCCTTACCACTAGGGCACACCCGTCCGGGTTTTTTTGTGGAGAGTTTGAACCATTTAGCCACCCCAACTAAGTTGGGATTCAGGCTATGTTGTTGTTTTGGTTGTGAGGATGCTAGTAAGGCCATATTGATGAAAGAAGATTAGGAAATAGTGCCACTACGAAGAGAATTGAAACGTTTAGGTGAAATTTGAGGTTGCCAGATAACTGTGATGTTGAAGGGTGAGCTTCAAATGCAAGGCCTTGTTTAGGATAATGCCTAATTAGTGTGACTACTTATGCTTTTGAATTTCAAAGGGAATTACCTTTCACCAATCTTGTAGTGATTAGGGCAAGTGGAATTTCCATCGCAACGGGAATATTATTATTTGGCAGGCATATCAATACCCTAGTTAGATTTGTTATCAGGAGCGTATTAAATTTATTAATTTAGAGATGTTTTACTTTCATTTCCCTCGTTTTAGTCTTTGTTATCTTATTTAAATGTTAGTGAACTATATCTCTATTGTGTGCTATTCAAGTTTAGAATGCTTTAAACTTAATAACTCAAGGTGTGGGCAGTGATCAATTGGAAGTGGGCAAGATGGTGATGAATGTCAATTGGTCCAAACCTTCGACCACAGGCTTCTTGCAACCTGCACAAAATGCCAAAGGCGGGGCGGAAGGGGGCAGTCAACTGGCTGCTTCTTACTCACGCTCCATTGCAACTGGATACGAGATATCTGATCTAAATTCTCCAATTGGAAATTGCATGCCATTAGCTTATATACGTATAGGAACATTGGTAAATTGCATTGAATGTAATCCAGGTCAAGGCGCAAAGCTGGTTCGAGCCGCAGGAACTTTTGCTAAAATAATGAAGGTACAAGCACCTCAATGTCTTGTGCAACTACCCTCGGGTGTTGAGAAACTCATCGATTACCGATGTCGAGCTACTATTGGTAGAGTTTCCAATCCCAACCATGGTGCACGAAAGCTTAGAAAGGCTGGACAAAGCAGGTGGTTAGGCAGACGCCCCGTTGTTCGTGGTGTTGCAATGAATCCAGTGGATCATCCTCATGGAGGAGGTGAGGGGCGCACTAAAGGAGGTAGACCTTCGGTCTCACCTTGGGGGAAGCCCACCAAAGCTGGATTTCGAACAGGGGTGAAGAAACATAAAAAATAATTCATGCCGCAGCGATCAATATGGAAGGGCAGTTTTGTTGATGCATTCCTGTTGAGAATGAAGAATCAAAGAGATCTTCTTTTGAACGGGAGAATGACAAACACAGAAATCACATGTGTAAATTAATGAGAACTTTGTTTTTTCTTGTCAAAAGAGAGCTTTTAATGAACACTAGACAATTAGACATGAATTGTTTAGTACTTTTTTTTTTTATTTTCCAGCTCTTATGTTCAAATTACATTTTTTAGTGACTGACTACTATGATGGGTTGTATTTGCCATTATAGAGTGTTTAACATTGTTCCCTTTTTGGAGCTTGGCTCAACTGAGTGATTGCATCATTGAATTAGAAGATGGATTCTCTGATTGATATCTCATTTAATTAAAAGAACTTGATTATCTTATATTTTTTCAACTTATTTTTACCACTTCAAAACACTTTATAACTTGGTTTTGTTTGATTCAGGATTTGTTTAGTTAACAGGGGGCGTAGGAAACCATTGATGCCAACTGAACTTGATAGCTTAAGATGGACCACGAATGCGTGCATAGATAGGGAATGCTATGTTGCGAATGTTCACAAATAAAATAATATAGAGTGAAATGAAAGCTTATTGAGATTTATTATCTAAAAGAAATAAGGCATATGTATCTGATATGATGAGTATTTAAAGGAAGATTTGGAATTGCTTGAACTCATCTGAATGTGATGATGCTTTCTTTTTGTTATGAGCAACGCACGTTAGTTTTATAATGTTTTACCGAGCACTAACAAACGTGGAATCTCAATATGCAGTAATTTTATGTTAAAAGAGGTAAAGCATAAGTACTAAGTCGCAAGTAGGCAGTCTAGGATCCATATGTAGTGACTTACAATTTCTCACTTTCTGAAAAAACTTGGATCTCATACAAGGCCAAAAGGAATGCATAGTTAGGGAAATACCAGCTTATAGTAGTAAGGCTTAATATGCTGAAATATTCCAGCATTCCCGTCGGTTTGTGTAGGATGCGAGGGTAGGGATGCGGGGGTGAGGGACGTAGGGGTCACGGGATTACGATCCCGTGACCATGCCGAAATCATTGCCGTGAAGCCTATATAAGGCGGGGCACGGAGCTCGGTGGAGGAAGACCACGCGCATTGCGGAGGAGAGGACGCGATCAACGCGGCGGAGGAGGTAGAAGCGGCGGAGGAAGAAGGTCGTATTTAAGGTTGAGCGAGGGAGGAGAGTGGAGACGACGCGAGGAGGGAGGAGGTCCAGAGGCGAGAGGTGAGGCGAGAAGAAGTGGCATTTTTGTTTGCGGCGGACGGAGCGGAGGCGGAGCGGATCTTGCGGAAGCGAGGCGAAGAGCTTTCTGCGCGAGGAAACATGAGCGCAGCTGGCGTGGACATTGCAGGTCGTCTCGGGAAATTTGGAAAGTAGGAGGTCCATTGTGAAGGAGGAGGAGGTATGTACGTGATGAAAAAAAATGGCGGTGAGTTTAGTTTGTGTTAGTTTTTTTAGTTTACGTATGTGTAATTTGGTTTAAGTTTGTTTGTTTAGTTAGTTGATTATTTGTTAGTTTGTATTGTTTTAGGTATTTAACTTAGTTTAATTTGGTTTTAGGTTAGTTAGTATAGTTAGAGTAGTTTGTTTAGTTTAGTAAGTTTGTTTAAGTTAGTCAGTTAATTAAGTTTGTTATAGCCGATTTATTATACTATTTGTGTTCTAAACAAACGAAAATACAATGTTATTGCGGGGAATATTTTGTTGGAGAGGAAAAGCGGTGAAAAAAAGTAAGTTCGTTAATTTATATTTTTAAGTAATTTATTTAGGTTAGTTTATGGTTTGCATGATATATAGGGACATAAGTATTTTGTTTATGAAGATCTGGGTTGATATATTTATTTATTGTTATTACATTACAGGAAAATGTAAGTGAAAGAATGAGTATGCTCTGTAGTTAGCGCTATTATTGCGATCTTCTACATCGAGAAAGTTCATTAACTGCGTGAATGACTTTATCACCACATGATTTTCAACTAATTCCTGAACAATTTTTTGCAATTGTCATGTTACATCTTTACATCCAATTTCAAAACATTATGTAGGGCATGTCGTCAAAGAAACATCCCTATTCTATTCTATGCATCCATTATTAATGCGTGTTTAAACTGCCGGATCCATTGTTAATGAATGGGGTCAATGGCATCACAGATCTGCCACTACCCATCATAGTGTTGTGGGTGAAGTTTGGGTCTAGTGCCGCGTGAAATGATTGATGACGTTTCTAACGCGTTCCAGACATCGTACATACGAAGTACTATAGTTCATATATCGTATCGTCACATGATCCTCATCACGGAAAATTGGGTGACCTTATATACGTTCATGTGTTGTTGAATGATGCGACACTTACGACTTGATGTGGGATCTGATGGACAAATTACCAAAGACCACGGCGATTGATATATATTTAACATTTGAGTCGTCGGCTTCGACTCAAATCAAAAATCGCATCGACGTTTGTATATTGTGAAATGCAAAGGTCGTATATGTTGCTTGTGTTGAACTTTTATTAATTACTAATCGTTTGGTTGTGTACAACACTCATTTTATTTTGCTAACATTATATGTAGTTGTACTACAATGGATCGAGGCACTTCGATCCATCACTATTCGCTGAACAATCTACAATCTACATGCAACTTTTTGGCAAAATAATCTTTAATCTTCTAAGCAATGGCAACCAAAATTATCAATGTTTTGTGTTTTTTAAGTGTACTAAATCGAGTGTAATGTGAAAAAGTTTGATCCATATAGCTGACTTAATTAATTTGATATTGAAACTTTGTTGTTATTTTTGTTGTGATGGGATTTAAGAAGAAGAATCCCAACTTTTTTTTTTTTTTTGGCTTATTATAAGCTTAAGCATTGAACATTCATTAAGACAGTCTGAGATATATAGTTTTTTTTTTTTTTTTGGACAAGAAAAATAGAATTGTTGCGAACACAAAACATAAAAAGGTTAAATTTATTATGCCCAAAAGTTGAAATATTAGAATATTTATTTGTGTTAAACTCATGTTGTTAACAATAATTATAAGGTCGAGTTACGAAAAGATTTTTTTTTATTTATTTTTTAATTCATGGTACATTAATCCCACTAACCGCGGTTGGCCTAAGTGGCAAACGACTTAATTCCCCTTCGGATTGATCCAAGTGACAAGGGATTCGATTGTAAGTGCCGGGTGCAACCCATGCGGGCAGGCGCGAACCTTGGGCGCACCTCAGCTGGACCTGGTGGCGGTTGGCTGGTATGAAAGTGAAACCCTCGCTCGGCGCTACCACATCTCTATCCGCAAAACAAAATCCTGAAACCCTGCCAGTGCCAGCCTCTCTCTCCATGGCTTCCTGCTCGCTTTTATCATCTCTAATCACGCAACCCAATCCCTCCATCTTGCTCAAAATCCAGAGAAGTCGATCTCTCAAGCAGCTTCGATGTTTCGCGCACTCATCTTCGCCCCCGCTTCGATTCAGCGCTGCTTCTCTCTGCGCTTACAGATTCTTCTCTCAGTCTCAGTCTCAGTCTCAGTCGCCGTCTCTTCGCCATTTCGTCGCTCGCGCTGTCGCGGCGTCCGAATTAGCCCCTCAACCGGAGTGACTACTTACTACTTCTTACTCTTTTTTTTTTTTTTTGTTACAATTTGATGCTGCCTTCATTCAATTAATTTGTTGATTGTTTGTTATAATCTCATAAGCTCCGCATTACTTGCTCAATTGTCATAACTCTTGTTATTATACAAACACTTTTCGAAATTTGCGATTTGGGCTATCATCTTCATCTAACTCTATAAAATGTGTGCGATGAAAAAAAAAAAAAAAAAGACATTGATGGAAGCTGAGATGTAGTTCTTTGAAGTAGAGAAGAATTAGGAAATAGTGCCAGTTTGGAGCGAATCGAAGCATTTAGGTGGAGTTTGAGATTGCCAGGTAACCGTAGTCGAAGTGTGAATTTCAAATGAAAGACTTTGATTAGGTTAATAGATAATTAGTCTGTCTACTAGTTATTTTTTTGAATTCCAAGGGGACTTACCTCTTACCAATCTTGTCGCGGTAAGGGCAATTGGAATTTCCATCACAACTGGAGTATTATTTGGTGTGTTAGTACCCTTATCAGATTTGTTACCTGGAGCTTGTTAAAGTTAGAAATGTTGCGCGCCTTTTGTCATTGTAAACTTATTGGCTTAATGTGGAAGTGAGATTTTGGAAAAGTATGATGTCCCCATTTATCTCACTTAGCCTATGTCCATTCAATTCAAAAAATTCTAATATAGGCCGGGACAGAACTTTTGTCTCGAATTATTGATCATGTAGACTTGTGATATTCACTGATTCATTGTCAATAGATCTTTCGTAAGTTTTTGTGTTTTATTTTAGTTTTATTTTTGTCGGAAAGGAGAGATTTGGTCGATTAGGCTTTTATTTTGGAGCCCCTACTCTTCAATCTAGAAAATCGTGAGGAAATGATAATTGCATGCTCTAACTATCCCTTTACACAAAGACTTTGATTGTCAAAGAGTGGTGTGGAGAGTACCCTTATGGTGTGATGCGGTTCATATGGGATTAAGAATGACAGGACCTTTATAATAGTCTTGGAAACATCCCATTGGCTGTTCACTTAATATTCATAAAAGTAGTTGAGAGGGTGAACTTCTGGAGCACATTCGTCGCTTCGTGTTGATCATGTAGCCATAGTTGCAATCTTCGGTTTTGTTTTAGCTTTTAACACCGTTATGTAGATTTCTTTATTTTGTTTTTCAAGTGTATTGAACATAAGCATTTTTTGAATTGATACTTTGATAGAAAGCAATTTTAATCACCCGAAAAAAAAAAGGGAAGAGAGTGGAAAGTTTGCAGCTCAGCGTTGAGAAGGAGGGCTACCTGAAGATATTTGCTTATTGTATAGAATTGTTTACCGCTTGTAGATTTCTTAATAGCATTGATTATCTTAAGAAATTTACTTGGCATGAGCTGTAAATGTCAGTTTGTTTAAACTTCGGATGTCCTGCCTTGCCTTATTCTTCAGAGTCTGCAATATTTATTATTTTTTCACACTTGGCTCTATCTTTTGTATTAGCGCATGAATGAGCATGTCATTTTGGAATGTGCTTTGTGTTTCAATTCCAGATTTATGCCATGTAATTTTGTTTACCAGCTTGCTAATCAATGTATATCAGTTTCCTTAAAATTTGTAATTGAGCCTTTCTTTGACTACATAAACACTAGTACTTTGTTCTGGTGCTTCCTTGTGTGGAGAGTTGATCTGTGATTGTTGGCCACCATGTCCAGCAGACAATTTTACTCATATGTACTAACTTTTAGTTCGGATTAATCATTCTTATTCTAAAGACAAAGTTGAGATCAATCATTGATTTTTTTTTTTTTTTTTATTTTTTTTTACCTACTTTGTTTTATTTCTGTTTGTACAGCCCTATTTTACCGGCAGAAATTGTTTCAAAAGGCCGCATTTACCATGAGACTTATGGATGTCAAATGAATGTAAATGATATGGAGATTGTTTTATCTATTATGAAGAAAGCTGGATACAGTGAAGTTGTTGGGGTTCCAGAGAGTGCAGAGATCATTTTTATTAACACTTGCGCTATCAGGGACAACGCAGAGCAAAAAGTATGGCAGAGGCTTAATTATTTCTGGTTTCTCAAGAGACACTGGAAGAGCAATGTTGCTATTGGACGAGCAGAATCTTTAAGGCCACCCAAAGTAGTAGTTTTAGGATGCATGGCCGAGAGGTTAAAAGATAAGATACTTGATGCGGATAAAATGGTTGATGTTGTATGTGGGCCGGATGCATACAGGGATTTGCCGCGTTTACTGGAGGAGGTTGATTATGGACAAAAGGGTATCAACACTTTGCTTTCCCTGGAGGAAACATATGCAGATATCAGTCCAGTTAGGATATCCAAGAATTCAGTTACAGCATTTGTGTCTGTAATGAGGGGTTGCAATAATATGTGCTCATTTTGCATCGTACCTTTTACTAGAGGTAGAGAGCGATCACGTCCTGTAGAATCAATTGTCAGAGAGGTGGGTGAGCTTTGGAATGAAGGCGTGAAGGAGATAATGCTTCTTGGTCAGAATGTAAATAGCTATAATGATACATCTGGAACTGACAAAGATGTTGAATCAGGTAATGGTTGGAATTATAGTGAAGGTTTTTCCAGCATCAGTAAGGTGAAAAAGATGGGATTGCGCTTCTCTGATCTTCTGGATAGGCTATCCACAGAATTTCCAGAGATGAGGTTCAGATACACATCTCCACATCCTAAAGATTTCCCAGACGAATTACTGTATCTAATGCGAGATAGATACAATGTCTGCAATAGCATACATTTGCCTGCTCAAAGTGGGAGTACAACAGTACTTGAAAGAATGCGACGAGGTCATACTCGTGAAGCATACTTAGATCTTGTACAAAAGATACGAAACATCGTACCTGATGTCGGAATAAGCAGTGATTTCATATGCGGTAAGTTATGAAACTTCTAGTTATCAATTCTCTTTTGAACGTAGCTTTTTATTTGGTAATCTTTTTTTGCATAATCGTACTAGTTTCAGATTTGATGTTTGAATATCATGTGGTGATCTTTCATTTATTATATAGTTAACTGCAAGTCCTACATCCTTGATTTGGTAAATACATTTTTGATTTAGTTTCATCATTTCTAACATTTCAAAATCCTCCTACAGGATTTTGTGGAGAAACTGAGGAGGAACACAAGGACACATTGAGCCTTCTAAGATCTGTCGGTTACGATATGGCATACATGTTTGCATACAGCTTGAGAGAGAAAACACATGCTCACAGGAACTACGTAGATGATGTCCCCAACGATGTCAAGCAAAGGAGACTGACTGAGCTCATCGAAACATTTCGTGAGACAACAGGTCAGTGCTACGACTCCCAAATCGGTACCATACAGCTTGTACTAGTCGAAGGACCCAACAAGAGAGCCCCTGAAGCGGAGCTCATTGGCAAAAGCGACCGAGGCCATAAAGTATATTTCCTAAAAGCCCCAGTTCCACATTTTGAAGACGACGACAAACAGTGCCCTACAGTGGGTGATTTCGTGGAAGTTCGCATTCTAAGATCAACAAGAGCATCGCTGTTTGGGGAAGCTCTCGCCATTACTAAATTAAGCTCGTTTTACAGTAAACCGGAGGCAGCTTTTGTTTGCGCAAACAGAACTTGAGAGTAATAGCAAATGTGGCTTCTTATAAAAGGTGCCCTTTTCTTTACATAATTCATCATCATTGTCTTGTCTTACTTACTCTCCCATATTGTCTTATTGTTGTTGTCAATTTTGTTGATATGTTCTCTTCAACTTTCATTTCTCCATCACTAACACTAAGTCACTAACTACATTACAAGTGCCATCTTTCCTTGCTATCGATGAGACAATTATAGCAATTGTGGCTCACACTTTCTCCAACCCCCTATTGAACGGAGTACTTGACTTGATCACTTAAGTTGTTGTCCATATGCTCCAAACTGGTTCTGTGGAGAAGGTCGATGATATGGTGTGGATTCCCTCGTACTCATGGCATTTATTTCATAGTAAAACACTTTTGCATTATATGGGCCGAAAGGCTGCTTTAATTTGGTAGGCCATCTAACTCTCTAATACAATTATTGCAAAAAATAAATAAAGGTTTGATTAGTCATTAAATATTTAAATATTTAGGGCATTGATGTAGTTGGATTATTTTTTTCCTGTCAACCACGCGAGTATAATCATTTCTCTCGCATACATGTCTGCGCTCGCTTTTGGTCGACTGGTATGTCACATTTGGGCTTGTGCATAAGAATTAAGGTGATAATTGAAAGTCTTTAAAAAATAGACATTGAGACTAAATTACTTCTCATTAACAGTCTACTTTTTTTTTAAGTTTTTGCTTTAAAAATTAATGTGGAACCCCAATTGACATTAATGATTTAAGTTTAAATTAGGGGTAAAATTGGAAAAAAGACCATAAATGCACCCTTGATTTTCTAATGTGACACATATTGAAAATTAAACAACGCTTCATTGATTTTTTTTTAATTTTACATATTTATTGTTCGAATAAATATGACGGATTTGAGAATCAAGGTAGTAGTTTGATAAAAATAAAGTTGAGATTTGTTATAGGGGACTGCTATTTGGACTCATAATTTCAGACCCAATTTTTTTTTTTTTCAAAATAGTCTTCTATAGTTTACTTTATTACTTTATTATTCAAAGACCCCTCTACAAATAGAGGGACATAACTTTTCATTTTTAAATTTTTTAGATTTTTATATTATAATATCCTATAGAAACACAACAATTTGTAAAAAATTGACAAAAAAACTCCCTATATGTCGGAACACATAGATTTATTGTTGTTGTAGTTAAAGAGCACGCTCCCTTTTAAGTCCCCACCGCTAGTCAATTAGACTAATAAATTTTGCTTTTAAAAGCACAAATCACAGACCACACGCATGGAGAGCAATTGACTAATCTAATTATAGTCATTGGTCACTGCCAAAAGCGAAAGAGAATTGATTAAGCACCGATCGATGATGAATCATTTCATAGGAGTTGATGAAGTTTTTACTTTGGGTGGGTGAAGACAGTTAGCTCACTCTAATAATACCCCTAAAATCCAAAAATAGTGCCTTCATTAAATACAGGCCCTTACACACCCTGTTGGATCTCCCGAATCTTTCAAGCACCCCCCCTGCTTATCTCTTCACTCATCGCCACCAGATCTTAAGCAGCAACTCATCATCATCACCATCATCTGCTCAAAGAAGCTTCCACACATCTCTCTCTCTAGCTCTCTCTCTCTCTCTCTCTCTCTCTCTCTCTCTCTCATCATGCATACATATTTGACATACATGTTCATGGCATGTACACGGTGTCCTAATTAATGTGACATTAGTTAAGTAGATCCCCCTCATTAACATGCACGATCTTTAAGATACATGAACCGTTGAATAATCTGTGTGATCATTTCTAGATTTCATCTCATCAATACATATATCATATCTCTAGCTACCGTGTATTTATATATGCGTTAGAATTGTGATTAATCAGCTAAAGAGATGATGATCATCAACTATGTCACTATTGTTTGGGTTTTCTTGGTGGGAGTACTTAGTGGGTGGTGGTGGTGGAAGAAGCAGAGCAAGGTAGTCATATTCAAGTCGTCGTCATCATCATCATCATCAAGAGAAAAGGTGAAGATGATGAAAACGATCAAGGGTGGTGGTGAGATCCCGAGAGGGAATCAAGGGTGGCCCTTGATTGGAGAGACCCTTGACTTCATTGCTTGTGGTTACTCATCAAGGCCTGTTAGTTTCATGGAGAAGCGCAAATCATTGTAAGTATAATATATAGTACTATATCAATTCTCACTATGTAATATATATGTATGTATAATTTCTACTTGTATGGTATCAGTTGTACTTTTGTGCTTTTGTTGTTGTTGTTGTTGTTGAGAAGTCTCTACAAATTAGATCACACACAAGAGTGCTATCTATCATTCTTTGCTTTTCTCATCTCTAGTTTGGATTCCATCAAATTGTCTCTCATATATTTAATGACCCTATTCTGACCCTATATACCCCTGTATAGCCTATGGACCTCCCTACCCCCTATAATTTCTTCTTAGGGCCAGTATTCACAGTTGGGTCTCTGATATGACCATTCCTCCCTACTTAATTTACACATCCACCCATTAAATGACTTAAATGTCTTGCATGAAATCAAGGCGCCTCTGAGCCTCAGCTTCCACACACCCCTACATTAAAGACCCCAAATACCAGTCCCATGGTAGGATGCCACAAATCCTTCATCTCTTAATTAGAGGTCTCTATTTGAAGTCTTCTAAATAGAAAAAGGTTTAAAACTTTTAGCTAGGTTTACAATAAAAGGCCTCATTTTCGAGCCATGAGGTCTTAGTTTCGAGTCTACTAAATGAAAACACTTTAAAATTAACCTTTGGCCAAAGGCTCCATCACCGTGATCTTACATTCCTCGAGTTCAAAATTAGTCGATGCAAAACTCGAGATACTTGGGTAGTGCTATTTGGACTATGCGAATTTAAATTCAAAAATATTTTTTTGATTTTAAAGTTATCATCAAGTAATAAATAAAGCAAACATAATCATTTTATAAAAAAAATTTGATACCCCTTCAATATTTGCAAAAAGTTTTAAAACCCCCTTACGAGCCTAATAATGAGTTCAAAAAGATTTATTGATATTAATAATGCGTATCATAACATTTTACTAACTAGTAAATGTTATTGATGTACAATTAGGTATGGGAAAGTGTTCAAGTCACACTTGTTGGGGATACCAGTGATAGTGTCGACGGATGGGGAGGTGAACAAGGTGGTTTTGCAGAACAATGGGAGCACATTTGTGCCTTATTATCCCAAATCCATAACAGAGCTGCTAGGCAACTCTTCAATTCTCAAAATGAACGGTGGGTTGCAGAGGAGAGTGCATGGACTAATAGGCAGCTTTCTCAAGTCCCCTCAACTGAAAGTCAGAATCACTAGAGAGATTGAGTGCATCATCTCGGACTTCATGGACACTTGGACGCTCCACAGTGAATCCACATCGAATAAGAAACCCCTCATTTACATCCAAGAAGAAACCAAAAATGTACGTACATATATATATATATATATATATATATACTCCTCAGGCCTAGACTAATTAAATTAGTGCTCTAAGCAGTAATTAAATATTTTTGGTCATATATGATTGTTATACAGATTGCATTCCAAGTGTTGATCAGGACTTTGATGGGAATTGGCCCCGGTGAAGAACTTGAATTTCTTAAGAGAGAATTCAGAGAGTTCATTAAAGGGTTGATCTGTCTGCCCATCAAGCTTCCGGGGACAAGGTTGTATAAATCATTGAAGGTAATACATACAATCAATCAATTTAACCAAAAAAGGTTTTTCTGGTGATATGATATGACACGATCACACAATTCTTCCTCTTAATAAAAAAATTGGTTTTGAGCTTTGAGAATAAAAAAGTTTTAATTAAATCTTATACTCTTTTAGTCTTACATTTCTCGAGTTCTTGATTAGTTGAATACCTTGTTTTTTTTTTTTTTTTTTTTTTTTTTTTTTTTGTAAGCAATACTTTGTTTTGCGTCAACTATACCGATTAATCTATAGTTAGGCAGTGTCTGGCCATAAGTGGCAGCCTTCCGCATGAAACAATTACATTACTTAGAATTACTGCACTTGTTTGAATTGTGCAGGCAAAGGAACGGTTGTTGAGGATGGTTAGGAGCATAGTTGAGGAAAAGAAACAAAAGATGGAGAAGTTAGATTATGACGATCATCATACAAAAAGTGGGCCCACACCTTTGGATGCAATAGACGTGTTGTTGGCGGGCGCGGATGATCATCAATCACCATCAGATCACGAGATCCAACGGCTGCCAGTCGATTTCATCAGCGGGAACATCGTGGAGATGATGATCCCGGGAGAGGACTCGGTGCCCATGCTCATGACCCTGGCCGTTAAATTTCTTAGCGATTCCCGTCAGGCCCTCGCACACTTACTGGTACGTACGAACGAACGAACGTATTTACGAACGTTTGTCTCTTCTACTTCTGATCAATCAATCAATCAACGTTTCCCGTCCATGCATGAGCGCCACGTGTCACACGACTGGTCATGCGCACGTTTTAGTGGGCCAGATGCACACGTGGCGCTATGGGGCGAAGTGACAGGGTCGTCTTTTTGTCACGTTGGCTCATTCAATTCCCAATACGTTTTACAGGAATCTTTCTGTCACATCGCGCGTGCCATTCATCTGGCCCGCTCTGGAGATTTAACTTCTATCGATGGTCTTGATCATGCCACGTGTCGATGTGTACATGATGTGTTGAATGTTTGTTGTTATTGTAGGAGGAGAACATGGAGTTGAAGAGGAAAAAGGTCTCTACAGGTGAAGATTACGCGTGGACTGATTACATGGCATTGACGTTTACACAAAATGTGAGTTTATATCACTAGTAGATAATTTGGGCTTATTTAATTAATGTCGACTAGCTTTTGAGAACTCCTTAAACTTTGCCTTTCGACAAGTGAAGTGCCGTTCATCTCGCCAAAGATACTTTATCATTAATGTTAATCAGTGTTAATTAGCTTAGCATCTTTTTGATTAATTTTTGTTAATGTGAACATGAAATAGGTGATTAGCGAGACTCTTAGACTGGGAAATATAGTCAATGCGGTTTGGAGGAAAGCTCTCAAAGATGTGGAGATAAAGGGTATGCTAATTAATTAAGTTGATCAATCCCTTCTTAATAAAAGTGAAATTACTGCAGTATAAATGTTTAACTTAGCTAGTTAATTACTAAGCATGCTTATAGTTAAGCAATTAATCATCGTGTGTGAATTCTTGTTTAATGTTTCAGGTCATTTGATTCCTGAAGGTTGGTGTGTCTTGGCATCCTTTACTTCAGTTCACATGGATGAACAAAATTATGAGGACCCTTGCAAGTTTGATCCATGGAGATGGCAGGTACTGTATACATCTCTCTTTTAATTACTTCATTTATATATATATAAATATAATCAAGGTCGTTCAAACTTTTCGTGACCCCCTCCCTATCCCTATTTAAGCTCGTGAGTAATCCTACGAAAGTCAATCGAGCGTGCGTTTTAACCTGTAACTTTTCGGTCATCAAACACATCTAAGTAACATTAATTATTTTTGTTTAATGAAATTGATGAACTTACAATTATTGGATGAATTTTATGTAATTAACAAAGAATTAGTTGAGAAACACTAGATATTTGAGGGGTGCAGAGGTGATGCAATGTGGTCACATGGTTTAGTGGGAAAGTGTGACCTACAGAGACCGTGAAGCATGTGAGGTAGGACATTGCAAGCATATGTCAGAAAGGCCCTGCACGCCTCAACATTGATAGATAGAGACTCTAGACATTTGACACGTAGAATTAATTGTTGGTAGCTAGAGTTTTTGGGAAAGCAGTACAACACTCATGCAATTACTTGCATCATATGTAGATGTTGAGATGAGAGACAACTAGTGATTATGCAAAAAGGATTTGAACTCATATTCCTTTTCACAATTAATTCCAAAGGCAAAAGAGAGGAATAGAAGTTGGACTGGGATGCTAAATCTTCATCAGCTACCTAGCTAAATTCTTTTGTAGAAAAGTAGATGCTTAAAGTGTGTGACAATAACTCGTCGTAGAGTGGGCTACTAGTGTGGAACACTTTATTTTAAAGTAGGTTTGGATTTGCTTACCAAATTTCGTTTATCGGTATTGTATATAGGGTGGTACCCTTTTTATGTGGTTTTCTACGTGGTATTTAGTACCAACCGTGTCGAGTAGTCCATACTCAAGATTAGCAAAGCCCCTTATGGCAGAGTGATCGTTTCAACTTAATTTGCTCCATCTACGGGACTCGAAATTGAGACCTTGAGTAAGAGGAGCCGAGTACCTCACCACTCAAATCAACCGGTTGTTAGTTGTTGAGAAACTGAACTAATGAGATCTCAATCTAGTCTCTTCATCGAGAAATTGTTAGGGAAACAATCTAGAGTTGAAAAAAGTGCTAACATTAACTTGGACTTCGTCAACTTGGATTTCACATGTATATGAAGCGGAAAATGTTGTCGTGCATCAGGGGAGACACACACTTGGGGCACGCAGCTCATCAGCGCTGTTGATGCAGAGGCATGCCCCAAAATCAAGGGCGTTGACCTGCATGTCTCACCTAGGGAATGCTAGCATTGCCCATATGAAGCTATCTAACAAAAGGTACCTTAGCAAAAGGTTTAGTTGTCAAGACTTGAAGCCCCTTAACTAAAAACCTTAATTAGTTCACATTTTTAGTGTAGGAAAAAATCAGATTAGGAGAGACCTCACCCCCTCATGGACCCTAGAAAGGCTAATATTTGATGATTAATGGTACCCAACCGATTAATCATGGGCTTGTATTTCTTATGATTAGTTGTACTACTTGTACCCAAATGATTAATAATTAATGGTATATGTGTTGCAGAAGAAGGGAGGACGACTACTGAACAGCAGCAGCACTACGTTCACACCATTTGGTGGTGGACATAGGTTATGTCCCGGCATGGAAATGGCACGCTTGGAGGTCTCAATTTTCCTACATCATTTTGTCACTCGATTCAGGTATCAATGCTCACTAATTAAACTCTCTTAATGTGCAGCCAAAACTAATACATGAAGGCACCAGCATATTCGAACCAAATTAAGCATCCATGCATGCATGATTGACAAATTAATTATTAGATGTCACCAAACTAGCTTTGTCTCCAATCAAAATCCATGTCTACTGCTTTTATAGATTCCTGATATTTCATCTATATTGACGTCAGTCATCTTCTTATCTTGAGCCTTTTTGGTGGGTATGTGCAGATGGGAGGCTGAGGAAGACTACGTTGTCACCTTTCCTACTGTGAAGATGAAGCGAAAATTGCCGGTCACCGTCACGCCCCTCACAACTAGTCCATTGTGAAGCTGGTTCTATTGGAATTGATCTGACTCAAAAAAAAAAATATATATAAGATCCAATTTGACAATTATTGATCTTCTTTAAAATAAGTTTGTAAAGCAACCTGAATTGGTGAAACAAAGATTACAAGATTTGAAAATCAAATAATCCGGTTCAAGGACATATAGGATATCATCACTATATATATATATATATATATATATTTTTTTTGGTCAGATCAATTCCAATAGAACCAGCTTTACAAACTTTTTTAAAGAAAATCAATAATTGTCAATATTTTTTTTTTTTTGAGTCAGATCAATTCCAATAGAACTTAAAAGTTGAAGTGGTAGGCACACATAGTTAGTTCTGGTGTCACTTTCCTCTTGATTGACATAGGTCCTTTGGCGTCCTTGAGTTTCAATGCAAGTTGATGAGCCAAACCCATCATCTGTCACTTCAATCAAATCTCTTACTAATTGTTTGTTTCTCTCCCTCTTACTTGTCCTTCATTCAAGGACAACAAATTTGTCGGAACCATTTCATCAATTATGTGCCATTAACTTACAAAACCCTACTTGTCTTAAACTCTAAAGAGCCATAATGTTAAGGGTGCTGGGCGGGCCATGGTCGCTACCAATCTCATTAAGTGAAGTAGTGAACTAGTTGATGCCCCATATATTAATTAAAGATGGTAAATGCACCAATACAGCACAGTAATGGTAAATCTAACTCAGTACAAAGGTGAATTCTAAAGTTGAAACTGCAGTTATTTAAAAGCATACAAGAGGGCCAAGACAGGTTTTCAATTAATGCAAGTACTTCCACTCAATGCACTTAACAGACATACATATTAACATCAATTAGACAAAGGTCTGGAGATGAACAATTTGCTACATATTCATACACATAAGAATATGCATGCATAAACTTCAACATGTAATCTAATTTAATCCAAGTAAGCCAATCTTCTAAACTGAATTTTTCTTAGAATCAGTCAATCACTTGGTCTTCAAGTTGCACAGTATGGCACATGCTTAATGCAGATGTGCGAGAATAATATATATATATATATATATATATATATATATATATATATAAGCCATGATTGTCACAGCTAGCCCATGCTGTCCAAGCAATAAATCCATGTCGATAAAGCACCGAAACTAGATATCATCACAAATGGAAGAGCAGTGTCCAATTGAGAGAGAAGCCAAGTTATGAGTCATTACAAATTTACACTACAAATCATGTAGAGGACAAGTAATAGCATCATCTCTAAGAGGGATGAAAGGATTATCATCCGCCGACAGGGATAGTTGAGAGACACCAACAAATCAATAAAAACGAATGCTAGAGCATAATGCTGGTTTGAGAAAAGCTTATACCGCGTACTTGGGATAAGTTTTTTTTTTTCGATTTAACAACAGCTCTAAGTTTATCTCTGTAGTTATTGCAAGTACTTCACAAGGACATAGCAGTTGCTTTGGTAAGAAAAGGAACAAAGTTTTAGACAAGAATTACCCCAAAACTTGATCGAGTAGAGATGAGAAGTCTACCTCGCAGCGCAAATCAAACTGCAGAAGTACCATTCATAATTAAGGCTTTCTGTAACTTTTTCGGGTGATTGATTCATCAAGTAAGCAGCAGCGGATTTCTCTGCCTCGAGTTTTTGCAACTCTGCCAGCAGCCTTTCAGCCCAAGCTCTATCCCTTGCCACTGCAGCCATCTTACGTTCTATTCTTTGGACATTAATTCTTCTTCCTCTTGGCTTCTTGGAACTGAGACTGTTCACTCTCAAAACAGATGGAGTCAAATATAATATACAATACTACATTATTACACCAAATAATGTACATAACTGAATACGATACCAGGAACATTATCAGTTTTGTTGACCGTGATAAAGGATAATGAGATAGTCATAACATAACATAATCAATAGACATATATATATATCGGACACTGATATTGAGTTAATTATAAAAGTGAAACTCTTCTCTGGCTAATATTGGTCTATCTTGTGTTTCAGATCAGGTGGACATGATCAGCATAAATTGTCATTACTAATTAATTAAGAGTGAACAATATCCAAAATGCATGGTAACAGCTAGTTTTCAAGTATATATATATTAACACAACCAATTTAGCTGACCCCAACTAATATGACATTGAGGTTTTGTTGCTGTATATTGAGACATCCAATTAAATGGTACAATATAAATTACAACGTAAGTGCAAATCATAATAAACTAGTTTCAATTTGACTAAAAGACTAAAACACCCAATGATCAATTGTAGATCATAATGGACAGAGCCTCATGGACAAATCCATGGCATAATTCACAAAACTAGTTGTTGAAAGCTCGTAAGTGTGAATCATAATAAACTCATTATTAAGTATGCATATATATGAAAGAGTTCATGCCACCAATAAGGCCAATAGAACACGTAAATTAATTTGCATGGTCAACACCCTGAAACGGTGGATATTGCACCTAGAGAAAATTAAAACAAGTAAACCATCAAATATCTTAATTTCATAATTTTCTTTTTAACTACTAGATCTCATTAAGCATAAGTAATTGCATTCCCCATTCACTAATTCATGATCTCATTAACGACAAAGATTGCAAGTTAGAAAATTCAGATATGTAAATTCACGGGGAAGAAAGAAATAGAGTACTGATATAATATATTAAAGTGAACTTGAAGAGAAGGAAACCTGGAGGCTTCAAACTAGCTCTTAATTTTCCTTGGTGGTTTAATTAGCACCGGGCTGTCGCTTGGGGAGTCGAGTGTCAGTTAAACTGTGAAACTCATTCCATCCATACATCCATCTTTGATTCTGCAGGTGTGGCAGTAGTGAACCAAACGTTGAGCATGACTTGCAAGCGGAACTGACATATATATGCGCCAAAAATTCTTGCTGGAGAAGTAGTACTTCTTTGAGTTATGCATGGCTGCTCTAACTAACGGACCCCAAATTCATCTCCTTTCTCTTCGAGACTGCTGATCAACAACAACAACAACAACAACAACATAGCCTCAGTTCCAAATTAACTGGGGTCGGCTACATGGATCAAATTTTTCCATTGTGCTTGATTAAGTGCAATTGATGGTGAACTTTTCAAACCATTCAAATCCCTCCTAATTAATGCATCCTACGTTAACTTTGGTCTGCCCCTACCTCGTCGAATTTCTACAGTTTCTAATGAGTCAAGTTTTCTAGTTGGAGCATTTGTAGGCCGTCTTTGCAGGTGACCAAACCACCGCAACCGCCCTTCCCTAATCTTCCTGACTGCTGATCCATTAAGGAAAAAAGAAAACAGAGCTAAGAAAAAAATCGCCCCAATCATCAATTAATTTGAGCCATTTACCACAACAAAATCCAAGAAATGATAGTCATTTTCGACTACCACACAAAATAGATAGATTTCCCATTTTGGACTGAAATTGGTGAATGAACATGTGTGGTGGATCAAACGTTAGAATTGCATTCTGTAACTCGTTACAAAACCTTTAAAGTCCACGCGCGTGGAAGATCGAAACAAAAGATTCCAGCCTAAGAAAATTAAAAAAGATATATAATACGAAAACAATAAACAAAACCATAAGTTACCATAAACATGTCAGAAACATATGGATTCTAATTTCTAACATACAGTGCAAAAAAATTAGTCAAACCAGAAACAGTAAAGTCATGCATGTTCCAGAGGAAGATACGTACCTGAAGAGCATATAAGTCAACCCGATCGACAAAGACGGAGTATATTTGTTTTTCTTTTCTTTTTCCACACCAGCTCAACCATTCATGTAAAGAAACATAGATCAAAGAACAATTCATAGATTATCCAACACAATCAGCTTAAAATTTGAAGTCGGAAATGGTTCCATTGACATTAAGTAATCAACAATTATCTTAACATGAATAGATAAACACTATTAGATTTGTGGACCGAATTGGTGCATAGGAGGAGATTTTAACACTATTAGATTAATTGATGAGAAAAATACTAATAGAAGGTTGACCTCGAGTATGCAAAGGTTTGAGAAACTTATTGAGGAGTTGAATTTGATTGATCCACCTCTTTCTAATTCTAGATTCACATGGTCCAATTTTAGATTCCCTCCTACTTGTAGCAAGCTTGATAGGTTTTTGGTGAGTAGCGGGTGGGAGTCACTTTTTCCTAATTATAGGTTAGATGCCCTTCCTCGGTTGATATCGGATCATTGCCCAATTGTTTTGGATTGTCTCAAAATCAAGTGGGGCCCTCTCCATTTTAGGTTTTAGAACACATGGTTAGGTCATAACAATCTTAGAAGTCAAATTAGTCAATGGTGGGACTCATCTTCTTCTTATGGGCAACCTGGACACAAATTCATGTTGAAACTTAAGAGTTGAAATGTCATCCCAAAGAGTGGAATGAAAAGGACTTTGGGCTGGCTAACATCAAGAAAAGAGAGCTTGAACATCTAATTGAGGATCTTGATGGTAGAGAAGGTTTAGAGGGTTGGTCAAATGACCTCGATGTAAAGAGAAGGGAAGCTAAAGTAGATTGGACAAAAATGTGTATTAGGGAGGAAGGCATAGCTTCCCAAAAAGCTAAAGTGAAATGGCTCAAAGAAGGGGATATGAACTCGACATTTTTCATCGTCTTCTCTCTTTTAGGAAAACTCAAAACAACATCTCTAAAATTGAGGATGAAAATAGAACAATAGTTGAAGATGAAGACATGATCGAAGAGACAATTATTAGTTTTTTTAGAAAACTTTATAATTCACGGGGGGAAAGTGAGGTTATAATTGAGAACATTCAATGGTCACCAATAAGTGAGACCCAAAAAAATCAAATTGAAAGACCATTTGAGGAAGATGAGGTGAAGAGGGCATTGATGGATTGTGATGGGAGAAAGGCACCAGGACCAGATGGTTTCACAGTAGAGTTCCTCATTCATGCATGGGACATAATTAAAAGTGATTTGATGGCAATCATGGATGACTTCTACCACAATGGAATCATAAATTTTAGTGTTAACGAGACTTATATATGTTTGATTCCAAAAAAAGCTAACTCTTTTAGAGTAACCAATCTCAGACCAATTAGTTTGGTGACATGTCTTTAAAAAGTGGTGTTTAAGGTCTTAGCGAGTAGATTGAGAAGTATTATTCATGTTACCATCTCTGAGGCCCAAGCAGCTTTTGTTCAAGAAAGACAAATATTAGATGTTGTATTGGTTGCCAATGAAGTGGTTGAGGATTACAAGAGGAGAAACAAAAAAGGAATCCTGTTCAAAATTGATTTCGAAAAAGCTTCGGAGAGAGATGGCGTAAATGGATCAAAGGTTGTCTTAATTCTTCCAATTTTTCGGTAATGATCAATGGAACGCCAAAAGGAAAAATTAGGGCATCTAGAGGTCTAAGACAAGGGGATCCTCTTTCTCTTTTTATTTTTACTTTGGTTGTAGATGTCTTAAGTCGGATCATTGATAGAGAAATTGCTCGAGGACCACTTAAAGGGATGGTGGTTGGGAGAGATAAGGTATAAGTTTCTCATCTTCAATATGCAGATGACACTCTTTTTGTTGGATGGGGACACTCTTAATTTAGAAGTAATAATGAGGGTTTTAAAGGAGTTCAGTGATGCTTTAGGTTTGAAAATTAGTATGGCAAAGAGTCAAATTGTAGGTGTTAATTTGGAAGATGCATTAGTATCTCAAATGGCTAGCCTTATTGGGTGTGGGGTAGGAGCATTTCCAATTAAGTATTTAGGTCTCCCATTAGGTGGTAATCCATCATCTGTTGATTTTTGGGGCCCCGTCATAGGAAATATTTCTAGGAAACTAGATAGTTGGGAAAAGGGTTATCTTTCAAAGGGAGAGAAGTTATGTCTTATCAAATCGGTGCTTGAGGCCATTCCCACTTACTACATGTCCATGTTTAAGATGCCAGGTAAGGTTGCGAGGGTCATTGAGAAGGCATTTAGAGATTTTCTTTGGAGTAAAATGGATGAGAAAAAAGGTTTTAGTCTCATTAAGTGGAGAACGGTAGAGAAACCATTGGCAAAGGGAGGATTAGCATTAGGTAACATCCAAAAAAAGAATCAGGCTCTTGTAACGAAATGGCTTTGGAGACTTTCAAAGGAGAGGGAGGCATTGTGGAATAAGGTAATTAAAAGTATTCATGGTCTTGATCCTAATGGGTTGGATGTCGGAATGGCTCCTAGAGTGACACATCGAAGTCCTTGGAAATTTTGTAACGGCCTGAAATTCATTCACTGTTATTAATGACGTGGTTGCAGAAGTGGCTGACAGCTCAGACGCTCGCGGGACCCCAATTAGGCTAGTGCGCACCTGGAGCTAGGTAAATAGTTACTTTGTGTGCTGAATTGTGCAATTTGCGATGTTTATATTGAAATAAAGTAAATGACATCTCAATGTTTGTATTTATATTATATTTGACGTGCGAGATCGTGTGTTAAGTATTCGCCTCGATATGTGTGTCGACGCGAGTACTAGGTAGTCTAACCGACTTAACACTAGGCCGGGAGAAATAATACACACATAAAATGAATAAAATTGGTTAAATTATAATATGGAATGTATATTTGGTGGTTAGGGACAAGGTATTACGCGTATGTCGCGGTTTGGGAAGCAAAACCAAGCGTCGGAACACCCGAAACACCACTTTTTGAGTTAAATACAAGGGTGAGTGTGCCATCAATGTCACAATTTGAGTCATGAGAGGTTGGAAATGAAGCAAATAAGGTTCATTTGATCTCCTAGAGATGCACAAATGAGATATGATGCAAAGTCATCTATATAAGTCAAAATTGACTTATTTCCACCACCTTTTCTCTCTCTTATCCTTCTAATCCGAGATTTGGAGACAAGGAAACAAGGGTTTGAGTGATCAAACTTGGTGATTCAAGGAGATTGGAGGAGTGAAAACATCAAAAGCAATGTGAGAATGACATACACCTCAAATTTCTCTATCTTTTAATCTCAATTTTAGAGTTGTTGGTGATGGTTTGGTGGTTGTTGAGTTGTTGTTTTGATGGGGTTTGTCGTGCTTTGAAGTTCTGTTGTTGGTGTTGTGGTTGTTGTTGGTTTGGTGGGGTTGTTTAAAAACCCAAAATTTTCAGCAGTTTTGTTGTCCGGAACGCGATTAGCGCGCTAATGATGTCACCTAGCGCGCTAATGTTCTTCTTGATGAAGAACGTATAACTATCTGGGAATCAGCGCGCTAATTCCCAGACCAAGCGCGCTAGATTCTGTTGTTTTGACATTATTTTTGTTAAATGATTTAAAACACATCCAAATGAATAAAAATCAACTATAAATGGAAATAGGTCATTTCGGGCGGTAATTTGGGATCTCTGGGACTAGGCGGAGTCGGACCGGGGGTTATTGACGGGACACGGAGTGCGGTTTGAGGTGTGTAGTATCCCAACTGAAATTTCTTGAGCAGTACTTTATTTTGCTTTTGAATTCACATTATGTCTTTCATTACTCTATTCTTGGTGTGTTATAATGGACGGACGTTGAGGCTCTCCCTCCGTGCCATTTCTGTGTGTACGTCCACTAGGCCATAGCACGTGTGCCATCTCGGTGAATAGGGCTACCCGAGAGTCGTGTTGGGCACGTGTGGGTGCGTCGTAGGTTCCACGCCGACCACCTAGCGGATCCAGATACTGGTCTTTCTTGAGTGCTACTCGCCGGCAGTAGTATGTTGGGAGTCCGAAGTATGGCGCTAGTCTGACCATAGGATATAGGAACACACACTTTGAGCTTTCACTATTACATATGCATGCGATGAGCACAGTTGTCTGTATTTATTTCCGCATGTTTATTTAATAGTTTTGTTTAAATTCAAGTATTTACTTTCCGTATTGCTCACTTACTTTCCTTGAGAATACTCACTCTGGACTCGTCATCTACCTTTTTGTGATGGCTTGAGTGCATATCCTAGTACAAGCCGTGGCAAGGGCAAGCTACCGGAATATTTGTGATTCAGAGACATATAGCCAGACTTGTACGTTTGTATATATCTATTTTGTTTTATATTGGGGATTTGGGCTTGAGATACACTATACACTGATATTTTGAGCTCTTTGAGGTTTATATATGATATATGATGTCATATGGCTTTTCCACTAGGTATCAGAGTTAAATGCATGACTATAATGTTCGTATTCTAGATTGTCATGATAAAAGACTTCTTCTGTGATTTATTTGGGTTTAAAATGATCTTAGCGGATGACTTGAGTTCAATAACAATTTAAACAGTAAATTGTTGTAATTTGAACTTAATAATGATTAAATGGTGGATGAGTTGGCATGTGAGACCAGTGGCGCTTTGGTAGGCGGCGCGGTAGGCTGGGTTGTGGGCCCGCATCGGCCCTCGTGGCGGTCCATTTGGAAAATAGGCCGTTACATTTTGGTATCAGAGCTAAATGCATGACTATAATGTTCATATTCTAGATTGTCATGATAAAAGACTTCCACTGTGATTTATTTGGGTTTAAAATGATCTTAGCATATGACTTGAGTTCAGTAATTTAAACAGTAAATTGTTGTAATTTGAAGTTAATAATGATTAAATGGTGGATGAGTTGGCATGTGAGACCCAGCTGGCGCTTGGTAGGCCAGGTTGTGGGCTCGCATCGGCCCCCGTGGTGGTCCATTTGAAAAATGGGCCGCTACATTTAATAGTTACTTTGTGTGCTGAATTGTGTAATTTGCGATATTTATATTGAAATAAAGTAAATGACATCGCAATGTGTGTATTTATATTATATTTGACGTGCGAGATCGTGTGTTAAGTATTCGCCAGGATATTTTTATGGGGCTGGAGATCCAGAGGTAGCGGAGGTGGCTGTTGTCTCATGAGCGGCTACATGACTTGCTTCGGGTCGAGGAGATTGATCGGCCGAGCTTATCGAGTTTCTGCCTGAGAGCCGATGCTGCGATCCGGTGGACTACCTACACCGCGACTCATCCTGTCGTGACTACTTGGGCAGAGTTCCGGACGTTGTTCATGGATGAGTATATACCGATGGAGGTCAGGGTCCGCTTGAGGGAGGAGTTTTTATCCTTGGACGTAACTTCAAGTGATTTTGTATTGACGTTGACGAAGGACTTCTTGTCCTCGACATTACTTTATCAATAAAATTGTTTGTTTACTATCAAAAAAAAAACTTCAAATTTTTTTCTTACGTTGCATTGAATAATTCAAATATCCTCAATAAACACAACATCCACCAATTTGTTTTCAAAAATGAACTTAAAGAAAGAAAAAGGAACAGATGACCAATCAATTTACAGATTTTCCTTCTTTTTATTTTTCTTTGAGCCAGGAGAATGAACAAATTCATTAAATGAGGAAAAATGCAAAGAGATAAACTTATGATTTTACTTACCAATGGACATGAACTTTGTTAAAGTTAGAAACAATAAGTTGGAAAAATAAAATTTATTATTGGGAAGTATGAATTTGCACGGAAGCCTAGTTTCATCAAACATAGATCAAAAGGCAGACCCCAGAATTTTCGCCCAATTTATAAAGTGGGCAACAAAGGATAAACCTTGGACCCATGGATAGGTTGACCCTAAAAAAGTAACCGTACAACTCAAAAGTAATACAAGAGCATAGAAGAAAAGTCCAATAAACCGTTAGCACCATGAACAGGTTGAACTAGAAAGTCCAAACAATACAAAAGAACCTGCTGAATTCCAAATAATAGTTCCAGTTCCAGTTCATAGAACCCATGTGCAAAAATGTTCCAGTAGAAATCCCCGATTTCAACAAGGTAAAAAATGAACAATTTTCTAGTCACTTGAATCACAAAAAGCAGCTTACTTTTCAATGTAAAATGAATCAAAAGAAATTGGAGTTCAAGAGTGAGTAGAAATCTATGTGAATAATTATTATGGAAACTGGAGCATTTAATGTCCGCTGGTCAAGTTCTTCAATTAATATAAATAAATTTTGTTTTTGAATTGCTTCCTTCCGACGAATGGTACATTCTAACATAAGCAGAAAATTAGAATGAAAAAGAGATGAAATAGACCATCTATAAAAATACAATTATACGTTGACAATCAATTCTGATTATCCCCGTTACCGCCTACACATTGACTAATTATCCAATTCTCCCCATTTCAGCCATATATGAGCCGTACTCTGTTGTAATCAAGAAGTTATGTGAACATACCACATAATTGTTCCTCATATCCATGACCTTCAATTTTATTTTCTATCTCACTTTGCTTTATCATGGAAATGAATTTCAGCTTGGTTGAAAAGAGAAAGCAAATATAATAATTCCTCATTGGATAGCATCGATGGTCTCTTCTCTTCAAAACCACTAGTTCTTAAGACATCAACAATCTTATCTCTAAACAAATTCATCTCCTAGGTGTTCTTCATCAACTTCTTCTTCATCATTACTCTTATTCGTTTCATCATCATACATACAATTGGTCAGAACTTTATCTTTGTGTTTATCTACCATCTCGGACCTTCTCAACAATTCATAAGCCTTTTTCTTTTGCTTAAACGTTGCACCTAGAGTCTTGTTTTTCTTACTAAAACAAGTCCGTGAAAGCCCACCATTCATTCATATCTACGCTAGGGACATTAACCTTTGGGTAAATTTTAACATCAGAAGAGTCAACTTTTGGACAAGGAATAAAGTCTCTCTTGCTCACGTCCATAATGAACTCTATATCAGCCACTAACTTCACATTCACAACCAAGCAATTGAACTGAGAATCACCGGGATTAGCCAACAAACGACGATCAAATTCTTTTTGAAATAATAGAGTGGCACTTCAAAATGAATTGGTCCCAAAAACAAATTTTGCTATAAGAGGGGAAGATATCCCATAAGAAATATTAGCCACAATTGTATCAAATCGAGGAAAGTTCTGTCTTCAAAGCATCTTTGCAAATAACCTACAAAAGAATCAACATTATGTTCAATCATGAGACTGCGTCATTCTTTTAGGATTTTTGTCAAATAATTTTCAAGTCTCTTACACTAAGTCGATTTTCAAGTTCGCGATTAGAAGCACGGTTAATGAGAATCTCAATCATTCAATTGTCTATTTCAATAGCAACAACCTTTTGAGCAACCTCAAAGAGCTTAAGGGTGAGATTTCCAGTACCAGGTCCGATTTCAAGGATCGTGTATGTGGGTCTCACATCAGCTTTTCGAAAAATGGTGTCAAGTACTCAAGGATTGGTGAGGATATGTTGGCCCCAACTCTCGTGCAAATAAATATTTCCTTCATCTTCTTCATTCATTTTCCGAATTTTCTTGTCATCATTGTCATCATAACCCCACGGTTGCAATAATTACTTGACTTTGTGACAAGTAGTTGGAGAGGTTGGCCCCTTATGACAAATCTAGCAATGTCAAATGAAAAGGAATAAATCCGCCAAAGCATTTTGTCTTTCTCAGCTCTCTTTTACTTTACCTGGCCATTTCAGTTGAAGAAAGAGCCAGAGCTGAACATTAAAACTTAAAATGGACTCAGACCCACGGCAGCGCGAACAGATGAGTAGAACTAATTCTCCCATTAATCATAAATAATATTTTTGTTAACAACAATAATTGTTATAATAGGATTAAATAAAATATTAATCTTACATGATGAACAACCCATCAGTTTCAGAGCTGAGGCTATGTTGTTGTTGTTGTTGTTTGATGAACAACCCAACAGTTTCAGAAGTGTCGTTACAAAATACAAACTCCTAATGTAAGAGTAAAGATAGCCCTATGACTCACCATATCCTAATTAAGCATGATGATTCCAAAGCAAAGCTCTATCATTGAATTTGTGCTTACTATAGTGATCGAAGAAAGCAAAAAGACCATAAATATTCTCAAATTTGAAACTTTACAACATTCGAACAGCTTTTAATCAGTAGGAAATAATATATATCTGACCGAATAATACGATTCAGCCCTTGCAGATAACTCTCCATCCCTACTATCTACTCTTATTACTTGTTATTTATTTCAATACCTTAATCCTTTTACCACACTTGGAGACATATTCGGATCTTCCTCTCACATTTTGTATTTCCAAACCAAAAATTTAAAATTTATCTAACAAAATTCTACTCCTTTTTGTGAATACACTATCAAGTTAGTCATGCCCTACTAATCAGTAACTTATTCCTTGTTTTGACAAACTTTGGAATTCAATAGCATTTCAATATTAACCCCTCCACAATTTAAAACCAACCCAACAACCCAAAACTGGGGAATCCTTCATCATATTGAACTTGAACAATACCGTTGGCGTCTCATTCTTTTTTTCAATGCAACGCAAATGCCAATGGTGAATAGGAATTGCCCTTGAAAGGCAAAGTCTTTGGTTTTCCACTTCTCGTATCCTCTTTTGGAGATAAGGGAAACCCTAATGAGAGAGGGTTTAGGGTTTAGGGTTTATGGATTTGACCTTCAAAAAACATGAACTTGGCATAAAATCAATTTTGCAAATTTGACTCCTGAAGAGCGTAACAGTTCAGATAAGTCTAGGGCATCAATCAACACTTTCAAGCAATTTGACTCCTGAAGCTAGAAATGATTACAACTTAAACACTCGAAATCAAAAAATCCACCTCAAAATGCGGAAATCCAAACGATTAACAACATCGATCAAAACCCTAAACATATTTATAGAACACCATATTAAGACATCAACAATACTCAATGACTGAAAAAAAGAACACGAATCGAATCAAACTAAATGAAGAAACCCTTAAATCCAAGCCAGTGAACCCATTAACCTAAAGAGATTGTTTTGAGTACCCAATTTTTCTCAAAATCAATTCTTGATGGGGTTATCAACATTCAAGATGAAAAACAGTTTTTGATTGAAATTGCTTACCTTGTTGTTCCTCTGTTGATGGTTGAATCGAATTTGGAGATCGGAAGAACAGCTGAACAGTTGAAGAGAACGAGCGAGAGAGAAAGAGAATCGCAAACTAGCAAACTAGGGTTTTTGCTCCTCTGATTTTAGGAGTGAAGAGGAGAAGACGAATGACAGCTTTTTGTACGAAATTACTGACGTGCCCTCGCGTGCGAGGAGTCGAACCTTGCATTTTTTATTTTTTATTTTTGACTTTCAACTGGAGTCGAATCGACAACCGCCGAAATTAACCTTTCTTTTCATTTCACCAAAAATACTTTGATGTATTATTTAATGAATAAATATTATTTTTTTATAATTTTGTAGTTGAGGAGGATGACGGTGTGTGTAGACAGAAATAAGGCAATGTATATATGGGAGGTGAAGACAAAATTATAAAAATAAAGAAAAATTAAAAAGTCAAGATTTGTTTTAAAGTGAGTGTGTCCAGTAGTGGTGACCTTAGCATTATTCAATAATTGATTCAGTTTTACAGCTCCACTATGAATTATAGTAGTTATATAGGTATGTTGGGTTCATTAGACTCACATGAGCTCTATAATAACTTTGTTGTGAAAGTAAAACCAATCTAGGTTTGTCCACTGCATTTTAGAAAAATTAAAAAATTGCCTAAACTTAATTAATAAAAAAAACTTGAAAATTTAATTAGCTATGAAATTAAGCTTGTAGCTAAAAAAATTTCATATTTAATATTACCTATAAAGAATCAAAGTTAAAAGAGCGAAACCAATTTTCAAACATCGATAATTTGTAGACTGACTGTCTTGCCATCCATATACACATGCATATATGGAACGACATTTTATGGAAGAAGATTTATGAGTAAACCTATTTCCTTGATTTGTTATTGTTGACCGTTATGTGCCTTCACATATAATTTGGCGTACTTATAATTATATGACTTTTCTTAGCATATAATTTGCTAATCTTGTGTTGTACGTAATGATGAGACATGCACGGTGTAAGGGGGGTTGAATCTTCTAGAGAGGGTATTAGCATAAGATTAGTAGCAAATATATATATGGATATTCTTCAATGTAGCTCAAATATATACTCATGTCATGTAACCCTCTCAAAATGTGTTGTTCATTAAATAATTTGTCATGTAACCCTCTCAAAATGTGTTGTTCATTAAATAATTTGTGCATTTATGATGCCTCGATTAATGTATTATATTAGAATTCAGCGGTTGTAAATAGTGTACCCATGATACCCATATATATATAGCAAAAGTATCATTCGATAGTTTTCCTAGTATGTAATAAATTGGCGATGTATATCCCACATATTTTGCTTTTATATATATACTAGTTTCATGAACGTGCTACGCACGACTACGCCTGCTAAGCTTAGTTGAGATTTTAATTAAAAAAATAAATAATGTTAATTTAATATGCAACTAAATATAAAATTTAAATTTAAATAATATGTATGAGTTTGAACAAACTATATAATATAAAATCCAATTAAACATACATAATTTGAATATGTAATAAGTAGAAATACTATTCAAGAAGCATCATTTAGCTCCACAAAAAAACTAAAAAGAAAAAAGGATCCATAGAAACAAAATATCGAAGCAAAAGATGTGACAAAAGCCCCGACTTCACAATTGTGGACACATATACTATAAACATTCGTAAACATTACATGACATATATTGATCACCATCATCATGGTAGAACTACTACATATATACAACGCGAAAAATTAGAACTTACTGTATTTTATAGTACTATATACATGACACGATTTGCTCATCTAAATACTATCTTCTTTTGAAAAAAAATAGAGCTATACATCAATATTTTGCTCAGAGGTTAATGACTTTGTGGTTGTTAGTCATCCCTAGTCTTCTAATAGTTTAACACACAATGCATTGCATGCCTGATGTAATTATTAATCAAAATGTATGTTTAGCAATTTATAATGAATGGGAAATCCAATATATATGTGATCGTATAAGTATAAATTGAAATTTATACATACACTATATATAGTGAAGAATCGATCCCAGGGTGGATCAATGTGATCTGATGACCAAAAAACAATGAAAGAATCAATTAGTGACAATAAGTACTACATGTATATATCCACTAATTATAGGTTAATTAAAATAAAAATGTGGCCTTAAAATGGGGCCTTAAACATGTTTAAATTCAATGAATCTCATATTCATACCGATCTTGAAAGCTATTAATTTGAACCAATCTCTTTGGACCCATGTTTAGTTGCACCATCCTCATCATTATCAATTGCTAAATCATGTAACAAATCAATTGTATATGGTGCTAATTAATTATCTATTAAGTTGTTAATTAGTTCAAATAAATTAAATTAAACTTTTTTATACATGATTCACATACTGACCTTTCCATTACTTATTTTTTCTACAGCGAGTCCCATTTCCATGACTGCATCCTCTATCTTCTCAAGTATAATTACTGGACTATGATTCGATATAAAATTTATATTTCTCTCGAAAACATTGTGCGAATTAATTAAGCTCAATTTATCTTCCTCTCAAAAGCATTAATTGGAGCACAGCTTGGATTCATCTCTTCTTGATCTGCTTGCTTCAAAATAAGTTCAACTTCATTAATTAGCTACCTAGTCTTTCGTATATACATGTTACAAAGAGCAATGAAATCAATTAAGTTCATATATATGTATATGAATGTACAATATTGTTTTTAATTCAAAAATCATCTTCTAGTCCTTCATCGTCATGGTTAGTCGAAGGGATATAATCTTGGTTGAACCAGCCATCTTCTTTGATCTTGGTAATTGTAATGCGAGTAGCGGGATTGGGGTCGAGAATTCTCATGATCAAGTTCGAGCACGAAGGAGAGCAATGGGAATATTAGTCTTTCCCTTGGCTGCTTGAATTACATACATATACTTTCATTAATTATATATGTGCATTGAAATTATGATTTCAAATACTTAAAATGTATTTGCTTGCTAGTCATTAGACCCAACAATTAATTTATTCACGCGAATACCTCACCTTCGATAGAGCACCTCAAGATTCCAATCGTCGAAAAGGAAGTGAGGTTGTTAGTAAGCATACAATTACACCGCACGACCACACATCTTATCTTCCTCATCCATCAACATACCCCCATTCAACATAACATGCAATATATATATATAGATCATCGATGCGTCGTTGGGAAGAAGAGAATTAAGATGTGCATTAAAGAAAATGTAGTATTTTGAGTGATTAATATAAATAAGAAATCATCAAATCATTAATCCTCAACTTCGAAGAGTTAGTGAAACGAAAAATATAAAGGTGGCGTTGACCTACTGCTTAGAATTTTAAATGAAACATAAACCATGATGCATTTTCCTACATCGAAAATTCTAATTATCATTCGTTCATCTTTGTAAAGAATGACAACTCCTTGTAAGGAAAAAAATATCGAGCGAGAGAAATGTCATGTGAAGGATATTCAACTTTTTATCTACTCATGGATATCAATCTAAAAAATAAGTTGATTCTGAAAATACTTAAGACGAATGGCATCTAGCACATGAACTATTGTAAACGGTCCACTATTGAAAGGCATATTGAGGTTTGGTAAATGTATGGCTTATTAGACATTCGTAACCTCATCAAAAACAAAATGTTAAGATTAAGGGAATATTTCGGATATTAACCTAAATGTTGAATGGTAATCTTCCAATATGAGGATGCAACCATGGAAAGAGATTTATTTTCACTATACATTTCAGCCAGCATGTATGCTTTAATCTAAAAGAGTTGAGATGGACTTGTCTAAAGTTTAATGAAGAACTATAGTATATTTGGTCATGACCTTGTTATTTAGAAATCGAAGAACCAAGCACTTAATTCATAATGCACATAAAATAATTACCCCTTCAAAAACAGCAACGATTGCCCCATTCAACAAAGGGTCATAAGTAACATAGTTGTGTCCACTGATCCACCACAATCAGCCGTGCACCTAAAGTCACGAATTAAAGAATATGGAAGCTCTTAGCGAATATTCACTCAGATCCCCAAAAGGAAAATCTTAGGAACTTGTAATTGTGTAAACATGTGAAAGTCAAAAACCTATGTCATAGATTTTGGCATACCAGTATATATCAGTTGGCTTGTAGTCGAATGCGTACTTGAATGTTGTAGCAGTGTATATCATGTACCAACTAGTAGTGTGCAGAACACCCTGGTAGTAGGCACACTCTTTTAAGTCTGTTGATTGAAGTTCAAGCAATGCGCTAGATTTGTGTGTTTTGGAGTTCGGTTTTCTAGTGGTGAAGCTTTTCAATGGAAGATTATTTATGCTAAATGTTGTGCCCTTTTTTGTAGTATGATTTCTCTCAATTTTGCATATCTTCTCCATCTAACGAAGATGATGGCAATTGTTTACTTTATGATTGAGTTTTTGCAAATCTTTGAGCATCTATGCTTGGAGGGTAGGATCATATTGCAAATAGCTTCATTAAAATTGTATTTTTTTTAGTTTTTCATAACAAATAGCTTGCATTGCCATCTTAAACACTTTTGAAGAATTGAAGTTTTTTGTTTGAAATTTGTTGTTTCTTCACTACAAAAAAACGACAAATCGAAACGGAATTTTCCATCTCGATTTTGCATAAATTCCGTCTCTAATCTAATCTACAGAACGAGAGACGGAATAAATTCCGTCTACGATTTGGTCGACGTGATTCAATCGATGGAATTGTGATTATGTTTCGATTAGAGACGGATTAGAGGCGGATTAGAGGCGAAATTTAGAAACGAACGAGAGACGCGAAAATGGAGATTTTTCTAAATGGTACAATTGTTCATGCATTAAATCTCGATCCGTGGCTAATCGAGAGACGAACGAGAGACGGAAATCATGCATTAAGTCTACGATCCGTTGCTAATCAAAGCGGAAATCATGTATTAGTCTCGATTAAAATCTCGATTCATCAATTCACTTTTTTTAGTTTTCACACCTAAGCTTAATCCAATTGGTTCTCATAACCTCTAAACTTGAAAAAACAACCATAGGACCTGCTCCATCGCCTGCACCCCCTCCAACAACTCCTTGGGGGGTGCTAACATCCCCCCAAAAAAACAAAATTTGACATACATACACAAATCAACAATATATATCAACAACAAATATTCAATTGAGAAAAAACATAAAATTCGATATTAAAAAGGATTTATATATACACAAATCAACAATATATATTAACAACAAATTTTGAGTATAACATTTGTCCTCATCAACTGATCATTGTGTTGGGGAATTCCCATCATGCAGAATGCAATTTACATATAAATATACACACATACATCGTGACTAGTTGATAACTTTGAAAAGGAAAGAATTATGCATATGATTACGTGTTTTCACAGAAGTAGATCCCTTTGATTCTTGCATCTCCAACTCATGCTCATACCATGATACAAGAATCGGCTTCAAGTGAAGAAGAGGTTCCTTTGTTGTCTTTCGAGGATAATCCTCTAGTTGAAGTTTGCACAGCGATCGTGCAACTAGCATCGACGTAATTCCTACGATCGATATCATGGCGCGATGGGGATAAGTATTTTGCTCTTGTTATGAATAATGCCGATCAATCTTGCAACTCGGTCACACTCTACATCAACAACAACAGAAAATAAAATGAGTTTTATAGTGAAAGTGAGATTTTTAGCAATTTAAAAAAAATCGAAGCTGTAAAAGCAAATGCACGCGATAAATACAGATCGAAAGCACGAAAAAATGACCAAGATCAGCAAACATTGCCTCGGCAAGCACTGCAATCACACAAATAGACTTTTGTGTTAAGACAATCAAGCGCTTTACAATGTCTCATTAATTCCATTAATTGCAAGGGGAAGAGTGAATCCTATGAACTTTAGAGACAATCAAGGAAGACCACATATTCATCTCTTGAATTTGGGAAATAAGATTCAACTTCTAGGTGCATGTTTCGAGACGATCAGATTTGCGATTAAGCTAAAAATCCATCAAATAAAGTCACAACTCCTTCAACTGAGTTAAGCTAAAAATCCAGCAAGATCAATATGTTACAACTCTAAAACCGGTTGTGATCCAAATATCCAAATACACAAATCCCATAACAAAAATCATGCACGAATACCAAATACACAAATCCCACAAAATCACATGGATTTGATATATTAAGGATCATATATAGGTCAAAGGAAAGTATGGCCAATGGCTTTAATAAGAAGAAGGATGTCCCAACCATGAAGCAGCAATACCATTGAGAAATACCAAATTACATTTTCACATGTCCATCTTAGACTCGACCATATGAAAGGATCTTGTAATGATTTCATTTTCTACTAAACAAGGCATATACATTGTATTTAGATAGAAAAAATGCAAGAGAAAAAGCAAAATGCATTTAGCTTTATTCTAACATCAAATGAGCTATTTGTACTTATTAAATGCGAGAAAAGTTTACTACACAGTAATTAGCTTTGAAGCGCCCAAGCAAACGACATTAAAACAACACGTACACCATCAAATTAAATAACATCAAACACTATGATTTTGCTGATGTTATTCTTTTGGAATTAGAAAGCGAGTTGCCTTCCATTAATCAAAACATTAGGATAGATATAGGTCCATTAAAAATAGTACGAGTGAATGATGGTGAATACTTTAAATTCTGGAAACATAGGTCCAATAAACCAAATTAGTACACTACAATGATTAGACATGGAAATAGCGAGGACTATTTTAAAAATACCATTACAACGAACCTTGAACGGTAATTTGTTTTTAAACAAACATGATAATCTATTTCAAGTAGAGAAGCAACCAAGCCACGATAGTGATCAAAATGTGCTTGTGGAGCAATAGTCAAAAAGATCAGCGAAAAATCGACTAAAATGTAAAGTGCAACGGTTATCGGCAACTATTTTTCTTGTCATTAACATCTTATCACATTTTTAAGATAAGAAAATTTTCTTCAAAAAACAAGATAAAGATAAAATCGGGAGTAGACACGACATGCAACCAAAACACGTAGGGAAGAGAAATGAGGTGAAAATTGCCCAAAACACATAGGGAAATGGTAATTCAAATTGCCCAAAACACATAGGGAAAAGAAATGAGGTGAAGAAATTTGAATAACCCAAATTCATGAAATGGTGAAAATTGAATATTCCAAATTAGTTGAGGTTGGCTACTGAAGAATCAAAATCATTCATTATGCTCAACTTTGTGCAATTGTTGAAGTCTTCCAGTCTTACATCCTCATAATCAATACGCCTATATAATTTATCCAGTTTCTATTGAGTCGAGTTTTAATCGCATTACTAAGACTTGAAAGCAAGACGAAAGAGAGTCCTCAAAAGCACTTTTACCTTAAGATTTCGAACTTGATGAGGGCATCCAATGCCAGGAATAAAAAGCTGCTTCTCCAAGTTGTTGCACAAAAGTCGAGGTTCAATTCCTATTAGCAAATAACCAACATATACAAGTAAGAAACAAAGCAATGGAAAGAAGAGTTTTCCCTAAAATCTTAGAGCAGAAAAAATGAACAATGAAAGGAAAGCTAGAAACTAGACAAGGAATCAAATGGCAAATAAATACAATCAGAGATGCCATGTTGCTTCCCCTTCGCCGTGATGCACATTACGTGTTGAAAAGTCACGATGTGGCAATCAATGCAAAGACAACGACCATCAGCGCATTCCTTGTTTTGCTTGATGCATTGTCTAGGTCCCTTGATATCTCCTCACCAAACTCCTTCCACACTTTTGTTTGTATTGAATAATAGGCATTACCAGGTTACTGAATTGGCTCTTTCCATCGATCATGTGAAATTGTCACTTCGATGGTCTCCTGAGATTTAGTGCACAGGATTCATAGCACGAAGCAACCAGACCAATTATGAAGTAACCTTCATCTCGAATGTAAAGAAGGGCACCGAAATAACACCCTGAACCAATTGAAGATTAATCATATATGCTTGTATCATTCAACAATGCACGAGACTAATAAAACTATGTGAAGAGAAAATGTACAAACACAACAATGACAACTTCTACACGTAGATGTGCAAGCAACTCAATCGATACCCAATCGTCATAGCGAAGAGAGAAGTCCTCAGATCCGGTGACAATGCGAGGCGTAAAATGTACGGTCTCGTCACGAGAAAGCGAAAACATTCTATGAATTGAGACTTATGCGCTTTACCGAATTCCACCCTCCACCATTGTGGCAAGATGAACTTGCTTGATTACAACTACTCTTTAAAATACCAAGATTGAAGAAAAACACAATTCTTTGAACAACAGTCCTCACTATCTGAAATGAATCAATGAATAGAATAAGTGAAACAAATCTATGCAAACAACCAAGAAACCAAGTCAAATAGACTCTAAAAATAGGCATAATTTGCTTAAGTAGGAAGAATCAAAATTGTTTTTGTTGAGACAAAAAGCGAAAATCTTAGATTTCTAAAATTAGGATTGATAATAAACTAGAGTACTCTAAATATATACAATGACCACAATATAAACATAAACATTACAGTCTTTGAAAATAGATTTTACTCGAAGGGACTTACGAACAACTAATGCACAATAACTATTCATTAATGTTTCTCAATCAAACATTTTTTTCAATAAAGGATTGAAAGAAAGCAAAATCATCAAATTAAGAATGTATAATGATATCTCTCTCTCTCTCTCTCTCTCTCTCTCTCTCTCTCTCTCTCTCTCTTCTCTCTCTCTTCTTTTTTATAACTAATTGAACAGTCATTTAGCCCATTTCTGACATACAAACATGGCACACACTTGTGACACCACGACCAGGATTAATTAAATCTTCCAAATAGTTAGGGATCCGCTACAAGTATCACCACCAAAGACTCAACAATTTAAGTAGCAACCAAATGCAGACAATGAAAGAGTTGCTTTCGTTCAATTTTCGACGATTTTCAATCCTTGAAAACTCTCAAATCACTACAAACTAACCACACCAAATCCTACTTATCCCCATTAACTTCAAAAACGAACGAAAAGATTGAACATCAAAGTTTCAACAAAAAAACCCTAAAAACAGTTTCGGTGAGTGAGGTACACAGAGTACTTGAGAATATCAGCCAATTGGCCATTCGTCGCCATGATCGAGCGATTGTAGCTCTACAACAACAATTGAATGAATCAATCAAAATCAGACAACAATCGCGAAGAGATCAACAAAAACAATCAAGTTTTACGGAGACGATTGAGATTACCGCAGAACTCAGCTAAGGAGCACGATCTTGGAGAAGCCCATCCAGACCGCCTTTGCATCGCCATCGCTCGGTGGATGAAAAGAGGATTTACAGCGAAACCCTAATAGGCCAGATTAATCTCGACTGTGTTGATGGAGAGAACACTTTGATGGCGAACGAGATGGTTGGTTGGTTGGTTGGTTTGAGAGGAGAAAGAGCGAGAGATTAATGGCGGTGCGAGTGAAGGTTGAGGAGAGATGGCGATCTGAGGCTCCGGCGTCGGCAAGGAAGCGGCGAGCGTTGACGGAGGCGAGAGGGGGGACGCGAGGTTAGGGCTCGACGAGAAGATAGCGAGAGAGAAGAGCGAGGCAGAGGCAGAACTTGTGGGATTTTTTTTTTTTTTTTTTTTTGGGGGGGGGGGGCACTCATCAAATCTCGAGATTTGATGCACAAATCTCGAGATTTGATGAACGGTTATAAGAAAACAAAGTTTTGGTGGGAATGTTGGCGCCATTTTTTAGAGATGAAATTTAATTCCGTCTCTATTTTAGTCTACGATTAAATCCGTCTCAATTAAAGTCTCTAATTATTTTTTTAGCATGAACTTAATTAAGTTGCTAATTACATTTCTAAATTTCATTTTCCTTGTAGTGCTTGAAGTTCGGTTACAAACTTTTGAAGAACTTGGGAATTAAAGCATAACAGCTGTCTGGCATGCTAGAATATGTCTTGCAAGCATTTCAACAAACAGCTAGTGTTCAAGATCTTAAACCCCAATTTAGTTTCGGAAATCAAAACCTTAAAACCCCATTTCCCAAAATCAATCAAACACATAGAAACCACGAATCAAATTGAACATTGAAACCGAAACACACATAGAGAGAACACACATCACCGATGAGTAAATTTAATTCGAGACAATTGAATCTCACTCACCTTCTCCAAAGATTTATCTTTATCTCGGAGCACGAGCTAGAGATCGATCGAAGAACAATTGAGTCGGAACACGACGATGAGTGATCGATCGAATAACAATTGAATCTAGCGAAAAAACGTGTATTAGATTGATGAGATAAAAAACGTGTATCGTATTGGAGTGATCGAGCTAGTGTATTGTATTGAGGAGTTCGAGCTTGATTTGGAAATTATAAAAAAAAAAAAAAAAAAAAAAAAGATCAAGGAGCAGTTGATGAGAAGAGGAGTTGTAGCTTGATTTGGAGAATAAAAAAATGAAAGATCAGGAAACGCAACATAAGTATGGGCAAAAATATAATTTTGCTTACGACTCAAAAATTTGTGATTGATGCTTTTATATATACTAGTTTCAGGACGTGCTACGCACGATTGACCGCTTCGAAACAATGTGAATTAATTTCTAAGAATTTATTAATAAAATTCAAAATTGTAATTAAAATTTAAAAATTAGAAATACAAGTACCTTTTTTAGCTTATCAATATTCTCTAATGTGATTGAGATAAGATGTGAATGAAAAAACAAGCTAGTCATACTAGGACATTACTTCCTAATAAAAAAAGGAAACAAAGAAAAAAAAACACAAATGGTTTGACCGTCAATTTGTAAACACTTGCTTGTGGAGATTACGTAGAATTGTACATAAAGTTCAATCTTTACCTCAAACTCTATAGATAGAAATGATAACTTTGAAATTATGAATGTAAATAATTGAATTAGTTGGGATTAAAGCTTTATACACATTTTTTTCACATGATTAATCAAATTTTTTTCATTAAAATTTCTTACGGATTTTGGGTTTGTTCCCCCCCCCCCACACCTTCTTCAAACCACCTTTTTTTTTTTTTTTTTTTTTCCCCCCACCTTCTTCTTCTCCCTCTCGGATTCTCTCTTCTTCACTATTTATATATATATATATATATATATATATATATATATATATATATATATATATATATATATATGGCGTACTGCCCCAAATTCCCAATGCATTTGGATGTACGCTTGAGCCTGAACCGTGCGGAGTCCCGAGTCGGTTTCTCAATGAGCGGGCGAGCCTAGTCACCTCAACTTATCAACATTTTAAGGTTTTTAAGGTTTATGAAAGAGTTATTGCGGTTATAATACGAGCGGAAGTGAAAATCATATTCTAATCAAATAATGGGAAATAACTCAATCAAGGGAAATTAGGAATCTATATAAATGTCGAAACCCCCAAGAACAGTCATATCCAAGTCAACAAAATGAAATTATGGAAATCACCTCAAACCTAGTTCCGGTTCCAAAACAACTATATATGTATATACAAAAACGTCATACAAAAAGGATAGGTACGAGCCTACATCTCGGTACCTCACGTCCATTATGCTCACAAAAAGTCTCTAGACACGGTCCCTTGCCCTGCTTGCTCTCAGTCTTATCTGCACCCACCGTCACAAACTAGACGGTGAGCAAGCTGAGAGAAATTGAAAGTAAAGCAGAAAGAATATAACGATAATTCATGAAACGACAAACAAGGCGAGTCTAAATATCATGCGAATGCTTGAAATGCGGGAATATAAATAAGCAAGAATGCATGATAAATTTGGAAATGATAGCAATCGAAACATGAGTGTTCTACGAGTCAAGAGAGGCAATAAGTAGTCCATATTCCACAACAATACCATAACAATCCACAACCATCCACAACAATCCGATTACATGGTATCACACAATCACTAGGGGTGGTCAAACACTCGTGCGCTCGAGTGCCGCGTTTTATCCCTTCTAGTGCGGGCGCATGTACGCCGAGACGTACTTATGCCAAGAACACACATACAAGAACATAGAATGGAATGCCAATGATGGGATAATAACGAACACGAGAAAAGTGAAAATGAATCACATGATATCTTCTTAGGCGTGCTTACTAACGTACAAATGCTTTTAAGGCAATTGTACTTACACAGATTATCGTAATCCACGTAAAACTCCATGCGACTCCTAACAGCGTATCCTCAAGTTTCCGTTACGACAAGGTCGGAAACTCGTGTTATTAGGTCGAGTCATTCACTAACACTTAGGTTTAAACTTATCATTATTTCCAATGTTTTGAATGGCTCGGACGGTCATACATTTTAATAAATAAAAGAAGACACTCTCTCGGGTTTTGAAGACAAACTACGTATTCGTTTCATCGCGAGTCATAGGCTCGGCTCGATCGTATGCGGGTCACGTCATGGTCTCGCGGACCGGCAACATGATCACGACGTCATAGCCATTCATCGCCACGCGACGTTTGAATAGCAACTATACATTTTTTTCGACTCGACGATGGCATCACACGAACTAATTCCAAAAGCCTTACGTACGTTTGTTTCGGACTTAGCCGAGGATTGCTAGACGTCAACTAATATTAAGTGAGACCTCGACAACCTTTAATGATCGTGGTTCGGCCAGGTAGGACCGCCGGCGATGGTGGTTTCCGGCGAGCCTCAACGTACACATCACATGAAATATCGGTTCCTTTGCACCTATAAAGCTGTTTTGGTCACTTTTAGGGTTGTGGGACCCACATACGAGTTTTGGTGGGGTCCCAGACACGTTCGGTCTGGTGGTCGGCGGTGGCGCCGCCGGATGAGGACCTTTTCGGCGAGAGGGTCAACACTTAGCAAAAAGCAGAGTTTGTTGTATGTATACAACAAGTACTTTGCATGGGCCATGCGGGGGTGGTTCGGGACGTCTTGGACTCCGGTGGGTCTCGGAGGTCGCCACGGCCGGCCTCGTCACGGCAACCACATGCACACGTAACAAGTGTGACGAACAACAACAAAAACAAAGAGAAATGAAAAGAAACGTGAGCGAGAGGAGAGCAAACCGTGAGGAGAGGGAGAGTGGTCGAGTGCTCACGGGAGAGAGAGAGAGAGTGTGAGACCTCCGGCGACCTTCCTCGCCACCACGGGACCTCAGACGACGGCTTGGTCTCGGCCAGCCGAATGGTGAGCGAACCTAGAGAGAGAGAGCCGTGAGAGAAGTGAAACGCGAGAGAGAGAAAAGCCGAGGGTGAGAGTGTTACCTCGGTTGGCGGCTTCTCCGCGTCCCTGGTCCGGTCACCGGCGAGAGCGAGAGGCGGCGGTGAGCTGAGGAGAGAGTTGACCGAGGTGAGTGGGAGAGAAGATAAATCGGGAGGAGAGAGAGAGTGATGGGAGTGTGACGTGAGTGATGGGAGTGTGAGGTGTGAGTGATGGGAGTGGGTGGGGTGGTTGGTTTCTTTTGTTTGAAATTTCAAATCAATATGGTGGGGTGTGTCCTAGGTGTGCCTTGCCCACCCACAAGTCCCAACCTTAACCCTGGGTTCCCGGACTCACACTTACCTCATCGACCGTATTTTTCTCAGTTACGTGCACACTTTTCTTGTATTTCCTCCCAGGCTACCTAGGCGAGAACTCACGCATAAACAAAAGGAAATCGCTCGAGTGGCTCGTGACACGCATTTAATCCATAATGCTATTACACATATCAAAAATCGTAAAATTACCTCGGTGTCGACTCCCGAGTTCGAAGTACCGAGTCCCGATATCGCGTGGCCGGGTCACGATCACGACACGTGTCACATAAGTCGTGTTAGAAATCGAGGGATGTTACAGTCTCCCCACTTATTAAATTTCGACCCAGAAATTTATTAATAAATAAACTAAACTTCGACTCACACGGGAATCAAATAGATAGGAAAGTGATCTCGCATGTATGACTCTAGTTCCCAAGTTAACTCCTCGTCCCAGTGGAATTGCCATTTCACGAGAACGGAAGGGATTTCCTTGTTCCTCGATATCTTGACTTTACGGTCGACAATTTGAATTGAAGTGTTTGTTCCTCGTACGTGGCATCGTCTTGCAATTCGATCGACTCGAGGTCCACGGTGGTCGTCGCCCTCGCTTTGACTTATCTAGTCGAAGCATTGAAATGTGAAATCTTGGGTGAACACCGACGACGGCGCGGTAGCTCTAACTTAGGTAAGCAACCTTGCAGACCTCTTCACAACTTTGAAGGGGCCAGATAAATCTAGGAGCAAGCTTCCACTTTGATTAGAATCGTTTGTGACCCTTGAGAGGCGAGACTTTCGGTATACATAATCCCCACGTCGTATTGAAGCTCATCGTGATGCGATCATAGTATTTCTTTTGCCGCTCTTGAGCACTCTTAAGCTCGACGGATCTGCCGTGCCTTCTCAGGTGTGATCAACAACGATCTCGGGACAGCGGTCACAACATCTACGGCTCGGCCAATGAAAGGTGATCTACAAGGCACCATAGAGCGCCTCAAACGGTGCCATCTGATACTTGCACGATAAGCTTGTTGTTGTAAGCAAACTCGCACAAATGAAGATACTCTTCCCGACCGCCGTATTCCAAAACACACATCCCGAGCATGTCTTCCAACACACTTATCAACCTCTCGGTTTGTCCAGTGCGTCGTGGATGGAGCAGCGCCGTACTCAACTCTGATGCGGTGCTTGAGCCGAGCTGCATGCTCTGCGCACGATAACGAAGTGACTGCGCTCCTCGATCGACACGATCGACAATGCGAACTCCGTGTAGTCGACAATCTCGCTGCTCGTAAAGAATGCTCGATCTGTCGACTCGGTGTGTAGTGGATACGGGTATGAAATGAAGCGATTTCGTCAATCGATCCTGATTACCAGGATCTTATCATGGCCACGAGGAGATCGGGGCAAGCCAGCTGACAAAATCCATAGCAATGTGCTCCCAGCTTCCATTGAGGAATAGGTAGAAATTTGCTGCGACGATCCTCGGTGCGATCTTCTTTCTCGCTTTGCCAGGCATATCTCGCAGCTCTAATGAATTCGACACATCGATTTCATCCCTGGCCACCAAAAGAGCGTCGCATGTCGGCATACATCTTGGTTCGACCGGATGCACGAGAAAATCTAGAACGGTGAGCCTCACGGAGTATCTCGGTGCGTAAGTCGTACCCGATGGAATCCTGATGCCACGATACCTCGAACAAAGTCGTCGGCCATGAGCTCCAATCTGGATGTTACGAGCCCCGTCGACCATCTTCTTGAATTGTTGGTACGACTCATCGCACTTCTTGTCCTCGAAACGATCGATAGTGAAACGATGCAACCTCATCGACCACAAATCGTATCTGGTAGTCCCCGTGCGTCAGCCGAACTCCTCACTCGGGCGCCTCGAAGACCATACTCGTGAGTCATCGACATACGACCACCTCGGCATCGGATCCCTGCGACTCAAAGCATCGGCAACCACGTTAGCTTTCCCGGATGATACTCTAACGAGAAATCATAGTCCTTGAGAACTCTGCCAACGTCTCACAATCTCGGGTTCGGTTCTCTCGAGTGAATAAGTACTTCAAGCTCTTGTGAGTGCTGTGAATAACTCGAAGCGTCGCCATACAAGTGGTGCCTCCATATTTTTAATGCGAACACTTGTTGCGACCACTCTAAGTCGTGTGTCGGGTAGTTCCTCTCGTGCACTTTCAGGTGTCGAGATGCATGGCGATAACTTTGCCCTCTTGCATCAATACACAACCCAAGCCAACCTTCGACGCGTCGGTGTACACCACTAAGTCTTTCCCGTCTCGAGGCAACGCTAACAACGAGCGCGGTAGTCAATTTACTTCAAAGTGTTGAATGCATGTTCACACTCCTCATCCCAATCAAACTTTGCATTCTTCTTAGTCAATTTTGTCATCGGACGACAATCTTGGAGAAGTCTTGCACAAATCGGCGATAGTATCCCGCCAATCCCGAGCTGCGAATTTGCGTAACGGTGGTCGGCGTAGGCCACTCAATCAACTGCTCAACCTTCTGCAGGGTCAGCGACAACACTTGCGGTAGCTCCAACAACATGCCCAGAAATCGGACTTAGACAACCAAAACTCGCACTTCTTGAACTTGGCAAACGATCGATGATCTCTTAAAGTCTGCACCACATTCGTAGATGCCCTCGTGCTCCTCGCGAGTCTGGAATAGATGAGGATGTCGTCTATGAACACAATCACGAACCGTCAAGGTATTCCTCATCACACGATGCATGAGATCCATGAACATTGCGGTGCATTAGTCAAACCGAACGGCATGGTAAAGCGAAAATGACCGTATCTCGTCTTTGAACAACATGCAATCTTTTCTCGATCTTCATCCCTAATCTGAAATTTGTGATAGCGATCGCAGATCTATTTTCGAGAACCACTGCGCTCTGTCATTGTAGTCAAACAAATCATCAATGCGCGGCAACGGATATTTGTTCTTCAACGTAATTCGGTTCGGTGACGATAATCTATGCATAGCCTCAAACTTCCATCCTTCTTCTGAAATAGAGCGGTGCTCCCCAGGCGACATACTCGGGCCCGATGAAGCCCGGCTCTAACAGTCATCTAAACCGACTCCTCGACTCTTCAAGCTCTCGGGGTGCCATACGGTAGGGTGGTATCGAGATCGGCTTAGTCCCGGAACAAGGTCAATAATAAAGTCAATCTCCTCGGTGGTGGTAATCCCGGCAAATCCTCAGGAAACACATGTCGGAAGTTACACACTGGCGGTACTTACGAAAAGCAAATCTCTGCTTCGCTCCGGTGCTCATGACGCTGCAACAATCTCAATCTCGTCACTCGGTTAGTCTCGGTGTCGGCCGATCCTCGGCATAAGGCAACAATGATGAGAATCTACCCATATACTCCATAAGCCCACTCATTAGCGCCACTGCCTCGCGCCATGAACTCGTTCCTCTTTGCTCGAAATGCGATCGGTGGAAAGTATTTGATTAAAGCTTGGGTCTTGAAGTCGATCCGATCTCTCGGAACACCCCAGTAGTAATGATCGTCGTCCACCAATCATCTGCTTTCTCATGTAACATCGACGAAGAGATAGTCGCTCGCATGTGGTCCTCGTGGCGATGGTCGAGTGAATCTTCTCATGATTCTTCGAAACAACTCTTTGTCTTAACATACGTATGCGCCATAAAACTTCATGGGATCATGTCTCTTAAATTCCCTCCCTTTGCTTCGCCTTGGCGATGGCTCCCGGACTCTTCGATGGGTCGTAAGCGAAGTGACCTCTGCATTGAGTTCTTGCGCGCAGTGGTGCCTCTGTCGCTCGAGCTATCACTTGTCACTAAAGGGTGTGCCTGCTGCTCGTTACGTGTGCAGGCGCAACAACGACTCCCTCAGTCTTGCCTCTAGAGTCGGAGCGTGGATCTTGCGCAATCGGGTCTCTGCCCCTCGAGTAGTAGTATGTGGCAATGGTGTAGTCGGAGTCGATGGTGTAGCGGTAGGCGATACGAGTGTCCTCAACGGTCGTAACATTTCTGTGAAGCTGCGAATCTGCGTCGCAACTCTACGAGTCAAGGCATGCACATCGTCACATGCGGCATATCGTGTGCCGAGATGTCTTTGCTATATCGTCGCCACAGACCAGGTCGATCCGTCGTCGTCGTCGAATCAAGAAAACGAACTTCTCGAATCGATCTATAGCTACAGTATACTACAATAATATACATAGCAATCATAATATGTATTAAAATAATTTGACTATTAATTACTTCCCCGATTAAGTTTCTACGGGATCTAGGGTTTCACTTTTCGGTTTGGCCGTTCTAACTTCATTGGTTTCAATGGCTTGTGTTTTATGAATTTACAACATGAGTCGAGTCTATATAACCAAACTTGTAGTCTACGATACCAGCATGCAATGTGACGGCCCCAAATTCCCGATGCATTTGGGTACGCTGAAACTAGACCGTGCGAGTCCCGAGTCGGTTTCTGGCCCAGCGGACGAGCCTAGTCGACCTCGAACTTATCAACATTTTAAGGTTTTTAAGGTTTATGAAAGAGTTATTGCGGTTATAATACGACGGAAGTGAAAATCATATTCTAATCAAATAATGGGAAATAACTCAATCGAGGAAATTAGGAATCTATATAAATGTGAAACCCCCAAGACAGTCATATCCAAGTCAACAAAATGAAATTATGGAAATCACCTCAAACCTAGTTCCGGTTCCAAAACAACTATATATGTATATACAAAAACGTCATACAAAAAGGATAGGTACGAGCCTACATCTCGGTACCTCCTCGCGTCCATTTGCTCACAAAAGTCTCTAGACACGGTCCCTTGCCCCTACTTGCTCTCAGTCTTATCTGCACCACCGTCACAAACTAGACGGTGAGCAAGCTGAGAGAAATTGAAAGTAAAGCGAGAAGAATATAACGGTAATTCATGAAACGACAAACAAGGCGATCTAAATATCATGCGAATGCTTGAAATGCGGGAATATAAATAAGCAAGAATGCATGATAGACAGATTGGAAATGATAGCAATCGAAACATGAGTGTTCTACAGTCGAAGAGAGGCAATAAGTAGTCCATATTCCACAACAATACCATAACAATCCACACCATCCTGACAATCCAGGTACATGGTATCACACGATCACTTAGGGGGTGGTCAAACACTCGTGCGCTCGAGTGCCGCGTTTATCCCTTACAGTGCGGGCCGCATGTACGCCGGCGTACTTATGCCAAGAACACACATACAAGAACATAGAATGGAATGCCAATGATGGGATAATAACGAACACAAGAAAAGTGAAAATGAATCACATGATATCTTCTTGGCGGCTTCTAACGTACAAATGCTTTTTAAGGCAAGTGTACTTACACGAGATTATCGTAATCCACGTAAAACTCCCGCGACTCCTAACGCGTATCCTCAAGTTTCCGTTACGACAAGGTCGGAAACTCGTGTTATTAGAGTCGAGTCATTCACTAACACTTAGGTTTAAACTTATCATTATTTCCAATGTTTTGAATGGCTCGGACGGTCATACATTTTAATAAATAAAAGAAGACACTCTCTCTCGGGTTTTGAAGACAAACTACGTATTCGTTTCATCGCGAGTCATAGGCTCGGCTCAGTCGTATGCGGGTCACGTCATGGTCTCGCGGACCGACAACATGATCACGACGTCATAGCCATTCATCGCCACGCGACGTTTGAATAACAACTATATATTTTTTTCGACTCGACGATGGCATCACACGAACTAATTCCAAAAGCCTTACGTACGTTTGTTTCGGACTTAGCCGAGGATTGCTAGACGTCAACTAATATTAAGTGAGACCTCGACAACCTTTAATGATCGTGGTTCGACCGGTAGGACCAGCCGGCGATGGTGGTTTCGGCGAGCCTCAACGTACACATCACATGAAATATCGGTTCCTTTGCACCTATAAAACTGTTTTTGGTCACTTTTAGGGTTGTGGGACCCACATACGAGTTTTGGTGGGGTCCCCGACACGTTCGGTCCTGGTGGTCGGCGGTGGCGCCGCCGGTGAGGACCTTTTCCGGCGAGAGGGTCAACACTTAGCAAAAACCAGAGTTTGTTGTATGTATACAACAAGTACTTTGCATGGGCCATGCGGGGGTGGTTAGGGACGTCTTGGACTCCGGTGGGTCTCGGAGGTCGCCACGGCCGGCCTCGTCACGGCAACCACATGCACACGTAACAAGTGTGACGAACAACAACAAAAACAAAGAGAAATGAAGAGAAACGTGGCGAGAGGAGAGCAAGCCGTGAGGAGAGGAGAGTGGTCGAGTGCTCACGGGAGAGAGAGAGAGTGTGAGACCTCCGGCGACCTTCCTCGCCACCACGGGACCTCCGACGAACGACGGCTTGGTCTCGGCCAGCCGAATGGTGAGCGAACCTGAGAGAGAGAGCCGTGAGAGAAGTGAAACGCGAGAGAGAGAGAAGCAGAGGTGAGAGTGTTACCTCGGTTGGCGGCTTCCTCCACGCGTCCCTGTCCAGTCACCGGCGAAGCGAGAAAGCGGCGGTGAGTGAGGAGAGAGTTGGCCGAGGTGAGTGGGAGAGAAGATAAATCGGGAGGAGAGAGAGAGTGATGGGAGTGTGACGTGAGTGATGGGAGTGTGAGGTGTGAGTGATGGGAGTGGGTGGGGTGGTTGGTTTCTTTTGTTTGAAATTTCAAATCAATATGGTGGGGTGTGTCCTAGGTGTGCCTTGCCCACCCACAGTCCCCAACCTTAACCCCAGGTTCCCAGGACTCACCTTACCTCATCGACCGTATTTTCTCGTTACGTGCACACTTTTCTTGTATTTCCTCCCCAGGCTACCTAGGCGAGAACTCACGCATAAACAAAAGGAAATCGCTCGAGTGGCTCGTGACACGCATTTAATCCATAATGCTATTACACATATCAAAAATCGTAAAATTACCTCGGTGTCGACTCCCGAGGTTCGAAGTACGAGTCCCGGTATCGCGTGGCGGGTCACGATCGACACGTGTCACATAAGTCGTGTTAGAAATCGAGGGATGTTACAATATAATCGAACCTTCTCCTCTCTTCATCACACAATCAACAACCAATCACAATAACCCCTCCCAATTCCAATTTCGCACTCATAGACAAAACCAGTCCACGATCACTAAAATCAAAAATTGAAATATTATCTCACTTTCAAGCGTCCTTCAACAACACCACCAACACTCATGGCTCTCCTTGAATTTGATCTCCAGCAAGATATATATATGGGGAAGAACAATGAGGGTTTGGGTGAGAATGATGAAGACGATGACCGATGGTATGCACCCCACTTAAAACCTATCAAATGGTAGCATGCAATTCAAGCTTTCAACATATACAATATACATATAAATCGATTTGCCCGAAACAAGTGCACACTCCAATTTAGAAGTCTCCTCAATTTATCAACTTCTTCGTCCAGTGTATTGGATTGATGAGGAGTTAGTCAGGAACACGAGTGATCGATTGAAAGCGAGAGAAAGAAAAAATCGTGTATTGGATTGATGATAAGGAGTTCGGGATTGATTTGAAGATAAGAAAAAAAAAAAAAAAAAAAAAAAACGTGTGGTGGATTGATAAGGAGTTAGAGTTTGATTTGGAGACAAGAAAATGTTGATTTGGAGATGAAAAAAAAAATGGGCAAATAGGTAAATTTCATTACTGCATTCAAAATTTGTGATTCGTCTTTTATATATATGATATATATATATATATATTTGTCCACCACCAATTATTGTTCGATCTATTCAAATATTATCCAAACCAAACATCCTATATAGTGTATATCATATACACATGAATTTGATCATTTCAAGTCCCTATCGACACCATCTTTTCATCACTCTCTCTATATTGATTCGTTCTTTCTCGCCAACACCACCCAAAGCATGCATTATCGGTGTCCTTTTGACCCCCGTATTCCGTAAGAGCTCTATATATGTATCGACACTTTCATGGTTTCCTCAAAAATTCTCTTTCATGGCGAGGTACTATATAATCCACTGAGCGAGCGCATTAATTAAAAGATGAAGGAATGTCGCAAATTGAGAGATTGAGGGATCATGCAATGCATAGACTAGTCCAATCACCAATGCAATCTGCCGATCGTAAACTTAAAAATTATTGCTCAATTGAAAAAAAAAATAACGATCGATATATGATGTTTTTGATTGTCTATGGCAACATAATGTGTAGGATCCTACGTTGATCTCAGTCTGAAATTAAGGATTGATGGATGTTATGACTTCTATATAATTAAAGATAGGTTTTTGTTTGCCTAGCTAAATTCATTCAAGAAAAACGAAGACATGGAGAGACTTTAGCTAATAATCAAAGTTCGTTTCAATTCTATCCTTTATGTCCACCACAAAAGCAACAAAAGTCACGTCCCCTCTTCGCAATCCTCACCAAACATTACAAAAACAAGCTCTCTCCATGGTACACTTACTTTTGTAGGGGCGCATTGCAACGTTGCATCGTATCAACCACAGGCTCCTATGCAACATCTCAGTTTTATGATATATACATGCATGCATTTAATCATTATCTAATTTCCCATCATGTAATTAATCATATTTTCTTTCTCAAGCAGCATCATATGTAGTACTTTAATTCCTTCTTTAAATGTTCACTCTATTAAATGAATGTTTAATTTAGTGCATATAGATTTTATATGAAAGATATCTAAATAATTATCAGGCCCCCTAAAATTAAGAACCATTTTAATGAACTTTTGTATGGTCAACACGAATATTAATTTATTACAAGGTAGTGGTCAAAAATATAAACAGCGAATATAAATCAAACTAGAGATAAATATACAAATACTTAGAGGCTATAAAAGCACTGGGACTTCAAGTAGACCACTATAAAGCTCGATCTGCATAAAAAGTAGTAAACAGGAGGAATAATTTGAAAAGAAGAGATATCTATAATTAATGCATGTATACAACCATGCATGCGTTAAAGTGAGATTTGAATCTACTCAGAATCATATCAACCAAAACTATTGTTAAGGTTCTTAACATATATATTTCGATGAGATTACGATCCACAGAAATATATTCTATAATATCTATATGTCGTGGTAAAGGAGAAATAAATTATCCCATATCCTAAACTAAAGGCAGCCCTATGTAACAGATTAATTATGCATGCTGTTTTTCTTTTGAGGAGCAACTCGATCATTAAGGTTTGATGAAAATTGATTCTTAATAATCAACATACGTACACCAATCTCTACGTATACGCTTAGCTAGCATAATTTCGGCATCTATTGAACTTGGATATATATATGAAGATTTCATAAACCTCATTTTGGATACATTTTAAATTTTAAATTTTATATTTAATATAATTTATGGCGTACAATTTTAATATAATATTGAGTCACTTTATTTAAACTATAAAACTCGTCCATTTTTTTTTATAGCAACACTTGTTTAAGTCTTAATATCCGCTATATACCACAACAAGAAATACTCAAATTCAAATTAATATTGGATTCAAAATAAGTTTTATATGCCCATAGGTGACACTCGGATTCAAAAATGTTGAGTCGAAAAATAAATTTCATTTGTAGATGAGACTCGTTTTATTTGAGTCAAAGTCGTACTTGTCCTTCTTGTTTTTTTCATCAAAAAATATAAGTTGTTTTGACAAAAACTCTCTTTAATTTAAAATTATAAGATGTCATTCTCAAAATAAGATGAATAAATTTACATGGCAGGATCAACATCAATTAGTAATTAATCATTTATTTGTCAATCTAAATACTTCCCTAGTTGACAAATAATTTTGATATATTATTTTTACGTGGTAATGTGGCCTACATATATATTCTCCTAACTTAAAAAAGGAAAAAAAAATGTAATAAAAAAAACTGCACATTCTTTTTTTCACTATCACAAATCAAATATTCCATGAGAAGTAAATGAAGGTTGAAATATGCGCTGGCCAACCGCCAAAATATGACTAGGATCAAACTTCATCTTCATTTGCTTAAACGCCTCCCACTTCTCCCCAAAATGCCCCTTCCATTCATCCTGCGTGGAATGATCCGGTAGGTAGCGCTTCACTTTAATACCGGACTCCTCGCAGAAGTGCAGAATCCGACGGTTCTGATCTCTCAGATTGTCCAACGTGTGGGGCCCCTCCTCTGTAGCCGATCGCAGCAGAGCTACCAAATAGAAGACGTCCTCGTCTGGTGTAACAACCGAGCTTCTCTGGTCCCACCTGCACGTGCCAAACAAAATCAATAAACAATCGGTCTCTTTTGGATTTTATTTCCGTAGCAATTGGAAGTCCAACAACACAACAAAAATAATGTTGGGCCCTTCAATTACATTCCCTTTCCTACACATATTTAATGCAATTTTGGTCTCTTGCATGTTATGCATTCAATATTCCACAAACGTACATATTTGACTGTTCGAATGAAACACTATCAAAAAAATTGGAATAAAAAAAAACATATTTTTACACCGTAATCTCGCTAGTTAAAATTAATTATATTTTTATATCAGACGCTTATGCCTAAAGATTTTTAATTTGTTAATATTTACTTCCTGTAATGAGTTATGAGCAATATTAATACGAAAGTTTTTATACCGTGAATACAGTCAGTTTCAAGTCCCAATTAGTAAAATTGATTATTAGTCTATAAAAATATTTGTCACTTTTATGAAATAGATTGTGAACTTACTTGTTTCGATTCATAGGGTAGATGAGAATGGGCCCACTGGTCTTGTTTCCGGCGAGCATAACCTTGAAGACGCCATCGTTGAATTTAGAGATCTGAGACTTGGGGACAAAGAGGTTGAGCCACGGGTGGGGCACGTGCCAGAGATTCTTGGCACGGAGCTTCAACTCGGCCTTGTGGACTCGGTCTAAGAAGTCCAAGTAGGTGACATCCGTTGTGAACACTGATGAGGGAATGAAATCTAGCTTTTTCAACAACGTTTCCACCACCTGTCATCCACCATTAATTAATAAAACAGTACAATAAATTTATTATGTATACTTATTAGTTAACAAAACTAATTAATTAGCTGGCCAACTATTTATGTGGTCAATCTGTACATATATATATATATATATACATTTAGGAACTAATTATTGATTTAGCTTGACTAGATTTGGTTGGTTTAGGTTATTAGGTGATTCAGTGTGAATTAAAGACTTGTTATGTACATATGTCGTCATGTGGATGTTGTTTAGTACTAGTACAAGAATCATTCATGACCCATATCCATTTAAGTACGTACGTAAATACCTGATCCACCGTATCAGCAGTTGATTCGTCATAGTTCTTTGTGACTTCAAGACAATAGAGCACGCCACGAGCACCGATTAAGGTGAGGTTCACAGGATTACGAGGAGAGAAAAACGACGATCTCCAGTTGTTGATTAGGCCCTCATCAACTATTATAAAACCTTCAACGTAGTCAAATCTCTCACTTGAACCCCCTCCGTGCAGAGATATCAGGTACTCTTGGTCCTTAGTGAATGCCGAGAAATTTGAGTATAGCACTCGAACCCACTTCACCTAATCAAAAGTAGAGAACAAATTAAGCCATTAGTTAATTAATGGTATTATTAATTTAATCAAGGTTAATTAATTAATTAATGGGCCCAACCCGCCGTTCACTTCATGCCTTTTAAGGTTTTTTTCCTTTTCCTTTTCATCTATGTCACGTGTTTTTGTTTATAAAACGAATATGTATGTGTCGGGATAAAGGAAACCACCCGAAAAGCCATTTTTTCAAACAAACGAGTTAGAAGAGCAAAAGAAATTAAAGCAAGTAGAACCAATTAATTAACACGTACTATATACGTACTCTTTGAGGGCTGGTTCTAAAGCAATCCTAGCCCTTGTTATAATTCCAAATTGCCCCAACCACCAAGCACCCCATGGAACAGTTCCGAGTTCTTCTCCTCCGAACAAGTCATCAGCTCTCCCTTCCCTACATCCATCACAATAAACAATATTTCGATCCATATCGTGAGTCATACATATATACATGGTAATAATTAACGAATTAATCAACGATTAATATGTGTAACAAAAAAAAAAAAAAAAGTATGCACGTATGTAACGTACCCGTGACAACATCGAGCTCGTACACATTGCTAGTCTGGGGCCGTGATGAAAGGCTTGGCCACTAATCCCAGCATTGGAGAGGGTTCCACCCACGGAGAGGTAAAGATAATCGGTCCACGACTTGGGCGCGAGCCCATGCTCGTCTAGGCTCCACTTCAACACGTCAATCCACAGTTCTCCACCCCACACGTCCACATAGTAACTCCTACTCCTACTCCTATTCCTACTATCGCCACCCCGGTTCACCACCTCCCCAAGAACCGGCTTTGTAAACTCCTCTCTGAACCGGCGCCCCTTCGGTCCGCTCATATCGATCACAACGCCGTTACGGCCCACTTGTGCCTGACCGTTAATGGAGTGTCCGTGACCCCTAGCCGACACCGTGAACCCCTGAGCCGACCCGGCTCGAACCACGCTGGCCACTTCCTCGGCCGAAGCCGGGTGCAGCACGGCTAACGGCTTGGCTCGGGTCATTCCCCCGAAATCGCGCGAAGCCGCTTCTGGTCGTCCGGGTCGGAGCTTAGTTGACCCGTCACGCGCGCTAGCGGGTCCATCGTGAATCCGACGGTCGACAACAATCGGCATATCACGAACGTGATTAACAACAACTTAGACGCCATTGATCGATCGATTTGGTACGTACGTACGTACGGGGTTAATTAATTAGTGTTGGGAGTACTAGAACATAGAAATTAAGACAAGATGTGAGTGTATATATAGGCGAGTGAGTGGGAGTGGCTGAATCGCTTTAAGGATTTCTACGCAACATGCAGAGATTCGGTGTCTTCTTTGCATTGATTTGGTTTGCTTTTTTGGGTTTTGGGTATTCGGGTTTTGGGTTTTCAAATCTGGGCGGCTGTGCCGTTCTGTTGGTGGGGGGGGGGGTGGTTTTAAAACGAGGGGTGTTGCGGTGTTAGTGCCACGTGTGAGAAGGGAGTGCAACATAGGAAACACGTGTGCAGAAGGGGAGGTGTGGGGCCGGGGATGATACGGAGGATCTGGGTGGGGACGTTGGCACGGTTAGAGTTCACGTGGTATTGCAGAAGCGACGACTGTATACCAGGCACGTGTCGAGATAAGGATAGGTTTTACTGATTGGGGAGTGGTGTTAACGATTGGCGGTCGAGTGTACGGGAATGTGGCTCGGGGTTTGTAACTTGTAAGTGTAACAGTCGTAAGCCCATAAATGGTGCTTCGTATGCTGCAGAGTCGCATGGGCCACGCTGAGTACGTACTAAGGGAGGGGACCAATTAGAGGACGACACATACGCAGTAAGAGCTGTTCTCGAATGTGTGAGTTGTCGACGAGGATGTGGTGATGAGCTGTTCGTGAGTTATACGTCAGATTTTGTCTTGGTGCCAAGTGGTAAAAAATTTCACTTCCAAAACCCCGACATCTAAAATACTATCTGGTAAAGTCTAAGTTTATATTTGACTAGCGAAATCAATGCAAGCATCAAAAGGAACATTTTGGGGGTGTGTGAATTTGACTGAAAAAATTACAAAAGTACAATACGTAGTAGTTTAAATGAGGAAAGAAAAGGTCGTTTTGGTTTAATTCGAAAAATAGGCAATGTCGCATTTTGAAAATCGCGCTATTAGTTGGGTGAATTTTTTCTTGCGTTGACACATGAATAGTTTTCTTTTGAAAATGCGCTATTAGTGTAAGGCTAACTCGTGGACTTGTTTACGCGATGGCGCATTTTCAAAAAGCTATAAGTGTAAGCGTCCACGTGGGCTAACCACGTGGACTTGGCCGAATGGATAGCGCCTTTTGAAAAGGCGCTATTCGTTCGACCTATGTCCACGTGGTTCCACGTGGACATGGGCCCGTCGAGGTACACGAGATAAAAGTAACACAAAAGTTTTATTTTTTGAAAAATAACGTGGTTGCAGTACACGTGGTTCCACGTGGACATATTAGAAAAATAACGTGTTTTTGCCTACAATTATTTTATTTTTTAGTTTATCTACTTTTCGTCACGACATAAAAGTAACACAAAAGTTTCAAGGATGAGTTGCATGCTTACTATGGGTTACACGGGTTGTCTGCCTCGTGATACGTGTGTGACGTTTGCATGGGGTCCATGGTATGTAGTGGATATGCATGGCTGGCCCACCTCGACATACGTGCTTTGGCGTTTCCATGTGTTGTCAACCAAGAGATACGTGTGTGACGTTGGCATTGGCTTTATCACCTCAAGACACGTGCGTGACGTTTGCATGAGTTGCACGAGGTTGCATGGGTCGCCCGCCTCGTGCAACTCATGCAATTGTCTTTCATAGAGTGTATAGTTTGTATAGATAGCTCCTTTTCAAAATGAGCTATCTATACATTGTCTTCCACCTCACCACCACCTGCATACCGTGCTTTGTATAGATAGCTCATTTTCAAAGGAGCTATCTATACAATTTACCTTCTCACCACCATGCATGCCACCTCATCGTCAATACCTCATTTTCAAAAGGAGTTATCACCTACTTTTAGAATTTAAAAGTAAACTTCCATATTTTGGGAAATAAATTGTATATCCACCCCTTTTTAGAAAAACCCCGAATTTGACTCCCGCAATTAAATTAAAAAATGAGGTTTAGACTTGACGTGGGTAGTTTTTTAGTATGTTGTGAACTCTCGATGTGTCTCTTCCTCGCACTTTATGAGTTTGCGATGAGGTCCTTATATCTCATTTTGTATTTTGCTCCTTTGTATTTTTTGTTACTCATTTTTGTTTTATACTTATATACAACTAAAGAAGTTTCGTCTCAATTTCATCAAAAAAAATGATCCACGAAATGACATAGGCCTTATTTGGTTAGGAGTTGAGTTATCTCATGGGATATAACTTACGGGGGTTAGGAACTAATTTTGTTTTTGTTGCCCAACTTTCTTGCAAGTTATCTCCCAATTTTACCATAGGGTGAGAGATATTATCTCCACCACCCCATAGGAGTTATCTCGCAGAAGTGAGGACACAATATATTACCCCTCATTAATGACCCTTTTATTACTCATACATCTTTTATTTGAAGGCTATTAATGTCAATTCATATTTTTTATTGTTTGAAAATTTAAAACTTCTCTGCGATTTAAAGTTGAACTACAATTAATTCCGAACTAACAGAGTGCTGATAGTTTAGTATGGGATTTGGACATAACAAGGTTATGGAATCAAACCTTAGTGTGCCCATAGTTTATTTATTTCCTATAAAAAATAATCAAACTAACAACTTGTATGTTAGTAAAAAAAGCTTGATCAAATGAGGCCATACTTGAATGCCTATGAATAAATTGTAATTAAGACCACTCTGTCTAAATATATAAACTTCGTTTGATTAGTTTTTGCTAACTTACAATGTTACTCATTTGAGTTAATATTTTCATGTTTGGTTCAACTTTAAACTTGTAGGGAAGTTTCAAATTTTTAAACAATATGAATTGACATAAATAGCCTTCAAACAAGTGAGAGATGGGTAATAAACGAGTTATTAATGAAGGGTAATTGTGTCAACAACTCCTGGGAGATAACTTCCTAGGGAGGTGGTGGGGAGATATCTCATACTCTAGGGAGTAAGTTGTGAGATAACTTGCAGACAAGTTGGACAATCAAATAAGATTAGTTTTGAACTCCCTGTAAGTTATATCTCAGGAGATAACTCAACCCTTAATCAAACGAGGCCTTGTATATGATTCATATCATACCAACCTAAATGTTGCTCCAATAGCTAGTTTGTTGCATCGTCACCTCATTTAACCTATTCAACTCTCAGCGGGCACAAGTTTAACGACACAAATTGGTTTCATACGCAATTTTTTTTTTCTTAATTAATCCCAAACATTGAATTGGAATTAATGAGCTAACATTTTTTCAACTTGACTTTTTTATTCAACAGAAATTACTTTAAATTCAAAAATATCAAAAATTAAGATGTGTTTGTTTTGAAACTTGTTGCCCGCCCCAACTCCTTTCATCACCTCATTTAGTCAAGAGTTTGCTCCGGTGACTTGACCATTCTTACATTTTTTTACGACTGATTTTATATATCAATAAATCTACTTGGACTCGTGAGTCCAGAACTCATAGATATATTTTTAAAATTTTTGTAAATATTTAAAAGAGTATTAAATGAATTTTACAAGTGATTATGATTGCTTCATTAATAGCTTAAGGATGTATTTGAAATAAAAAAAAAAAATTTGAGTTCAGGACTCACGAGTCCAAATATACGTACTATCCTTTACATATATATATATAGAAGAGAACCAACTTGCTTTGATTAAGATAAATTCTCATAATCACTTACAAAAAGTTACCTCGCACCAAATTAGGGAGCAAACATCGTATATGTTAAAGGATTAAGTACTTCTTGAATGTGTAAATATATTGTCGAACAATTGTGTTAAATAAACTATAGTAATTACTATATTTCAGTAGTTAATTAAGTGTTTAGGTGTTTAGATAGTTTTTTATATTTTGGTATTTAGTTAGTTTTATGTAATTTTCTTTATTTTATGCTTTGTTCGAACTATAAAGAGTGTCTATCGTACTCAATTTGTCTACATTAATACAATTCTTATACTCTTATTTGAAATCTATTATGGTATCGAGCTTGGTTTCTAGTACTAGGTCGGTCGACCTTGATCGGCGACCAATTCATGGTGTTCATCTTTATGCTCGTTTTTAGGAGTTGTTTCTTTTATTGCTTGCTCATGCTTTCGTGCTCGTAGCACACTTGTGCATCTCCACCGGTCCGTTCGTCACAATCTGCAACTCTTGTTGTTATAATCTTCAACGCATAAAGATTTCATGGAGTGCATTATGGGACTTAACATAACACGTGAAAAGTTTATGATGGATGCACCAAAGTCATTGATTTATGCGTGTGTCTCTCTTTAACATTGAGAAAAGTCACTCAGTTATCATGCGCCACGCAGGCTATGTCGACTCTATTGTTGTTGCTACAGTTGACTATGTGACTCATTTGTATGTTTGTCGTCAACTAAATGTCGACTAACTGTTTATCTATCTATCGTCGACTACGATGTCTTGCTATTCGATGTCAGTTGTTTTGCGATTGATTGTTACGATGTTATGACTATGTCACATCTGAATTTGTTTTGTAGTTACGTTGTTACGCAGCGAATCTTAGATTTGGCGTTTTGGATGGTCATTAATAACTGCCATAAGCGAACTAACCTTAGATTCTGTCTTGGGTGATCGTTGATCTGCTCCACTAACGAACCTTATATTTATTAGGTTTACTGATTCGGTTGACAACTTCTAATTAATTTTCATGAACCATCTTGAGTTTGAAGGAATGTGTTAAGGAACTATAGTAGTTACTATATTTCAGTAGTTTAAGTATTTAGGTTATTTTTATATTTTAATATTTAAGTAGTTTTAGGTAACTTTCTTTATTTAATGCTTCGTTCAATTCTATATATAAGAGCATTGTATTATACTTAATTTGTCTTCATTAATGTAATTCTTAGACTCTTTTTTGAAATCTATCAAATTGAAAACTTTTTCATGCCTTTAAAAAAAAAGGAAATATTTTGAATGAAAAATGCTTGTATAAAGGTTTGTTTTGGAGAGCAAGTTTGAGGAATGACGACCATCGGACGTCGGCAGGTTCCCAAATTCCGAAGCAGATCGTCTCCGAGGACACCAACAGTTTCGGATGACCAAAACACCCTCAAAAGCTTCCGTTGTCGAAGTGAAAGTTCCAGGGGTACTTGCGTGAATAAGTTAACTTTCTATAAAGAAAATCTCTCGAGCAAATTAACGTTTCATTGGTCTTTGCCAAGTCTACTATAGAACTCTAGAAAAATATATAGTACTAAGAACTTTGATTTTTTTTATGATTAAAAAATGATGCTCGTCACATTCTGCATCTTTTTATATATGCCACTTTCGTCTGTGATGGATCTTCAAATCAAACGTTGTCACGCAATTCGAAGAAGCTTATTCGCGGTGGATTTTCGTGTCAATTACTGTCAATTACAGCAACTCGAGGATAAAAATCAAAGAAAAATGCTATAATGACAATAATAAAGTCACGCCACAAATCACGTTGTTCAGCAAGAAGTACGTCAATGCGACAATGGACCAGCGATGTTATTGATCGAGATTTATGTATGCCCGCATCTTGAGGTCCATATGAATGTTCTTATAAGTCGATATGTCTTGTAGTGTGAGCTTTGTTGTTGTCGTTCTGCCACTTCTCAAAATCAAAAGTTATATTAAGTAAGGCAAAATTTGAGCTAGCCTACATTCACAAGGCCCTTTAATTACATTCTCGATTAATGACAAATAGAGCCAACAAAAAGTGAGTAAATAAATTTAATTTGCAAGCCAAGAAAAATATGCATGTCGACTGAGTGTTCGACATTTTTTTGTGACAGAAGCCTCATCGTCGACACGAAATGACATTAATTAATTAACACGTGCAGAAACAAAAGTTAACTTCCGATCACATGTATACTTTGGAAAAAAAAAAAGGAAAGAAAAAACTTCCCGTCTCATAAAAAAAAGTTCTTATAATTGGTAGTGACTATACGTATGTTAATGTCGATTGAAGGAAAATTTTTGATAGATTGATTTTGTTCTAGCTATAGCTTTACTCCACCGTGGCACCATTTAAAATTGAAGCACGAGGGGGAAAAGGACAGGGCATATTGGTTTTGTGTGGGCCTATACACATGGTGTCCAGCTCATATTTTATAATTTGGTGAAATTAGAAAGTGATAAACACAATCACTTGAAATGTACTTCAATATCATGGAACATCCCTTGTTCTTAAGTCTATAATAAGGGATTGTTTGAAAAAACAAAAAATATTTCATTTCGGATTAAGGCATAAAAAACTTCAAAAGTTTGGAATGAATGATTAGAAAGGCTGGTTAAGAGGTCATTATCACTATCAACATGATTTATCTCATACTAGATGGTTTAGATTAGTACCACAAAAATGGCGAAATAGGGTCAATCAAAGTTGTTTGGTTCAAAATAATTAAAGACTCCGTTCGGATTCGGTATTTTTTCTGAATCCTTATGTAAGGAATTGCAAAAGAAGTTTTTTCAACAAAGATGTGAGTTATGAAGGATTGGTCGACGAAATATTAGCTTGGATACTAAATCTTGATATACTCGGGACATTACATTTTGATTGTGGAGACAGATTAAAAGAAAAAAAAGGTTCGCCAATTTTTTTCGGGGACAGTATAGGTTTTTTTTTGGAGAGAAAATACAAGCATTGAAAAGTCGACTTGATAATTCTACTTGGTGATCAATTGGTGTGCGCTCGAGTTGAAGTGTGCAATCTCTCTACATTGAAGGCATATCAAGATCTTGAATCCGAAGACCCGTGGAGAGGCTTTGGTGATTTCTTTGCATTCAAGAAAAGAGGTACAAGGGTTTGATACAATTGGGGTAGTTTTTCTTCATACTTAGTGTGATCATCTAAATTCTTGCAAAGAGATATTTTTTGTTACTCCATTGTTAGTGATTTCTTGTATTACGTATTCACATAGTGGATTGTTCGGAGTTTGGCCGTGATTTTTATCTCGATTTGGAGGGTTTTCCACGTTAAATCTTGCATGTTTTGTGGTGTGTTTATTTTCGTGCATTGGTCGTGATTTGGTGGGATTTTTTATTAAATCTGTTTCATTGATCAAAATGGTTGAGTAACCCCACAGGGGCATGCACGGAAATAGAATTAATCAATGTATCAAACACGAAAGCAGAAGCGGTATGATGCGGTAATAGCAACTCATAATGCTTTAGACGTTGACCTAGATAATGATCTCGAATTCGAGTTATAGTAACAACATGAAATTCTTCGATTATTTTGGCGTATTGGAGAAGGTGCTCTCGATCATCTCTCGTGGGATTTGTCGAACTTTAATAAAAAATAAGGGTTGAGACGGTTTGGATACTCACATATATATATAAAAAAAAAAAAAAAAATCAAACACGAAATATGACTTATTTAAGTTATTAAACATGACTTAATGGTAGAATTTACCACTCACACGCATTGGATGGTTAAAGACTTGGGTGTATGTACCAAAAAAAAAGACTTAATGGTTTGAACAATGTTTCTGATCAGGTGCAGAAAGGGTAGTCTGTGCTAGACTTGAAAGAGACTTGATTCGTCATGTCTGTCCTTTTCATTATCCTCTCTCACTTAAATTAATTTCTTCCCTCTTGGCAGACAAGGCGCGGTGGAATTCGGTGTTCGTGTACTAATATGGGAAGGGCTAGCGTCATGCACAAGGGGCATGTATTCGTCACCCTCAATACGCTTTGAGATACATGCATACTATAAAAGTTAAGGCAGCTAATTAACTAAGTGTGTGCCCCTCATGTGTGTGCCCTGTTCTCGAGCGTCCGGGGTTAGGCAACAATTTATTAGTATATATATATATATATATATATATATATATATATATATAATTTTACAAGGTCAAATATTTATGCATGGCATTAAAACTCTTCCAAATGTGGTGAGGTGTTTTGTGTATTTAATATACACACACATGGGATCTCCGCATCACATGTACAACGATTCCAATTACTCTAAAATCTAAACACATGCGCACAGATCTTCTTCGAGACTTTTGAGACCCATATGCTATATACATAGCTTCTCTCTCTCTCTCTATATATATATATATATATATATATATATATATATATGTATATCTTATTTACTTTAACCTTTTTCTTTAATTTTCTCCAACTTTTTCTCTTCCTTTATAGTGAAAAGAAGGTACTCTCAAGATTTTTTTATTATGTTATCTCTAGCTAGCTACGTATATATATTTGTGAACATGCATACAACTGGCAGTACTTTTGAAGATCGAAAGTTAAAAAAAAAACTATAATTTTATTAATTAGCTCGTTTTTATGTGATTTTCGGCTAAAGTAGGATCCATGCATATATATTTGCATGCATGCCCTTTTCCGCCCTCTACATAATACTAACGCTAACACGTGCATTGGAATCCATTGGACCATGCATGCATATTGATCGATCTCAACAAATTAAAAGTACAATAAATACATGCATGTATAAATTTTATGAAATTCCATGTATAAATAATAAATTAATTAAGGTACGTGGGAGTTTTAACCAAGTTAATTAAGCTAGTACTTAGATAGAGGCATCGATCAATATTTGTATATGCATGGTTGACCAAGTAATTAAGTTTTGTAGTTTGATATTTTTGTTTGTGATCATTAACATAAGATAGGTTAATATATTACAAAAAAAATGTAAGTGGCTAATTAAGATTTAAGAGTTGAGTCTATGCAAGTTTGAGGGGTGATAAATTTATTTTTACTTTAATTATATAAAAAAGAGGTTGTGTAGTATTATAATAATAATAATAATAATAATAATAAAAAAAATAATAAAAATGTTGTTAAAGAAGTGAAGTGATGAATGTCTCAAAGTAGCTAGCTATCTCATCATGCATGTCCGCCAAATTTGAAGCAACCAAGCTGGCTATCAATTAGTAATAAAATGACACTTTTGATTGATTAGAGAAAATAATCATCTCTGATTGCGTTTGTCCGAAGTTAGTCTAATGTGGCTGCTAGTTAAATGTTCACACGGGTTCTTTCAACTGTACGTTTGTTAGCCATATTATTTTCTCCAACCTAACAGTCTCAGTTTTTTTTTTAATCTAAATCACATGGTATTTGATATTTAAACTATCCGATTATTCGAATTCGTCTTTAATTAATCGTGCACCATATAAGTATGAGAGCTCTCAATGTTGGTGTTAGTCCCAACGCTTTTACCAAATTGAACTGGGCAGTCAACTTGGTTTTGTTCAATATAAGGATTCATAAAATCATTTAACACTTTTACCAATTTTTAAGCAAAAATTTATTATCCGTCTATTATATATATACTCAATCAACGCAATATTCAACAAAACAAGACAAGACATAAAGATAATTACTTTAATAAAAATACATTGACTCCTGATTCTAATTGTTCAATAAAAATTTTATTTTAGCACACGAATTTTTTTTTACAAGGTTCAATGCACAAAATAAGTTGTGGAATTGAATCGATAAGGCCGACAACAATTGAACCGGCCACATGTGATGCACGTGACATCCCTGCGCCAGTAAAAGTTGCATTTTCTTCCAGGCTTTTTGTTTTGGGAGATGCAGAGGCCCAATCCTTCCAGCCCAGTTCAAACTCATACATGCTTCTGTAGGCCCATAACTTGAGGCATTAGCACTACAGCATATATAGTACTAACTAGCTGGGCTCTATTTTGGACCCTTAAATTGGAAAGCCTTTTAGATTGGGGGCCTAATTTTTTGGATCAGAATTGGGGAGTCTAATTGACTTTGTATTGTTTTGAGCCTAGCTACTTTCCTCACTTTCCTAATATCATTTCAATCCAATCACATTAAGATCAATTAGCACTTTATTGCTACTAGTTTATCGAGCTTAAATAGGTAATTGATTGATATATTTGAAGCAGTGTTCTTATCATATCATAATGCTATAAATGTGTAGATTTTTAATGTTTTGCGATATAAAGGACACAATTCGCCAAATGAATCTAGATGAATGCACAGTGGACAGAGGGTTCGTTGCGAGTTTGTGGGGATCAAGGTTTAAAAGAGTGGTTGTTACTGCCTTCGGTGGGTTCGAAAGGGGAGTTTTAATAATGTGGGATGTTAGACGGATCTCGGTGACAGATAATCTGATTGACAACTTCTCAGTATATGTGGAGATCACGGATGATGAAGGGATGAAATGGTGGTTATCGGGAGTCTATGGACCGGCTACACCTAAGGGAGAGATGGATTATGGGTCGAGAGGAGTTGGGGGCGCTTTAAACGGGGTATGCTCACCGGTGGTGCGTAGTTGGAGACTTTAACGTGGTTAGATTTGCTAATGAGAAGCTGAACAGTAATCGAACAATACAAGAAGCATGATTTATTTTGATGAGTTGATACGCGAGTTGCAGTTGGTGGATACACCGCTATTGAATGGGTCGTACACATGGTCTAATGGAAGAGCCCTACCAATTTGTGCTAGATTGGACCGATTCTTATTTTCTAAGGAATGGGGGAACAATTTATCAATGTTCACCAATCTGTGGGTATACTAAAGACATCAGATCACCACCCGATATTGTACTCAAAACTGGAGGCCCCCATTTCAATTAAAAAATGTGTGGTTACATCATCATGATTTAAAAGATCTTTACAACAAAGGTGGAGTAATGGTGGGAGGGCAGGCAATACAACTTATGACTTTATGTGCAAGTTGCAGAGTCTTAAAGAACACCTCAAACAATGGAATCAAAATGTATTTGGGCAGATTGAACAACAAAAACACTTAATATGTACAAACATTCTGGGGCTTGATAAGCAGGAAGAAAGTAATGATTGGAATGAGAGCAAGAAGGCACTCAGAAATTCCAAGAAGAAGGAGCTAGAACAACTGCTACTATTGGAAAATAGGATGACAATGCAAAAAATGAAAGTGAAATGGCTCAAAGATGGAGATGAGAATTCAAAATTTTTTCATAGAATCTTGAGTTAAGCGAAGAAACAAAGCAATGATATCCAGATTAAAACTGGAAGATGAGACATTTATGGAAAGGGAGGACACGATAGTGGAGAAGATAACCCAATATTTTCAGCTTCTATATACAAAAGATGATGCGGTGCAATGGGAACTTGATGGCATTGATTGGGAAGAGATACAAACTGAATCGGCAATAGCGCTAGAAACCCCATTCTCTGAAGACAAAGTGTGTCTAGCTTTATGCAACTGTGCAGTTGACAAAGCACCGGGACCGGATGGATATACAATGGAGGTATACAAGACACATTGAAGAGTCGTTAAGGAAGAGAGTATGAAGTTCTTCCAGGAACTCCATCGGAATGGTAATGTTCCACAAACCATGAACACTACATACATAAGTCTAATTCGAAAGGGGCAAAACTGGAATGTGTAGCAGACTTTCGACCAATCAGTTTGATAACATCTCTTTATAAGTTGGCGGCTAAGGTGCTAGCAGCGAGATTACAACATGTCATGGCTGACACAAATGCAAAAGAACAGTGCACTTTTGTGAAAGGTAGATAACTACTTGATTTGGTTTTGATTGCTAATGAGACAGTAGAAGGCATAAAGAAAAGAAAGTAAAAATGATATGTACTTAAACTGGATTTCGTGAAGCCTATGATCGGATAGACTGAGACTTCCTAGACTATGCCTTAATGAAAAAAAGGTTTCGGGGAAAGATGGAGGAGATGGATTCGTAGGTGTATGCGATCAATAAACTATTCTATAATGGTGAATGAGCGGCTGAGGGGGAAAATATATGCGAAAAGAGGATTGCGACAAGGGGACCCTCTATCTCCATACTTGTTCATTTTGGTTACTGATGTTATAGGGAGAATGTCTGATAAGGCAAATGAGTGTGTTGTTATCAAAGGGCTTGATGTTGGCTCCGAAAAGATACCGATCACACATTTGCTGTTTGCGGATGACTCTCTACTGTTTGCCAATGATGATGAAGATTCCTTAACAAGACTGATGGCACTAGTCAGGGTATTTCGTCAAATTTCGGGGCTGAAACTCAATGAAGCAAAGTGCAAGGTATAAATGTCTCGGATGAGGAGGTCCGACTCAGAGCATCCTAAATGGATGTAGGCCAGGAAATTGGCCTCTTCATACTTTGGCCTTCCCCTAGGTGATTCTCGTAGCAGGAAAGGTTTTTAGGACCCGATTATTAGGAAAGTTTCAAAAAGGCTCGATGGCTAGAAAATGGATATTTATATAGAGGGGGACGACTAATGTTACTACAATTAGTTCTTATGGCATTACTTACATTCTATTTATCCATATTTCGAATTCCAGTGAATGTTGCACATACACTTGAGGCATTGATGAAGAAATTTATGTGGCAAAAAATGGGAAGTGATAAGGCGTCCTGTTTGGTAGCTTGAGAGCAATGTTACTGGCCCAAAAATCTTGGGGGACTGGGAATAACCAATCTAATTAACAAGAACAAGGCTATGTTGAACAAATGGCTATGAAGATTACATGATGAACCATCGGCACTCTGGGCAATGTTGATCAAAAGCAAATACGATATGGAGGTGACGGGATGTGGCACAACTAGGAGAACGGGGATGACATAGAAATATATTAGTGCAGAGTACCCTTTTTTTTTCAAGACCTCCACATAAGAGTTGGAAATGGGAAGGAAACTTTGTTTTGGATGGATAAATGGTTGGGGGACACACCACTGAAGGAGGCCTTCCCGGCTTTGTTTAATCTATCTAGACTCCCGTTAGGTACAATTCATGATATGGTGGAAGAGCATCGCCAAAATGAGCAGAACACGAGCTGTAATCTTAGAATGCGACGACGACTGGGAAGGATGGAGCTTACACAACTCGCCACATTAATCGACAGAGTACAGGACATCCAAATTGAGTAGAACAGATCTGATGTACGTACCTAGAAGGAGGAACAATCTGGTAAATTTACGGTCAGATCGGCAACCACGATGCTGATCCAGGATGTCAATCGAATGAGGGATGATCTGGGTGAAACAATATGGCAAAGTACTGCCCCTTCGAAGGTGAAATTCTTTGCCTGGGTATTGCGGAACAGGAAAATCAACACATCCGAGGTCGTGCAGCGAAAAAGACCCAATGCTTGCCTACAACCCTCTGTGTGTGTCCAATGCAAAGGCAACTGCGAAACGATTGATCATGTATTTTTGCATTGCTCTTTCTCGTCACGGCTATGGTGGTGGTTGTTGAGCGAATTGCGACTAATTTGGGTTACGCCTCAACGGATTGACGAATGCATGGATGGGGTTTGGGTGAGCTGCCCGAGATAGAAAACAAAACACTGTGGAGAACAAAGGTGTTAGCAATTGCGTGGGGAGTGTGGCGAGAGAGAAATGCTCGACTTTTTGAACAAAAAGTGAGAGATTGGGGATCCGTCAAATTAAGATGGAATCAAGCATCAGGTGGAGTGGTGGTGTTATCAGAAAAAAGAATTTATGGCGTGGAGAAGTAATGTCCTCACATGTCCTGGGGCGGATAATGTATGAGATTTAACAAATGGGTCAGGCATTCATAATTGGGATTGATATAGTGGGTTTTATTTAATCTTGCAGTGTGGTGTATGTAAGGGGAGACGGGTAGTATATGTCTACGCTATGAATATGTAATTTTGTTTCTCACTTTTTTATGTCCCAGCCACATTGCTGGCGGGTTCAACCTGGTTGATTCGGTGAGAATGTGGCAACAAGTTGGGACGGCGCTTTTGTGGCTTTATCGCAAAATGTGGGGGCGAGGTTTATTGAGAGGGACGACGTGTTTTTCCTCTTCTGTTGGTAGGTTTTTTTTGACTTTATTTTAGGGAACGCATTGTTTCCCTGCAAAAAAAAAAGTTTTGCGATATATGAAAAACTTTATTTAAAACATTTTGCTGTTGTTTGGCTTCTGAACAATGTACAAAGCACTTTATATAGAGATTAGAAGAATCAATAAGTACTATAAAGAAGAGCAGAATGATAATATGGAAGCTAGCTGGTCTGCCCTTGATTGATGGAAATTTTATTCTGATGTAGTTAACACCTTATTAAGTTTAATTCATCAAAGGTAACACGTTAATTAAGTTAATGTGGTTTCCTTGCAATGTGATCAACATACATGGAGTAGTAGCTCCAACGGCTATATATATATATGGAGAGGATTTATGCCAAAATGAAGATGGAAGTCCTCGATCGACCCACTCGCTATCACCGACGTAGACGGGACGGAGATCTCGCGGACCGAATTAATGCGCGCGCGTGCATGGGACGACTCTCAACTCAACTCTCAAACCGACACTTGTTGTAGTTACTTGTGATTAATTAATAATTTGCTGTTATTGTTAATGTTTGTTTATTACTAACGCGCTTGTTCTTCTTAATTACACCTACAAAAGTGGGGCACCATTTGGTAGCTTTGCTCCTGGCTTTACGAATGCCACGTGCACCATTAGTATGTGGGTGGGTCCCTTCATCTTAATCTCTGACGTCCCCCAACCTGATAGCTTGGCTGATTCTACACCAATCTTAGTCACAATAATAATTAATTAACCGTAACAGAGTTCATAATTAACTTGTCTACTCATCTTTTAACTGGAATTTACAAGACTGCCCATCCACTCTTCTCTTGATTGCATAATTTACACGTCTAGACAAATTGATACATGCGGAATTTTAACTAGATATAGTTAGGGGATCAACAATTTTATATGAACACTGTAAAAAATAAAAGGAGGGTAACTTTTATATGATGTCGGACAGTGCCCGAACATAGATTAATCGAACCCTTCCCTCGAAACATACAAACCAAATGAACCATTTGGTTTGTGTTCTTTAATCAATTGGGTCATCAACTACAGTAGTTATTTGGTTAATGGGTAATTTTATTTGTGGAATAGCGAGAGCCTCTTAATTACTAAATCAAGGTGCCTGCATGGATAAGTGTGTTTAGAATTCTAAAATTTCAGTGCCCTATAACTAGGGAACCCAAAGAGAAGTTAAGGGCATATAGGTGACCTGCCCTCGCTCATTGTGATTCCATGCAACAGCGTTTGTGAAGTAAACAAAATACGAGTCAAAAGTTACCTGTATGTTGAGGGTGGGTGCCCCATATATAGTCAGGTAGGTTGACCGGTGTCAGACCTCCCATTTGTTTTCTGCTTGTCCCCGCCCCGTCACGAGATCCACATGGAGGGGCCCCTCCTCCCAGCCGTCTGATCATCATCATGATTTGTGCTCGTGATCCTAAATCATGATCTGTTACTTGCTATTACAAAACTTGATCGCTAAATGATCGGATAGGATTAGACCATGTTAGGGTAAATATTGGATGGATCCTTGCTGACAAAGTCAGCTTGTTCCAACATATATATGGTCATGAATCATGATTTAGATTGAGCAGAGTTGTGGTGGATTCACATCATTTAATTAGGAGGTGAAGTTTAAGCAAGCCATTTCTATGTATGAGGTGCACCTCGAATCATGTGTGTTTTGCATAATATTAATACAAGACATATATATATATATATATACGTGACTACATGCACCATGGAACTTGTATGTATTTGATGTCCCAAAGTAATTTTAATGTGGGATTTTTGTGGAGAGTAAATACATGTGACGAGTAGGTCTTTCTACTGCATCAACAATTACACTACACTATAACAAACCAAGCCAAATGCCCCCATGAATGAAGTCGAGTGACCGAAAAGTGTGCGAGTCTGTTGATCTAGCTCATCCCCGACTTAATCACCTTCAGCTTTTATAGGTATGGTATTTTAACTTAAAATACCTCAGTTTTAATTGGGAGGAGTTAATCACTTATATACTTTATTTCGAAGTTTCATTTAATTGATGTGAAACTAATTTTCGGTCCACACATCTTCAACACAAAGATCATAGGTCCATTTTTAATCAAGGCATCTAACTAATTTGCATGAAATTAATCAAATCGAAGTGAGGAGCCGAAATAGACCCATACACAACATAATTATATATATATAAAAAAAACAAACCAAACCAAATGAAAAACTTAATCAATGTATTAAGGAAGATGCTAAAGTAACCCTTTTAGACACCCACTTGGGCCCAAATATGCATGTAACACCTCGAGATGTGCGTTTACACTCTTTAAAATGTATCACATGGAGGGACATTCGCTTGGGCCCACAAAATGCTCAAAGTGGGTTATAAAATCTTTTTTCATGTATTAAGGACCGAGATACGAGAGGTGGATTTGATAGAGTTGAGAATTTGAAGTTGGTACCGTCTACCAAATTGCACACGCTACATTTTATTATGGGTGGACTGCACACTTCCCACCCCCAAGTTGTTGTAGAGGTCAGGATGAGCGAGTCCTCTAAAAATAGAGAAAATTCATAGGATTAGTTTGAGATGAGTAAGTTGGGTGCATGAGAGAGTGAGTGAGACAATATTAAAGGTAGGTGACTATGGAGGCCAGCCTAGCACTCTCTCACTGTTTTTTCAACTGGACATAGACGCATACACACTGTGAAATTGGAAGCCATGGGCCACCATGGTTTCAGATCCACACCATCTGATCAACTCAACAACCCACACGTTACACATGCATGCATTCCATTCCATCCTCCAAACTCTCCTAATACTAAGTAATCCCGTAATAATACCTGTGTTACTGCAACACACATTGATATATAAATTCTCTCTTCTCAACTTTCCTTTGTTGTGAGAGAGTGAGAGAGTGAGAGAGAGAGAGAGAGAGAGTGCAGTGTAGAGAAGAAGATGGAAACTAACTCAGTTTCCAAATGTTGGTGGTTCTTCTGGGTCTGCTTCTCATGCTTTCTGGGTCTTCTTCAATTGGTACATTGCAGTGTCACATATGATAGGAAGGCACTCGTCATCGATGGCCAAAGAAGAATCCTCGTCTCTGGCTCTATACACTACCCTAGAAGCACCCCCGATGTACTAACTCCACCCCCCTATTCCTCTGTTTCGGCTTCTACATTTGCTTTTTTGGGTTTTTTGAGTTGATTGTTTGTGTTTGAGCATTTCTTTTTTAATTTTTTTTTTTTTTGTTTGTACTAGATGTGGGGAGATCTGGTGCGGAAGGCCAAAGATGGAGGGTTGGATGTCATAGACACTTATGTTTTCTGGAATGGGCATGAACCCTCTCCTGGAAATGTATCTTCTTCTTCTCTGTTTGCTCTGTTTTCTCTGTTTTGAATTTATGTCTTATGCATTGTGTTGTTGATGGGTTTTCAGTACTACTTTGAGGGGAGGTACGATCTGGTTAGATTCATCAAAACAGTGCAGAGAGCTGGTCTCTATCTTCACCTCCGCATCGGCCCATATGTCTGTGCTGAATGGAATTTTGGGTACTCCTCATTTGCTGTTCTAGGTTTGATTTGGGGTTTTTGGGGGGCTTTAATGGCTTCTGTGTTTGGTTTTTGGCTTGTTTGTGACAAATGGATGTTGATTTCAAATGGGGTTTTTTCTATTGTGAAGTGGGTTTCCTGTGTGGTTGAAGTATGTACCTGGCATTAGCTTCAGAACAGACAATGAGCCCTTCAAGGTCTGCTCTCTCACTCTCTCTTAATGGAGCCCTTTCAGAAGATATAGTGAGATGTACACGTACTGATTTGTTGTGTTGCAGATGGCAATGCAAGGGTTCACTCAGAAGATTGTGCAGATGATGAAGATGAACCAGCTCTTTGAGTCTCAAGGTGGCCCTATAATTCTTGCTCAGGTATGGGTGTTTTCTGTTTAGCCTGTTTTAGCTGTTTAGTTTGTCTGAAATTGCACTTACTTCGCCTTCTGATGCATAAACTGGAAGAGGGTTGTAGAGTGATTTTAGTGGATGTGATACAGATTGAGAATGAGTATGGACCAGCAAGCAAGGCTCTTGGAGCTGCTGGCCATGCTTACATGACTTGGGCGGCGAAAATGGCGGTTTCATTGGGTACTGGTGTGCCATGGGTGATGTGCAAGCAAGACGATGCCCCAGATCCAGTGGTGAGTGATCTCAATGTTGTCCACCATCTACATTGCCATCTGATAAGTTTTTTGATGTATTTGTCGGTTCATTATTGCGCTACGAGATCTTTTCCGGCTCTCCATATTGCTTTCATTACCAAAAATCTTATGTTGGTATTGTTTCTTTGATAGATGAAAATAATGTATGTAGTTTGATAGGTTATCTGAAAGAAGAATATAGTGTGGATGTTGGAAAATGTTTGTGGTTTGTTGGGCAATGAGTTGTGGAGTGTTGATTTTGCTTTGTGTGAATGACAGATAAACACATGCAATGGCTTTTACTGTGACGACTTCTCTGCGAACAGACCTTACAAGCCTACATTGTGGACTGAAGCTTGGAGTGGGTGGTAGGATGCTTAACCCCGGTTGTTGAGTTTACTTCATGTAAAGTAATTTTTACACTTCTCAGTTCTCACCCTTCTCTTGTTGAATAATCTTAAAGGTTTAATGAGTTTGGCGGTGCTATTCATCAACGGCCGGTTCAAGATTTAGCATTTGCTGTTGCCCGCTTTATACAGAAAGGAGGCTCTTTCATTAATTATTATATGGCAAGATTCTGCACACTAGTGCCCTTAATTTTCAAGATTGATGTGCTGACTTGGTTATGTGTAGCTGAATTGCTTTTTATGGTTTCTTTCAACAGTATCATGGAGGAACCAACTTTGGACGAACTGCTGGTGGCCCATTTATCACCACGAGCTATGATTCTGACGCTCCCATCGATGAATATGGTGAGAACACAAACATCGGTCATTTGGTGCCTTAGTATCAATTCCCTGATACTTTTTAAGTAACTCAATTGTCAAATATTGTTTATGGTAAGCAATGGCCTTCCATGTGACAAGTGCAGGTTTGATTAGGCAACCAAAATATGGTCATTTGAAAGATCTTCACCGCGCAGTTAAGCTATGTGAAGAAGCTTTAGTTTCCGCAGATCCTACTGTTACATCCTTGGGAAGCTATCAGCAGGTCATGGTCTTCTCTTATTTAATCATGGCAGTCTTCATATTAGTTGGTGCTTATGTCTTAGCCTAACCTATTTGTTATATTCAGGCACATGTGTTCTCTTCTCAGTCCGGCTGTGCAGCTTTCCTTGCAAACTATGATGTGAAGTCTGCCTCGAGGGTTATTTTCAACAATATGCACTACAACCTGCCCCCTTGGTCGATTAGCATCCTTCCTGACTGCAAGAACGTAGCCTTTAACACCGCAAAAGTGAGTAGAGAAATATATTTTATGTTTGATCCATTTATTTTCTGTTCACCCATGTCCTCAATCATCCACTACTAAATCTCTGACGGTACAGTTTGATCCATTTAATTTGTTTTCCTTAGCTTTAAGTCCTGTTACTTGTGTCCATGGGAAATTTCATCTAGAAATGAATTTTGTATGAAAAATCCTTCAAACCACAATGCTATGATCTTTCAATGGGTAAAACAGGCCTAATGTGACAAGTGCTGCCGATGATGACCATTCATCCTATCAATTACAGGTTGGAGTTCAGACATCCCAGATGCAAATGCTCCGCACCAGCAATGAGTTGCAATCTTGGGAGACTTATGATGAAGATATGTCTTCGTTGGATGATCATAAGATGATCACAGCTGTTGGGCTTCTCGAGCAAATAAATATTACTAGGGATACAAGTGACTACTTGTGGTACATTACAAGGTGAGGACAAAGACAGTTGCTTCTATCTTAACTGCACACCAGTATTTTATTGATTAATTAATATACATTGTGAGATGTTCATTGGACCTCGAATTATCATGTTCCGAATTGGTTTGTCGAACAAAAGGATTTGAGTTTTTCACCTAGAAGGAAGGTTCTGAATTAAGGTTGTTTAGTTCATCTTTAACTAATTTCTTAGCCTAGAAAGAAACAGACTTACAGATTCTACATGACAATTAGACTGTTATATGCATGCTTTGTTTGTTGCTGACAATTACATGCATCCGCAGTGTCGACATTAATCCTTCTGAATCATTTCTGAGAGGTGGCCAATGGCCTACACTCCTCGTGCAATCAGCAGGCCATGCTCTACACGTCTTTGTTAATGGACGATTATCAGGTATGCAGTGGACAAAGCTTCTTTCACGTGAAACACTCAATAGATCCAATCTTATTTTGCTGGTAAGTGTGTTCATCATTTTCTTCGACAAAGTTGACCAACTCCTTGAGTTCACCTACTACAGGATCTGGTTATGGGTCAAGGGAGAACAGGAGATTCACATTCTCAGGAAAGGTGAACCTACACGCTGGAACAAATAGAATTGCGCTTCTCAGCATCACCGCAGGACTGCCAGTTACTTCCTTCCCCATCTTCTATAATTCCTTCTTTTCTTCATGGTTCTGGATATGGTTTGGAATGATGATTGTGAAAGCATCCTTGCTCTAATTATATTTTCATCCCTGTTGCTTCTGATGGATAATGCAATGAGTTATCTATGGTGAAGCTTTCACAATCTTCCTTCTGAATCACGGTTCCGGAAAACTGGATATTGTTTACTTTCAAGTGTCAAAATTGGTGCTAGTAAATTTTAACTCGGTCAATCAACCATTACTGACGGCTTAATAAGATGCTTTAACATTAGTTGATTTTCTAACTAATTATCTGCTAATTTTTCACTTGAAGAACATTGGGACACATTTTGAAACGTATAATACTGGTGTCCGTGGTCCTGTTGTGATTCAAGGTCTTGATCAGGGGAAAATGGACTTGACCTGGCAGAAGTGGTCCTACCAGGTTAGAAAGTTTTTCATGTTCATTTGCACCCAGAATAACACAATGCCGATATCAGTGATTCTTAATAACTTACGCTTACAGATTGGCCTGAAAGGAGAATCCATGAATCTTCACTCTATAAATGGAATAAATTCTGTAGAATGGATGCGAGCTTCATTAGCTGCACAAAAACAGCAGCCGCTGACATGGTACAAGGTAAGAAAGTGATGGCGATGTAACTGGCAAGCTTGTTGGAGATTATGGTTTAAGCATATTTAAATTCCAACCATTCTATCTTCCATGAGCTTATTTCAATGCACCCGAGGGAGCAGAACCATTGGCGTTGGACATGGGAAGCATGGGCAAGGGTCAAGTTTGGATCAATGGGCAAAGCATCGGTCGATATTGGACAGTGACTGCTAACGGCGGTTGCAGCAGATGTAGCTATGCTGGGACTTTCCGACAGCCTAAGTGTCAAGTTGGTTGTGGACAACCTACACAAAGATGGTAATGGCTTGTTAAATGGGCGTCATTTGATTTACTCGTATAATTTCTTGACTGGTCATGCTCCAATTGTAGTGATTAGATTCCACTGTGGATGCTCTCTAAAGACTTATTGGGAATTTGGGTGACAGGTACCATGTTCCTCGATCTTGGCTTAAGCCAACCCAGAATTTATTGGTTGTTTTTGAAGAAATTGGTGGAGATGCATCAGGAATATCTATTGTGAAAAGATCTGTATCTGGTGTTTGCGCCGTTGTATCTGAATACCACCCAAGCATAGAGAATTGGCGTGTCGAGAGCTCTGGTAAAGCAGAAGACATGCATAAGCCGAAGGTTCATTTGCATTGCGCGCCTGGGCAATCCATCATGTCTATCAAGTTTGCTAGTTTTGGAACCCCTGCAGGAACTTGTGGGAGTTTTCAACAAGGAACTTGCCACTCTCCCAACTCACATGCCATCCTAGAAAAGGTACTCTTAACCATACTCCCCAATCCCCATCCAAGTCAACTTTTGTATTATTCAATTATATTGCCACATTTTGCTATTACTTATGGGTGTTTTTGCATCTATCTGCCAATTTGCTGCATATATGTGCACACTGCATTGTTTGCTCTCATGTAGCCTGTACTCATGCACACTGTATTTGTTTCTTGCAGAAGTGTGTCGGACGAGAGAGATGCTCGGTAACCATATCCACCAGTAATTTCAAGGGAGATCCATGTCCAAATGTATTGAAGCGAGTTGCAGTTGAAGCCATCTGCGCTCCGAAAGCTGGTATAACCTCCAAGCCTAATTGAAGAGGGCCCCCTACATTATAAGTAATTCAGCTGTATACTACCCTTGGAAGAAAACAAAGTAGAGCCGAAGGCTTATGTTGAGTTATAATCATTCTAGTCTGATTTATTTTTGCAGAAGAAGATGCAGAAGAAGTTTGATTTATGTGTTCTTGGACAATACAACAATGTGTTTGTCATAGTGTTTTTAAGTCAGGAGTTCCGAGTCCCACCATGCTTTTATTATTAGTGGGAATTGGATTTTTTCTCTGACGTTGGTGTTGGGAGGAACTGATTGGTATTACTATTCTTAAAATTGTAATAATTTCCCATGATTGTTTTCAAAAATTGTATTATCTGGGAAAGAATCAAATACCAGCTGTACTGTTGTAAGTGAGTAAACTTAAAGATGCTTGGAAGAAGTGTGGCCTTTTCAGTTTTGTTAACATCATCTGTGATGTGAAACTCTTTCTGATGAAGCAATAATGGTGCATTTAGTTTTCTTTCTTTCCAGTAAATAGATCATAAGATAGATTCAGTTGTAGCAATGATTTGGGTATGTATTTGTGCTAATGCTCACTTTCACTGAATGCCCTTCTCAAGAAATAGAATGGATCAGAAATATGTAACTTGAAAAGAAATCTGAAGCAAGAACATGCCATCAACCATAGAAACAGAAAAAGTCGGTTAATTGGATCCCCATAAGCATATATGTCACCCACCAAATATATACTCGTTTCAGTAGTGACTAACTGACAAGAAGTTCAACACTATCCATTTCTCGTAGAGATATAGCACTGAAGGTTATCCCAACATGGCTGCTATCTTAAGCTGCAGTCATGTGCTTTGCAATGGTCTGCTGCAGCTCTTCCTTCTTCGCACCCACGACTTTGTCTACGATCGTACCTCCCTTCAGGAAGACAAAGGTTGGCATTGCCTCCACAGCCCAATCTCCAGCGACAGTCTGCAAATTGCCACAACATACATGATTAATAAGCGCTTATAGAGAAAGATCACCATGGCATTTCAAGTACCTCAAAGGGTGATCATGGCGTAATTTGAATAGCTAGAGTGAGAATGAAAGGATAAATGTAGTTCTATAGCGCCGAGTTCAATTTGTTCACCTTCAGTTCATCCACATCCACCTTCAGAAACATGACATTTGGCAGTTTCTTTGCAAGGTCTGCCAGAAACGGCGCAATAAAACGGCATGGTCCACACCACGAAGCAGTGAAATCAACCACCACCTGTGCAAAAACCATGGAAGAACTCACTACCATATTGCTGGAGAACCAAACTGCTGACAGTAAAATACATGGACAATTGCGCAACTGAGCACTTGTGTAGAATATACAGACGGATATGAGTACATAACATACAACAACAACAACATAGCCTCAGTCCCAAATTAACTGGGGTCGGCTACGTAGCGCACATAGTGTACAACATAGGTGGAGTTATATGAGTACATAACATGATCCAAGATAAATAACTCCTGTCAAAGAACTCCCAAAAAACAGCTCATAAAAAAAACCAAAGTCACTCCACAAACATATTAGAAGAACTCTATCCAGTGAATCGTTGAGGGATGTGCATTAGCATTACTTGTCCATAAATGCTTCATAAACGACTTCAAATACCAAAGCAGTCGCATATCTCAAATCGTTCATCACGGATAAATCTCATAGGAAATGGAAATGATCTAAGCGAGACAATGCCTAAGCATAGAAGGAACAAAGAACTATAGCATGAAGTAATTAGTTAACCTTATGTATCGATGAAAGCTAGTCGAATCCTGATTTTAGCAAGCTCCATCTCCATCAATCTTAAATCTAACAATCCAAGAAATCCTGCTGTTTCTCTACAGAGCCCATGTCACTTTCCTCTTCATTTTGATCTTTCTGGTTAAATGAGGTACAATTTGGTTGGATCGATGAAGACAATACAATTCTTGGTATCAACACCTAAACATTACCAAGAGAAAGTGAAATTGTAAATTAAAATTTTTGCAGGTTTTACATAATGGCCTCTCATATTGTTATTAGAGTTAAAACTACCATAAATAATCAGACAAGCCACTCCACAAAAATAACAACAGATTATACCTAATAGTTTACTTGTGCAGCGATAGGCCGAGGATTCGTTCACGGAAAATCAATCATCAACTACCAAGAACCACAATACTCAACATAACCTCAATCCCAAAATTAGTTAAGAGTTCGCTAACCTGGATCGCTAGATTTAGTGCAATTGATGGTGTGTTTTTCAAATCATTTAAATCCCTCCTCATTAATACGTCCCAAGTTAGCTTTAGTGTCGAATTTCTCCAGTTTCTATTAAGTAGAGTTTTTAGAGAAAACAAATACCTTAGAAGTATTTAAATGAGTAAAAAACGATGGTGAAAATCAAGAACTAACCGTAGTAGCTTGGACAGCAAAGATAAGTCTCAATTAATGGGTCAATGAATGAAAACACATATCTCTCTCCACACGCGCAGCCGATGATGAAGATGGTTTTGGTGAAGTGGGGCGTCAAATCAAGAAAAATTGTTTCCCCCAATTCCGACAACAGCAGAGAAAAACAAATAATCAAACAAACAACAACGACACGCCCCCACGGGACCATCAATTATTTAGATCCACAGATCTAGAGTATTTTATTGGGGTTTGAAACCCTAAGTCACTAGAATTGTCAGATTATAACATTGTAAAGAATCACAGGTGAAACCTAGAATCATAAATTGACACACAAATCAAACCCTAAATTAACACGAGAGAGAGAGGGGAAGGACCAGTTTGTTGGAATCGTTGCCCTTCTGGAGCTGCTCGGTCCACGACTCCACAGTGTGGCAGCCGATCACCTGTCCCTCTTCCGCTGCCATTTTCTTCTTCTCCTCCTCCTCCTCCTCCTATCAATCAATCAATCAACCAAACAAACACAACGACGTCCAAATCTCTGCTTCTGTCTTGTGTTTCCCTTGCTTTTATTTCACTTCACAGGGCTTGATTTTCAGTTTCACTATCGACGATCGACCCGCCCTATACTTTCCACGTGCCATTCGCGGCTGTCTACGTGGATTCTTTGTTTTTTTTTTTACATATTTTGAATTTATTTATTTACTTATTAATTATAGGAAAAAGTTAGGGTTGACACTTGCTTAGAGATTGTGCCTCGTTAAAACTGTACTAGAAAAACCACATGGGAAAAAAATCTAGTATAGGAAAAGAGTACAATGTTCTCGTCAATCTTGATTTGTAGTATAATATTGTTGATTGCCTCATTAAAAACCTTGCTATGAAAACCCGAGTTGGATAAAATCATAGCTAAGGAAAAGAGTGCAACACATTGATACACTTTGAGAGAATATATATACGCCTCATTAAAACCTTTACTAGAAAAACCACATGTGGGAAAAAATCTAGTATAGGAAAAAAGTACATTGCTCTCATAAAATTTTTATACGGAGCATAATAATGTTATGATTGCCTCATTAAAAACCTTGCTAGGAAAACCAGTGGGATAAAACCATAGCGAAAGGAAATGCAATACACTAATCAATCTAAATAAAGAGTTTTAATATTGTTAGAATTACCTCATTAAAAACCTTTGCAAAGAAAACTTCGATGGGATAAAACCATAGCAAAGGAAAAAGAGTGCAATACACTAACCAATAACTCATTTTGATTCTCCCCTCATATTCACATGGGTGAGACATCTTGTGCATTTTGTTGCACATGGACATCGTTTTCTATATGAACCATTTAATCTTTGAAGCATATGATTGTCACTCTTTTGTGTATAGTACTTGCATCAAGTAATTGATTCATAACTTGCTTACTCTTGAATGATCCTTTGAACTTTGAGTTCATATTAATTTATACATGGATCATAATACAACAAATTTAATGCAATTTGATGTGTTTCAAGCAATTTCACGCCATTCCTTTGGAATTGGCTTATATCTCCCCTAATGGTGAGAAAATTGCTTCATCAAAGTGACAATTAGCAAAACTTGCTATAAATAATTTCTCTATTAGGGATCCAAGACATCTTATAATATAATTAATGGAGAGTTAAATCAATATATGTCTCCTATTGATTTGCCTCGAGATAATCTTTAGGCGATAAAAAAAAAAAATCGGTTCGATAAAGGATAATAAAGTGCGAATTTACGATATTTTCGCATTATCGATGATTATGGATAATCAAATAGATATTTTCATATTATGAATGTCATTTGATTTATGACGACATTCGTTTTAATGTGCCTTATATATTCCGAAGTTAAAATCAGGGAATACTTATACTCGAGATTAAATCATATTCATATAGATAAAATTTCTATTGATACGAGGTAAACTTCTTACGAACAAGACATTAACAATATAATTGTTGTACCGAGATATTGCTTGAACATTAGCTTAGCTAAGTTGAATTAGAAATATTAACTTTTATATTATAATGTACATGCATGTAGCATGATACACAAGACATAAACTCATACGCCCATATTTAGGTCACGATTTAAACACATCTCGATGTTACTGTTTTATCGAGCCATTTTCAATGATAAAATTCATAATATTTTGCCTTTGATTTTGAAGACATGGTAAATGTCACAAAAATATTCGGGTATATATATGACAATATTTAGGCAAAATAGCCTTTCATATATGACCAAAAAATGTCACAATTATAAGCGCTCATTGTCAATAATTATTTGCCGCTTTGTAGTGGTGCACCACTTTTATTCCAATTTTTTGTGGAATTGTCAATACGACCTTTACCTGATATTTTCACATTTTCACGTCCATAAATTTATTATTTCGATCATGATCATTATATACAACATATGCTTCTTAATTTGAAAATTTGAACTAATTGGACGGGATCAATATTATATTTATAATATCTCATTATTTTACTCATACCATGAGACAATAAATCAATCCTTAATTGGATTGACATGCGCACTTGATATTTGTTGCGCAATAAGTCGAGGCGGGCCACGTGACCTTATTTTTATTTGTCTCATCAGTCATATTTCACATAGCCTCAACATAGAGGTAATTAAAATTAACGCGAATTATAATTAATATTTGACTGATTAAATTTTGTAGCATGAGACCAATTTGCTCATTTTGAGCTTTTGGAGCATTACCCTTTTGGTATGTATATATATATAACTCCATAAGGTGAAAAGATATATAAAGTGAAATATTCACTTTTCAAATCTCTAAAGAGAATTGGCGAATGATTGTGTATAACATACGACCTTGCATAGATGCTAGATTTATTCATAATTTGTAATATCTAATTATCATGACAAGAATTATAATAAGGTAACAAACTCAACTATGGTTGATTAATATTTTGAAAGTAAATATAATATAAAATAATTCTCTCTTTTCTTTTATGTAAAAAACATAACATATGATTAAGTATATGTTCACAACTTGATTCATTAATAATCAAATGTACTATTAAACATGAGTTGGTGGGACAACCTCCAGGTTGGTGGCGAGACAAAGTCTGCTTAATACCATGCCTCCTCGAGCGGGATAACCGTCTCCACTTTCAATGTTTAGCTTTAGGGACAAGGCTTACCCGCATGTCAACTCAAACTTATAGCATTATTTGTATTATAAAATCAAGAATAGAACAATAACTAATTGTTTGTAGTTTTAAGAGAAAACTAGTTATGTCACATATTGACTTTTGATTTTTGATGTAGAAGATCGTACAAGACGCAATTACTGAGCATACTTTGCAATCGGTGACGTTATAATGTATAGTATATGAATAAAGTATGCATATAGAAGTGATGCATGTAATAAAATGAAGCAACCATGATAATATATAAATAAATTGAACTTATTTAAATAACAAAGTTATACCTTCCTAGCTTTGTCTCCTTAACAAGCCTTTTGAACTTCAAGATCTCCTTAATGCTAGAGCAAGCTTCGTCTTGATAACGTGTTGTAAATTGAGTTAGAACTTGCTAAGAACTAGAGAAGGAAAATAGAAGACTAAGAACTTCTACTACAAACTACTACTACAAAGAGAAGAAATGAGATAGTTGGAATGAAAGTTTTCATTCAACTTGGTGTGTGAATTACAATGGGGTTGGCACCCTTTATATAGGTCATTTGGTGATAATGATAATTGTACTTATACAATGTGTACAAGTTATACATACACCACAAGTCATACAATACATCACAAGCAACATAGACAATACATGGAATAGTTGGTGTACATTGGAGAGGATTACAAGTTACATGACAATACATAGACAAGTGGAGGTACTATTAAGTGAGAAATACAAGTTACATGACTACACAATATGTTGGTGTACATGTATGGTCATCCATATTCCTGACAAAAGGGTCACACTTCCTACATTAATGGCAACAATAATGTCATATCATAAGACACATTGGCTCCTTTAGAGCCTCTATATGACCTCGACCGCATGTTATACATCGATATCTATGTATGCCGCATCTCGATGCATACATGGATAGCTCTTATGAGTCGATGTGTCTTGTAGTGTGACATGCTATTATAATTCTATTACTTCTCTTTTTAGAATTAAAGTAGAAGCCAAACATAGAATTCGAAAGTCAATACTTTCATTTGTCACAGTTCTTCTTGGCGCCACATTGCCGAAACAAGCATCGAGCCAAACACTCACGCAAATAAGAGCTAGGAAAAAAAAAAAAAACCAAGTTTCGATTTTGGGTACGCATCGTAGATCGGCTTTCCAAGCCATTCATATCCATCCTAATTAATGCTTCTCGAGTTAACTTTGATCTACTTACGCCTCATCGAATTTCTTTAATTTTTATTAAATTAAATTTTTTTAGTGAAAATATTTGTAAGTCATCTTTGTGTGTGACCAAACACCACATACATCTTTCGTTCGTCTTCAAACAAACAAACAAAAACAAATGAACATTTTACTTTCGTGTTACTTACACCGGTAATTTCATTCACGGTACAATGGCAATGTTTGGGTCCTTCCATCCAAAATGTGGTGAACATCGCTGAGTGTTGAGAACAGGTTACATGTAAATTAGACTTTTGAAACGGATATGAACCAACAAAGAAACCAACCTATGAGAACTAATGCGAAGGAGGCCAAAATGGTGAAGAAAGTCCAGCCACCCACCATCAACCTATGCTGACACAATGACAAACGGTAAGAAAGTTCTAACGATGGGTGCTCTATTCACCCATCGACCCTTGAAGAGAATACAGAGTTGCCAAATTCACCACATTCCACTTCCCAGATCCGCCGTAGCCCATATCTGAGATTGTTAGCAAAAAGGAATGGCAATTGCAAGTCAACAAATTGTAAGATCGGTGTTGGAATTCTCGGGTGCTCTTCCATGAGTGCATCGTCCCACGTTGTTAATTTCCTTCCCTCTTCACCTTTCTCGGTTTCAACCTCGAGTCGGGGAAGGAGATAGGGAGTTACTGTTTCAAATTAAGAAACCAAAGAATCACCATTGATGAAGATAGAGGAAATACTCAAGCAACTTTAATCATGAAGAGGTTTCGTAATTGACCTTGTTTATTTGAAAGTAGCGTGCGGCTGAGCCAAATGCAAAGTTGTCAACACACACAAAATTAGGCCCCGCAAAGTCTAGTATTACCCCGTCTTCTCTGCAAATACCAATGTGACCAATGAAAGGTATGAACCATGAGAGAACGGGGAGTGGCGTCCACACAATGCAACATGGGAACCTCGCACTTCTTGGATCGATTTGCATGTTTTGCGGCATTGTTGTAGGAAGCATCATTTCATTGTCAGCATCCTCATGCGTCTCCATAGCCCACTACCCACTGCCTCTTATGTATGCTGAAAAAATAAAATAAAAATGGCACAAAATCAATAGCGGTAGATATTTATGTATATGAAAGTAAGAAAGCGCAATTACTACAGACACTCGGACAGTAATAACAGCACCAACAAAATAATGAATCAAAGTAACAACTAAAGGATCCCACAGAGCATTTCATTGATCACTAGCAGAGATGCTTGCGACAGTCAATTTTAGTGTCCGACTCTGTCTAAGTACTAACACGGACTGAGGGACCATTAATTAGAAAGAACAAAATCCTTTCATATGCAGCATGCATAAGCCACATCTCAAATTTTATCCAACAGTAAACAATATAGTAAATCTGCTTTGCGTTTTGCCCATCAAATAAAAAAAAACTTAAGTACCCATATGATCATTACAATGGCATGCTGAAAGATGACATCGTTTAGATTATTCAACATGCAAGCAGAAAATTAAGAGCTTCAAAAGGTAAAAATACAACTCCAATCAAGTATAAGGTACTAATATTCACTGTCATCCTCTTCTATTTTGCAAATAGAAGTACAAAGGTGGGAAGAAATATAAAATGTCAACAGATATATTTTCCTTCTAAGGCAAAATGGAAGTATGGATACCCAGCATAAAGTGTTTGAAAGGGCACAGCAGAAGTGTTCACTAGAGATACTCAACCAGCACCTCAGCCAGATGGTCTACTAGAATTTTCATTTTTCATCTTCTCCTGGGACCAGGGCAAACTTTGAATGCATGCAAACATGCTCAAAGCCAAGTTTAGTAAGAAAATAGTGAAAGGATAATCTTACTTATTCTTTCAGCCAGTTTTTTTCTTTCTTTCTTTTTGATGAATTTTTATATGACCCCTTTTCACTCAATATCAAGAAAAAAACCACACTGCAGATATTGTGGCAGTTCTGCAATGACCCAGTTACTGATACAAAAATGTTCATTCGATGGTAAATGCATCTTAACCAAGTTCTGGAGTTAGGTATTGGTAAGTTCATGACCTTATGTAGATGGCGGTCCCTTGCACATTTACGCATACTTAAGCCCTCGACTTTCTCATTATTTTCAAAATGTGAAAAAAGATAACAACTCAAATTCTCACTCCTACATTTTCAATAGAATTATTAAAGCATCACCAACCTACCATCATTCATACGCCAAATCGACAGAAGACTACCAAAATCAGCAGCTAGGTCAATAATTAAAATTCCACTAAAGCGTCAAAAATGCTACTGATTGTTTGAGGAATATCCAGGGCTTCTCAAAAAATTTCCATTTGGTTTAAATCATTTCTAAATTAGGGGTACCAAGATGGAATCAGGACGTAAGAAGTCACTAATTTCGTGAAAAGTTCTGTAGATTTCTTGACTTCAATGAACTGGATACCAAGTCCAACATAAAGCTTGCGCTTTGTGAATATGGTCGGAAAAACCTTTTTTATTCGGAGTTGCCGAAAACAGTTTTGTTTAACCAAATTTGTTACTATCAATTCTTGGCCTAAAAAATTAGAATCACTTTTTTTTTTTTTTTTTTTTTTTTTTTCCGATTGTAGCCCTTTTTCTTTCTTTCCTGACAGACCTTATAAATTTATAATTGGTCTTGACAATTATTTCTTGAAAACCTCATTCATGTAATAAAAGATGCAAAGTCCCTCCTCGAGCTTCAATTACTCTATTTGGATAAATTTCTGGAGTGCAGATGCTCCTACTCGCGTTGGAGCTTGAAGATCGCCTCGGAAAACAGTACTTTATTTGCCAGTTCTGTGTGGATTTCAAAATTCTATAAGCATAAAAAATTTAAAGGGCTGTAAAAGGAGAAAGGGATCAAAGTCATTTAAGAGATTCACACGATTAACGTTGATCAGTTTCATCCAAAGAGATTCAAAACCCTAAGAACTGAACACAAGTGGAATTCTCACGAAACTAGGTTAGCATTGTGTTTCTTCAAAAGGAAACATATTTCTACCGATCAGATCAACGATGGAGCCATCGAAACCAAATCTTACAAACCTAGTCTCCGATAACTACCACATAAAAAAAAGTTGTTGTATTTGAAGAATCAATCAGGATGTTTGCAGTGTTGTTACCTGAAAACAGAGTGAGAAAGAGAAATCGCCACTCAAATCCTCCTTTGTCGCCGAGAACAACACTGAAGCACGCGTCGGCTAACTGTGCGCCCCGCGAACGCAAAACGGTCTATTCGTTCCGACGGTTTAAAGAGAGGTCTTTAGGTTCAATCGATTTCTTGAGATAATTTGTGTTTTATGTTTTTGGGTAGTCTTTAGGTGAACTCGATGAGTCAGGAGGCTCAAATAAGCGAGAAAACTTAAGTACCCTTCTTCATCAATCCACCACTTAGAGGGAGCATGGAAGTGAGAAAACTACGACCATATCTGATCCAACCTCGTGCTCTGGCCCAGTCTGGCCGAAGGCGACCGAGATCATGTAGAGAGAAATAAAGAGAGCATGGAAGGCGAAAGAGAACCCCGGCAAGATCCGGTCCGCCTCTCACCGGCTAGATCTGGCGAGGAAATAGCAGAAGAGCGATGAAAGTCAGAAACCTGGCCAAGAATCTGTGGTCGCCTCTCTCGAGCCAATCTAATTCGGCGGCCGGTGGGATCCAGCTGTAAGAGAGAGGTCAGCCGCCGAGAGAGAGAAAGGAAACAATGGGAGTAGAAGGAGGGAGAGATCGAGAGTTGGCGAGGAATTATGTACTAACTTGAGGAGAGAGAGCAAATGAAAGTGTCATGAGTAGATGATGGCCGGTCGGCTGTAGCATGATCGTCTTAAATGATCAATAAGCGAATTAGCGTGATGAAGAAGTGGAGGATGTGAATATTTAAACGTATGTATGTGGTATTAATTAAATGAGGTGCATTATGTTTTTTGTTTACTTAAGTATCTTAAATTACTAGTAAAATGTTTTTGAGTCGGAATGAAAAAAGATAAATAGATTTTTTTGTTATTTTTTCACAGATATTATTGAAGATGTATGGATCGAAAAGTTTAGTTCTACATCGATTAAATATGACATCATAAAGAAAAACATAAGTGATTATTTCCATTTAATTGTCATTAAATTACATTTTAAAATAAAACTCCACCTTGAAAGTTGAATAACTCCACCATCTTTTAATAATATCATGTATCAAATCATTATGTCACCCACTTGATTGATTATTATATATATATTTTTAAAGTACATAAGTTTGATTGATTATTACATATATGTATATTTAAAAAAAGGTCCATAAGCATGCTGAAAGAGTTTGATTTATATAATGAGATTTTTTTTTACATAAGCTAATGTACGAATTATTAATATGATATAAAATTTTTTGAGTCATGTTATAAATGAAACTAATTAATTTGAAGTGTCCTAGTGCAATTTATTTGGATAGGAGATCAGCTTATGCGGAGCTAAGGTTGACATATTCTTAAGTCTAACAAAGTTTTAGGAAGGGTTCAACGTGCATGGTTAGTTTAGATTGTAGGTTTCAACTAATCCATTTTGTTGCAATCTTCTACTTTTTAGGAGTGATTTTGTTGACGATCTCTTCCTCAAGCTACTTAATTAGTACCATTAATAAACGTTTGTTAAGGATTATTAGAATTTCAGCATTATGTAAACTTGAAGTTACTATGATTTATCTTTATCAATCTTAGCGTTTGTCATGTCTTCTCATGAAATAAAATAAAAAGATACAAGAAAGAGATAATAAAAAAGAATTTATAGAAGATGCTAGGTTTAGGTTGGTTCTCTTTGGCTTCTTTACTCGTGAACCTTTTTAAACCCATGGGGCCATAGCCGCTTCAAAGCCATGTAAGTTTTGCCGTCTATCGGACATAACTTCATAAATTTAATCGACCTACATAATTTCGAGGTCAATAATACAGAGTCTTTTACTCAATAGAACATAAAATATATAACTGGTTTTCCTTTCAAAGCTAATCTTGTCTAGTGTTTGCTATGGTGGCATTTTTTTACAATCTGTGAATCCACCGAGTAGCAATGGCCCTATTTTCTTTTTTTGTTTTTTTTTTTTTGCCTTTTTTTTTGTTTTTTTTTGTTTTTTTCTACGACCACTCAATTCACAGGCATTGGATTATGCGGGTAGAACTCCAATTAATTAGTCAAGTTTTAAACTACTGTTGGTAATAAAGAGACTTATGCGCCAATACTCCTCTTCCATCGACAGTGGTTCTAATCAATTTTTTTACATTTTGTTCATACAATAACCTAGCAGATCTAATTAGATTTGCAAAGATTGATCCATCTTTTATTGCGGTGCGTCTTTATCAAACGTTGTTGTGTGGATTTGTGCGGTACTAGATTGATCTTGTCTTTAATTTTATTTTATAGTTAATTTTTCTTCTTTAGTTATGAGTCTTTGATTTGTTTTCTATTTATTGAAAAATTTTTAGGTTTTTTTGATTCTCGTTGGGAAGTTTTTATTATTCCGTTTTGTGGTTACAAGTAGTTTTGTGTATTGTTATGAGTTTCAGCGTTGTAGAGAAGCAGTCTCTAATATCAAACTATTTCAATTTACGCATTTACAACTAAATTAATATTTGACAGGTTGTTTGAACAAATAAAATTAACAAATTAATGCCGCTTAATTTTATATCTAATCACACATTGAGCCATTAATAATTAATGAAATTTTTTCTTAAAAATTGTGTCATCAATCGATAAAATCAATTTTTCTTCTTATTCTTTTGTGTAGGGGATAGGGACATGGACATGGTAGAGTGACCACGTATTGTTCATTGACGTCCGCACCATAGAAAAAACTGAAAAGGTCGATTGGCTGCTTTTCATTAATTTTTGGCTGTGATCTTCAGTCTTGCCGTGCCCGCCTCAATCAATTTTATATTCAAGTTAGTGATTCACTTAGCTTTCCTTTCATTAAATAACGTAGTTGTTAATCAGTGGAGCTGCGTGACACTTCAGATGTGGAGTATTAGTAGATGCTAATTATGCACCCCCTCTCTTTTATATCATGAATTGTATAAATTTACAACTACAGGACCTCTTCCATAAATTTATATTTAACTTAATTATACACAATGTAATAAATGATATTCAGTCACCGGACCCCTTGCGGAAAGAAAGAAGTGGAGAATTTGAAAATGTTACATAGACATCAAGTGGGACCTCAGCCAAATGCAAACTGCTTCTGCGCATGTTTGAAAAATCATGTGATTAGTAATTAGTAAAAACATTTCATTTTTCTTTTCTCAAACTAATGAAAAAGGATTTTGTTTTATCAAATTTGTTTAATTAATCATCTCCATTTTTATCATGTGAAACTCCTTTGATTTATTTTGCCAACTTAGCAGTCACGAGCTGAGTTAAATTGTAGATTGAAATGTTATATTTTTATGTTTGGTTGAAACTTTAACACTTGCAAATAAGTTGCAAAATTTTTTAAATAATATAAAATATGAATTGACATAAATAATCATTCAAATGAAAAGATAAATGTGAATAATAAAAATAATTAATGGGGGTAATTGAGGTGTCAATACAAATTCATAGGTGATAACTTCCTTAAGGAGGTGAGGAGAATTCTCTGCATGCATTTAAATGTAAGTTGGGAGATAATTTGAGAGAAAGTTGAGAACATGACTAAATTCCTTCTAAAGTTATATCCTGAAAGTTAACTCCACCCCCTTTTATCCAAACAAGGTTGTATTTGAGGCACCCACGGCACATGATGTAATTTCTCATTGAAGGAGATTGATTGAAAATAATAATAATAAAATTACATCCACATACTCTAAATCACAATTAAGCCTAAATGCCCTCATTAATCTACAGTTCCGTTATCAAGCGTTATCCCGCGAAAGGCTACGAGCTTCGTCACCGGACTTATCTATTTCGAACTCCCATACGCAAGAGCTCAATAACAGTTCTGCTCATCCCGTACCCAACGTTCCACGTGTCACCATATGCCTCCTCAAAGCCCGCTAAAGCAACCAATCGAGTTCCGTCAGCTGCGAATCAACTGCGAAAGTCGCCCAACATCGCCGCAAAGATTCCTCGAAACCACTCTACTACGCAGGCAGTCGAATGTACTGGATCACGCATGATCCCATGCTCTCTAAAAGTTAAAACCCCATTTTATACCACTCTCTCTCTCTCTCTCTCCATGTCTCTGCGTTTCGCTTTCGCATTCGCATAATCTTCATCGTCCGCTCTGTTGGCTCCATGGCCAAAGCTCGTCCACCAGAAAGTTCTAGAATCCTACACCATTAAAGGCACCAACAAGACCATCAGAGGTAACGAAACCCTAGAAACCGATCAAACCATCCGAATCGCTTCAATTTCGATTTCTGATCAAGAAAGTTGCATGTTCTTGTTGTGCTCGATATTGATGTGACGATTCATGCAGCTGGAGAACTGTGTGTTGATGAAACCGGCGGAATGGTCGAAGCTGCCGTACATGGCTAGGGTTGAGAAGATCGATAGCCGACGCGAGAGGGCAAGTGAAGGTTAGGGTGAGGTGGTACTACAGACTGGGCCGGAGGAATCGATCGGGGGAAGAAGACAGTTTCACGGATCCAAGGAGGTGTTCTTGTCCGATCACTACGATGTGCAGAGCGCGGACACGATCGAGGAAGTGCGTCGTGCATACCTTCAAGAGCTATACCAAGCTTGATGCGGTTGGGAACGAGGACTACTTCTGTCGGTTCGAGTACAATTCCGCCACTGGAGGAGTTCAATCCGGATAGAGTCGCTGTGTATGTAGTGATCTCTCGATGGTTTTGATGATTTGTTTTTATTGAATTTTGGTTTGTGTTTAGGGAATTGAATTGACTTTTATTTGGGGTTGTGGTTGAATCTAGGTGAAAATTTTTTTTTTTTTTTTTGGAGGATATGATTGCAATTATAGAAACTATTGGATCCTATTTGGTATTTTCGATTGATAAGCTTTGATGATACTAAGAGTGAATTGTGGATTAGGCAGTACGTTAGGAAATTGTTGAACGAGGTTTTGGGAGTAAAATAGCGGTAGCAGATTTCAACTTAGATTACCGCGTTGAATGAAAAAAACTCACGGTTTTTTGAATTGGGTACGATAAGGATGAAGGAAATTGCTGAATATAGTTGCTGTTGTAATTTGATTTGTTCGATAAATACAGACAGTATTCTGTTTAAGATATTTACTTCTGTAACATGGTTCTCTCTCGCTGCTCATAGTATTTGGCTATTTAAATACAGTTTGACTTGACCATATTTATTTGATGTTGATTGAATTGATTTGATCTGTATTCAGATCCACTTTCTGTCGGCTAAAGTGTATATTGCCTTATTGTTGATTTGTTTTTCTTGAAGTGGTATCACTCGAATTAATGTTTTTGAGGGATTTTATTTCTTTGATATCTGCTTAGATATTGCAAGTGTGAGATGCCTTGCAACCCTGACGACTTAATGGTTCAGTGTGAGGGCTGCTTTAGTTGGTAAGCTTTACTACTTTGGAAGAACCTTTTTTCTGTTTATCATCTTTTCATTGCTGAGAGATCTTTTCATGAGGTAGCTGGAGTTGCAAAAAAGAGTCTTAGTTCGTGACCGATTTTTTTCTGCGGCAGGTAAATAAGGACATAAATATATATTTATATTTAGTGTTTTGAAGGAAAACTGTTGTAACCAAGGACTTTTTCTAGATTAAGTTAATAGAGGATGACCGGATCTGGTTCAAGAGACGGACAGATAAGAAGAGGAAAAAAGAGAACTAATAGTCTAAAGGTTTAAACTAATCCTTTCGATTGGAACTTATTTCTAGTAGTGAAAGTCTGTATATGTTATCTCTTCCTTTGTGAACAATATATCAGCATAGTTTTTAACTTTATGATTATCTACTTGGCGATCTTTGTTTAAGTGCTGTCATGTTATTGTTAAAAAGTAACATTTTGTTTATATTCACCAAATACACCATATGCGGCAAAATATCCAGAGATACTGTATATGCTGCATGCGTTGGGGAGCGACATAATGGATGAGAAGAGGTCAAACATGGGGATGTTGTAGTGCTAATAATGTTGTAACTAGAAGAAAAGGTGTTCTTAAAATTATGTGGCAACTAGAATCTTGAGGATGGTGCTGTCAAAACAGAGCTGGTGGTATAGGATGAAACTAATGGCAGGTGAAAGTGCATGTATCACATGTTTGCTGTCTGTCCATTTTTGTTAGAATGTTTTCCCTCAGATTACATAGGGAGACCTGATATGCACCATATATAATTTGTTTATGCCTCTTTAACCTTGTTCATTCCTATCTCATAGCTTTAGTTTATGATTTTTTTAGTAGTCAGCTTACTCTGCTGTTTTAGCTTTTATGCATAATCTCTTTTTATCAATTTCTGAATAAACTACTAATTGTTTGAGTGGTTGGATCATGTACTGTGTCAATGCTTCACTTGACTCAGAATATAATACGTCACTAGTATCGTCTCTTTTACACATGCCAATCTATTTGTGGAGATTTATCAACTTAACAAGATTTTGCATATGATCACCCAAAGTCTCATTATTGGTTTATGAGGTGTCTTTTGCTCCACGTTTGTTGTTGTTCTAATTTCTGCACGTCACTTTGTTTATCAACTTCTAGATAACCTCTTTCTCTTATTAAGTAAGTGTCAATGTGTATGGAGATACAATCTTCACTTGAGCTCTAAGCATGAAAAACAGGAAAGGTTATTACTATCTTCTTTTGCATTCAAACTGTTGATTTTTTATCAGCATTATAATTGCAGGCATACCCAAATTCTTTTTGCATTAGTTGCAATCTCCTGACTTCATTGTTTATGGCAAGCTTATGCCCACCACTTCTGATAAGGATATAAGAAAATTTATTCTTTTATCGATGATTGTGGCATTAGGTTTCTTATTTTAACTATTTATCCATTTGCAAAGTTCTTTGCATCTATGACCTAGGATAACATTGGATGATTAATCTATAAAAGATTTGAAAGATGCCGAGTTACTTCTCCAGCTTCCTTAAATTGAGCTGAATGAAAATGTTGGATCCAGGATGAAGAACCCAAGTGAATTAGGAGTGTGGCATTGTTGTATAAGTTGGCCTCATGTCATAGTCATTGCACGTTTTTTCATCAGTTGTTGCTTTGGATGTTTTCTGGTCCATTTTAAGCTAAGGTAGTTAAATGTTTTAGAGCACGCATTATACATACTTCTCTGCTTGCCTTAATGTAAATTATTTACCCTTATGTAATCTATTATGCTTCTTGTTAGAATTTTTAAATTTGAGTGGTTGCTTGATTAATTTGAATTTAAGATCACATTATGGATTAACACAAATGCAATTATGCAACTGCTTTGCTTTTTTTTTTCTGTATTTCCTGGAATATTTGTTGTTTGTTTCTGTGTTGTACTGGCTGCAACCGCGTATAGGTTCTTTGGTTATCAAAAATGATACTAGGGGGAACTAGTCTTTGAGAAGAGTTCTTGGATTCCTTTTTTTTGAGTTGGCATTTGAAATGTGTACAGCACATTTGTATGCTTATAGTTGGAGTATTCTTTTTCTTCTAATTATACGGTTTCTACCTTTGTGTGTTTTTATGATGACCAGTGCATGTGAGCAGAATTGTTAAAATTATTCCGATATCCATTTCTTTTTACTGCTCTAAGATTTATACCTACTGCTTTTAGGTAGAATATTGATGTATTGAACCTTGACACACATGGATCATGTATACGCTTGACCATGGGAAACAATCATAGAGAAAAAGTAACACGATGGCAATTGGAGAGTAATTGTGAAGAGGCTAGAAAGAAGTGATTTGGTATGGATTGGCATGGGTTGTACCTTATTCATAGACAAAGATTACATGGGTCTCCCTTTTTCAAGAGAATGCATGAACTATGGCTTAACAAATAAGCAGAATAAGTTCAAATTGTGACTCTTAAGTCTTCCTCAATACCCAAAAGCCAAAGCATAGCGCTGCACTCAGCAATTATTGCTGTGTGTGTGGTGTTTCCTCTTTGAAAGAGGTAAAATCTAATTGATGCTCATTCCTGACTTTAGATTAGCTTCACCTTTTTTCTCAATAAAAAGAAGTCAAAGCATGATGCTGGACTGTGCAAATGTTTCTATGTGCCTAGTGTCTCTCCTTGAAAAATCTTAAAAAGGTATATCTAATGGATATTCATTGCACACTCGGATTAGCTTATTTAACTCAAATATCATTTTTTCATTTGTTCCTTACTTTTGGATGCAAGAATAGCGTCTAGATTCTTCCCAGATTTCCTCAAACCTCCATTTATTTAAATGATGGAAATAAAAATTTAACAAAAATTCTATGCAAGTTAACAAAATTTAGGATAAATTTAAAAAGGTATTGGCTATGTCTCTATAATTAGTTTAGGTAAAACTGTGAATTTGATGTTGTTTAACACTTGGTTTTTTAGAGAGGGAATAGAATATTGCATTTCATTTTGAAGAATATATGTGTAAGGTTTAACTGTTCTGAAGTCTAGAACCACTTTTACTGTTTTTCCAAGTTTAAATCATCTTGTATAGAGATGACTTACAGAGAAGATAACTAAGAAACTAGAATTAACTTCTTCTGTCTCAGTTGTGCCCCTCAGGATGATAAAGAGACACTGAATCATGTCAGCTTTTAAAATATCAGATATGAAATTGCCAACTTTTCTGTAATTGATCAAGAAGTTTTGACTTCCATTTGCTTTAATTATTTACTAAAAAAGATATCTCTGAGGCATTTGATTTGTTTTGTTCTAATGTTGTCAAATATGTTCCTCACCTTTAATTCGAGAAAGCTGATGTTTGTTACAAAGCCCTAGCATCCGTTGGGAGCATCTGCCACTTTTTCTCAGCTATGAATTGTGTCCTTTTCTGCTAGCATTTAAAGTCTTCTTTAATTCCTTCTATATTATCTCTTTATTTTTTCTTAACAATACTAATTTGAGAAGAATTATAGATTATTGCCTTGAGGTTTAGCTTGACTTTTTAGGCAAAGTCAACATTTTGATGTCTCAATTACAGTAACTACTCTCAGAGGCTGCAGTGCTGTGGAGATGTCTTTTGTATGAAGGTCTATAATACAATGACAAATAAGATGAACACATCATTTTTTAGATGCACTCTGGTGCCTTGTTTTAGCAGAGAACAAAATACTATAATTATACTTAGCAGCTCAAAACAACAAAAAAAAAAAAGGGAATTCTAGTTTGAGGTTTGCTTCTGAATTTGATATTCTTTGTCAGGTCAGTATGCCAACAAAGATGACTCAGTTATGTGAATTTCTCTTTACTTGACTTACCATGAAATCACCTTAAGGTACCTACTCTTGCAGGAAGGGAAGATTAAACTTCATGTTCTCGTGCATACTGGTTTAAACACTGTTGATTACTTTCCTGACAAATAGGTACAGCAAGTGGGAAGTGAGACATTGAGAACTTGTAGGAGCCTCTAGCCTTTACGTACTGAAAATTTGGAAATCAATATTGTAGCCTTCAATTTCTATTGTTCAGAGTGTTGTCAAACTTGCTGGCAATGATTACCAGTCGACATTCCACAACATCTACGGCCATTTCTGTGTATGGAAAAAAGATTCAAGTCATAATACTTCAGAAATTACAAAATCTGTTTGTATTCAAATGAGGCTTCAAGTTATATTTAGAAAACATGTAGCCTATATCAAAAGTATACCACTTGACTATTTTGCTAGAATTCCTGCCGTCCAGCTTCTGCCATTTTAGTTTTCCTTCTAAAACACCAAATTTAGTCAATCTAATGTTTAAATCACTTATTTTAAATAATGTTATTTATAATAAAGTTACGAAGTCGTTTTCTTTACTTATCTTATGCACGTCTCACCACGTGTAACGATTGATTATGCAAATTAAGAATATACATGATGCACTTTATGGTTGTTAAAATTACAATATTTGACAGGTGACAATGAGAATTATAAATGGCAGAAGCATTTAATAACGACATGTGAATAACGAATTAGTCAGTCCATTAGTTTCCGCTGGATGGTTTGAGGATTAATTGGTGACATACTATCTTGAGATCACATACCTTCAAAGGGCAAGAGAGACCATTAGTCTCGACAGTCAGTAGCATCATCCATTTCAGGATGTTAGTAATGAATTACTTGTAAAGTCTGCTCTTAAACTGGGTTTTGGGTCTATTAAAAGTGTATTAGCAAAATGTCTCTAAATGTGTGCGTCAAGAAAGTATCACGAACAACATGGTTTAAACTTGCCTTTGACA